>CM024755.1:38805774-39467441 GCA_014218235.1 Colocasia esculenta
CCTCTACACAAATTAAGCCTGAAGACGTCTGCCTACGACTAAGCAGAATGCACTCCCAAGTTCCCCACAATATCGACTTCACGTCCTCCCATGTCTACGTCGCGTAGCACCGAAACTAGCACACCGCGTAGAACGTCCGGAAGAACACCCTTCTATAAGAACTATTGGTCTAAACTTCTCCCTTTCTTTTTAACCCTCTTTCTCTTATGTTGGATTTTTAAAAGAAAGGGGAAGAAAGGATTTGGATGATGTAAATTTTCCTCCCTCTCTATCTCTCTATCTCTTCTACCGTGGAAGAAGGATGGGCTTCTCTCCCTCTCTCATTTCCTACATTTATAGTGACCAAGTTACATAACCCTCAAAACCAATTTAAGCTATCTTACTAAGTGCTAAATTAAACCATTTTCTTAAAAGTGAGAACCACCTAGACCATTTACTACTCTTCTCAAGCCATACGGTTTTGTCACAATCCATACGTTACCCAAAGAAAAACTTAACTCACTTTTTTATTAGAACCGTATGAGACTAAGCACTTTCTTAAAGGCTTTGGATACCACATTTTCTCACCCATGAAAAGGTAACACCTGAAACTCTTGAGAAATAACACTTCTAATAAATAATCCACTTGTTGTCTTAAAAGAAAGGCTCTTTCTCTCTTCCAAAACTCCAAGAATCGGAAGTCTCATTGGTAGTTGGGGGTTAAATAAAAAGAGTTACTAAAAGAAGCTTTTAACATTCAATTAACTTTGAGATTTTATTTTTCTTAATCTATTCAGTTTGGGTCTAAACTATTTAGTAACTGATATTTATTTAATCTCTATCTTTAATTATTAACAAAAAAAGTACAAATAAGAAATTAATTAACATGAGTAGTGTCGTAGGTGTGTGGCATTCACAAATGTTTCATGCACATGTGCATAGGAGCATTAAATGTTCAAACACTCTAACCTTTATTTCTATATATTATACTTATATCCTTCTTCTATTTTTTTTTCTCTCTATACTTTAGACATTCTTTGAAATTTTCACTTAATTTCTTTCTAAAATTATTCTTCACAAAATTTGTAGGTTCTTATAAGACCTCTCCAATGGTTCAAAAATATAAGCACTGGGAGTTCCTATAGTAGTTTATAATTATTTATGAAATTTAATATTTTTAGATTATATATATATATATATTTAAATTCAACTTACAAGTTGGTGTATCGAACTCGACCAGTTCAAGTTTAAAAATTTATTAGTTATTACATCATCTCCTCCTAAAAAAATTTCGTCCTCGAAATTAAAAATACGTTACGTACCAAAAATATGTGGGTATTTCTTCCTTATGTCAGTTTCTAGCTCTCATGTTGCTTCTTCAGAAGAATAATGTTGCTATAGTATTTTGACCAATGGAATTGACTTCGTCATCAATTCTTGCACTTTATGGTCCAAAATACGAATAGGCATCTTCTCAAATGTGAGATTCGGTTGAACTTCAATTGGCGCATGATCAATAATATGAGAGGGATTTGGCACATACTTTCGAAGCATAGGTATATGAAATACATTATGCACAACATCCATTGATGGAGGTAATGCCAATTGATAAGCCACACCACCAATCCTGTTCAAAATTTCAAATGGCGTGATGTAACGTGGGTTGAGTTTACCACGTTTACCAAATCTTACCACACCTTTCATAGGAGTTACTTTTAAGAAAACATGGTCTCCTATAGCAAATGACAAGTCCTTTCTATTATCATCATAGCTTTTCTGTCTGCTCTGTGCTGCCAACAATCTTTACTTAATTACCTTGACCTTGTATGTACTCTGTTGTACAATATATGGACCTACTAGTTGTCTCTCACCAATCTCCTCCCAACACAAAGGAGACATGCATGGCCTCCCATATAAGGCCTCAAATGGCGCCATGCCAATGGTTGCATGATAACTGATATTATATGCAAACTCCACTAAAGACAAATTCTTGTCCCAATCACCCCTCCAATACAAACTGCATGAACGAAGCATGTCTTCAAGTGTTTGAATCATCCTTTCAGGTTTTCTGTTTGTCTGATGATGGAAAGCAGTGCTAAACTTCAGCTGTGTTCCGAAGGCTTCTTGCAAGCCATTTCAGACCTTTGAGGTAAATTTGGAATCCCAATCTAAGATGATAGATCTTGCCACACCATGCAACCTTACAATATTATCAATAATATAGTTGGGTTAGAATTTCCATGCTCTATTTCTTCTTCATAGCTATGAAATGTGCAGACTTAGTAAATCTATCCACAACAACCCAAATAGCATCATTACCTCTTTGGGACTTACGCAAACCTGTAATAAAATCCATAGTGATATGTTCCTATTTCCATTGAGGGATCTCTATCTTCTGCATGAGCTCTGAAGGTTTTTTTATGTTCAACCTTTACTTGCTAACAAGTCAAACATTTGATAACAAAGTAAGCAAAATCTATCTTCATTCTTGCCCACCAAAAATTTCTTTTCACATCCTGGTATATTTTGTTACCACCAGGGTGAATGGTAAACTTAGAGCAAGATGCTTCTTCCAAGAGTTCTTTCTTATGGTTTACATTATTAGGAACACATACTCTATGTTGAAATCTCACCACACAGTTTTCATCTTTTGCAAATCTAGGCTTTCCAGCTAGCTCTTGAACTTGAAGATCTCTCTTTTGTGCTTCAATGATTCGACCAATTATGGCTGATCGAATAGTCATCTGAGCAACAAAGGAGTGGCACAACTGTGGAACAACATCTACCAGGTTATCAACAACATCACCTACCATCTTCCAATCCTTCTTCATCATGACTTTCTTTCTACTCAAAGCATCTACAACAACATTGACTTTACCCGGATGCTAACTGATATCAAAATCATAGTCTTTCATATACTCAATACATCATTTCTGCCTCAAGTTCAAATCCTTCTGGAGAATATATATTTAAGACTCTTGTGATTTGTAAATACCTAAAATTGGGCACCACACTACAAGAAAAAGTGCTAATAGAGACCGATATAGAGATCGAAAATTTCGGTCCCTATTCGGTCCTTAAATAGTGACCGAATTGTCACTGAAATTAATCGGTCTCTAAATAAAATATTTAGAGACCGATTCAAAATCGGTCCATATTCGGTCCCTAAATAGTGACCGAATAGGGACTGAAATATTTCGGTCTCTATATTTGGGACCGAAATATTTCAATCCCTATTCGGTCCCTAAATAGTGACCGAAATATTTCGGTCTCTATATTTGGGACCGAAATATTTCGGTCCCTATTCAGTCCCTAAATAGTGAACGGTTAATGAGGTAAATATGATTTATCTACTTTTGATGCACGGTTAATGAGGTAAATATGATTTATCTACTTTTAGGAAATTTTAAATAAAATTTTCTATAAACTTACCACATTGTAATTAGAGAGTGGTTGAAATTTTATTTTATTTGGATGTCATTTACATATTAAATTAAGGTTCCAAAGAGACCTAAATGAATAGTAATCTAGTTAAGTAACTTGTTTACATAAGATTTAACCTGCATCTAAATGTGAACATGTGTAGGTAGTGGTAGGTATGTGTAAAAGTGTATATATTTATTAGTATAAATATATATATATATATGTGTGTGTGTGTGTGTGTGTGTATTAAAAGAAAAGATAAAATAATGTCAAAGAAATTGATAAACTTCCTGCATGCATATATATACGTGAACTGTACGTGCTTGTTAATTATATATGTGTGTGTATTAAAAGAAAAGATAAAATAATGTCAAAGAAATGGATAAACTTCCTACATGCACATATATATATATATATATATATATATATATATATATATATATATATATGTGAAGTGTACGTGAAGTTTATGTTCTTGTGAAGGATTCTTATTCTTCTTCTTTCTTCTGACTGTGTTTTGGAAACAGTGGTAGTGTCAACACTATCTGTCCAGTAGTGTTAACACTATCTGTCCAATAGTGTTAACACTATCTGTCCAGTAGTGTTGATCTATCTATCTAGTAGTGTCAACACTATCTATCTAGTAGTGTCAACACTATCTATGCAGTAGTGTTGACCTATCCATCCAGTAGTGTCAACACTATCTATCTAGTAGTGTCACCATTATCTATCCAGTAGTGTTAACTGATTTATCCCTTATAGTGTCGACCTATATATCCCTTCATAGTATCGACATATACCTTGTAGAGAGTTGACACTATCCTTCAGAGTGTCAACACTCTCTTCTATTGAGGTTGACACACTCTATTTTCAAATCAACTTAACTCTTGTCTCCAGTGACTTAGGTCGACACACCCATATTCTAGGTCGATACACCCTGCTAATTAGAATTCTTTCTTGAAATAACTTTTACATGAACTATGATATACTAATTAATTCCAGATTTACTTGAAATAATTATTAAGCTACTACTCCTTCTAAAAAGTGATTTATAATGTATTCATGTATCAGTTCTTACTCGATTTGATTATCTCATGTTCTTGAAAATTCACAATTGTAATGTCTAGAACTTGGGATCTCTAGCTAGATCTCTCATGAATTTACAATGAGCCAATAAAAGGGCCCTGACCTGGTCCTAAGAGGAGCACCCAAAAGTACTTGTGCCCATGGGAGTGTGAATGGTCTGGTGTGGCATTGCACCTAAAGTATATGTTAAAAATTTGTAGACATCTGGTTTCAGATATTATACATGTGAGTATTTGAAACTCAATATCTAATTGTTCAATACATGAGAAATTCTCACTTCCTTAGAACTCCAAGGAAGAAATTTATTTACTTGACTTTTCTTATTTCTGATTTTACCCTTTACTTGACAATACATGTCTAACATCGATCACAGTGACATATTTGCTACACATGGTTCAAGATGTTCCATTTTTTGGCGATAAGAACCGACGAAGCGGCCTAGCTCTCCACTTGTGGTAGGAAGTTTTCCTTCTATGCGCACTGCGATGCCATCACTTTTCATGCAGTTTGATTATCTACCCAATCTAGTTGCACCTCTGCTTCCCATCTCCAAAATTTTATCTTCGATGTTGTCAGACGTTGGTAATATCATGATACCAAATCAATATTATCGGCACATGCACTTGCATGTGGCATATTTTTTATTTACTTTTAAACATGTACGTTTATATTTCAATAATAGTTAAAATACTATAGAAATAAAAAATGAACTATATTATTATGTAATTTAAACGTAAAATATGCTGATCAATATATATTTCATCCATCTAAAAGATATTATCAAAAATTGATAATTATTTATTGATATTTTAAAATATATACTTAAATTTGATATTGTATTTTATCTAACCTAGGTCAACAACTATTATAAATACTTAATACACGCATGCACAACACCCTCTCCGTCGTATATTTAAATGTGATGTAGCAACCTGAATTTTTACGAAAAATAAAAATTTAAATAAAGAATTTAAAACCTAGCTAAATGGATATTTAAATAGAGTATTAAATAAAACCCATTAAATGGAAAAGAGTATTGGGTTTTGCTTAATGGATTTTCTAGAATTTATTGGGTCAAAATATGAATTTACAAAGAGAGAATAATAGGAAAATACCCTAAATTCGTAACTAAATTATTACCTAAATAGAAAGGGGGTATTTAATGCATTAAATAGGAAGTTAGAGTTGGAATTGGATTCCTAAACCTACCCTATATGGTTTAGCACGAATTTAGATCTCTTCCTAGTCTAAATAGAGATTGGAAGCAAGGAAGGAAGGTGGGAGTAAAGAAAATTCGTAATTAAAGAGGAATTAGAGTAATAGTAGGAATAGAAATGCATACTTGCATAAATACACCTCTTAAACTCCCTTGGGCAACCCTAGCTCGTTGCCAAGAGTTGCTGGACGTGGAGAAGAGGCTAGGGAGGAGAGGATTTCGTGGAGAAAAGAAGAGCTTGAAGCTTCTTCCATTGTTCTTCAAGTTCTAGCCCTAGAAGACAAATCGAGTCAAAGGTAGGCATTCTCACAAGCATATGATGACCAAACTGTCCCCATAATAAATATTTCCAATTATTTATATATTAATTTTGATGATTAACAAAATAACACTAATGGATTTCTTGAGCCTTGAGAACAGGAAGCAAAAGAAAAATGAAAGATCAAGACAATCTGGTAAGTCCCATCATTTCTATCCAAGTCCCTGTAACGACTTCTTTGATAAGCAGATCGACTTCCTCCTTGACCGGAACGCTCAAATCGTTACCGTAACGACTTCTTTAGTCCTCGTAACGATTTCTTTAGAACTCGCAACGACTCTCTAGCCGTAACGACTTCTTTAGACCTCGTAACGATTTCTTTAGAACTCGCAACGACTCTCTAGCCGTAACGACTTCTTTAGACCTCGTAACGATTTCTTTAGAACTCGCAACGACTCTTTAGCCGTAACGACTTCTTTAGACCTCGTAACGATTTCTTTAGAACTCGCAACGACTCTCTAGTCATAACGATTTCGCGTAACGACTTCTTTATTAGTCATAACGATTTCGCGTAACGACTTCTTTATTAGTCATAACGATTTCGCGTAACGACTTCTTTATTAGTCATAACGATTTCGCGTAACGACTTCTTTATTAGTCATAACGATTTCGCGTAACGACTTCTTTATTAGTCATAACGATTTCGCGTAACGACTTCTTTATTAGTCATAACGATTTCGCGTAACGACTTCTTTATTAGTCATAACGATTTCTTTACAGTTCATAACGACTTGCTATAATTCTTAACGATTTCATAAGTTATGAAGTCAGCAAGATTCTTTTTATCGAATTTCTTGATACATCAGTATAATGCTTTTTAATAAGCGTTGAAAAGTCAAAGTCATATCTTGTCTGTTGACTGCTATGCATTAAATGCTCTCCGATCGTATCTCCCATGCATGCAGACAATATCTTCCATTTCTATGCTACTCTGTCTACGTACTTTTTCTTGGACAGAAAGGAGCTTTGCTATATACTGCAATATCTGTTCCATCTCAACTAACAATAAACAGCAGTCCTAGCTGTCTTCTATTTATTGATGTTATGCTTACAGATATCTGACAAGACTCTTCTGGACAACGTTGGACACAAGATACAAAGTTCTATGACATCTCTTTGGCGTGTACACCAGGATAAAAGACTGACGATCAGAAGCTTCCTCAGTAACCAGTCTAACGTACACAAGGATAAGAGACAACGGACACTTCAACGTTCGAATTTGAATCAGCAGTTTAAATAGAAGACTCAAGACGAAAAGAAAGATATAGAGGACGCAACATCGCTTGATTTCAGAAGAAGGAAATCCATCTCTCACAATCTTTAGAATTTTGAAGAAGAGCGAAGCCTCCACTCCAAAACCTTGTTCTAAGCTCTTAGCTCTCTGTGCTCAAAAGGAATCCTCTCATTTGTAAGAGCCTGTGTGGTCCTTGGAGAGAAAAACCTTGTTAAATCTCTTTCTCTCTCGGGGGCTTAGGAGCTTCAGGTTGTAGCTGGTCAAGCTAGAATCTGAAGCCTGTTTTCACAACCTTTTTCTGATTAGTTTGTGTTCCCTTCTGGACGAAGGAAGACCTGGTGGTATCCAGGGTGGTTGTTGTTCCCTTCAGGCTGAAGGAAGACCAGTTGAGGCTGGGTGTAAGGATCCTTAAGGGGGATTGTACCCTTGATAGTAAAATCCTGAGGTATTGCTCAGGGACTGGACGTAGGTCTCCTGTGGAGAGGAGTTCCGAACCAGGATAAAAATCCTTGTGTCTTGTGGTTGTGTTTTGTGTGATTGTTGTCTTGTTTGCTCTAACTCTAACCTTGTTATTAAGTTGTGCAATCTTTTCAGTAAACAGGTTTTAATCAAACATCGAAGTTTTAATAACCCATTCACCCCCCCTCTGGGCTAGCTAGCTGGGCAACAGCATAAACCATGAAACTTTTTCTGTAGGTTCTTCCTACCCTCTTGACAAAATCCCCAAGTTTCATATTTTTCCATCCATCCTATCTTTTGTTCTTAATTTTTGAAGAACTGCAAACATGATTACCCCGTGGTGTCATGTTTAATTCAAATCTCTATGTATACTTGATCCCATGCTATGAAAGTTTTACTGTAGATACTTCATGTTGTTAGAGATCATTTGCCCCTAAAAAGCATAAATTTCATTGAGCATGTTGCCCGAATTAAATCCATCTTGCTCTCTGTGTCTGGTTCTGTGTTACTCGTTCTTGTTTGTTCTCAAACCATGTTCAAACCATGTTCTCTCTCGAATCCCTATTTATTGGAGATACCCTTACATGTCTAGTTTAATTTGCAACTGATTTCATGATTTTTCATCATGTATATAATTAGTTATGGATTTCTGAACAACCCTCTATCAAAAAATGAAATCCCTGGTCCGCAATCCAATGTCTGGTCTGACTCCTGTCAGTGTCAGGCGCAGACAGCCAGAAGGCGACGCCTCGACATGTCGTTTTCTGGGGCCTGATTACGACAGCCACCTTGTCGCGACCAAGAAGGCGACAGGTGAGCCGTCACGTTCTCAGTACCCGATTTGCATGCCCTGTCGCGACCTGTGCAAGACCCTGTCGCGTTCTGTCCTGACCCTGTCGCGATCAGTACAGGGGTATGTCGCCTTCACAAGTTTTTGATGAAAAACCCATAAAAAAAATAAAATAAAATATTTCTGTCACTTTCTAAATAATCCTTACGCCTTCTTACCGTTATACCCCCAGTAAAAACCCTACTTAAAAATAGTGCTATATTGAATGATTTAAAATACATGTTCACGACTTACTTCTATCTATGATTCCTCTTGCACTTGCACACACTTGAACCATCCATTTATGGCTGAAATCTTATAGAAAATATCTCATAATGTATTGCAATAAAGCATACTAATTGCCCTATTTTAAAGGACTTGCATTCGTTTTCTTGCGTTGTTTATATACCGATATTGACGCTCCACTGTCCTAGAATTCCTCTAGAACGTCGAGCACCTGTTTTATATACACACTTTTCTTGGCTTGTGGTGAACTCTCCGTCGGATATTCCTTTCGCCGGACTAGTGAACCCTTGCACAAGGCCTCCGTAAGTCTCCTCTGATCATGGATTCCCACATGTTCGACGAGCCGGTTGTACCCTAACACCCATTACACCTTAGGGATCTATATGATCCAAACGGCTATTAGAGATTCACTCTCGTCTTAAATCACGCCGGACCTTTGGATCTGTGCATAACAAGGCCAGTGGTAGGGTCGTGAGTTCCACCTGACTGCCAATACGACGTGCGCATGTTGTGCAACTGTTACTATCGCCTGTTTACTCGACGTGTTACGTGCAATGTCCACTAGCTCTCATCTATACTCTACTCGCTCACCTATTCACGTTCACTCTACTAGCTCATCTATTCATCTAGTGCTCTTATCTACTTCTTGGTACTCTATATTGGCCATTGACTGATTGTCTAAAGATAAACAATATAGCCAATGTCTGGCAATATATAAAGGGCCCGATCTGGTCCTGGGATGTGCGCCCGAAAGTGCTAGTGCCCATGGGAGTTAAATGATCAGAGTGTTTGGCATTACACTCAAGTGCTATCTATCTCGACTATCTATATGACAATCAAAAACACAAAACGTGCTATACTCTCTCGTTGTCTAGAATGACAAACAAGTGCTATACTCGTCGTGCTATCGTTATACTTGTGCTAGTTGTGCTATGGCCATCCTGCTATTCGTGCTATACTCGATACTTGTGCTCTTTTTGGAAACTATACTCGCTCTCGTGCGATTGTGCTATCTCTTGCTATATTTTGACTCTCTTGTACCTGCTATCTTTAGATACTCTGCTATTAAATACATTAATTATTTAAAGCCTGCTTGAGCCTGAGATTTAAGTCCTACTGGGCGTTATCGCTCACCCTGCGTTATTTGATGTTGTGTTCTCAGGTGAGACCGAGGATGACACATACACTCACGAGGAAGGGAATGACCAAGAGTGAAGCCAGGAGTACCCTCGAGTCGTTATGTTATCTTAGAGTTTTAGTTAGTTATTTCCTTCTAATGCAATGTAATTGGGCCCTATAGAATGGCTATGATATTAGTGGTTGTAACTAGACATTTGGAAAATTATTAATGAGAAAGATTTGCTTTAGTATTATTCAGTGTGCAATGGTTTGATATCTAGTATACGCTCTATACCTTTTCTTGCAACTGCCTTCGCGCTCCGATATTCCGCGTTGGGGCGTGACATGTAACATTTATACTAACAAACATATAAAAATATATATTCTAATATATTTAAATAATTATTTTATGTATGTTATAGATATATTCAAGAATTGTATATGTTACGGGGATTTCCAGGCAGGTCTGCTAAACTCGAGGATAGCCGACCACATCTGAAGACCGTCCGACAATCTACAGGATCCAACGGATCGACTCTGAGAATGAGAACGACGAAGCGACCGAACCGAAGTATTCCCATCGGGTTTTCTGATAATATATCGGTATCGGATTTGGAACCACTTATTTTCGAAACCGATTTCTGATTAATTAAAAATTAATGAAAATATAAAAAAACCTACGTTAACCCTTCCTATTTCCTCCCCACTAGGGGTGTTCACTATTCGGTTCAAATCGAAAAACCAAACCGAACCGATCAATTTGGTTTGGTTTTGTTCGGTTTGAAAGTGAAAAAAAATTGGTTCGATTTCAAACCAAACCGAATTTGTTAATTCGATTCGGTTCGATTTACAGATCTTATAAACCGAACCAAATGGATAAAATTGAATTTTAATAATATATTTTAAATTTATACATACGTATTCAGGTCTGTTTAATATATACATATATATGCAAATATACACATTGTGTAGGGTACTACGGTCATCCTATGGATCTCACCCTTTCATCCAACAGCTGCGATTAAACACCTAAAAGACCACCCTAAAGATACCACGCACACAAGCTGCCTTGCAGTCCTGCTTGGCTTCCCGTTCGGCCGTTCTCTTCTCCTGTGAGGGTTTGGTGGCCATCTTTGGTGGGATTGAGGGAGACGCCGCGGACGGCACACCAGGGGCAGGGAGACGACGTCGATGCTGACGACGCGGATGGCACACCAGTGAGACCGGAGACGGCGGGGACGGGCCGGCCGGCACACCAGGGAGACGACGTGGACGGCGCGGACGACACACCAGGGAGACGACGAGGACGGTGTGGACAGGCCGGACGGCACAATAGGGAGACGACACGGACTGCACACCAGGGAGACGACGCAGACGGCGTGGACGGGCCGGACGGCACACCAGGGAGACGACGCGGAGTCGCGGACGGCACACCAGGGAGACGAGCAACATCAGGGAGACAACGTCACAACGCAGACAAGTAACATCTCCGGTTTCCCATTCTCATTTGAACCATTCTCATGTGCGGGTTTGGCGACTGCGGCTTTCTTTGTTGCTGTTGTCTTTGTCAATTTTATTTTTTTAATCCAGTAGCTCAATTGTAAAATAACGGATGTAAGGAACACTTGCAGAAAATTTTCAACTTTTGGAAATAATATTAAATAAAAAAATTTGTCCAGGAGAATCTAGTCTTGAAGAGAATTCCCCAGGATCCCTTCCTCCTGCCTTTGTTAAAGGTGAACCCTTTTCCACATGAGATGCTGATGAAAAAGAGTTATCACTCACAATGTTGCGCCCTAATGCCTGCTTATGACCGCCATTTTGAGGGACTTCTAATAGTGGCTTCTTTTTAATTTGCTCTGAGATAGGCACCAAGTTCCTGCTCTCATCAGGCTGTGAAGCAAGAATATCACTAGGCTTCTGAAGATGTGATTGCATAGAAATTGTCATGCTTAAAGGAACCTTAGGAATCACATTGACAGAATTGTTGTCTCTTGCCAAAGAAACACAGTCTGAATTCATGACAGAATCAGAAGGAAATTTCCTCTTCACACCTACAACATCATGATTGTCTGACAACGAAGAAATAGAATTTCGGAGTCTCCTATGCTCATAAACATGCTTCGCAGACATGCCTCCAGTACTATCTGCAGGAAACCAAGGTATTGCAATAAATGCTAAAATATATACGATGGAGTGAGTTAGGATGGAAGCAAGAATATGTGTGATCGTGAGTGGTAGGCAACAAGGAGATGTTGGATGAAGGGAAATCATAAACAATATAGTGCAAAAGAAGTTATAAAAATGAATGCTTATCTTTCAAAATTTTCTCTTCATTTCACTGCTTCTGGAGTTAAGAGGGAAAAGGAGAACGGAGTTGTTGTTTCATTCTGACATACACAGAAGATGGATAATGCAGAAGAAGAAAATAGAAATGAGCATCCTAACACTCAAAGACATGTTTTTTCCCTCATAGAACTAGAGGGGAGGGCCAGTGAAGGATTATGGAATCATACGGTTTCCTTGAACCTATCAGAATTTCCACATTTCATCTGCATACTCCTATCTCTGGTACACACATGCTTCATTTTGCCCAGCCTACCTTCAGTTAGTGTCACAACCTCCCAAGTCTCCCCATTCTCCTGAATAATGGACATAAGACTAAAAAATTACTACTTTAAAAAACAGATTGCCCATCAACAAAATCAAATCTTCTTGACCCATACTGACATCACTAAAATTACATTTTATATACTCTGATTGACTTCACCCAATCCTGAAATTCTTACTTGGCATTTACATCATCCATATTTGTCCAAATAAACTAACTCAGAATTAATTATAATTTTGTTTGAAAAAATTAGTGTGGACAAGACAAAGCACCCATAAATGACCCCCAAAATTTTCATCCCTTATGATCTGAACCATAGTTTCAAAATAAGAAAGATCTAACTATTGGGTCTACAAAAACTGAAAAACTTAAGTTTGTGGGTCCAAAATTAGAAATACTCATCTGATTGGCCTCCGATTTGTTCCAGCACGATCGGGACGATGAGTGTGACTTGTGGAAACTGACGGAGTTCAATTTGGACTCCCGGTTTGAGCTCGACGCTCAAAGTCACAATAAATAAATTAGTTTAGTTAAAAATGAAAAACTTAGGTTTGTGGGTCCAAAATTAGAAATACTCATCTGATTGGCCTCCGGTTTGTTCCAGCACGGTCGGGGCGATGAGTGTGACTTATGAAAATCGACGGAGTTCAATTCGGACTCCCGGTTTGAGCTCGACGCTCAAAGTCACAATAAACAAGTTAGTTTAGTTAAAAAATGAAAAACTTAACTTTGTGGGTCCACAATTAGAAATACTCATCCGATTGACCTCCGGTTTGTTCCAGTACGGTCGGGGCGATGAGTGTGACTTGTGGAAACTGATGGAGTTCAATTTGGACTCCCGGTTTGAGCTCGACGCTCAAAGTCACAATAAAAAACTTAGTTTAGTTAAAAAAAATAAAAAACTTAGCTAGGTTTGGGGGTCCAAAACTAGAAAAACTCATCTGATTGGCCTCCGGTTTGTTCCAGCATGGTCGGGGCGATGAGTGTGACTTGTGGAAACTGACGGAGTTCAATTCGGACTCTCGGTTTGAGCTCGACACTCAAAGTCACAATAAACAAGTTAGTTTAGTTAAAAAATGAAAAAATTAGGTTTGTAGGTCCAAAATTAGAAATACTCATCCGATTGGCCTCCGGTTTGTTCCAGCACGGTCGGGGTGATGAGTGTGACTTGTGAAAACTGACGGAATTCAATTCGGACTCCCGGTTTGAGCTGGACGCTCAAATTCACATTAAACAAATTAGTTTAGTTAAAAAATAAAAAACTTAGGTTTGTGGGTCCAAAATTAGAAATACTCATCCGATTGGCCTCCGATTTGTTCCAGCACAGTCGGGGCGATGAGTGTGACTTGTGGAAACTGACAGAGTTCAATTCGGACTCCCGATTTGAGCTCGACGCTCAAAGTCACAATAAACAAGTTAGTTTAGTTAAAAAATGAAAAACTTAGATTTGTGGGTCCAAAATTAGAAATACTCATCCGATTGGCCTCCGGTTTGTTCCAGCACGGTCGGGGCAATGAGTGTGATTTGTGAAAACTGACGGAGTTCAATTCGGACTCCCGATTTTAACTTGACGCCTCAAACTTACATTAAGCAATTGGTTAGTTTAGATGAAAAATGAATAACTTAGGTTTGGAAGTTCAAAATTAGAAATACTCATCCGATTGACCTCCATTTTTTTGAATAAATTTAAATAATGTATTGTTTATAATAGTATTCAATTTTAACTTATTATTGTTATATATGTATTGTAGGTTCCTTCATCGAGTGGCGTGAGAGGAGACGAGCACGAGGATGAGCACGAGGACGAGGATTCATGATTGTCATTTCATTATTATTATTGTTATTGACATTTTTATTGTTGTTGTGGACAGTTTATTATTGTGATGTTGTGTATATTTTTATTGTTATTGTGGACTTTTTATTATTGTTGTGTTGTGGACATTTTTATTATTAGAGTGAATATTTTATTATTATTATCTTGTGGACATTTTATTATTGTTGTGTTTGTGGATATTTTTATTATTGTTGTGTTTGTGGATATTTTTATTATTGTTGTCATGTGAATATTTATTATTGTTGTGGATATTGTTGTATTTACACAGGTTATTTTTCTACAAAATTAACTATATTTTAAAAAAATTAATTGAAAAATAAAGACCGATTAGGGACCGAAGTAGGCAGTCACTATTCGGTCCCAGAAACAGGGACCGATTTAAGACCGAATTTATTCGGTCTCCAACAGTGACCGACCTTGTTAGTCATTATTCAGTCCCTGTATGAGGGACTGAATAGTGACCGAATATTTCAGTCACTAATAGTGACCGAACTAGGCAGTCACTATTCGGTCCCAGAAAGAAGGACCGAATTGAGATTGACAAGGCAGTCACTATTTAGTCCCTGTATCAGGGACTGAATAGTGACCAAATATTTCGGTCACTAATAGGGACCGAAGTAGTCAGTCCCTATTCGGTCCCGGATACAGGGACCGAATTGAGACTAACCAGTTCGGTCACTATTAGTGACCGAAATATTTGGTCACTATTCGGTCCCTATTTTTGGGACCGAATAGTGACTGCCTATTTCGATCCCTAATCGATCCCAAAAATAGGGACTGATTAGTGACCGAATATTTCGGTCTCTGATGTCCACTTTTAGCGACTGCAATATGTCAGTCACTATTCGGTCACAATTTGGTGACCGAATACTGACCGAATATTTTCGGTCACAGATTTGTGACCAGAAATTCTTCACCGATAAATTTGGTCACTATTCGGTCTCTGAGCTGTTTAGGGACCGAATAGAGACCGAATATTTCGGTCTCTATTTCTACTTTTTCTTGTAGTGCCATAAAGATAAACCCTCCAAGTCTTTAATGCATGAACTATTGCGGTCAATTCTAGATCATGGGTAGGATAGTTGCTCTCATGATCCTTCAGTTGTTGAGAAGTATAGGCAACTACCTTACCATGTTGCATAAGGACATCACCCAATCCTATTCTGGATGCATCGGTGTAGATGGTAAAACCTTGTAGACCATGGGGCAGTGTTAACACTGGAGCAGTAATTAATCTCTTTTTTTTAGTTCTTGATGTTGTGTTGAGTGTCTATTTGAAACCTTTAATGATGATTTTAATTATGACTAATTGACATCACTCTCAATTTAATTTTGATGATGACATTTTGTACATATAATGATGACTAAATAACATACTTTTCACACTTAATACTTCATATATACAGGTTCACATATTTTTGTCAAAGTGGTGTCGACACAAGCACATCATGTGTCGACACAACATCTGTTTACAGAAGCTATTCAGAACTGAAGGTGTTAGTGGTGTCGACACAAATTGATTGTGTGTCGACACATCCTATGCATCCAATAAGCAGTGAAGTGTGAAGAAGCCAATTGTGTCGACACAAGTTGATTATGTGTCGACACATCTATTGCATCTAGAAAATAGTCAAAGGACAAGTAGTTTGTGGTGTGGTGTCGACACAGGATGATTGTGTGTAGGTCCATAAGATGAAGTAGAAATCTAGACTGATAAAAACGAAGGAAGAGAGGGTTCTAAAGAAAACACTCTAACGAAGGTGGAGATAAACGGATGGGGAGGAGAGACCCAAAAGAGGAACATTTTTTTTTTTTTTGGGGGAACAAAGCTTCTCAAAAGGGAGAAACTTTGCTCCCAAGCCCCTAAATTTATAGTATTTTGAAGTCTTTTGATATTAAGATAGATTAAAAATAAATTTAAAATATTTTTAAAATTTTGAAGTTATTTTCACTTTATTTTCAATATATCTTAATATCAAATATGATTGTGATTTCTCTTGTTGAAAAATGGCTCAGGACTTTCCATCATCAACTCACTTTCTTTCATCTTCCCTAACTGTCTCCACTGCTACATCCATAATCATTTACTGATGTCTCCAAAAATGATTAACATCTTCAATTTTTCTTCGTAGCTCGTTCTTCAGAACCCCACATGGTAGACCGTCAACATAAAGCCTACTTGGCTACCGTTGGGCCGTACAAAGACCGTGCGGGAGGCACAGCGGCACCGCACCTCATCGTACACTAGTGGTCCAGCTGACCCGCGGTGAGTTTTTGCCAGCCAAAGATTAAATCAGGTAAACACGACATTTTATTAGGGTAGTTCACACTTTTTCTATTCCTAATTTAATAGTTCATTTAATTAAGTGAAATAAATAATAAATTTCATATGAAAAAATATGACTTAAGTAGCAGACCTCTTAAAAGACTTTATTTGACGGATCAAAGCCCATCCAACTATGCCAAAACACACACCGACGCGGGTGCCTCTTTGCGTTGTGCCGCCCCGCCAAATCCGACAGCAAGGTAGATAAGCACCACGTCTTGCGTCCTTGAATCCCATCCCAGATAGATAAACACCACCCGCCCTAGCGAGAGCGGCGCGGCCGTGGGGCCCGCACACACAACTACCCCATCCCCCCGCCCCTCACACGAGTTGCGAGGCAGGCTGGCAGCGGCCAGGCCACTGAAGCTTAGGCCAGGCAGACACCCCCCGCGTGTTTTGTTCTTTCATATATTAATTTTTTTTACTGGTGCGGGCCCACCCCCATAACAGTAAATTCCCATCGGGTCCTCCTCCTGTGTGAACGCCCAAGTACAGCTTCCCCGCCGGCGCGAGTCCACATCGCACTCACGCAACCTCGCGGCACCTTCTCATTTGCCGGAAACACCCCCATCGAAGGGTCCCGACTCCGTGAGAACGGTGCACGGTTTGCGTCATTGGGGTCTTTCCCCGACGCAAACAAAGGTGGTCGGTCCCATTGGGGAAAGAAAAAAGAAAAAAAAAAGTACTCAGGTGGCCTCACCCCATCATCACTTCTCGCCTTTACTCTCATAACTTCTCTATTGGTACATATGGACGGTGCCGTTCCCAGCACATCATCCTATTATTCCAACCAAGTCGCCATATTTATTAAGCGCACACATGCACACCCACACCCACACACACCAACACCACCATCGCCACCCCCCACCCGACCCGAGGTCCCACTCCCCCCTGCCTTCCCCCAACCCATTTCTTTCTCTCTGTTCCCGACGCCTCTCTCTACCCCATTTCCATTCTCCCCCCATATTATCCGCGCGACGAGAGTTGCCATGCCCCAAGCCATGGAGGTGGAGGTCGACGACGATGGCGAGTTCCTGGCTGTCGCTCGCTACGACAACGCTCTGGTGGCCCACCTTCTAATCTGCCTCTCCTGCTCCAAGACCTGCGTTCCCTGGCCCCAGCAACTACCGGAGTCGCTGTCGCCGACGTGGGGCAGGCGGAAGGTAAGGTCGGGGGCACCCGTTGCACTTGAGGGCGCCAAGAGGGAGAAGGAGGTGGGAGGGGCCAGCCCCGCGACGCCTCTGTCGTGGAGCGGCACGTCGGGGACATCTGGGAGCCGCAGCGACGACGGTTGGTCAACTCCGCTCCGGTCGCCGAAGCGGCGGCAGCAGCAGCAGCGACCGAAGCGTGGTGGCGCACATGAGGATGAGGAGCGTGGCTGGCCGCCACGGCCTCTGTCGATGCAGGGGTCGGAGGTTTGCCACGGCGGGGGGGAGCAGGTGGATGCCCCGCCTGCGAAAGGGACAGTGCCGGAGTGGTCAAGGAGAGGGTGTCTGGCGCCCAACGGGGCGAAGGCTAGGAGCTTTGACGAGGGCAGGGAGCTGCACGTGGACTCGGTGGTTGCGGCGACGCCTGTTGTCGGATCCCTCGCCGCTGGATCCGGATCCAGTAAGGTCAGAATTTTCCCAGTTAAAATCTTCGTCTTCGTTTTTTTTTTTTTTAAACATGTATACCCATACAATATTTTCCTTTTCGTTTTTTCTCCTCCGTCGTCCTCGATCGCCACCTCACCATTACATTACCGCCGTTCCATCTTTCTCTCTCTCACACCCCGATCCAGTAAGTACACGCGAAGCCTCCGAGAGATTAGTTAAAAGACAAGAAGACTAGAAAATTTAGGGGTCGTCGAACACGGGGAGTCTTCCAATAAGGTCGATTATCTGGGTTCGTGGCGATTTCTTATTGGCTGTGCGCATCTTCTCTAGTTGTGTTGGTAAAAAGAGTATGACGTGGTTCAGTATGCGGCGGGGAAATAGGGAGCCTCGCAAGCTTCTGCTTATTATTCTATGTTATTATATTTTATTATCAAATTTATTACTTAATTAATTTGATTTCTGGTGGTGGTGTTAACGTCCATTCCAAGTTCTTTGTTTCGGTTATTATTATTATTATTATTTTGTTGTTTTCGAGTATCTCAAACTCGTGTTTGTTGGGTTGTGCTCAAGTGGGGATGTGTTTTTCTTCGTACGCGTGTTGTCAGGCCACAGCGGTGGCGACGAGGGAGCTAGTCCCAGCAAGGTCGGTCGTGTACGCGCAACCATTGAGACTTCCTGCCGAGGGCAGGGCGGCGCGAATTGGATGGTGGTTGGACGCCGGGGCAAGAAAACGGTACCTCCTTAGTCCTTCCCCTCGTTGATTCCTCCGGGTTCTTTTTTTTTATAGAGATTTTTACATAAATATATTTAATATAAATACATGAGGTCGCCCCACTTTGTAGCCATCCGTGCGCTAATTTATCGGGACGTAGAGATAAAAGACTCGGGTGAGACCTGCAACCACCCGCCCCTCTTTGCGGCCGGGCAAGCCAGCCGCCGGACATTAATATTTGCCCTAAACATATGTTCCATTTCTGCGCCACTGTCTGCCACATGCCACGGGGGATCTCGTCACCGTGTATCTGCGCGTGGAGGATAGGATATGCTGGCTGCGGTGAGCTTAAGGGTTGTGCAACCGGCCTCGAGAACCCCCAACTGCCACAGCACCACCCCTTACGTGCCTCTGCCCATTAAAACGCACGTCACTTCACTTGTGCATGGTATGCAATTGAAACCGAGGTCTCTGCTTAGTTTGGTTGTGGTTTTCTTGTTGGTTGGGCGCAGACGGTGCTTGAGCTCCGGGCCACGAAAGATTCGCTGTTGCGAGAGCAGGAGCAGCTTCAGACGGTAACTTTGAACTTGTTTTATCTTTACATATTTCCTTTTCCGTCCCCGATTATTGCTTGGTTTACTGCCTTTGATCTTTTAGTGGAGAATGATGGGTGGCTGGCCTCTGTTAAAAACAGCAACTTGGGAAGCAGAGGGAAATTTATGGTGCATTGCTCGGGAAGAACATGGCGTTGAAGAAGTTGGAGGTAACTTACCCTCTTTTCCTCTCATCTGGATGTTGGGTGGATTGCAGCTTACCGTTGAAGTGGCTTAATGCAGATGTCTTATTATGGTTTTCTAGCTTGTGCTTCTCTGAGTTTTCCTCAATGTATGATGGTAGGACACTGTTTTTAAGTATGGAAGCATCTGCCCCGTTTTGTGGAATATCGCATTCCTCTGGAGAAAGGAAAGAGACAATCTTATCTGGTTTGGTTAGGCAGGACATGATGTTACTGTAAAAGTTGCCCAATAGACATTATCTAAAATATTAGCTTGAAGTTTCATATGTACCCACGTCAGCCTTTTTTTTTTTTTTCCCCCCCCCCTCTGTTTTTTAGTAAGTAGAGGTGAGTGTCCTCAAGGAACATCGGCGTGGAGGGTATCAAATTTTATCCACCAAAAATAGTGGTATTTGGATACGCAATAGAAGGGTGCTTGTGTTTATCTAGATTCTGGCCTATGGTGATTCCATGGACTTAATTAGAAGGTGAAATAGTTGTTTTCTTTTTTGATATTTGTTGTCTGTTGTTTTGACATCTTTAAGATTAATAGTTATTAGGTTATGGTGTATGTTGCGATCATATGCCTCATAAGTCATGCTGGCTGGATTTGTCTACCATACATCCTTAGTTTTTCTTTTATTCTGTCTGTAGGAATTGTTGTTCAAACGATTAAATTTCTGTATTTAGTTTTGCTGATTCAGTAGCAGTAGACTTTTGTCTGGGATTGGAACATCCCCCCTAAATTTCTGTATTTAGTTTTGCTGATTCAGTAGCAGTAGACTTTTGTCTGGGAATATTGGAACATCCCCCCCCCCCCCCCCCCCGCCCAAACAAACAAAAACAACTGCACGTACGCAGACCCAAAAAAGAATCAAAGTAAGACTAAAGCTGCACTGTGGATTATTAATACATCTTTTGTTTTTCTTCTGTGCAGTCAAGTTTGCCATCTCTCTCTGTGTTCAAACCACATGTAGCTCCTCTATTTTGGGAAGCAAGTTCTGAAGAACCCCAGCAATCTGCTTCAGAGCGGCAAGTACCTAATTATGGAGTGGGCAATTCTTATGTTGATGAGGGTGGTCGTGAACAACCTCAATGCACAAGTTCATCCGGCGCTTCTGCACAAGCGCTTACCTTCCGCTTTGATCTCAATTGCATACCTGATGGCGACCTTTAGAACCTGATAAGCTGCTAAGGTAGTAAAACAATTAGAATCTATCGGACTTCAGGGATTTCTGTATCCCACAAGAGCATGGGCAAGTAATTACCGGCTGTACATAGAAGATCCGGAGAAACATTGCAAGAATCTGATGCTCGATGATGCAGATGCCTCACTAATTTGGCAATAATCTTCGTAGACAGATTACATGATCATGGTGTCTCTGCAGCTGCTTGGAACTTTTTCTGTGTTAATCCCTAATTAACAAATGTGTTACCCCTGTACTTTGATCTGTTTTTACACTTGTTCTAATTTTTGTAGACAAAACCAGAAAACCACATTCTGGACTGCCTTTTCCTTGTAGCTGATCACAACTTTATTTTTTCTTTTGTTGTTACCGTCTTTATTGCAAAGACCCAAGACCTTTCTTTCTGGGCAAAATATTAACTAAGTTTTTTGGCCGCCATAGAGATGGCATTATTTCTTGCAACATATAGAAGTCTATATTAAACCCTCAAATATTGATACTTATTCACAACCCTTTTGAATTTCATGTTTATTTGATAAACATCATTTTTAGGGGGTTTTCCCATATGAATACGCTTATTCTCAAGTTTTGGACTGCTCGAGTAACTTGAGATTGAGATGTCGTAAATAATTATCATGATTGGAGGGAACCCAAATTCCCTGTTTTTCACCATCTGATTTAGAAACTGGTAAGCATTTCAGATTCCTCGATGGAAATCCACAACGCACTCCCATTTGAATTCTGCGCCAATGACACTTGGGACCAGCAGAATTGGCTCTTGGATAGATGGTGAAAGAGGCCGGAAGAAAGACGTGTCTACACATTTAAGACGCCTTGGCTAAAAACATGGAGGACCTTTTTGTGGGCTCATGTATCGTGGATTCTCTCACAACCCTAATTCTTTTTCAGATTGTGGGAGAATCTTCTTCAGCCGCTTTAACTGAAGGGTTTGTTTTTCTTAAAGAGAAGAAAAAATTACATGAATAACTTACCAAGTCTAACAATGCAAAACAGCAAGTTTATGAAAATCTGTCTTTTCTTAATTCAAGTTATTCTAAACACTCCATACATCGGAAATGGGGAAGAATTTTGTCAAGAGTATTTTTATCCGAAGCACCTTAACTTTAAGGAGTTCTCTGGTGGGGAATAGATTTCCATAGAGTTTGTGCTTCATAGGTTTTCTATAATTTTTTTGGAGAAAAATTTACTGCACTAATCTCAGTACAATAATATCAACTTTAAATGTACTTTGAAAATGTCGTTAGTCTATCTCGTGCAATTTATTACATCACACTATCACTTTTTTTATTATTATTTTGTAGCCTAAAATTTTTATTTTGATGTCTAACTTTTTATTTTGACTTGTGACGTTCAAATTTTTATTTCACCATCCAAAATTTTCTCTTTCAGTGTAGTGAGCCTAATTAGACGTCATTGAGTGTCAAAATAGAAATTTAAGTACCAAAATTAAAAGTTTGACACTAAAATAAAAAATTAAGGTCCAAAAAAAAAAAAAAAAGGTGGCACAACGGGGTGCAATAAGTGGATCAATGAGCTTCCAGAAACGTATTTAAAACTAGCATTAGCCTTTCTCTTTTTTCAGTTGAATGTCCTGTCATGGAGAGAGCATTGTACGATTCTCTTGTGGCTGAGAACCTAGACCGAAGCTTATTCGGAGTCAGGATGGATTGAAAGCAAGAGCTTGGGGCGAAGGAGAGCTCCATCCTCGCCCGTAACTACAGACAAAAGAGGGATGGATCCGGAGCAAAAAAATCCTCTGCACTCACTCGAGTCAGCAGGGTGGAAAAATAAATTATAAACACAACAGTTACGACGTCAGAGTAACGGTTACGTTTTGTCTGAATCGCCGCATTTCCCAAATTTGAGATCTTTGTACATTTCCTTGGAGGGCTAACCTAGCAATAGCATAGATGATTTTATGCACTAACTCACTAGAGTGACCTGCCCTGGCAGTGATCCGAGTGGGGGCAATCCAGGTGGTCAGGAACTGGGACCCAAGAGCCGGTCCTACCAAGACAGACACTCTCTTCAGCCAGACGACGGCATAGCCTGATTATAAGAGTTAGGGTTCTTCTCGGTCAACAGATACTTCTCAGACCCATCATATTTTCTAGAGGGAGAGGTCCTATTGGGATCTCATCTTCAGCTTATTTACACCAACACAGAGATGCCCACCTGACGAGGTGCCCAGATATACTAGTACTCTCCGTCCATGAAATGTCCGATATGAGACTATCCCCAGCATAGATACGATTTGCAAGAGATGTGAAGCAAAACCAAACATGAAAATGGATGGACAACCAAAACGTGCTTGCTTCCGGCAGAGTGCAGTCATTCATCAATGACGAAGAAGCCGTTACGCAGAGTCATTTATCAAAAATATATACGTGGCTACGTTTGAGCGACCAATTCATCCGCAAGGCTTTACAAAAGAAACGATCTACGTACCATCGTCAATCAGCACAGCCATCATAAATTGTACACAATTTTTAGGTCCAGTGCACGAATAAAAACTTCATTTGGACCGCCCCAGATAGACTTCAGCTAGTTCGATGCATCGGTATAATACCAGTTGAACAGGGTTCAGGGCACAAAGAGTATGGCACGCAAGGTCATCAGCGTCCTCCGTGTTTTCTGCCTCAATTCCAGAAACCAGTGTTCGCAGCGGAAGAAGCCACTCTGAGTAAGCTTTTTGTACGTCTGCTTCTCTCAGCAGCCTCTTCTGGCTCGTTGCTTCTGTGGTTTCAACATCGCAGGTGATAAATGTTTCTTGTAAAATTGTATTAGGATCATGATTTACCAGCTAATCCATATTTTAATAAGGGAAATATTTTATTGGAATCCGAACTGATAAAAATGCAGCTGGCATTAGCAGAACATAATCACACTTCATAAATAAATTTGGAAGCATGCTATGCACTAAAAGTATCAGCAAAACACATCAAAATAACAAGAATCCTAAAACTAATTTATACGATATCTTTAAGATAACTCCCTCAGCTGACCATCAAGCTGGATACCCCGTGCTAGAATTAGCCTGTCCATATGATTTTCGAATTGATGGAACACCTAATTTACGCAATTTTGTGAAACCAAAGTAAAGTTCATTGTGTTAGAAAAGCTGGTCGATGACTTCGGGATTTGAGATCACATGCAAGGAATAATGTGGATCAAAATGAGAAGCCCCGGATGTCTTTTCTTGTAAACCTAAATTGCCGCATTGGACTTGTGTGCCTTCTTTCCACAAGCAATGTCTTGTTTTGCTAACATTTTGATTTACAAATTAAAGTGAAGTGAGACAAGAATGTAAACAACAGGAGGCAAAAATTCTATATATTTGAAGGTGAAATGAGTTTCGCAGCAACTCCACCCCCCTCAACATCATGCCTATAATGACCATGAACTGATGGAAAGTATACTTGTGCTCATTTGATAAAATGGAGGAGCAAAGCTAGTAGAATCAAGCATGTACTTTGTAAGTTCGATACTCAAATGACTACAATTCTTCAGAGATCACAAAGAACATGGGAAGCAACATCATATAATTATTCTGAAACAGTAGTCCTGAAGTTGCAAGAACATAAGGTTCCTAAAGATTCCGCTCATAGGGATAACATTACAACACAATTTTGTAAATGAGAAAGAGAGAGAATACCGAGAGGATGCCAACTTGAAAATAACTAAAAGCAGGTAGCTTCCAATATAAAGAGGTAAAATGATATTTACCTCTTGATTCCCGTATGAGAATAAATCTGTACAGGTTGAGAGCAGATAAAACCTGTACGCACACATAATATGAGCAACCTGATTTAGTTTTCCTAAACTTGGACGTGAAAGCATCTGAAAAGAGAAATCGTATTCTCATGCAACATACAAGATGTTTTACAATTGTTAAAACCATGATCCACTTTTGGATTATCTTGGCAGTATCATGACCTTTTGGCCCATCAATTAAACTGAGACAATTTTTCAACAAAACACAACTTATTTTTTCTTCTTTTTTTTTGGTTGGAGGGGGGGGGGGGTGGAGGAGGGGGGGGGGGAGGATTCAGAGAGCATGGACTTCTAGAAATCAGCCCTAGCTATCATTGGTGCCTGTTACACAAGAAATGTAAGACATCCATCAATTTAAATCAGTTATCTCGTACAATTGGTCAGATGTCTATGGCATTTAAAACATTAAAATTGAGCTGGCAATTTCATGTTGTGAGAAAATACCATCAGGTTATGCTTTGTTCTGACTTGAAGAATGACACTAAGAGGTAAACTCCCATGCATTATTTATTCCTTCAGTTTGGAAAAGCAATCCTCCATCAAAGAATCATTGTTTATCAGTTTTACTTCTTTTGATGAAGGACGGCACAGCCTAAGGAAAGTCCCAATCCATGACTGCCCAACTAAAACACCCAAAAAGAAGAAGAAAACTGGGAATCTAAACCCTGAACAGGTCAACACTACAATATATCAATGTCATTGAACAGAAACCAAAAAAAAAAGAAAAAAAACTCAAAGTATGTGGTAGGGAGGCTAGAACTAATATAGGGACAAATTATCTCAATACTATTCAAAAGCCACTAGAAAACCTTTGCATTGAAAGTGACAAAGTCTCAAGGCAAGCAGTACTTCTCAAAACTGTGAGGCCAGAGAAGGGAAACCAAATGAGGATTCTCGGTCTGATACTAAAGTACTGAACTGAATTTTTCCCAAACTAAAACTTATCATAGTAGGTAGAGATCAAAACTAATATAAGCTCAAACGAGCTCTCATTTATGACAACAACTAAAACCTGCAGCAAATAAAATATAAGGATAACCAGGCTTTAAAGAGACCACATTCTAACTAGTTCCCCGCCTATCCATCTGGATGAGTCACTAGTGTCTGCAATATCATTCTAGGGTCTCACATACATACACATTCTTCACATGTCATTCAGACTACATCACTACAAATCTAAAATTGGCATTGTACCATGAGGCCAAGCCTAAGATCTGATCATTATTGCTGCCATAATTCTGATATCAGCTACTTCAGTCTTTTATAACAACTATTTTCAATTTAAAGAAGAAGATACAACCTAATTGATTGTATCATGTGTCAAACTCTGCATCTTCAGAGGCAAATAATACAAGAATCATTCTTTATAAACTTTAGGTTAATTGGAAAAATCATTGTAGATTGATCGTTTCAAGGTAGATAATAGAAATATGAAGTTTCAATATACGCAAGCTATAATAGACCCATAGAATATGCCTACGCATAAGACCAAGGGAATTAAGTCAGGAAATATGAAATCTAACTTCAGTAATGAGGGAGACCAAGAGGATCTAGTTATAATATACATGGCCAAATTATTCCTAAAAGTAACAACATCAGAGATTTCGGTTCTATGATTCAAGAGAATGGAGGGATCTAAAAGGGCATCATGCATAGAATGTGGGTCGGTTGAAGTGGAGAAGTGCATCTGAAATCCTATATAATTGGCAGGCTCCCTTAAAGCTTAAAATGGAAATATGTAGAGTTGATGCAAAACCTGCTAGAGCTGATGTAACACCAGCCATGTTGTATGGGACTAAATGTTAAACTATGTGATGGGATAACAACACAAACGACTAATGAGCAGTAGAGATGAGAATGTTGGGATAAATGTGTGGGAAGATAAGAAATGCTGAGATTCAGAATGAACATAATGCATGGAGAGTTTAACTGTGACACATATGAACACTAAACTTGAAGAAAAGTCTTTTTAGATCAAAACAGAAAAAGAGGCTCTAGATCTAAACTGAGTATCATTTTCTCCAAATTGACAACATATGAATCAATGCAACAGAATAAGTTGTTTGAGCAACCACAAAGATATTGTTGTTAACTGAAATGGGACTATTAAAAAGTTCAAAACAGGAGAGATGTAATTTTCGTGTTAAAGAGAAGTGAACATGACCACTAAATTAGACCAGAAAACATATGAGGCTAATGTTCAATGTAGAACTTATGCATAAACTTAAGTAGATACATCAGCGCATACAAGACATGACATATGAATAAAATATAAGATGCCTTGTGTAAATGATTAAAAACTTAGGCCAACAAATAGGAAGCATCCCCAGATGAACAACATGGGTTTTGAATACTTAAATGTAATTGTACTGGTGATTCTCCTACATGGAAAACAGAGGAAAGAATAGTACAGGCGAGCTGTCCTCAGGAAGGGAAGGTGGTCCGCCCTTTGGTGGTTTTAAGACCAGCTCCACCAAATCTAGGGCACTCCTGCTCCAAAACCTAGATATATTATCTGGATGCATGATTTCACTTGATGAAGATTGAGCATAGTTTTCCTTGAGAACTTCCTCCTTAACTAGATCCAGAAGAAGTGCAATCTGTCCAGGAACTCAAGTTACAGGATGTAAACTTTCGAAATGAATAACTAGAAACAATTACCATATCTGGGGAAGAGTTATTTGTAATTAGAGCTTTTATCAAATCAAATCTCTCAAAACATGGAATATCTGACAGCACCTGGTAAACGTTGCCAAAGAAACAAGTGTCATTTTGAGAAACGACATGCATCGTAGAAATCTAAAAAAAAACATTCATAGAGAATCTATTCAAATATATCATGAGCTTTTCAGTTCCAGAATTGCTAGCCATGCCAGTCACCCTGAGATATAGAGGAAAAGTAGGGATTATCACTTCAAAGTTTTTCCTAGTACAAAAGTTGAGAGAATGTGATGCATGTCCACCGGAATGCATTTATATGGAGGGAGAGAAACATGAAAGACTGCAACATAGCCTCCTCGCAAGGCATTACCTACAAGATATACTGTGGGGCCAAGATGACCAAGACACCAAGGCAATAATGCACGAAATGTGCAAGCCTTGACTTACTCTCTTCTCTTTTTCTTAAGGTAGTTCATTCTCATCTCTTGTTATGCCCTCTTTGGTGACTTGGCTATCTCGAGATAAAAAGCATCAAAATCTTAACCTTTCCCCTCTTATTTCTCTGTAACTGTGTGAGGCATTTTAGAAATTTGTACTTTGATGTTAGCAAGAGCACAAAAAGCTGGATGCTGATGGGGTGCTGAATCTCTTTTATGTGGGATTTGTTGCAAAGTTAGGGAATGGGCGTCCATTATTTGTAATGTGGACCAGGCCAACTCCTCACTTTTGGCCTTGATGGGGGGTAGAGATGTGTAGTTCATTCAGTGCTGGATGGATTGTAAAGGTGGGCCGGGCTGTTTTTTGGGGGGTTTCTTTTTGATGGCCTATACTTGTACATTCTTTGTTCCCTTTTAATATATTGGTGGTACTATCCACTTCTCAAAAAAAAAAGCACAAAAGCAATGTCCTACCCAACTGTCTCCGACTGGGACACCCTCCAAATTGGAGAAAACCACTGCTCATAGGGGAGAAAATGGAAAAGAAGATACCAGAATAACACAACCAAAAGTCCAGACAGATGTGATAAATCAAGAATTGGAATTGGTTAAACACGATCCTGAATCCCAGATCTGATTTACAATACAGGTAAGGTCCCAACATATGATCTACCAATAGAGAAAACTTAAGCAATAATAAATGCTAAGAGCAAACAGAAAGGAAGCAAGACAGCCACAGACTTGGTAATCACCACATACTTTTCTTAAAGCAGAGAAGCCTTTCTTCCTTAAAGCTGCATCTGGAGCAAATATCATGACCTTTTCAAATGCCTGAAAAATTATCAGCCATGTAAGACTGATAACATGTGGGTGACAAGTTACCTTGTCGACTTCCACCTTCCCCCTACAACAACAGAATAATAGAAACAGTAATAAAAATATGAACAATTATAAAGACAACAACAACCATCACCACCTGCAAAGTGGCAAAAATGCTTGGGATCAGGTATGATCTGTCTGTACAATCGTCAACAGATAGTCCACTACTAGTTCCATCAAATATGCCTAACAGTAGTTCAATACAGTGAGCCCTTGTCTTCCATGGATATTCAGTAGCCAACAACACATATTTCACCATGCCTATTGCTTGCCACCTCTTTGCTTGGTTTTTGCAAAGTTCATTAACAACAGTTGACACATTTTCCCCAGCAGCTTTTTCAACCTCACCATAGAGGGAACCCCATAGCACTGTGAAAAGATAAGTCAAAGGCCCATATTGGTGAGTAAACGACTCATCTCCTAATGAAATTAAGGGAAACTACATGAAATGCATCAGAAAAACCTGCAAGCAATGCGCCATCCTTGACCAAGGAGAAGCAACTTACAAAATCATCCCCATCTTCTGCATTACTTTGTGATATAAAAGTCAAGAAAGAGAAACATCAACGAGAAAATGTAGGAAAGCATGAGAAATATACTACCTCGATGAACTGCCCTAATAATTGCATCAACATCACATCCAGTCACAAGGCCAAGATATGATAAGCCACAAAATGGAAAGAATTGAGATAGTTCTGTTACAAAAGAAACACAGCTTGAAACTCTATTTGCTAGATTACTCATTGAAAGAAAAGCCTGCAAAAGATTATAAAGAAAAACGAAACTGCCAATGAGACAGAATAAATAAAAGCATGATGACAGTAGAAGGCAAATCTTGTTTCTAAAAGGAAACAATGTCCAAGTGACTGACCACATTTTGTAATGCATATAGACCAAGAATAGCACGGAGCTCTTCTTTTCCAACTCCAATCTGTTCCATGATAAAAGAAAGAAAACACCATATAAGATGGGTGAAAGTATATACTGGGCATATTCTACAATGTACAAAGGGATGAAGATCTCTTCAGGAACTGCATGTACCATTTTTCCACAAACTGATTGAATGGAAGCAGCAATGCTAATAACCATTTTAAAAAGATCAAGAAGAGAAACTTCATCCTCCCCCACAAATTCTGATGCTATAACACGTGTAATATTGAGGACAATGGGTAGTGACACTTTCACTTGCTGAACGTGATGCCTCTTGATGCAAATGAGAACTGAAACCAAAAAACATTTACTTTATCGGCAATCATATAAGACCATGAAGAAGCTTCATGCCTGTTTCAATGAGAAAAATCAATGTTTACATCTTCCGAGGATTGAAGATCTGAACAGCATACAAGAAATTCGTTTCATATTTCCCTGGAATATATGGAAACAATTTGTTCACATCTTACTGGGTTAGCTTGGTCTACATCTTCCGAGGATTGAAGATCTCAGCCGAAAAAGATATTATACACCAACTCCCAAGAAACAAAAGAGGACAACCATGTGTATTTATTAAAGGATAAAACCCCATGTTATATTCATCCTCTCTCTAAGGTGTACTACAGCTATGTCCTAACAAGGACCGATCAGGGCAGATTTAGTACCCCTTTCTCTTGAAAGCACTTCTAAGATTTAAATATTCTAGATAAACATGTAAGACTCAGGATTATGGTGCACATGCATGCATGTATGCACACACACACATGTTTTGCATGCGTGGAGAGAAAGAGAGAGCAATTATGAGCAAATGCCAAACTTCTGGGCACACAAACTAGCCACTCCAACCCATTCCTTCTTCTTCACACTCTTCTGTAATTGCTTTTACTACCATCTAGATAGCAATTGGTATCAATATGTTATTTTCTTCCTATTAAGCTTTGAAATCTGTTTTCAGATTTTTCATTTTCAAGAATACTTGTTTGATGCTAATTATAGGTCCTTGTTATCTCAAGTAATTCTTTGAAATTTTAAACAAGTCATGGATAGCATGCACTATAATGATACTACATGAGATAATCAGAAATGCGAACCCATTACAATATTGCCCTTTTGCTGCTAGAATGTGAAGACAATCTAGATGTAACATTTAATAACAGGATGTTGTCAACCACCATTTCTTTGAACAATAATTTCTCTTTGAAAGCAAAGCTGAGTCCCCAACAAACACTAGAGTGCTAGACAGAAATGAAACAAATACACCATTTCAGGACATTTATGTGATATGCCATGAAATTGTCCCCATCAAAATGAAGCACAAGCACAACACTTGAGAGCCAATGGGTCACTACAGCTACAGACAGGATCCACGGAAGGTGTGCTTCAGGACCTGAACTGACCCCAGATGCCAATCATGGCTAGTAGAAAGTTTCTTCCCAAAAAAAGAAATTTTGGTCTGGTTATAGGAAAAGTCTTCTTATCAATAAGTCTTCTTATCAATACCATGAGTTTATTGCAAAACACCAGACAATGTAATGAGAACTAAATCGTGCTGGATTTAGTTTCATGTTTAAAAGAAATTCGTATTGCATTTGGTTTTGAAAGGCTTAACACAGAAAAATGCAATCCTTTTGGAGTCCTATGAGCAGCCGTCTGTTTCTTCCCTACAGCTGAGAACACAATGGCTCAGAGCTATAATCTCAGACCCTCTTTTATCATTGATTAGCAATTAATGGAACATTTTGACAGGATGAAGCAAGAAAGAAATTATAAAAAAAAAATCACACTTTCAGATCTTCCATAATGGTTGACAAGTAATAAATAGCATAAATCTTAGACAAATATACTAAGAAGGAAAGAAAGCACACACAAAATGTGCTATACCAACACCCCATGCCAGTCATAGCCAAGTAAACTACCTAGGGCAATAGTTTTTTTAATTGTCACATTTTAGTGGAATTCTTAACCAAGGCTTGCTCAATCAGTTGTATATTCTGCCACAATTAGGAAGAATAGTCAGAATGCATTTTGGGTGTCACATATATTGGTCGGTTGGTGAACTTCCAAGTAATGGAAGGTAGAAACAAAGGCAACAATATAGTGGCCAATATTCCTGAACAAATTTTTAAGACTCACCAGATAAAATATTTGGAAGCTGAAAATCAAACTGCAAACACAGAGAGCGTGGGCACAGAGAACTGTGCATGTGTGGGCATCTAAATGAAAATGGTTCTATACCAAATTACCTTTTGACAGCCCTCTCAAGAGAACGACAAAATTGATGGGCATGGTGGACACCTTAATTTGTGAGTCTAGTGCCTGCAGTAAACAAGAATTCATCAGAAAGGATAAGCTGGAAAACAAAATATCGTTTTCATGTTTTTTTTTTCCCTTGATGGAAAGTTGGCTTTATCACCTGATACCCATGCAAAGACTTAAATTCATACCTATCATGCAAAATAAAGTATTTTACGTATAGATGGTAACAAAAGAACCCATATCACAAAAGTATCCATATTAGTATGAGACTAGTAGACAATTTCAAGTAAAAGAAAATGAGAAAGGCAATGACAGGACTGCAAAAATAGAAAACAGATGAAGGAATGGCTATAATTAGCAGTATTGTTTTAGGGGAAGGGGATAGTACCATGAATTCATTGAAAGAAAGAACAATAAGATATAAGAAAAACATTTATTAAAAAAAGTACGTAATGAAAATAAGATTGTTAGTTTCCTCATGCTCAAGGTCTAAACAACACGAGTTTCTAATATTGCCCCCACCATCCCGAAGTTGGCGAGTGGATAGTACCATGTATTCATTAAAGAAAAAGGCGAGGCTAAGCATGTCCAAGTCAGCATGCTTGGCAGCAGACAGAACAGAAGGGTCAAAACAGAGGAAACATTGTGTGAATAGACATATCTAGAATAAGGAAGATACATGCAAGTGTCCATTAACATCAGTTCATCTCATTCCTGGACAAAAATAAACAATCCTTGCATGTCCGAATGTTGGAACCCTAGGCAATGTGACAAGCTCACTCCACTTGCAATCCCATAGATGATTCTTCACGTATAAGACACAGAAGAGCAAAGACAATATTTCTCTCTCCACTGGGAAGGCACATTTTACCTCAGTAGTCAGACCTTGACGAATCGGTTCACAATGTTCCACTAAAACAAAATTGTAATCATGTTTAGGAAACTTGGGATGCTAAGAACATATCCAAACACAAAAGGACTCCCAACATGAATTGAAGTGGTTATAATGTGTCTAATTGATGAAGATATATGCAAACATGTATATACATGTGTATATATATATACATGTTATGCTATATTATTGAATATGTTTTGTTATGCCATGAAGAGTGTCATCTGTTGTTGGGCTTTGAATTGGGTGATATTTTCCCTAGGGATGATCATATTTCCTATATTAAACTTGCCTCTTTCCCTATCGACGTGTCTTTGATAATGTTATTATCTGTTATAAGCTTAAATTATGTGACAAAAGAAAGCTCTCTACCTGCAAACTAGCTATATGACACATTTGTCAGAACCCCAATTTAAGCTTCTTCGTCACTTAAAATGAACCTCTAGATGGTCTCCACCATGGTTTGGCGGATTGAATGAAAGAATGTTCCTACTTCCCATAGCAGGTGTAAAGTGATAGATGATGTGCATGGAGACAGAAGCAAGCCTAGAGAGAACAAGGAAGTCGGTTTGTCCTAATTGCAAACACGATATCCCATATGACCTTGAATAAAACAGATTTTAAAAAAAGATAAAAAGAAGAACACTAGTCTAAGTGCCCACTCACCTCACAGAGCATGGACAGCATGTCACGCGGGTTGCAGGTGTCAATGAGGCAGTCTACAATCTTCTCCACAAGCTCTCTACATTTATCGGACACAGCTGCAAATCTAACCACCACCTTCGGAAGTTCCAGAGACAGTGCATCCACAGTGACCTGCAGCCGCAGGTAACATCACCTCAAAACAGAACTAGACATCATCCCAAGACCTCTAAAGCAACTAAGAAAAGAAGGGAAAAGCCAAAGCCAACCAGGTCCGCCGATGGAGAGGACAGGTATCTGTGAATCTCGGACAGCGCCTCCTCTGACTGAGACGAAGGCGATTCCACGACGCCATTGAGGAGGTCTAGCAACTCCTCTATCGCCTTGTCGGAGCCGCTGTAGTCCCCAGACTCAAGGCACTAGTGGGATAAAAAATCAGTACATAACCTGAAATCTGAGACTGAAAGACCAAAGCCGGGGCCTTCTTCCCCGTCCATACCTTGGTGCAGGTGCCGAGGGCTTCACGCAGGCGAGCAGAGATGGAGGAGGGATCGCCTTCAAGCTGCATCCTAAGGAGGTCGATCGCTTCCTCCGGCGCTGCGCCGTCGGAGGAGGCCGAGGCCATGCTAATTCCGGTTGCTCGTCCGTCTTCCGATCTCGTAGCCCTCTGCCATGGGAAAGGAGGAGGAGGAGGAGGAGGAAGAAGAAGACGCAAGAGCGCGGTGGGAAAGTGGGAGACGGGAACTGCGAAAGTGGGGAAGAATAGGGCTATAATATGCCCCAAGCTTGACTTCAGGCCCAAATGCATAACTGGGCCTCTGGAGAAGCACAGCGAGAACAAGGACTGGTTTTAGATTTCATCCATTCTAAATTAAATATGGAAGTGATGACTAAATCCAACACATCTCATTTGCAAAATAATTATGATGCCGCTCAGCCACGATCTCACTAACAATTTTTCTTTTTTTTTGGGTTTTTTTTTTTTTTGTGGGGGGGGGGGGGGGGTGGGTGGGTGGGGGGTGGGGGTAGGGCCAGGGGTGTTGACAAGGACATGTTTTTTATGTTGCCAAACCGGTAAGTACGTAGAAGCAAGGAAAAATAACCATAAAGAGGTCTTCATGTTAGGATGGTAACATGTAACCAGTGAAATCTTGCAGAAGATATCGATGAATCAGATTCCAAATCTAATGTTGGGAGAGGGCTTTCCAAAGCTCTTTCTACTGATTCCACTTTCATTAGTTTCGTTAGATGTATGAAGTACGGCACTGTATCGTACTAGTCAAATAAACACGCTAGGAGCGTGTAGTATATTTGTGGATGTAGTATAATTATTAAAATAAATTTAAAAAAATAAATAAATAATTTTATATATTAGAAAATAAATAAGAAAAGATAATTTTTTTAAAATAAAAAAAGATCAATTAGAATTTATTTGATATTATAAACTAAAAATGGTAATTTAAGAAATGTATTAGGCATGCTAAACAATTTTTAGAGAGGAAGGAAGATACAAATTGAATTTAAATTAAATTTTAAAATTTTAGAAAGTGAGAATATTTGTTTTCCAATTGTAACATTTGTTCATCAATTGAAATATTTGTTCGTCAATTGATACATCTATTCATCAATTGAAACATTTATTCTTAAAAACATTTATGAAAATGTATAGTCATCTATTCTTATTATTTTGATGTATATATATATGATTAATTTAAATGATCATATTTATTTAAAAATTTAAAAAATACATTAAATTTTAGTTCTGACCAAAACACCTCAATCGACATAAATCAAATATTTGAATCGAAATAACTTATTGACCACAAATGCGTGCATATATTCATACAAATCTATACATAATATTATTCACAGTAATATAAATAAAAATTGTTAGAGAGAATATAAAAATATAGAAAAATAATAAGATTAAAATATATATATCAACTAATATTAGTCACCACCGCCAAACCCCAAAACCCCAAATAAAATGGCGTTGCAAGGAAAATGACCACAAAATTTCAGAAAAATAAATATTTTCTTCTTGAAAACATTAACTAAAATGTCTATTCATCTATTCTTATAGTTGTTGATGATAGGCAGTAGAAAGGTATAAAGTGCAACTGAAGGAAGAACCATAATTAGTGAATACATAAAGTGAAATTTGTGTTTTATGAAAATTTATTTGTTCTGGAAGATATAATGATATGAATGTCATTGAACTTTGATTTCAAAATGATCGATGATTTATGATAATATTTTTGTAGTAACATTTATATCTCTAATATATCAATTAAAAGATTGTCGACAAGTTATGATAAAATCTATAGTGTAATTATTTTATTCATGTTCAAACATTTAATTAAAATTAGTTTAACAAATAGATTTATAATTCAAATTATATAATTTAAAAAAATATTTTATATTCAAACGCCGTGCATCGCACGGGTGTCTAACTAGTTCTTATTATTTTGATGTGTGTGTATATATATATATGATTAATTTAAATGATCATATTTATTTAAAATTTTAAAAATACATTAAAATTTAGTTCTGACCAAAACATCTCAATCGACATAAATCAAATATTTGAACCGAAATAACATATTGACCACAAATGCATGCATATATACACACAAATCTATACATAATATGATTCACAGTAATATAAATAAAAATTGCTAAAGAGAGTATAGAAATATAGAAAAATAATAAGTTTAAAAAATATATCAACTAATATTAGTCACCACCTCCAAACCTCAAAACCCCAAACAAAATGGCGTTCCAAGGAAAAGGATCACAAAAATAAAAAATGTATAAGTATTTTCTTCTTGAAAAAAATTACTAAAATGTTTACTAATATATTCTTATTATTTTGATGTGTATATATATATATGATTAATTTAAATGATCATATTTGTTTAAAATTTTAAAAATATATTAAGTTTTAATTCTGACCAAAACAACTCAATCAACATAAATCAAATATTTGAACCGAAATAACATATGGACCACTAATGTGTGCATATATACACACAAATCTATACATAATATGATTCACAGAAATATAAATAAAAGTTGCTAGAGAGACTATAAAATTATAGAAAAATAATAAGATTAAAAAAACATATAGTCATCGCCGCCAAACCCCAAAACCCCAATCCACCTTCCTCCTCTCATTCTCTCCACCAGCCACAAGCCTCCAGCGGCGGCCACATTGCAGAAGGCGCCCCGCTGGCCAGAGGCGGCCAACATGTGGGGGGGGGGGGCGGCGGGGAGGCGGGGAGGAATCCGCCTCAGCCGATGGACGAGCTCCTGGACACGGCCTCCCTGGCCATGGCAGTCGAGATCGTCTGGGGGGGGGGGGGGATGCCGCTACAGATGGAGAGGAGGGCGGAGGAGTTGGGGTCCACATAAACGAAAGCGCACTGGCACCCCCACTGGCCATGGCGGCGAAGATGGGTTCGGGCGGGGGATCCGCCGCCTCTGATGGACGGTGGAGGTGAAGGTGCAAAAAGTGGCGGCCTTGGAGGATGCGATGGTGATGCGGCAGGAGTTGGCGATGGCCACGTTTAGCACAAGAGCCGGCCAAGGTTAGTTCCAAATCTTCAACTGTTGAGCCTTCGCTGCCCACCATCTCTCTCTTCCCCGTCAAACGCCCCTTCTCCCCTTGCCAGTGCCACCACTATTCTATCTATTCTACATATCCATTTCTCTCTCTTTATGAAGACAACCACACATTGATTGAGTGACCGGTCTCAATTGTGTGTGTGTGTGTGTTTTCATGTAGTTGGATCGCTACGTCTGCAGCATACTCCTCACTATTGAAAACTGTGTTCTTTCTTCTTACTTTTTTTTCTTCATACTTATGCTAAAATAAAAATCAAATAATGTAGTATGTCTTCCAACGAATTATCTTACAACCGGTGAGTGAGCAATATTTCCTCCGCAACTCTTTCTCTGCTCTCCTCTGTAATTTTCTTTGTACTCCCTCTGCTCCGTAAATGTGTTAAATAATTAAATTTTAGTAAAGTATGTTTAACATCTGTGTTAAAATAATAAGAAAATAATATATTAATTGAATAGGTTACGATGGATTACCTTAGGAGCAGTGAGATCCCGTGCTGTCTTCCTATGTTCTTCCTATGCTCTGAAATTTGGTATTCTATGTGCTCATCTTTGTGTGCTTTGCAAATTGACATTTCTCTGCAGTATTCTCTGTACTCTTTTTCCTGTGTTATGTAATTTGGTAGTGGTCATCACCATTCAAATACAACTTGCTGACGATTACGTTTTAATTGACGTTATTTAACAGTGTATTTATTTTAACTTTCCTTCGTTTAACTCTGCAATTCAAAATGTAGGTTTCGTTTCAAATTCAATGTATTCAAAACACTGCGCCATATCTGCCAATACGTTTCCCCAATACATTTATGTGCTGCCGTTTCATATGCATTTAAATCAAAAAATGACCATGCAAATTAAAGAAAATCAGAGGGAACATAAACAATGAACAAAAGAATAAAACGGACAGGAATATATGTTTCTCTTCTGTCGTTTGAAATTGTATGGATTACTTCTAGCATTTCAGATTGTATGCATTTAAACCAATAAATTATCATGAACATTCAGAGGGAAAGAATGAACCAGACGGAATTTTAAAAACCGAGCATAGAATGAACCGGACGAAAACTCAAAGTGTTTCTTCTAATATATAGTTAAGATTTTATAGTAATTTTCATCAAAGTGAACGACCCATTGTAGTCTTCTAGATGCTCCCATAGGAATTTACGAGAATTAATGTTACAGAATCACAATCTTGTACCATATTTTTTTCACTACTATTATCTCAACTGTTCAATCTTATGATGAAAAAGCAGATCAGACAATCAAGTTTTGAACTTAGCTCGGTGCTTTTGAGTTGGGAAGTAATAACTTGAGTCCAAATCTTTCTTATTTCAGATCAAGGGTATCTAATTTTTAAATTTAGCAAAAAGGCGCAATAAGTGTTAATGAGGCCGGTTTAGTTCCAAAGATGTTATCCTATCTTTTTCTTGCCGAAGATCTATTCTCGAAGGGTCGACTCTGTTGCTGATGGCGGGAACATGCAAATGCCAAGTCTCCAACTTAGAGCAACCTACAAAAGAAAAGGTGGGTCTAAAAGAGAGTTCCCGTGAAAAACTTTTCGATGCTCGAGTCACTCTATACGTGATAGGTGGAGAGAGAGAGAGAGAGTGTGTGTGTGTGTATACTGACACATGCCCAATGATCTGATAGTGGTACACTTGTCGATATATGTCATTAGAGACCTTTGGAGGTTACTGTGGTTAGGGGTAAACTCTCCTGACTGATATGAGACTAAATCCCCCCTTCCTCCTCCTCCTCTTCTTCTACTACAACACAGGTGACCTAAATCCACTACACTACACGCCGTGATGATTTTTCACTAACTTGTTTCCAGGTACAAGTTACAGAACATCACACATGGTTGTTTTCAGGGACAGCACAAACCTCACTCATTTTCAGAGGCGAAATAACTCAGTTATGTAGTGTGTGCACACACCAACCACTGCTCACAACACGAGCACAACACATTGATGTTCAAATAAAGTTTCAATCAACCTAATAAGCATGTGACAGGGAAGGAAATAGAATAGAAAGCACAAGTATTCCCCCTATCTGAAATATGAAGATCTGTCGTAGAAGCAAGAATGCCATTGTAGAACGCACATCAATCTCTCCACAAAGCCTTATGGATGTTGTTTGGATGTAGCACAACTTTTTGGTGCTTGGTAGAAACTCCACACAGCAATAAGATGATTTTCAATGCTTGACTTCGAATTGTTATAAACTTTTCAAAATCTCGCCCAAAAATCCTAGCTTCAAAGGTAGAACATTCCTTGCACAATTTGTTTTTTTTTTTCTCTTTTCTGGGGCTTCAAATCCACTAGTATTTATAGTCTACACCCAAAGAAGAAGAGTCTTGGACGGATCTTTGGAAAAAATTTTAAAGAAGAAAAGAGTCCTCTCAGATTAAGAAGCTCTGTCGTTGGAATCGGTGGTCCGATTTTCCACAATCAATCATCTAAATTATGGACCTTGACTTGGTGTCAACACACTTGTCTTCATGTGTTGACATACTCTTTAGAATCGGTCGTCTAATTTGCATTGTCTTCAAACAGGTGTTCCTAGAAAAGTAGTCGTCCGATTTCTTCAAATTAGTTGTCCGATTTTCTGCTTGGGCATCAATCGAAACCTTCTTCTGCTCACCAATCGGAAGGGGCTTCACCAATGGGAAGGACTTTCTCAACAATCAATTGGCCCTTTCTTCTTCAATCGATTGGCTCATTCTTTAGCAATTGATTGGCTTGTTCTTCAGCAATCGATTGACTTGTTCTTCAACAATCATTGCAGACCTTCACCAATCGTTAGCTTCTCAAATCGGTTGTCCGATTTACATATTTCAATCATCTAATTTTTACTGGACTTCTTCATCAGCCGAAGTGCCACTTCAATTGGCACTTCGATCGTCACTTCGACTGGCATCTGTCTTTGGCATGCTAACAGATTTTTGTTTTGTCCAGGTCTTGGCCTTTGTGAGGTCCACTTCAAGTATGACTTTTGGACTATCTATCTGCACACTTAACACACAAAGTAGATCCTCAAATCAAATACAAATAACTCAAGAACTTTGATCATCAACATTAATTAGACTTAGTGATTTATGATTTTATCAAAATAAATAAAAATTAGTGTTTTTGTAATCATCAAAATCTACAGAATACAACAATCTCCCACTTTTTGATGATGACAAAATACTTGTAGATTGTTCACACAAAACACGACATTTAATTTTAGATTCCAATTTGTTGTTCTATTTTTTTTTGCTTTTGCATAACATATATATATATGCATGCAAACATTCAGTCATGCAATATTACTCCCCTTCTCAAAAAATACTTAGAACTCCCATTTTCTTTTGAACATAATCTCTCCCCCAAACTAGAATACAAAATCTGCATATGCTCTCCCCTTTTTGACAACATCAAAAAATGGGAGGTAATAGGGTGAAGAAATACTCCCCTTCTCAGAAATACAAAGTATGAATGTTCATAATTCACTCTGGGGAGGTTAAGGGAGTGCATGCTATAGGAAGTAGCCATGATATAGCCCATGTATTTAATCAAGTTCTCAAGACACATTTAAAATTAAATATCATTGGAAGTGATGTGTGAGATATGATTAAAAGGAATCACACATGAGATTGGATGGAAATTTAAATTAACACTAACAGATACTCTGAATCCAACCCATGCATGATAGACCCTCGATTTTTGGTAGCTAACATTCTGCCTCTTTTTTATTTAGGGGTGTCTTGCTAAAGGACACCTAATCATTGCTTTTTCGCAGCCAAATTAAAGCATTTGTGTGCTCCTCTTGGGACCAAATCTAGCGCCCCATGTGCACAAGCAACAAGTAGGATCTAAGACTCAAACAATTATTTTCATGACAATTCACATTTCACATGTAAATAATGGCCAAATACCTATTTTTTAGTAGAACACATATATCCAGGATTCCAATAAAAAATTTTCTCAATAATAACAAGGAAACTTTTGATAAACAAATTGCTTGGAATTTTCAAGGATTTTATAAAAGTTAAAACAAGTATAATGATGAAATTCCAAGATAAAGAACAATTAATTTCTAAAAGAGTTAATATATCTATAAAACAATTTCAAGGAATGTCCTCACAGAACAAGTCTTCGGTTACTAATAAAATCAAGATAAAACAAGTTTTCTGAAGAAACTCATTGAATTTCTAAAGCTAAGGATTCCAATTAAAGAAGAAGGAAGTTATCGATTGATGAGTAAGTCCAATAAGTAAAAAGATTTCGTTTAATAGACAAACTTCGACTGATTAACATATTTCGATTAGAGAACAACTTCGACTGGTGAAGTATTCTGATTGGAGAACAAACTTCGACTGATGAAGAAACTTTGACTCATGAACATATTCCAATTGGAGAACAACTTCGACTGATGAACTGTTCCGATTGGAGAACAATTTTCGATTGATGAACATTTTTCGATTGGAGAAAAACTTTGATTGATGAAGTGTTCCAATTGGAGAACAAACTTCAAATTAGTGAAGGCTCCTTCCGATTGGAGAATAAACTTAAGGATTTTGATTAATGAAGAAACTCTTCCGATTGGTGAATAAACTTCGACTAAGGATATCGATTGGTGAAGAACTCCAATGGGTTCTGATTATTGAAGAATTCCAATGGGTTCTGATTAGGGACTCCAATTGTAGAACAAACTTTGATTATATACTTTTTTTGGTGAAGGAACTTGTCACATCCCGACATTTAATATATCTATAAATGCCGAAATGTGAACGAATAAGAAATCAAGAGTACATTTTGAACTAGTTGAGCAAAAAATTGCTCGGGGCTTCACTAAATAAAAATAATTAACTATCATTCTATAGGTATTACATGATTCTCAATTTACAACTCAAAGGTAGACGCTGCAAAGGTTGATCTCTCAGCACACAAATCTCGATGTCCCGCCTTCTAGAACTGTAGATTACCTGAGAAAAAGTAGGTATGAGCACTCTTGCCTAGTAGGATTTATCCTCCAAAATCAAGAAATATAAAAGTTTACATGAATCAAGGATAATTGGGGTACAAGAAGGTAATAAGGATTGAGTACAAGTAATGGAAAAATGATACAAATCAGATCATAGATGAAGTGAACCATGATTATCAAACAGTAACAAGCAGGAAGTAATATGCCAATGAATTGACATAAGGTGTCCATCAATGAAATAGCAAAACACGAGTGTATATATAATCAATAATTCAGAAGGAAATAAAGAAAGTGTATGTGTAGAGATGCCCTATCCAGTCCTCAAGCAAGCAATAAACAAACATGTTTCAACATAATTCATGGAAATGTCGACCAATCTAGCTTATAGTGGTGTCATGCCAAACACCATGGAGATCCATACCGCTTTGCGTAGATTAAACGTATTCGGGTGCTCCTCCCGGGACTGGATCTGCCTCATTTGCACTGGCATTAAATCAAGAGAGAGTCTGAAGACCCAAAAGTCTGTCATCCCATTTCCAATTCTGATATACATACATGGTACTTAGGCACTCATCAAGAGTACAACAACATCAAAGGAAGCAGGGTTCTAGAAGTTAATGCTCAAAGATATCCAGAAGGTACAAGAATCAAAATAGTTTAGGATGTCCAAGAATAATTCAAAGATAGATGTAGATGATGATTAAATGATTCATCTCAGTGGTATAATAGTTTAGAATCCAATAAAATGGAAAAGTCAACTTGTTTGGACAATACAAGAGTGTGTCAACTTTGATTGGGGAAGAAGTGGTTCTATTTGTCAACATAAATTGGTGGTTTCACCGGAACTTGGATTCAACAAGGTTTATTTGAATTATGAAACTTTCAGGTAGGCCAATTTGTGAGAGATTAGAAAGACACTATTTTGATAGAATCGTCAAAATCGTATTTTTCTTCTTCGGTGGGAGAGTTGACTTTTTATTGGTAAAAGATATAATTTTTCTGATATTTTTATTAGATTTAAATGGGGGGTACTTCCTTATTTATATGTAATGTCTTAAGTAAATGTTATTTACTTAAATGATATGGAATGTAAATAAGGTATGAGTTTCAGTTTTACAGGGTTCCTGCTGACACCTCTGACTGAAGATGGAAAGGTTCAGGTTAACATCACAGACTGGTGTATGTCGACAGCCAACTGTCGATAGCTACTGTCTTCCTAGAACTAATTTCTAGGAGCTGAACACTGCCTGTCGATAGATGGAAGCTATCTGTCAACAACTACTGGTTGATTTGCACTATCTGGGTTCTGGAAGCAGAAACCCTATTGACAGGTGTAATCTAAACCTCCAGGAATGTTGAAAAACTAGCACAGAAAATTCTACCAAGTGTTTCTATGAATCCTTACATGATTGACAACATCAAAAGGGTATTGTTTCCAGTTCTAAACACCACTTTTTATGAGGGAAACAAGTAGAACAATAGGGATATATTGTGGCATGGAAATCTAAGGCAAGATAACAACTAGAAGTGCAACACCTCCTGACAACATTTTCTTGCTTCTAATGGGATGAGTTTCATAATATGCTTGAGTCATAACACAAACTTTAGCTAAAGCATGATTACAAGGAATAGAACAACACTTCTATGGTTCTTTCCAGAATTAGAGTCAAGTGTGTGTACAAGATAAATACTTTAAACATGAGGTTCTTGTGCAGGAATAAGAAGCAAGAATGAAGGAAAGAAGGAAGAAGGAATCCTACAGAACATGGAACAAAATGAAATATGGGTTGTACAAATGGAGAAACCACAAGCATGAAAACAAGAAATGGAAGAAGAATCGTAGGGAGGAACTTACCTGACTGGGAGAGAGTGAAGTTCCTTCTTCTCCTCAACGTAGGAGCCCACAATAGCAAGGAGAGGGTAACCTGTAGAGGTAGCCACAACAACTATAGAAGAAGTAGCAACAGCAACAGGCCAAAGCAGCAGCTACAGCTCCTCAAAGCAGTGATAGCAGCAGCAGTTTCAACAACAGCAGGAGTAGGAAAGAAGCAGTAGCAAGGAGTGCAAAAACTCCCATGAAGGGTGAGGGGAGGCTTATATAAGCTCTCAACCCCCTTGCATGCATGGCACGTCGGCCATCCATATGTTGCGGTGCAAGCCTCTCCTCTCCACCCAAAGCCACATATGCCATGCAGCCCCCCATGATCTACACGTAGGGTGAAACGTGTAGCCTTTCTAATCCAAGTGAAGTGGGCCTTACGTAGCTAAAGCTACGTAAGCAATTTTATTTAGATAAATCGTTGGCGTAAATAGCAAATAATTTAGCTGGCCACTTCGTTCTAATATTTTTGTATTCAAACGATACCCAATTAAGTTGAAATTTCAAATATAAGCTAATTGAAACGTTTTACAAATTATGGTAATTTTAGTTTAATTTTTAGAATTTATTTTCACCTAGCAAAATTTACCCAAAAAATAGTTGCGTTGGCTTAATCTCAAAATCCACATGTCAACAGTTCCGATATTTATATTTCTGATATCAACACATTTTTCTAGAAATTATGTTGATCTCGGATTTCATTTTCATTACAGAATTTCAGTATCACCTTGTTGGAGTGTGCACCTCTGAATACGACACTGGAATAATATTTATTAATACAAATTAATCCTAAATTAAAGTTATTTACATCTCATGATAATAGTTATGTTTAATAATCAAAATCTTCATATTTTTTCTAGTTTTCAAATAAATAAAAAATTTTGGGTGTTACATAACTTGACTAAGGACTCCGATTGGTGAATAAATTCCAAGTATGGGCTTCGATTGAAGAACAAATTTTAACTAAGTATTCCAATTGGTGAAGAAACTTAACCAAGGACATCGATTGGTGAAGAAACTCTATCGATTGGTGAAGAACTTCACTAAGGACATTGATTGGTGAAGAAATTCTACCAAATGGTGAAGAAACTAGTCTGAAGACTTCGATTATGAATGAAACCTCAACTAGTAGCTTTTAATAACACAAGAATAAGGCAACTTCAACAAGTTGGTTTATTTAGGGCATGATAATTCAAGGTTTACTCACACTTAGGGCATGCTAGGGTAATGCAGAATGATAGAGTCAAGCTTCCAAGATGCTAAATCCTATGATCATATTCAGGAAAAGAAGAGCTTATGGCTTCAGTTACTACAAGAAGTATTGAACAAGAGTATGCAAGAGCAACTCTTTCCAACTTGAACAGGAGTGATCAATAACTTCAAAAAGAGGTCATCGAAATCTTATCATACAAGGACACAAGATTAAAACAAAGGATTTGGTATGACTTGTTCAGAAATACCTACATTAACCTGAGTTGTTTTAAAGCTTCTAAAAGGACTAGCAAGCTCTTTCTTCTACTGCTGCTATTGTTGTTGCGAACTCCACACACGAAGGGAAGCAATTGGAGTTCATCCTAACCCAAGTATTTATAGACTTAAGACTAAAGTGTAAGGATTGGGTTCCGCAAGCAACTTTTTAGTATTTTATTCTTATTTTACAGACCCAACTCATCACTGAAATAATGTTTTTAAGTCTCCCTAGGTTACCCTTTCACAATATTTAATGTTCCCTTACAGTTTAAGTTCTAACCGAAGGGGTCAAGCGACCAAAGCTCTGCTGCAATAGCCATTCTCTAGAGTTTTCCTAAACCGTCGCAGCGTACATGCATGGTGGTGACCAGCACAATATTGACTTTTACCCTTCTTCTTTATTTCTAATAAAATCTTTTCACTCTAATCTTAAATTTATGTTTTATACCCATCCTTATAATTTTGACAATTGTGTTTATACTTTTCTCCCACTTTCAAATTTCTAGTTTAATGTGAACAAGGGTTAAAACTTCCTTAACATCAAATTTCTAGAATTTGTATATATATCATTTCTTGAAAATTTTCAAAATTGCGCTTTCACTTTACTCATTACCTAGGTTATTACAATACTAGACCCACGAATAGCAGATTTGAAAACCCAACATTAAAGCACTAGAGATCGTCAAACTGCACTACTATGACTACAAGAATCTTGACTGACTATTAGGTATTTGTTACCATTCAAGATTCTAATGATATATTAGTTCAATAAACTCGTTCTCTAATAACCACCTACACGATACCTTTAGTGTCTCTACACAAGCGATTGTGAGATGAATACCCTCTACCATATGGACATGTGTATTATGTACTGATCTATCTAGACCACTTGATGTCCCTCTTAAGTGTCCTATGATCGAGAATATTTCAAACTTATATTTATAGAGAATCGGCCTCACTATCATAATCTCATCATGATATAATTCTCACTTGCATAAGTTTGCGGGCTTCATCATGTGCACATCATACAAGGCAATAACAATAAGCAAAATGAATGAAATACCATAATACCAATAAAGATTGCAAGCAATAAGTCATATCACTATGAAGTCATTAGCTTGTTGAGCACCTAATACTAGCATCAACTTCAGAAAGTTTTCTACATCCACACAGTAGAGATCGTAATCGATTATGCTTCGACTACATAAAGTTTGCTAAGTCCACATTGTATAGATCGATAATTGATTATGCTTCGACTTTAGAAAATTTTGTAACTCCACACGTCAAAGATCAATAATCGATTATGTTTTGACCTCAGAAAATTTTCTAGGTCCATAAATAGAGATCGATAATCGATTATGTTTCGACTTCAGAAAATTTTATTCTATTAGTTAGGGCTGCCAATGGATCTCTATTTTTCATTTAGCCAATCTATTTTTGTATTTTTTATAGGATGCAAAACTCTAAAAAGAACTTCCCAAGAGCTTAGCAGAAGTAGAAATGGATATCTGTATTCTTATAAGATGTGGAAGTGGAAACACCCAATTCCGCATCTGCTTTTTTCGTTTTTGTTTTTGATACTTTTTTAATATGTCTTATATAATATTTTTACAATAAAAGCTCCTTGAAATTTTTGTTCTTAATTTTTTAACTCAATATTCCCTACCTCCAATCTATATGCAAATCCATCTTTGTCCCAATTAGTGGCTAGTGGTTACTCTCTCATTCTATCATATATTGTAGTTTTTTTTTCTGAGAGTTTTTATACAAACATGTGTGGACTATTTATTACTCAACAATTATATGATGTTACTATACTAATTTGATCTTATCATACTTCATTTAGTAAGGGTCATTGTAATGTACATGATGAAGAAGACATAGTACGTAGAAGATATATTTTTATTTATTGTTGTTAGTTATCTATACTAGTAAATAATTAAATTTATTTTTAAAATTATTCATAAATTTAATAATCAATTTATTTGTAAATGTATAAATATTGTTGCATCTGAAGTTTCTGTTTTGTTTCCATTTTTGTTTTCATTTTTCCAACTTAAAGCAGAAATAGATGAGAAAGCGGAAATGCCCTTTTCCATTTCCATTTTCGACTCCAAAATTTCTTGTAGAAAGTGAAAGTGAAAATACTTATTTTCGATTCCGAATCTAATTCATTGACAACCCTCCTATCAGTGGAGTCATTAATCGATTATGTTTCTGGTCTTCTCAATCGATAATTGATTATATTTCTGACTATGAAAGTTGATTATGCATCTCAATGATATTGCTTACCGAATTCTTACCATGCAATGTCTAAACATTCATGCTATCATATGATATATGATGTTATGATTATTTCATTTATGCAAGCTTAGAGCGATAAAAATCACAATCTTTCTCCTGATGCTTACATATGAATCAAGAATAAATAATTATTACTTTTTTATAAACAAACTCCATCTGCATGAAAAGTAATGTTCTGTCGGTGAAAAAGGGAAATCTTATGTGATCATTTCCATTGCACTTTTAAGATTGCCAAAGCCACATTATTTTATTCTGTCACGCCCCCAATATTTAGCAGCGGAATAAATACCAGGGGACGTGAACGATACAAACCGGCGTATCACAGTTGAATAATGCAGAGTCACATTCAGATATAACAACACATTCAAGACTATAATATGGTCACCAATAGTATACTTTAATTCATTTCATTCAACTAGATACAATCTCATATAAGAAGAATTAACCAAAGGATCCATTATTCAAATAACTTCCAGAAAAGTTTTACTATTACATAGACTACTCAATTTCTATTTCTAAACTGTCATCTATTCTAGGACGGGTGCTCGTCACTCTTGCCAGGCCCCATCTGACTCCACGGGTTCTCCATCACTACCTGAAAAAGGGCAGGATGATAGGGGTGAGCGAACTAGCTCAGTAGGATTTATATCTCAATCACGTGCAGGCACTAGTATACATGATTAACATTTTATATAGGCAGATATGCTGATGAGTATGCTGACAATGCATGCTTTTCTAACAAGTTGAATAGCAAAGTAGAACGGATAACATGTCAGATCAAATGTCGAGTTCCATATACAATGGACAGATAATTCAAGAATAAAATCATATCAGAAGAGATTGGCCATATTCAAGCAGAGTTCATGTGTTCACAAGAACAAACGTATCATATCATGTCAAGTCAAACTTATCAAGTCAAACAGGAGGCACATATTCACAATCTTGCATGTCATGTGTGCTATGCCAAGCACCAAGAGTCCATACTCCCTCGGTTAACAAGTACGTTGGGGCGCTCCTCCCCAGGACCGGACATGACCCTATTGCACAGGCATTGTATCAAGTTTTGGACCGGAGTCCCACGATGTGCCGAACAAACATATTCATATTATGGCCACAAAGAGTTTCAATGACAAGCTCATAGTAAAAAGGACATGATCATTCATAGAGTCAAGGAATGACAAACAGCTCAAAAGAACAAGGCAAGATAACATCATATCTTATATTTCATAATTCATTAATGTCTTGACAAGAGGGTGTTTCTAAAGACAGATCATATGTAGAACATGTACTTTTCTAACATGTATGCATATGACAATTAATCAATTGAACACTGGAAAACATGAAACCATGAAACTTATATGCAAATCATAACATTTACACCACTAACATGTCCATACTAATCATGTATTCATCCCCACATTCATATCATATTATTATCTTATCAATTGACAATAAGCAAGATCACAAGATAATCCAAGGATCATAAGAACAATCAAAATTTACACATTAGAATCATATTCATATCATTACCATTTCCTTTAATGGTTTGATTTATTTTAAGTCCATGCATACCATATAACATCATGTACATGCTTGAAGACATCATGAAATGATTAGACTCAAATTATACAAAAATCTTGTAAGGATAATGTCGACACTAGATCAGGTGGTGTCGACACCATGCTCCAAACACAAGACAAAAACAGGTAAAACTGGTCAGGTAGTGTCGACACTAGTTCAGGTGGTGTCGACACAGTGCATCAAAAACAAGGCAAAAAGGTCAAGTCGTGTCGACACGAGATCAAGTAGTGTCGACACTAGAGACAACTTCCAGAAAACCCCTTAACCAATATGGGACAGTGTGTCGACACTAGCACAGGTGGTGTCGACACTAGATCAGCTTTCCAGCACTTTCTGGGTCAAACTGGGGGAGTGTGTCGACACTAGATGGGACTGTGTTGACACTAGAGGCTTTCCCAGAACACCATCTGGGCTGTTTTGGGACAGCAGGTCGACACTAGCTCAGGCTGTGTCGACACGAGTGGCTTTCCCAGAACACAACACATGGTCATGTGGAACCCGATGACACATCTCATGCAGCGATTCACTTACGACTCTTATAACTCTTTAACGAGTGATATTTAGACAAAACGTTCAACATGAAAGATGAAGAGGACAACTAGTAGAAGAACTTTGATGTTGAGGGTTTGATCTAATTCGGTCTCGAATCCCGAGAAAACATATGAAGATCAAAAAGTCAATAGTAGCCCGAAATTGCAGTAGTATGCTGAGACTCTCTTATCATGCTCCTAACTTTCTAACGAAGGATTTTTGGACAAAACGTCCAACATATAAGATGATCCTGACTTCAATTGGAAGAACTTTTGTGAAGAAAGTTTAGTCAAATTCGGTCTTGAATCGTGTGCACAATATGACGAACGAGAAAAGCCCTAATTGTGCAAGACTTCGGGAAAATCACCAATACACGATGAATACTCCATGAAAATTGGGCAAATCAAGTGCAAATGATCCTAGACTCAAGAAACTACATATTGGCATTGGTTTTCTTTAATCTTGGCCCGAGAACACCTACCTTTAGGAAGATCTAAAACCCGTTGATGTTCTGGATGCAACAGAAGATGCAGGGGATGAAGCTACGGACTCCCAGCCTTTCTCCTGCTCCTCAGAAGTTCTTGCTTGCCTCCAAACGACCCAAACTTCGTTGTTAAACCTTCCCCAAGAGTTTAGGGATGAGTTCTTATAGTTTTAGGATGTTGTTAGAGTCCTAACGATACTAGGAAAGGGGCTACGAGCTCTGTTTCCTAGTTTCCAGAAAATCTGGGATTCTCTTACCCAAAAGAGGTAGCAAAGGTTTAGGAAACCTCCAATTGGGATTGAGTTCGGTTTTGGCTTACCTTACATGACTAATCATCCATACTTTAACCCTAAATTACCCTCACTAATTACTGCATAATTACATACACTAATTTCTGGGCAATTTTCTGTCCTAGTTTATTCATATCTTTGGGCCAAATATGCTCTATCGGCCCGATCTTGTTAACAGGTCATTAACACATGGTATTGGAAGTCTCCAATACGATTATTTATTTTTATCCCTCTATATTTCTGAAATTTTAAATTGCTAAATTTTCGGGGTGTTACATCCTCCCCCACTTAAGAAATTTGGTCCCCAAATTTATGCATAATGGTGTAGATCGTACCTGAGAATAGCTCCGGGTGGTTTTTCTTCATTCTATCCTCTGTTTCCCAGGTAGCATTAGTAACTCCGTCTCGACTCCATTGGACCTTTACCATAGGTATGGTATGATTCCTGAGTCGCTGAATCTTCCGATCCAACAGTTTGATCGGCTTCTCTTCATAAGTCAGGTCCTCCCGAATCTCCAAGTCCTCGTGGTCAATTACATGGTCGGCATTGAATAAGTACTTCCGCAGCATGGATACGTGGAACACATTATGCACGTTTGCCAGTTGCGGAGGTAGTGCAAGTCTATACCCCACCTGACCAATTCTTTCCAGAATTTCAAATGGCCCTATAAATCTGGGACTTAGTTTTCCTTTGATCTCAAATCTTTGTATTCCCCTCGAAGGTGAGACCTTCAAGAACACATGTTCGCCAACCTGAAATTCCAGTTCTCTCCTTCTCTTGTCTGCATAACTTTTCTGTCTGGATTGTGCTATCTTCAGACGTTCCCTGACAATCTGAACCTTCTGGACAGTGGCCTCAATCAAGTCGGGTTTAACCCATTGGTTCTCCCCAACCTCTTCCCAACAAAGGGGTGATCTGCAACTCCTGCCATATAAGGCTTCAAATGGAGCCATTTTGATACTAAGCCTGATAACTGTTGTTATAAGCAAACTCCATCAAGGACAACTGATCATCCCATCGACCTTTGAAATCCAGCACCAAAGCACGAAGCATATCCTCCACAATTTGATTGGTCCTTTCAGTTTGTCCATCAGTCTGAGGATGGAAGACAGTACTAAAGTTTAATTTAGTACCCATTGCTGCTTGTAAACCCTTCCAGAAGTGTGAAGTAAATCTAGGGTCCCAATCTGATATTATGCTAGATGGAACCCCGTGCAATCTAACTACTTCCTTAACATATAGAGCGGCCAACACATCTACTGACCATGTACTCTTGATCGGCAAGAAGTGAGCCGACTTAGTCAATCGGTCAACTATTACCCAAATTACATCCTTACCACCTCTAGTCTTGGGCAATCCCATGATAAAGTCCATACCGATACTATCCCACTTCCACTCTGGGATTTCTAGTGGTAGCAGTCCACCAGCCGTACGAAAATGTTCGGCTTTGACTTTCATGCATGTCAAACAGTATGCCACATGATCGGCCACATCCCTCTTCATGTTTGGCCACCAGTACGACCTTTTTAAATCTTGGTACATCTTTGTTGATTCTGGATGAATCGTATATTTGGACTAGTGAGCTTCATTCAATAATCTTTTCTTGAGTTCTTCATGATCAGGGACACATATTCTACCCCTGAATAATAATCTTCCTTCAGCTGATAGAGTAAAGTCGGGTCTTTGTTCTAACTTCTCCCTGATCTGAACTAAGAGTGGGTCTTCTCCCTGTTTCTCCTGGATTTCGGTCAGCAGAACGGATTGTATCTGGCGATTAGAAATCATTACTTGTTTCTCCTTCTTTTCCATGTCTAAATTCAGACTTGCAAATTGCTCCAGTAACTTCCATTCGCCCAGCATCATACTAGCTAGAACAGTTCATGGTTGTCTACTTAGAGCGTCTGCCACTACATTGGCTTTCCCAGGGTGATATTGGATGGAAAAGTCAAAGTCCTTAAGGTACTCTAACCACCTTCTTTGTCTCATGTTAAGCTCTTTCTGTGAGAACAGGTATTTCAAACTCTTGTGGTCAGAAAAGACTTTAAATTGCTCACCATAGATATAATGCCTCCAAATCTTTAAGGCGAATACCACAGCTGCTAAGTCCAAGTCATGAACCGGATAGTTCACTTCGTGGATCTTCAACTGTCTGGAAGCATAAGCTATTACCTTCCCTTGTTGCATTAAGACACATCCCAGTCCAGTACCAGAAGCATCTGAATAAATTTCAAATCCTCCCTCTTCAGTGGGTAAGGCGAGGACAGGAGCAGTAGTCAGACACTTCTTCAAGTTGTTGAAACTTTCCTCGCAATCATCAGTCCATACAAATGGATTTTCCTTCCGGGTCAGCTTGGTTAATGGTACTGCAATCTTTGAGAAATCCTTTATAAACCTTCGATAATACCTAGCTAATCCCAGAAAACTCCTGATCTCTGTAACGCTTGTCGGTCTTTCCCATTTCAACACAGCCTCAACCTTTGATGGATCTACAGCGATACCATCTTTGGTCACCACATGCCCGAGAAAGGATACCTCCTCAAGCCAAAATTCACATTTACCTAACTTGGCATATAGTTTGTTCTCCCTCAAAATCTGCAATGAAATCTTCAAATGCTCCTCATGCTCTTCCTTTGTTTTGGAATAAATCAATATATCATCGATGAATACTACCACGAACTTATCAAGATATGGGCGATAAATGCTATTCATCAGTTGCATGAAAACTGCAGGGGCATTTGTTAGTCCAAAAGGCATAACAATAAATTCATAATGCCCATACCTGCTTCGGAAGGCAGTCTTGTGAATGTCTTCTCCTTTGATCCTCAATTGATGATAACCAGATCGGAGATCTATTTTAGAGAAGTACCTAGCTCCAGATAATTGATCAAACAACTCTTCAATTCTCGGCAGAGGGTATTTGTTCTTGATGGTTAACTGATTCAGTTGTTTGTAATCTATGCATAGCCTCATCGACCCATCTTTCTTCTTGACGAAGAGGACAGGTGCACCCCACCTTCTCTAACAGTTCCATCAGTTGCTCTTTTAATTCTTTCAGTTCCACGGGGGACATTCTATATGGTGCCCTAGATACTGGTGCTGCTCCAGGGACCAAGTCGATGGTGAAATCGACCTCTCGCTCAGGAGGAATTCCTGGCAAGTCTTCTGAAAAAATGTCAGCGTATTCGCTGACAACTTGGGTATCCTCAACTTTGACTTCCTTCTTTGTGATCACAACAGCGGCAAGAAAGGCCATACTACCTTTCCTCATCAGCCTTTTGACTCAAAGTGCAGAGATAAGTGACAATCTCCTGCGATTTCTATCCCCTGGTTCTACCCAAGCTCACATTAGGTACGACAGATTTTGACTCGTGTGATCTAGTTTAATTCTATGTTCCTATTCCCTTGGACCCTAAGGTTTAGGGCTCTGATACCAACTGTCACGCCCCCAATATTCAGCAGCGGAATAAATATCGGGGGACGTGAACGATACAAACCGGCGTATCACAGTTGAATAATGCAGAGTCACATTCAGATATAACAACACATTCAAGACTATAATATGGTCACCAATAGTATACTTTAATTCATTTCATTCAACTAGATACAACCTCATATAAGAAGAATTAACTAAAGGGTCCATTATTCAAATAACTTCCATAAAAGTTTCACTATTACATAGACTACTCAATTTCTATTTCTAAACTGTCATCTATTCTAGGACGGGTGCTCGTCACTCTTGTCCGGCCCCATCTGACTCCACGGGTTCTCCATCACTACCTGAAAAGGGGCAGGATGATAGGGGTGAGCGAACTAGCTCAGTAGGATTTATATCTCAATCACGTGCGGGCACTAGTATACATGATTAACATTTTATATAGGCAGATATGCTGATGAGTATGCTGACAATGCATGCTTTTCTAACAAGTTGAATAGCAAAGTAGAACGGATAACATGTCAGATCAAATGTCGAGTTCCATATACAATGGACAGATAATTCAAGAATAAAATCATGTCAGAAGAGATTGGCCATATTCAAGCAGAGTTCATGTGTTCACAAGAACAAACGTATCATATCATGTCAAGTCAAACTTATCAAGTCAAACAGGAGGCACATATTCACAATCTTGCATGTCATGTGTGCTATGCCAAGCACCAAGAGTCCATACTCCCTCAGTTAACAAGTACGTTGGGGCGCTCCTCCCCAGGACCGGACATGGCCCTATTGCACAGGCATTGTATCAAGTTTTGGACCGGAGTCCCACGATGTGCCGAACAAACATATTCATATTATGGCCACAAAGAGTTTCAATGACAAGCTCATAGTAAAAAGGACATGATCATTCATAGAGTCAAGGAATGACAAACAGCTCAAAAGAACAAGGCAGGATAACATCGTATCTTATATTTCATAATTCATTAATGTCTTGACAAGAGGGTGTTTCTAAAGACAGATCATATGTAGAACATGTACTTTCCTAACATGTATGCATATGACAATTAATCAATTGAACACTGGAAAACATGAAACCATGAAACTTATATGCAAATCATAACATTTACACCACTAACATGTCCATACTAATCATGTATTCATCCCCACATTCATATCATATTATTATCTTATCAATTGACAATAAGCAAGATCACAAGATAATCCAAGGATCATAAGAACAATCAAAATTTACACATTAGAATCATATTCATATCATTACCATTTCCTTTAATGGTTTGATTTATTTTAAGTCCATGCATACCATATAACATCATGTACATGCTTGAAGACATCATGAAATGATTAGACTCAAATTATACAAAAATCTTGTAAGGATAATGTCGAGACTAGATCAGGTGGTGTCGACACCATGCTCCAAACACAAGACAAAAACAGGTAAAACTGGTCAGGTAGTGTCGACACTAGTTCAGGTGGTGTCGACACAGTGCATAAAAAACAAGGAAAAAAGGTCAAGTCGTGTTGACACGAGATCAAGTAGTGTCGACACTAGAGACAGCTTCCAGAAAACCCCTTAACCAATATGGGACAGTGTGTCGACACTAGCACAGGTGGTGTCGACACTAGATCAGCTTTCCAGCACTTTCTGGGTCAAACTGGGGGAGTGTGTCGACACTAGATGGGACTGTGTCGACACTAGAGGTTTTCCCAGAACACCATCTGGGCTGTTTTAGGACAGCATGTCGACACTAGCTCAGGCTGTGTCGACACGAGTGGCTTTCCCAGAACACAACACATGGTCATGTGGAACCCGATGACACATCTCATGCAGCGATTCACTTACGACTCTTATAACTCTTTAACGAGTGACATTTAGACAAAATGTTCAACATGAAAGATGAAGAGGACAACTAGTAGAAGAACTTTGATGTTGAGGGTTTGATCTAATTCGGTCTCGAATCCCAAGAAAACATATGAAGATCAAAAAGTCAATAGTAGCCCGAAATTGCAGTAGCATGCAGAGACTCTCTTATCATGCTCCTAACTCTCTAACGAAGGATTTTTGGACAAAACGTCCAACATAGAAGATGATCCTGACTTCAATTGGAAGAACTTTTATGAAGAAAGTTTAGTCAAATTCGGTTTTGAATCGTGTGCACAATATGACGAACGAGAAAAGCCCTAACTGTGCAAGACTTCGGGAAAATCACCAATACACGATGAATACTCCATGAAAATTGGGCAAATCAAGTGCAAATGATCCTAGACTCAAGAAACTACATGTTGGCATTGGTTTTCTTTAATCTTGGCCCGAGAACACCTACCTTTAGGAAGATCTAAAACCCGTTGATGTTCTGGATGCAACAGAAGATGCAAGGGATGAAGCTACGGACTCCCAGCCTTTCTCCTGCTCCTCAGAAGTTCTTGCTTGCCTCCAAATGACCCAAACTTCGTTGTTAAACCTTCCCCAAGAGTTTATGGATGAGTTCTTATAGTTTTAGGATGTTGTTAAGAGTCCTAACGATACTAGGAAAGGGGCTACGAGCTCTGTTTCCTAGTTTCCAGGAAATCTGGGATTCTCTTACCCAAAAGAGGTAGCAAAGGTTTAGGAAACCTCCAATTGGGATTGAGTTCGGTTTTGACTTACCTTACATGACTAATCATCCATACTTTAACCCTAAATTACACTCACTAATTACTGCATAATTACATACACGAATTTCTGGGCAATTTCCTGTCTTAGTTTATTCATATCCTTGGGCCAAATATGCTCTATCGGCCCGATCTTGTTAACAGGTCATTAACACATGGTATTGGAAGTCTCCAATAAGATTATTTATTTTTATCCCTCTATATTTCTGAAATTTTAAATTGCTAAATTTCCGGAGTGTTACATATTCTATGTGTACATGCTTACCTATCAGGACCAAGTGCCATCTTATCAGATAAAGTACTTCCAGAAAATATAGTACAAGAAAGGCATGATGCACAGTTTCTATCCCAAATATCTTGTACTTTAATGTTTACTCACCATTCCTTGATATATATTAACAGGAATATACAAAGATTAAATTTTAAATAAGACATTTTCGAATTGAGCAAGTATGGCAAACGTCTGATAGAAGATTACAACCTTCGGTCAAAATCTTTTACGGTATTGATAGTGTAGGGAATAGAAGATTCATCGAACAATTGTAGTGCAAACAAAAGGAAAATGACAAACCTGCAAATCTAAGTGCATGAACGTTGTAATGGAGAAAGAGTCCAAAGGATACAACCCTAAAAAATCTACGTGAAGACTCAAGCTAAACTTCAAAAGATTTATAAATAGAAGCTCACTGCATCAAGAGCTAAAGAAGAGAAAGTTGAAAGAGAACTTTTAGAGAGGTTGAAGAGCAAACCCTTGTAAATACGAAAAGCCAACTTGTGAGAACGTCAACTTCATTCAAGAAGTCTTCTCAACTCTAGGGAAAATTCTGATCTCTTCAAAGCCTTCAATGCAAATTCCTAATAGAGATTATAGCTCGGCATGCAATCATGGACGGATCTAGAGAGCATCCAGTGGGGTCACGTGACTCCACTGGATTTTTTTTTTTGTTCAAGTAACCATGTAATTTTTGTGTTTTGGGGGGGTTTTATAAGGGGGTGACCCCACTGAAATTTTTTTTTTGGTTCAAATGACTATGTAAATTTTGTGTTTTTGAGGGGTTTTATAGAGTTGACCCCACCGGAAGAAAATAATTGATTGTAATAAATTGTATTATTATTATTAAAATATTTTTTTATTTTAAATATTTATTTATTTTATTTATAATATATATAATTATATAAATATTAAATATATAATTCGAGTGACCCCACTAGATAAAATTTTTGGATCCGTCCCTACATGCAATGATCTTTTCAATCTTCACCAACCCAACATCTAGTTTTCCTTAGCTTTTCCATATAGTGCCATTGGTATTGCTTGTATGCTTCTTGCTTGCCAAATTTGTCTTGTGAAAGAAGACATTCTAATTGGCATTCACATCTTTAAAAAGTGTGGGCTAGTGCGACTATGTAATTTCCCTTAGTTTAAGGAAAGACTCGAGTGCAAGGTGCATCGGATGGTGTTTTCCTTTGTTAAAAGAAGAATGTGTGTGGGTGACACCATGTGTTTGCTCCTCTAACTGTTGGTTGGGCACTAGGTGGTTTGTTCTTACAATGGGTTTGCCATTAGTGAATACCAGGTGGTTTTTTTAGGGCCCTTTTGGAAAAGAGTTGGAGTTAATCCAACTCAACTCTAGACACAACTTTAGATTGAGTTAAAGTACAGTTTACTTTGGTAATGTAAAACTTAACCTTATGAGTTAAAATGGGTTAATTTACTTTTTATTTTTGTGGTTTGGTAGGTTAAAGTGACTAACCCCTCTATTTTCTATTGTCTTTCCTAAAATACCCTTATCCTATACCTTCCATTACTTTTCTTTATTACTTTTTTATTGTACTATGGGCTACCATCTATCTTGTGCTATCTAGATGCACATCAAGATTAAATAAATGATATTATGACTAAACTGTAGCAATATAATGATATTATCAAATATAATATTCATCATTAAGCTTTTTTATACTTTATGCTACCATCATATTAACTTTGTTATACTTTATACTACCATATTTGTATATTAATTTTGTTATATCTTGTGGTACCTATATCAAGATTATGTAAATCACATTATGACTAAACTATAGCAATATATTTAGATTATCATATATATTAATGATTATTAATTTCTTATTAGATAAATATTTTGTTCAAAATTTTAATTTTACACGTTTAAATTGTGTATCCCTCTCGATTTGCACAATCACCCATTACTTAATTATAAATTATTATATATAACTTTTTTAAATTGAACGATCTACTATCACAAATATAAAAATGTCAACCTAGATTATATAATTTCACATCACGTGATGATACACATAGTTTGGATAAAATCTCAACCATATGCTGTATTTTTTTAAGAATACAAACTTTGCAATAACAAAACTAAATAAATTTATACATATTTTTTCTGGAAACAAACAGACATCATTTCATCTATTTTACGCCATTTAACTCCTGTAAAGTTAACACATCTATGAGAATATAAAAGCTAAAATTATTCTATATCTTTCCGGCATTCATTTCATACAAAATTACCACAAAGAACTTAGTATTTCTCACATACAATAAACACTCCTTTCATTAATACAAACAAGAAAAGTATTCTATTTACATAAATTTCACATCATCAATGTACATATAATCTGTCTGGATGTACAACAAGAGTCACAATCTGCCTATGACATACAAAACATGAGAATATGATGTCTCGTATAAGCCTTCCATTTAATTCTTGTCTCCCATTTGAACAACAATAGATCCCTGCAATTGTAAAAAAAACCATCAACGCATGTAACCAACAAGGAATAAAATCAAAATAGATGTAAATTAACATTGATTGATTACATGTGTCAACGATTCTTCCTTTAACATAACCATGGACTATGTGAGTTCCTGTACAAAAAATACTAAAAGTAATAGTTAATATTTGTAGTTTTTGGGCTCAGAATTTTGAATCCGCATTTTCAACGGGGTTGCCTATTTGACCATCCAACTGTTGAATTGGATAAAACAATTCACTCATCATTGTCTAGTGCCCACACATTGTCACAAATGAAGTCACCTACTGCACTACTATGATACATTTGTAAAAGCATGCACATATATGGGATTTCATCGTTCATGCCATCCTACCAAATATAATGCAGGTATTGACAAAAGTTATTATAGTACGAGGATAACTTGTCATTTGTGAAATATGTGGGTTGAAGAAGAGAAACCTGCTTATAATCAAGATTTGTATGACATAAGCAAATATGTTAAGTCTCAAAATAATTAAATAGACAAATGCAACAACTCGCTATTACATGGGATTAAGGATGTAAAAAACAACAATAACACGATAGCATAAAATCAGACTAATAAAGCACATGAAAAGGTATTTGGAATGAATCCAACCACAGCATATGCTAATCATACAAGTAATATGGTTATAACGCTAGCCATTCTCTAAATAAGCTAGTGAGATCAGTACAAATGGTGAGTGCACGTCTTTTGAACCACACAGCAGAGGGTTGAACTGCAACAAAATTATGCAGTTAGAAATATACAAGAAACATCATAAACTAACAGAGTTAATATGGAGGTGGAAGATTGCAACATCAAAATATTGCTGCCAAACTAGCTCAGATGCAATTATTTGCCTAGTATTCTCATCCCATTGGAATCCGACAACATTAATTAGGTTCTCAGTAATGAGATAATAAGTTTTGTAGAAACTAAAACGATGATAGAAGTAACACAGTGGCCAATTCAACCCAAATTCTTCATTGAACAAGTATTGGACCATTTCCCATCCGTCACTGTTGAGAGTTCCCCCCACTACTTTGTGTAGGTTATATTCTTCTCCAATGAGGTATATTATGAGAAAATCTTTCTCGTCATCCCACAATACTCTTGAGTTGAATTATACATAAGGATATTTGTTTTCAAAGTAGTTCCCTTTCTAAAATGAACATGATAAGAAGTAAATGAACAATATGAACATGTCAAACAAAGGTGCTGACAATAAGTAGACAGAATGAGAAACAAAGGATGCTAACAACATAGCAACATAGACATTAGCTTGACATCCTGGTCACATAAGACCTAATTGTTCGCCCAAATTTGTGTAACAATTTGTGTTCGAGGAATCTCCCCAACTTGCATCTTAGAAGGACTAACAGCAAGGTTAGGGTCGTCCGTAGGATCATCCTCATCATCATCATTATCCATTTGACATAGGTTGAAGTAGTAGTCCTCCCCATGTTCGCGTCCGATGAAGTTGTGGACAACGCAATATGCAAGAACAATCAACACTTGTACGCAAAAAGGATAACAATTGCCCTCCCTCAAAGTCTGAAATCTATTCTTAAGCACCCCAAAACAACGTTCCACACAGTTGCGAAGTTGGCATGGCGATGGTTGAACTTGTCACGCATATTCTTGTATAGGGCATTACCACGATTTTGGTATTTTGAGATATGGTATCGTTCCCCACGATAAGGTGCCAAGAAATGTCCAGCATCCCATATCCTGAATCCACTAAGTTGTACTTTCCTATTATTACATAAGGAATCGGTTGGTTAGGAGCCTTATGAGCTAGTACGTAGTACATGTGGACAATATAGTAGTGTCATACCTTGTGGTACTGTAAAACAACCTACGTCGACGGCTCATCTAAGGACCATCATATCTGCAGCCGCTCCTTCGAATCCGACACCCACATAATGAAATATGAGATCAAAACCACATACGCCCATCACATTTTGGCTTATCACGTTTTTCCTATTTCTGTAACGTGCTTGTCTATCTTTCAGTACGTGTGCTGGAATGTATGTTTCATCGATTGCACCTATGGCATCCTAGATAATATGACAAATATTCAAAATGAACACATGTGCTTACAATGAAAAATATCATATGATAAGACGGGATAGTTACCTTGACGTATGGGTAAAAACGATCATCATGGTGAATGCGAGGGTGTACTGGATCAATCCCACTTGGAAGCACGATGTATGTGAATCTAAGTAATGCAATCGCCTTAATGACACAGTTGACATAATAACTGATAGTCTCCGACGAGTGTTGGAAGTGTTCACACATGGCACCTGTTGCAACACCATGTCCCATAGCATACAAAAACATTGCTAGCTGCTCAGTTGTTGTCACATAACGACAATCTCGGATGAGTTCCCTCTCCACAAGGTTGTCCCTTAATTTTAGAAACATGGACGGGTGCATCCGAAACGTGTTGTAGCAACGACGTTCATGGCCGTGCAATACTTTGTGGACCCATACATGTCCTGAGTGACGACTGGTATGTATGGGTCTAGGGATTGGAGTAGTGTCTTCCTCATCCTCATCCACTATAGAGGACATTAGCATTTCATTGATTTCCAAGAACATAGCATTCTCCTCCAATATTACCTCCTTGATAAGTGCATCTAAGTCTGTATATGTTTGTCCGAGTTAGTTTTGTAAAACATGATTCAAAGTATGCGAGTTGAATAAATATTTCATCATCGGATTAACTAATAGTTAATTTAACAACATAGAATAGGTTACAATGTCCTCGTAACAATGTAGAAGAGATTACAATGTACTCATAACAACGTAAAAGAGTTCACAAGATAGATAAGGCTAGCATCCTCATTTAATAACTCATAACTATGAAAATGAGGCTCAGAAATATCAGCAAAATGAGTAATAAAATCATCAGCAAGATAAGAAGGACTACATCTCGATGCACAACATGTTTCTTAGCCTCCCTGGGTTGTGTTTCATGCATAACAGACGGTGCCTGGATGGGCACCGTATCATTCACACTTGAAGTTTGTCTCTAGATGATCCCCCTAAACGCCATGTTTTCTTCCTCAATGGTTGTAAATCCCTTATATCTTGCCCCAAGATAACCATTTACTTGTTCATAACATTCAGACCAAGTGTAGTGCATGCCCGATCGACGACCCACCCACACTACATAGCATTTATATTGAGTCATGTCTAGTTTCACAGGCAGCCTGCAAAACCATAATAACATTATTCAAAGCTAAAAGAAACAATCCACATACACTAACAACATAAAGATGATACCCATAATATAGATCAATAGCAACAACTGCTCTAAACATGAGCAGTACATAGAGGAAGTATACTAAAGCATAAAGATGATACCCAAAATATAGATGGAGAACTACTTTAAACATAAGCACTACAAGGAGACCTAACATGACTACAAGTCTACAACCTACACCATAAGAACGACATGGACTAACAAGATGGACACACACATCATACAAACAAATCCTAAGTGTTGGTAATGATCCTAACCATAGCATCTTCCTCATCTAGGGACATGAAGACCACCCTTTTAGATGGTAACTCAAACAGAGGCAAAGCCCTCATCAACAACTCCTGTGAGTATCTGACCATTGTCTTCAATCGCGACACACACTCCCTTACGGTGTATTGCTCTTCGTCCTTGGACGCTGCAGATGAAGAAGAGCCAGGGAATAATGTTTTTGCCAGCTTAATCCGTTGATCGTTTAGCTGATAATATTGAGCTAGGGTCAACAATTTTGAAGACGTATTGCTTCGTCTTTTTCTAGGCTGGGATGTTTGGGCTTGTGTGGTTCGTCTCTTGTCGGGGGATGTGGCCTCATCCTCAATTGGATTATTTTGTGTATAAGTGTTTTCATAATTTGGATTGCTTAAAAGAGGCTGAGACAATGGTGGAAAATCAAAATGACTGAAATTGTCATCATCAATGGATTGTACTTGTTGCGAGTCCAATCCCAACGCACTAAATTCTTGTCGTGTGGAATTGTCATCATCACCGAAAGACCGTCGCGAATCCACATCTACATCTTGGTTAGAGCCAAGAAAATAAGAACCCCTCATTGTGGTCTTTCTGCATAAGATATACATTTGTTGCTTATAAGGAATGGTTTGTCGATAAGTTTCGCGAAATCTGAATTTATCTATTGCAATGGATAAAGCATAATGGTGGGTGACTTACGATATTGCGAGTAAAGCAACCGTAAAATGTTAAATTATAAATGAAACCTTACTGCTATGGTTGCTTGGATACTATCCTCATCTGGGGCAATTGGAACATTTCTTTGTTCATCCCACCCCCAACCACTTCTCGTGCACAACGATTCATATAGATGATATAGTTTCTTCAAGTTTTTCCAATGGTATTGCAAGTGACTCCTCTCCTTTTTAACCCCCGCCTCTCGATTGAAGTGCACAAATATATCATTGAACACATGATTTTTAAAAGTGTCTTAGTGTGCATAGTTTCTAAGATACTCATCAGTCAATATGTCTAATAGAATCTTATCTTGTCTAAATGACCAATTAGGGATACACGACTTGGAGGAGGAGCTGGTCCCAATCTCATCTAAACATATACAGAATGGACTATCAATATATTAACACACAACGAAAATTATGTTTATATTAAATTCTAAAATCTGAGTTTTCTAAAACACATTAACACATACATAGTGGTCCAAGCAATAATATATTAACGTACAACAACAAATATGTGTGTCACAATAGTTCGTGAAGGACCCTCTCACTCACTAAATAGTTGAACTATGTCATTGAAGAAAGGTAAGCTTCTCTCCTTTAACCAGAACACCAACAGATTGAACTTTAAAGGGAATATTAAGAAAACAAGGTACAATGATAAAAATGGTGTCATTTTAACCTAGATAAGGAGGCAGTCACAAACCTCAACATAGGCATTCCATGAAATGTCATTTTCGAGCAATTGATTGCTGCCTTTATCCCACTTGATACCTCCATTTTCTTGCAGGTCTTTAGTGATCATGTAAATACTTTTGTAAAAAATTAGTCTACTTTGTAATTGGGAAATAGTTGCATTGACGTCATATTCGTCAATGAATGTCTTGACTATGAACTGCTAGACATGGTTCGGGACAAAATCTCCACTCACTAACTCCTCCCTAAGTAGACATATAAGCCTTTGATCCATGTCCATGATCCATATATAACCTAATATGTTGTTTAAAAACACACATGCACATCAACATAGTATCTTACGACAATTATTACTAAACTAAATATCACAATGCTCCACAAAGTCATGATCACTTCATTTTTTAAAAACAAACAAAGATAAACATACAAAATTGAATTGACAGATATTTGTAAATAAGTTGACATGTCTTTTGTATAAAAATATGAACAGGGACGTTTAAGGGGACGTACCTGGCTGAGACATCCTTCAAATTTTCACTGCTAAAAGCACCTCAAAATCTTAAAATATGGGTCCACAATTTAAATTAGATATATATATTATATTGTTACAAATCGATGTATAATGAAATCAGTGTGAAACACATTCAAGGCAGTAAAATAAACACATTCAAGGCAGTAGGATTAAACAAGATATTGGAAGCCAAGTATTGAGTAGATGTGGGGGGGGGGGGGGGTCAGCTACTGACTATAGTTTGAAAAAAAGAGAGAAAAAAACAAGATATTTGAAACCAAGTATTGAGCAGATGGGGGGGGGGGGTTAGCTAAGAGAATAAGCATGCTCAGTCATGCATGTGCATGGGATTATGAAAAATGGGGAAAAAAAAATAAAGAGACATCACAAATTTCCTCAAGGCCGGCAAATATCAAAAGTACATCACAGGTACATCATCGGTTTCCTCGAGGCCTCCATGACCCATGCAATTGTTCACACCATCTAGCTATCATTAATTTTTGTAAAGATAGTAGCATCATAAAGAGACATCTTCATCTCATGTTTCTTCTTAGCTAGTACAACATATCATGGATTTCCTGCAAAGGTCAGTAAGTTACGTGAATGCTTAGTGGGTTAAGCAAGAGATTGTGGCATGCTCTAGACCTATCTGGGACTGTAGTTCTATCTCCTGTTATGGGTGGCCAAAATCCCACTTGTACATTCCACTTGTAATACCCCATAAAATTAAAAATAAAATAAATGAAAAGGATAGATAATATGAACAGAATAATAAAAATAATATATTAGCTCGAAAATAGAAGTTAAAAGTAATGTAATAATTAGAATTGACAATACCCATTAATTCCAAAAAGGGGAAATTCTCATAAGTTAAAATTCATTAAGTGATGGGCGTTAATGGATGGTTCATAAAATAGTCACTGGGCCGTATAATAAAAGAAATATTTCAAATGGTAATTTCATTAATTCTCAAATTAAAATAGGTGCAATATCCATAAATTAAAAACTAATAAACTAAAAATAATAATAATAAGTTATGGGTTTTACTTATGGACCATGAGGTAGTTATTGGGCCAAAATAGGAGTTATGAAATTTGGAATAAGAGAAAAATATCCTAAATTCGTAATCTTAATGTTTCCTAAATTGAAAAGAGCAAGTAAATCATTAATATAGCTAAAATATGGTGTAATTGGACTCCTAACTCAAACCTAATTAGCTAGCCACGAGATTGGAACGCAACCTAACCCAATTAGGAGAAGGAAAGCTAGGAAGGTTGGAGGAAACAAGGAAATTCGAAGTTTTAATAGGAGTTAGAGTTGTAATGGGAATTAAACTTATTAGATGCTTAAATACAGCCCAACATCTTCATGGCCGACCCTAACGCGTTGCTGAGACTTCCTAGATGTGGAGGAGAGGCCAAGGGAGAAGGGAATCGTGGGGAGAAGGATTACTTGAAGATCTACAAGTTGTTCTTCGAGTTCTAAGCCTTAGAAGCCAAATCGACCTAAAGGTAGGCATTCTCACAAGTAAAACCTAATTAATTTCATCTGTAGGATGTTCTTGACATCAAGAACAAAAGCCCTCTATTTGCCCTAATTTTTATCGACCCTGTCTTGAGATATTCATTTTTGAAGTTCTGTTATCATCATGACCCCGAACCCTCATGTTGATACTAGATCTCTTTGTACACTTGATATCGTGCTATGAAATTTTTACTGTGCGTGCTGCTCGATGTCAAAAATCGTTTGCCATCATTTTCCCCAAATTTTATTGAGTATCTTACTCGAATTAACTCTTTTTCCATCATTGCATCATGTCCTGTGTACTTTGTGAAAGAAATTGATCAAAGCCTGTCAAAACCATGATTATTTTCAAATTCCTATTTGTTGTGTATACTCTCACATGTCTAGATTCATTTAAAACTAGTTTCATGATTTTTCATCAACTGTACACCAAGAATTTGATTTTTAAACAACCCTGTATCAAACCATGGAAAGCCTGAACCGCAATCCAAGGCAAGCCTTTTTCCTGTTCGGGCTCAGGCGCAAGACCTGAGAATGTGACGGCCCGATAGGTCGCGTTCTCAGGGACAGATCTTGACCAGGAACCTGTCGCATTCTGAACGCGACAGGCCCTGGCATCGCGTTCTGGCTATTTGTCTGACCGATCTGTCGCGTTCCTTTACATGCCCTGTCGCGTTCTGTCTACCTGTCCCAGACGGTTTTGTCACGATCTTTGACAGACCCTGTCGCGTTCCTTATAAGGGTACGTTGCCTTCTAGACTTTTGTACATAAACATTAGATTTTTGGTGTTCTTAACTCTCTACAGTGATTATACGTCCTATTAACTGTCTCAAACGCAGTAAAAGAAGATGTATGAACATGGATGTGAAATAGTTAATTAAAAGCCATGCACATGATCTTTTCATATCTACGATCCTCTTTCTCACATGCACATACTTGTAACCATTCATTATGACTTGTCTTGGCCTGAAAATATCTCATAATATATCTGGTAAATTACCTCAATAATGTATAAATTGCCCTATTTTTAATGGACTTGTCTTCGTTTCTCGCGATGTTTTGGGAATACCGTTTGTGGACGCTCGTTCCCGCGCCGTACCCCCCGGTCAACTGTGGGGTTCTCCGGGTGCTCACGGACGTCGCTGATCTCTCGTTGGCGATGATGGGTCACTGGTTGACCTCGTTGACTCTCTGGTTGACTAGGTTGACTAGAGAGGAAACAAAGAAAACCAGCAAAGAGGAAGAGAGTTTGTGATCCCCAGGGCCTTACCTGTGCCCAAGGAGTGATGTGATCACGTCGGTGCAGCAACCTCGCGTAGCGGATGGAGATGGGGCTTCAACTTCTCCTCCTTCGCCCGGCCAAAGAAGAAGAGCTCCGCGGTCTTCTGCGAATCGTTCCTGCCACAAAAAGACACTCTATTAGTCTAAGGAAAGCGTGGTAAATGCTCAGAAATGGAAAAAGACAGCCCAAAAGGAGAGTCCCGTACCGGATGCGGACTTGAGAAGAGGGGTGGCCAAGTGCTATGACCACCCTTCTTCCCTCCGTTTTTGGTTGGGAAACCCCTTTCTAGGTGTGTAGGGAAGTGGCCTACGTGCCTAGAGTGTGTTGGAAGGTGTGTGCAACATGCAAATATTAAAGGAAGGGAAATGGAAAAAAAATGGAAGAAGGAGGTGTTGATCCTCGTTTGTTGGCGTTGTAGCTCCTTGCAAGGCTCCTCCAGCTCGGAAGAAGCCTCCTGAACGTCCTAAATGGTGAGAAGAAGAAGAGGGTGAGTTGTGGAAGCTAGGGTGCAAGTTTCTCTCTCTTCTCTCAAGGTAGCAGCATGTGGACGTCCAGCCTTCCCCCTTTTCTTAGAAGGCCAGAGAGGGAGTTAAATAGATAGTGGGGTCAGAGTTCAGAAGTCTTGGATGCTTAGTGTGAAGAAACACACTTTGCACACTTGGCAATCCATGCATAAAGGCTCCAACCAATGGGGGGAGGCCAAGTAGGATTTTTACTGGGTCAAGGGAGTGCCAAGGTGGCCCATATGCCCGTTGGGAGCGGCCCCACGCACTGCATGGGCGAGAGAATGGCGCAAGTGGGCTAGATTCTCGGGGTTGTTGCGCAGACCAAGTAAACCATGTTGACGTCAACCGATACTACCGTCAACCACATGCGGACGTCCAGAGATGTGGACGTCAAGATGGGTCAACGTCTAGGGGGCTTGCCGTCAACATGTAGTCGGCGGCAATCGATGTTGCCGTCTACATGGCATCTGAGACAAGTCAACAAACGGTCAAACAGACTTTATTGGGCCAAAGAACCATGCGGGGATGGGCCAAATCTCGCGTCTACAAATGTCACTCCGAGACATCCGGTCTTGCAAGGGAGCAAAGCGGACGGAAAGGTTGGTGTCTCGGTAAACAAAGGACGCGGAGATTTGATGAAGGGCCATCTCCGAGGATAGGAATTCTAGCGAGCCAAATGAATGAGTTAGGCTAGAAACAAGTGACGGATCGTCTGAGAGACAAATGTGGGTAAGAGGACGAGTGATCTACCCATGTAACTACAACTGCAACCCAACGGTAGGGTCCCTGGCATGGCCATGCTGGACTTTGACTAGTTTCCGGTGTGTCTGAGTCAAAGGAGTTGTAACATGACGGTTGAATCAGGAGGGTCTCATAACCGGAGCTCATGGGCTCGCTGGCCTAATCAGGGTGTCTGTCCCGAATTTAGGAGGTCATGGAGACAAGAAGTTGGTTAATCTCTCAAAAGATTATCAAAAGATTCTAACTGGAATCAACGTTCGGAAAGCCTGAAGTCCGGTATTAAGCTCGCGACTGGCGAAGGCTCAAATGAACTCAATAAGGCTGCTTGATTGTTTGTGAAAGTCATGGTGGGACAACTTGGAAAATGGGCAACAAAGACCCGATATCAACCTGGATAATCAAGGAGATGCTGACCTGGTAGGCTACTTGAGCTCGGGGAGCCATGGAGCAATCAAATGATCGAGGAAAATCACCATTTTTTTTTGAGTCAGTGAGAGAATGTTAGCAGTGAAGACCTAAATGCATGCTGGTGTGGGTTGCCTATCTAAAATGCAAGTTAGAACCAGAGGAAAATTCTAAAGGCCATACAAATAACTGAGAGATTGCAAACCCATCACGGTTTTTGGTAAAGGGGAACTCAGGGTTCATGGTCGCCAAATTATTCGCCTCTGGTGGGGTCCTACGCTAGACATACCTGTAACGCTCAAGGTCGCATGAGCATTCCGAATTTGAAGCGCGGCTTGTATTTAAAATATCTGCAAAACAACTTGAAGCACAAGATAAAGGATAATGGCCATATGAAAAATAAGACTTTAAAAATTTCTGGGGAGTAAACGTCCACATCGATGGCCGTCAGAGCCCAGTTAATGTCAACAAATATTGCCGCTAACCTGACACTGACGCCAACCGATCTAGACGTCTACAGGCCAGTGGATCAGGCCGAAAATATAGGTGGTAGGAGTCCATAGGGACTCTCCCATCTTCTTCCTTCGTCCCTCTCTGTTCCTGCTGCGAACCAGAGAGTTTTGAGAGAACCTGAAGCAGCGAAATGGCCTCCTCAACTATCGGGAAGTCTACATGCATGAATCCGGGTGTTCTAAGCGAGGTTCCTGGACATCTGAGCACCCGACTGGCCAACGGGGAGGTAAGTATCGCTTATTTTTGCTTCTTTTTCACCTAAAAATGCTCTGAACCTGTCCCTTACAGCACTCCTTCATGTAGGAGGTGCCTGCCTTCCCGAGCCAAGGCCAGGTACGGGCTTTCTCTTGGTTCGTGAATCTGATGAACGCCATCACACTAGACATGCGAAGCTACATCGAAGTGTGGAATCTGAGCTTCATGGTGGTGCTGACGAAGAACATGAAGGAGATGTGGTGGCGGTTTGATGCCCTAGGAGCGTTGGTGAAGCGGTGGCATCCACACATGCACACTTTTGTGTTCCAGGCGTTCGAGGCGAGTGTGCTGCTGGAGGAGGTGGAGCTGTTCTTGGGGTGGAGACGATGTTTGGAGTATGATGCAGCGACTCCTCTCCTCCCGTGGGAAGAGATTCTCGCGGACATCGTACGGGACAAGAAGGAGGTACTGAGGATGACGAATAAGCATGGGATCTTCCTGGACCGACTGGCCTGGTGACTGATCCAGCATGCAAGGGAGATTGGTGGAGAGAGGGCGACTCGAGGACTGATGCTCTGCCTAGCTGGAGTTTTCATGTTCCCTACGAGTGGCGACTTTATCCTTTACGAGCATGTGGGAGTTCTGACTCTGTTGTGGCGCAGGCAGTCACTTGCCCCTACAGTGCTGGCACATCTGTATAGTTCGCTCACCACAATGAGCCTAGGCGGACGCACATGCGGGAGCTTGTTCCTGCTTCAGGTGTGGATGGAGGCTCATCTGAAGTTTGATTTTGCTGACAAGCAATCTACCCCCTCCAGAATCTTCCTTCGAAGTTCGGTACACTGCAGCAGGGCATGGTATGAGTCAGAGGATGAGATCAAGTGTGTGACAGCACACTTGAAGAGCAGAGATGCTTAGAGAGATTATTTAGCCTATCTGGTAATGGACGATTTCATAGTGAGGCCACTCTTCATGAGGACTATTGAATTCAGAGCTCGAATCAGGGAGGACAGAGATTTGTGGTTGATTGGGGCTGATCAGATGGTGGTATACCAGCCACACCGGTGCCATTGTCAGCTTGGGATTCCACGGGAAATTCCTACTTCATCCAACTGCACCGATATGATAGTTACCGGGTGGAATGAGAAGTTGATAAAGAAAGCCATGAAGACTTGGGCAAAGTACACAGTGAGCAGGAAGGTGGGATTGGCGGTATAGGAGAACCGAGAAGACATCTGGAAGTATGAAGAGTTCAATGATACAATTTGCCCCATTTCATGTGGTTTTTACATGGCCCGCAGGGCAAAGTGATGTATTTTCCGATTTCCAAATAAGTGTAACACAAAGTTAGATGAATAAAAGTGATCTGCATTGTGTTGAATGGCTTGAATTGTGGAATGTGTACATTGAAATGGAGTGAATGGGCTTCAAATATGTTCAATGGAGTGTGCTATGAGGACTGAGAGCAGAAGTGTTGGCGCCCACATCGATGGCCGTCCACCAATGCTAGATGACCAAAGTCTGGTCGCCAACCAGCAGAGAGAGGGATCGACGTCCACATCGAGAGCCGTTTAATTCAAATTTGGCGTCCAGACCTGGCCGTTGACCGTACTTCGAGGTCTGACACTGATGAGCCATTGGCGTCAACAACCTGGACATTGACAGTATGTCAACGGCCAAAATATTGACGTCAGCAAAAGTGAGGACGACCAGACATTGACGTCAAATTTGAAAAATAGCTTTTTTTGAACCGACGCTCCCTCCCGGCGCCATTTGGTCTTCCAAGCACCGGGAGAAGCTTACCCTTTCATCCTTTCTTCTTCTCCACTCTCACACCCCCAATCTCCTAAACCCTCTAAAACCTCTTGCTTTTCTTTTCCTAACCGAGCCCAAACAATCTGCCGATGAAGACAAGGGGAAAGCGCACCGTCCTTCGCACCCGACGCCAACTGGGGGAGGAGGAGGAGGACGTGGTGATGGCGGGAGACACGGCGGTGGAGGAGGAAGCCGGACCGTCGGTGGCCGGCGCCGACGGTGATAGTGAACCGGAGGGAGAGGGATCAGCTGGGGATGACGGAGGAGACGAGACAGAGGCGGAGGTGCCCCGACGGCCCAAGGTAGGTCTCATGACCCTGAAATCCTTTGTGGGTGTGTGTTGTAACAAGTGGAAAGAGGGGGAAACAGAGAAGACTCTGTCGGGTTTGACAGGAACTTGACGTCCACATCGGTGGACGTTGAGTTCCTATCAACGTCCACCCCCTTGTCGTCTAAGTGAACTTGACGGAAAGGTGTTGGACGCCGACAGAGGAACTTGACGGCGACCCCTGGACGCTGATTCTGAGTAAACGGTAGACCCCTTTCCATCAAGTTGGGGTTAATGACAATTGATACTGACGCCTATTTTTCTGTGTTTTCTGCAGGGTAAGGGCCGAATGAGGAGCAGAGTAACATGGGACCTGTGCTGGGCGTGGTACAGGGCCCTGTCGGAGGCCCAGCAGACCCGGATAGCTAGGATGGGGTTCGGGCACCTCCTGTCGGTACGTCCATTCCATATGGACCTACCGTACTTAGAGGCCTTGAGGGAGAGGTGGGAGGAGGACTGCAAGGCATTCATTATGCCTTGGGGGAACATGATACCTACGTTGGAGAACATAGCGTATCTGACGGGACTGCCGGTTCAGGGAGAGGCGGTGGTCGGACAGGAGAGGAGTGACTACCACAATGACATCGTGGAGTTGCTGGGGCCAGAGTTTATAGCGGGTAGGAGGAGGCCGATCCGGAGCATCTTGCTCGGATCACGGTCAGAAGCTGTAGGACTGAGGGGTAGGAGGAGAGGGCCCCTGGAGACTTTGGAGGAGTTCTATACTGGAGTGCGGGGAGCACTGGACCTGGGGGACCGGAGTGAGGAGCGGTTAGTCAGGATCTTCGTCGCCTACCTCTTCGGGCAACTTCTTTTTGTGACGCAGTCATCCCAGATGCACTGCAAGTTCGTGCTTTTATTGAGGGACCTGGCGCAGGCTGGGAGATATGCATGGGGCGCCGCGATGCTGGGGCATCTTTTCTCTCTTCTCCCCAGCAGTTCGCGGCGCTCTCAGAGCACCGGGGGACTTCACCCCCTTTCTTGAGGTACGTAATTTTTCTTTAAATGCTTATCATTGAATTTTAAATTGATTAACTGCCTGACTGACATTCTCTTTCTTGGTGCCTTGCAGATCTGGGGGCACACCCGCTTTCCTATGGGACGCGGGACACAGGCAGAGGGGCGCCAGACCATGGTGCCTCTCATGGAGTGGTGGGAGGTAGCTCCACATCCCAGGGTGACGGACCGGCATGCGGAGGACGTGTGCGCCGCACTAGACCACTACCCCCATGATCAGGTACAGAATTCAACTGGCTCTCATGCATTCTTTCGATTGTTGCTTTTTTTATTGATGTGACTGACCAGTGTTCTTTTCTTTGCAGGTGGTGTGGACCCCGTATGCGGGGGAGGTGGACGCTTCGCACCCGGCGGTGGCGGCGGGTCACCCTCTGTTCGACCGCCACCTGCTGCTGCTGTGCCTGGGGACCTGCGAGGTCCTCTACTTAGAGTTGGTAGTCCGAACGCTAGGCTGGCACCAGCCTGCCATCGAGGTATCTTCTCTAAGTAGGGAGGGGCACTCGCGTCGCCGGTTCTTCACCGAGGACCGGGACTTGAGCAAGGAGCACGGGACCACCGTCACCTACTGGCGAGAGGGCGGCGAGCAGGTCCTCAGACAGTCAGACCTCCAGGACAGCTCCGCGTACCTGGAGGGGTACCGGGCGCGCTACGCCGGACGACTCCGGCTAGACCAGCGAGTGGTGAGCGAATTTCTAACTCTAAGGCTTTGTCATTTAAATTTCTTGATTTGATTCTAACCTTGAAGTGTGAATGACAGCTGCCGGAGTCACAGGCGATCCGCCTCCTAGAGGGGCAGTTGGCGGAGCAGGAGGTGGAGTTGGAGAGGCTCCGTGCCGAGGTGCGGACACTGGTAAGTACATTTCTCAGCCTATCTTGAATTCGATTTGATTTGGAATTGATTTGATTTGACCAAGATATGTGAATGCAGAAGGGGGAGCTAGCGAGGGTACGGGCGAGCCGCGACGCAGGGGCGAGCTCGTCCGCACTACCGGCCAGAGGGGACCTGGCGGTCCGCCTACAAGAGGCGCTGGACTGGGCACAGGTGCGGGTCCAGGAGCTCGAGACGAGGACCCGGGAGCTGGAGGTGGAGGTAAGACACTGAACTGACACCTTCTCACTCATGATTTGATTTGATTTAATTTAACGTATTTTCTCCTTTGCTCTTTTGTGCGCAGTAGCGGGGAGGGGGAGTGATGACCCTCCATGCTCAGATGGAGAGTCTGCGGCTGGAGCTGACGAGAGTGGAGGGTCGCTTGCTCGAGGCGTGGGAGCGGGAGAGGGAGGCGAGAGAGAGGGAGAGGGAGACGGACAGAGCCCGGATGGAGATTGCGAAGAACTATGAGATTTTGAAGGATCGGGTGCTGAAGAAATGCTGAGAGCAGTAGCGGGCGGCCCAGCAGGAGGCACAGGGGAGGACGACATCAGCCTTTGCCTCACTAGACGACATTGTGTCCTTAGGGGACCCGTCCGTGGCACGAGGAGGGATGCAGCGGCCAGAGGCATCGACAGCATCGAGACCTCCTCTCCCTGACTGGCGTCGGGAGAGGGAGGAGGAGGAGGTGAGCAGCTCGCGTAGGCAGAGGCCTAGCGAGGGAGAGAGGAGTGATTTGTACCACCAGGGGTATGCCCCTATCATGATATGTACAGAACTTCGACCTTTATAGTGGATTTTTGTGGACTTTTGTCATTTGTGTGCTTGAATGGTTTGCTTTGTACTTTGGTTCCTGCATCCACAACACTTAAAGGAAAAAGTTAGTGTAGATCTATTTTTAACCCCTTGCCTAAGTGATATACCTTTCTTGAGATCTAATCAAGGGGCTAATGTCTAATCAAAGGAAATAACATAAGTAAAATAATCGAAGGGAAATATGCACATGCATTTTTTTTTATTTTCAAAAATAAGAGGAAGATATGTACATGGGGAAAATATATACATCGAGAGACTCTCTTTTGGTTCTTTTTTGTCATTTTTTTTTATTTTTCTAGATTTTTGGACTCTAAAATACATATTCATCACATGTCAAAGCATAGGGTCTGTGTGATCTACTTAACCACGGAGGTCATGAATAAGGAGGATCGTGCATGAATTCCTTGATGTTGGAAATTGCCCCTAGCCTTCTTGATATTTTCCACCACGGAAGGTCTTATACAGTCAAATTTGCCCCTAGAGGGAGGAATTTGGAAGAAATAAGTAGGAAGTCATGCAAGGATTTGGTTCGAACCACTTTCTGTTTCCAAACCAACATCTCACACTAAAAGACTTGGTCAACAATTATTTCCAGGGGAATTTTTCTTATTTTATTTCAGGGGTGGAGGCACGTACGTTTTGCTACCTCCTTGATTTGGTCAGCCTTTTTCTGGGTACGTACTTTTTGCTACCCTTTTTTGACCTTTTTTACTTTTCTTTTCCCCTTTAGGCTTGATTTAGCATTCTGTCCCTTGCTTTTTCTTGATTGCCCCTGTTTATGGTGACCTTGTTCTTTAGATGGGAGTGGATGGTCCCCTACTCGTAGTTTGCTCCGCTTCCAGACATGGCCAAGTGGGAGAAGAATAGGGGAAACATATTGACCGGATTAGACTATCCGAGTGTACTTGTGATTTTCCAGCTAAAGGGCTATATCTTAACATCGTGTGGTGTGTGAATAAACCCTACCTTACTAATGACCAAGTGGAAAAGTAGAGACTTAAACCCACACCATTAACAAGTGATGAATAACCGTCTTGACGGACTGACTGACTAAGGATAGAATTTCTTGAGGTAGACTGCGTTCCACGGATATGACAACTCCACTCCTTCGGCATCTACCAACTTATAAGCGTTCCCTGAATATACTTCCTTGACAACAAACGGACCTTCCCAATTTTCTTGCAATTTGCTCCTGGGACCTGGTGCCTTAATGATTTTACGCTTTAGGACCATCTCACCCACTTCGAATTTTCTCTCAAGAACTCTTTTAGCGTAAAAACGTGCAATTATCTGACGGTAGACTTGAGCATGGTCAGCTGCTATCATTCGCCTTTCATCTAAGAGTTCAAGTTGTGCCAACAAGGCTTCCTGACGTTGATCCGGGTCAAATTTGGAATCCAATTGAACTCTAAGTGAAGGGACGAGGATCTCATATGGGAGTATCGCATCTGATCCGTATGTCAAAGCATAGGGAGTTTGCCCTGTAGGAGTCTGGACCGAGGTGTGATAAGCCCAAAGAGCTTCAACCAAGCGATCTGGCCAGTCAGCATTGTTATGAGATTTGCATGTTTTCTTTATGATTTTGATGAGAGTTTTATTAGTAGCTTCCGCTTGTCCATTACCTTGTGGATAATATGGGGATGAATGATGCAAGTTAATGCCATATTTACCACACATGTCGCGAAGCTCCTATGAAGTGAATTGAGGTCCATTGTCAGTGACGATGTCTCGAGGCACACCAAACCTTGCAAGGATGTTGCGCTTGATGAATTTGACCACTGTTGAAGCTTTGACCTCTATGAATGCTTCTGCTTCAGCCAACTTTGTGAAGTATTCCGTGGCAGTCAGAATGAAGGACTTCTTACGGATTTCTCCGGTTCTGTCTGCGAGTGGACCGACCACGTCGAATGCCCATATGGAGAAAGTCCAGGGGGCGATGAGAGGGTGAAGAGAAGAGGAAGGAGCATGAATTTTGTCACCGTGCAATTGGCATTTAGCACAGTGACGAACAAAATGACGACAATCTTCTTCCATGGTAGGCCAATAATAGTGTCTTAGCAACTTTTGGGCAATTGCTCTACCATTAACATGGCCACCACATTCACTAGAGTGAGAGGCTTCAACAACATCTTGAGACTCGATTTCATCGAGGCAACGAAGATAGACCCCACTGAGAGACTTTTTGTACAGAATGCCACCTATGATCTTGTAACGCTCCGAGATGCGGTGAATGGCTCGTCTATCTGCAGAGGTGGCATAATCGGGGAAGGATCCATCTTTGAGAAAGTTCACAATGTCAAAATACCAAGGATGGCCATCTTCGAGGTCGATTTATGGCTCTTTCGAGAGCGCATGGACCCGAAGGGATAGAGAAGGAGACGTGAGTTGAGAAAACCAAGGATCTACATGGGAAGGGACTCTCAACCTTTGGACAGAGACGGTTTCAGAAGATCTTCCCAAAGGGAAGGGAATGGAAGAAGCTAAGGAAGCGAGTGAATCTGCTAGAATATTCTAAGCCCTAGGAGTGTGAACTAGTGTGAGCTTCCTAAACTGCCGGACTACTTTTCCTACCAACTCTTGGTAGGGTTTCAACTTGGGGTCCCGGGTCTGGTACTTGCTAAGAGATTGCCGGAGTATCAACTGCGAATCACCAATTATCCTTAACTCCTTGACTCCGAGCAATAATGTCATTTTCAGCCCAACTAAGAGCGCCTCATACTCGGCCACATTGTTCGTGGCTCGGAAGGTTAACTGGTAGGTGTACGGAATGACTACCCCTTCTGGTGAGAGGAGGACTGCCCCTATTCCACACCCTTTGGAATTGAGGGCCCCGTCGAAGTAAAGTACCCACGAAGGTTCACCATCGATAATGGTTCCTAACTCTTCATCGGGAAAGCTTTCATCAACGGCAGAGCATGAAGGTAAGGGGTGGTGGGCCAAATGCTCAGCAATAGCATGCCCCTTGATCGACTTTTGGTTGACGTAGGTGATATCAAATTGATTGAGGAAACTCTGCCACCTCATCAATCGATCAGTCAGGACAGGCTTCTCAAGCAAGTACCGAATTGGGTCCATACGCGCCAGAAGTTTCACTTCATGAGCTAGGAAATAATGCTTTAACTTCTGGGCAACCCAGACGACGGCTGCACACGTCCTTTCCATGGTGGTGTACTTCTTTTCAGCCTCATTGAACAACTTGGATAAATAATACACCACTCTCTCCTTCTTCTCATCGTTGTATTGGGCCAAAACTGCTCCAGTTGAATCTTCAGTGGTTGACACATAGAGCAGTAAAGGCCGACTCGAGACCGGAGGAGCGAGAACAGGGGGATTGAACAGATAGCTCTTCAACTCATCAAAGGCCTTTTGACATTTCTCGTTCCAATCAAACTTAGCCTCTCCTCTAAGCATCTCATAGAAGGGCTTACAACGGATTGAATGCTGGGAGATGAATCTCCTAATAAACTGAAGTCTACCTATTAGCCCTCTAACTTCTATGATATTCCTAGGAGGAGGCATGTCGATTATGGCTTTGGCCTTGTTGGGATCAATCTCAATTCCCCGCTTGCTTACTATGAACCCCAGCAACATCCCCGAGGAGACACCAAAAACACACTTCTTGGGGTTCATCTTAAGATTGTGTTCTCTAGACCGTTGGAGAATTGCCCGGAGGACCTCAGCATGGCCATGTCGAGTTTTGATTTAACCAAGACATTGTTTACATAGACCTCCATGTGCACATGCATCATATCATGAAAAATCGCCATCATTGCCCTTTGATAGGTTGCTCCCGCATTCTTCAATCCGAAGGGCATGACGGCATAACAGTAGATCCCCCAGGGCGTTGTGAAAGAAGTTTTCTCCTGGTCTTTCTCCGCCAGACGGATCTGGTTATACCCAGAGAAACCATCCATGAAAGACAACATCTCAAAGCTGGCAGTGTTGTCCACTAGGACATCTATGTGTGGGAGAGGGAAATCGTCCTTTGGGCAAGCACGATTAAGGTCACGGAAATCTATACAGATTCTAACCTTACTGTCCTTCTTCATCACATGGACGATATTAGCTACCCATTGTGGATACAGCACAACCCTAATGAATTTGGATTTATGCAACTTGTCAACCTCCTCTTTGATCTTGAGTGCAAGCTTGGGATGTAGCTTTCTCAGCTTTTGTTTGACGGCCTTCCCGTCGGCTTTTAGAACCAACCGGTGCTCGACCAAAGAGGTGTCAAGTCCCGGCATGTCCTCGTAGGACCAAGCAAAACCGTCAGAGAATTCTTTGAGAATAGCTACCAGAGCTTTTTCTTCTTCAACACTCAAGTTGGCACTAATCAAAACTACCATCGGGGATTCTTCAGTGCCAAGGTTGACCTCTTTAGTGGGCTCGTCCGCAGCCATGGTTGGCTCGTTGAACCTCTTTGTGCCATCCACATAGGAGCTCACTGGGTCCTCTTCTTCCAACCCAGGATCGCCCAGCTCACCCTTCTCATCAAAATCTAGCAGATAAACTCCTAAACCGTCATCTACAAAGTCGCCTTCTTCAAAATCAGATTCAACAAGGGCAGGCTCCTCAAGAAACTCTGGGACTTGACTTAACTTGGCACACCTCTCAGCCAAGGCCATGACATAACGGGCAGGAACTTACCTACCCTTGTCCTTGCGCACACATGGCTGAGAGGATCAAGACTCTTCTAATCCTAGACCGGACCCTAGACTAGACTCTAGACCCGACTCTAAGCTAAAATCTAGACCACTATGTACAGGACTGCTATGTACAAAACTATGTACAGGGGAAGTGCCCCTAGAGGGGCGAGGAAAGGAGTCTAAGCTGGAGAGCGTTGGCCCCTGTCCGAGCAGAAGAGACTCCAGAGCGGAAGGGTGCTCGATGGAGACCTCACATTCCCACCTTTGAGAATTGGCATTTTTTTTTGGAGTCAAGGCCTAAAACCATGAGTTGCTGACTCAAGGCAGCCTCGACTGGCCATGTAAGGAATGGAGAAAGAACGGGTGGAGAAAGAAGGGAGAAAGAAGAAGTTGAAGGTGGAGGGGAGTCAGGTGTCGGGCACACCTTAGTTGGGTGAGATTGTGAAGGAGAAGGAGAAGATGGAGAGTCAGAACCGAAGAGCAAGAGAAGGCCTAAATCTTTGGAGACTTCCTCTAATTGAGCGTCCTCTTCTTCATCGCTCTCCGAGTCGGACAACTCTTCAACCACCGGCTCCCGAGTTCCTGGTTGAGGGGGTCCCCGAGTGAAATGCTCGCTCAAGGTCCAAGTAAGAGGCTGGTAGGGGATAAATGGATCCGGATGAATGGGGTCCGGATGGAAGCCTAAGCCAGCCCTATCTAGCGGCCTGTTGACTTGGATGTGGTAGACAGGACCCTACTGGTTCTTACCCAATCCTCGGCCATGTATATAGCCGATTCTAGCCATTACCTCCCAACCTTTCCCTTGGGGACATGGGACATGGGATTCTTCAGCTGACTGGGGAGGTTGGCTGAGATCACAGGGCAAGGGGAAGTCAAAGATTGACATGACAGGCTTCTTCCCCTTGTCTGGAACGAACAAATGCGACATCTGCTCCAAAGTGATGGAGTTGAGAGTTTCCAAGGTAGGAATGCTCTTAATTTTGATAATCTGCCCATTGAAAGGAAACTTGAAACACTGATGGGCGGTGGAAGGGACCCCTAAGGTTTGTTCCATCCAGGGACGACCGAGAATGGCCTTGTAGGCCGGATCGACGTCGAGGACTAGAAACTCAGAAGACATGGTAACAGGCCCGATCTCAAGCTGAAGAGCAATCTTACCCTTGGCAACCCTCTTGGAGTTGTCATAGGCAGCAATTGTGGAGCAGATTTTCTCCAGATTATCTTCCCCCAAACCCAAGATGCCCCGGTGTCGATGAGAGTGGAGTCTACCAAAACCCCATTGAGGTTGATGGTAAGACAGAGAGGAAGCGAACGACACTCGAGAGCTGCAAGATCTTTGTCCAAAAAAGAGATTGAAGGTCCTTGGGTGAGGGAAAGAATGGCATTGGTGACCCCACTGGGAGGGAGGTCATCATTGACCATGATTTTATGGAGGAATTGGAGGAGGGTGAACTGGTGAGATGGCGACCTCCGAATCAATTCTAAAATAGACACCCTCACGGGCGTCTTATCTAGGTGTTGCAGAATATCATATTTGGTGCCGGCAGGTGGTGGAGGTCCACTATCCTCCTCATCTTGCAAAGGCCGCGGGGGTGGAGGAACGATCTGGTTCCTAAGTGTGACATGAACATCTTCTTGAGACTTAGGGAGAATTAGCTGGAGAGGTCTGGTCTCAGGGGTAAACGGCTCATGGATAGGGAAGGTAGGAGGGTAGGCCTCTTGACGGGTAGGTCGGATGAGGACTAAAGGCCGTTCCTCTAAAATGGCATCTACAGTGGCGGAGGGTTCCTCAGACTCTACGGAAGGACGCGGGTACCATTCTTCAAAGCCTTCTACCTCCCACTTTTGTTCTCTCCTCACAACCTGGGGTTCTGAATGCGTCATGGTGTGGATGTTTTCCTGGGACTTAGAGGAGGAGGGATTGTTGCTTTGATAGTTGGGGAGAGGGTTTTGGACGATACCCAACTCTTTCTTGGTATACCTAGACTTTGCTATGGCTACCTTGACGTCCTCCAAGTTAATCCTTCCCTGGTCGTTCATGTCATACACCCAGTCACGGAAGGTGAAGCAGTTGTTGAGCTGATGACCATGGGCCCTATGGTAAGGACAGTATTTGGAGGTGTCCACCCTCGGATTGATGTTCTCCCTTTGTGGGGGGAGTTGGATAGCATCGCAGGACATGAGGGCGAAGAATACGTCCTCAAGGGTCTCAGGTAGAGGAGGGTAGTGAGACCTCTTAGGGCCAGGCTGGGTGTAGCCAATAGGAGGGGGGACTGCAGAGTAAGGCTTGGAGGGGTGTGACGGGAACTGGTGAAGGTTGGAAGGATTGGATGGAGGATTGGAGGGTTTGTTTGGAGGCCTCAATGGCTGACTGCAAGCATTCACGGACTCATTGACAGTCACCCCCTCGGTGGTAGGTGCCGCGGGAGCCTTGCGTCCCTTGGGCTTCCCTTCAAAGAAGTGTGGCAGAGAAGAGTCCTTAATCTGGTTCTGGACCACCCTGGCTCAGTTATAGAGATGTGCAAATGAGGGGAACTCACTCAGCATCAAGATAGAGTGGAGCATAGGGGTGGTGTTGGTAACCAACATAGTTATGGCCTGGGACTCTGGGATAGGTATGTCTGCCCTCGATGCCATGGATCTCCATCGGTTGGCAAATGTGACAAAGTCTTCGTCCGGCTTCATCTTTTCCGCCACCAAGTCAGGAAGTGTAGGGACTTGGGTGGCCATATACGAGAAGTGCGAGATGAATCGCTCGGAGATGATGTCAAAATTAATGAGGTCCGATGCGGGTAAGGAGGTGAACCACCTCAAAGCTTCCCCTTCTAACGATTGTTGGAAGAGGTGAACTAAAAGAACCAGATCGTACAGCCATCGATGGGAATCCATGGTAAATCCGGCAAGATGGAATTGGGGATCAGAGGTCCCGTCATACTTGCGGTACTTCGGGGCCTTGAAACCCGGAGGAAAGTAGGCATTGGGAAGCTTGCAATAGTTCTGGAGGGAATGAGGCTTTGAAAGGGACAGGGATTCAACCAAAAGCTTCCTAATAAGCCCCTCCATCTCTGAACGGGAGATGGATTCAGATTGAGTGGGGGGCGCGGGCTGAGCATGAGGTGGGTAGGAGAAGGAAGGAGTTGGGACAGGGGTAGGTAAAGGAGTGGAGGGAATTGGAGTGGAAAAGGGGACTGGGGAGATGGGAACCTGTGAAGGGGTAGCAGGCCTAGGAATGGGCCTAGATGAGGAAGCTTGGAAAGGAGAAGGGGACGGAGAGGAGGGAGAGACTGTTGCCCGGACAGTATACTTAGAAAGCATTGAAATGATGTCCTCGGGAGAGGAGCTTGGAGAATTCAGGGTCTTCTTGAGTGTCTTGTGCATAGGTGGGATTGACCCTTAAACTTACGCTCCCCTCAAAATCAGCTTGAGAGGAAGAAGATGAGTGAACTGACTTTTCGGGCTGGTTGTTGGTGTCAACCATCCCGACAAACTCATGAGCATTATCTTCATACTCAAAAGCCGGATTATCCGCCATATTCAAAGAACTTAACCAAGCATCCATTAGCACACAACCTACTAATTTTATAATGGTTAAAGTTGAAGTAATTACACTGTTTTAGGAGAAATGTGGGTTTCTACCAAACAATGTTATCAAACAATGTCCCCAAGATTTTAAAGATCAAAGTTATGTGTTAATTAGTCTTGCAAAGGCCGATTCTCTTAAATCCGACTCAAAACTGGGTGAGTAGGCAAGCTAGACAGGGAGGGTGAAGGTCCTCCTGCCCCGTACCATGAGGGAATCCACGGAATTTAGGGACTTACAGAGTTTTCTTCGGAACCAACCCGATTTACCCGAGAGGGAATCCCCGAGTAAAAGGTTGTAAACCGAAGAAAGGTTATCCTAGAATGTGAGGGGAGGCTAGAACAGGTGAGAAGAAGGATCCCCCAGTGACTGAGGACCGTTAGAAGCAATTAGTAAGCAAACAGAAAACAAAATCAGAACAAAACAATCACAAACATGCTTATGTGAAACTAGACGGCATGCAGGTTGACGCACAGTTCATCAGAAACAGACAGACGTCAAGATCGACGGACGCTAACAGGAAGTAAACGACAACCTATATGGACGCTAAGAGTAAATAAACGGCAGGACATCTGGACGTTTACCTAAGTAAACGGCAAGATCGCTTGCTGTCTACCTGGGCGCAGACAGACCACAGTGGCAGAAGCTGTCCCACCGTGATCGCCGAAGAGGAGACTGTGGACGCTCGTTCCCGCGCCATACTCCCCTGGTCGACTGTGGGGTTCTCCGGGTGCTCACGGAAGTCGCTGATCTCTAGTTGGCGATGATGGGTCGCTGGTTGACCTCGTTGACTCTCCGGTTGACTAGGTTGACTAGAGAAGAAACAAAGAAAACCAGCAAAGAGGAAGGGAGTTTGTGGTCGCCAGGGCCTTACCTGTGACCAAGGAGTGATGTGATCGCGTCTTCGGCCGGCCAAAGAAGAAGAGCTCCGCGGTCTTCTGCGAATCGTTCCTGCCACAAAAAGACACTCTATTAGTCTAAGGAAAGCATGGTAAATGCTCAGAAATGGAAAAAGACAGCCCAAAAGGAGAGTCCCGTACCGGATGCAGACTTGAGAAGAGGGGTGGCCAAGTGCTATGACCACCCTTCTTCCCTTCGTTTTTGGTTGGGAAACCCCTTTCTAGGTGTGTAGGGAAGTGGCCTACGTGCCTAGAGTGTGTGGGAAGGTGTGTGCAACATGCAAATATTAAAGGAAGGGAAAGGAAAAAAAAAGGAAGAAGGAGGTGTTGATCCTCGTTTGTTGGCATTGTGGCTCCTTGCAAGGCTCCTCCAGCTCGGGAAGAAGCCTCCTGAACGTCTCAAATGGTGAGAAGAAGAAGAGGGTGAGTTGTGGAAGCTAGGGTGCAAGTTTCTCTCTCTTCTCTCAAGGTAGCAGCATGTGGACGTCCAGCCTTCCCCCTTTCCTTAGAAGGCCAGAGAGGGAGTTAAATAGACAATGGGGTCGGAGTTCAGAAGCCTTGGATGCTTAGTGTGAAGAAACACACTTTGCACACTTGGCAATCCATGCATAAAGGCTCCAACCAATGGGGGGAGGCCAAGTAGGATTTTTACTGGGTCAAGGGAGTGCCAAGGTGGCCCATATGCCCGTTGGGAACGGCCCCACGCACTGCATGGGCGAGAGAATGGCGCAAGTGGGCTAGATTCTCGGGGTTGTTGCGTAGACCAAGTAAACCATATTGACATCAACCGATACTGCCGTCAACCACATGCAGACGTCCAGAGATGTGGACGTCAAGATGGGTCAACGTCCAGGGGGCTTGCCGTCAACATGTAGTCGGCGGCAATCGATGTTGTCGTCTACATGGCATCCGAGGCAAGTCAACAAACGGTCAAACAGGCTTTATTGGGCCAAAGAACCATGCGGGGATGGGCCAAATCTCGCGTCTACACCGTTATCGACGCTCCACTGTTCTAAAATTCCTCTAGAACGTCAAGCAACTTGTTTCTATATACACTTTCTCTTGACTTGGACAAACTATCCGTCAGATATTCCTTCTATCGGACTAGTGAATCCTTGTTCAAGACCTCCGTAAATCTTCTCTGTCCATAGATTCCCACATGGTCGATGAGCGGGTTGTACCCTCAATACCTATGATACCCTTTAGGGATCAGTAAGATCCAAACGGCCTTAGAATGCTCTCTCTCTTATCATGAAATCACGCCGGACCTCTGAGCTATGTTCGTAGCATGGACAGTGGTTGGTTAGTGAATTGTACATGAGCGCCAGCACCAATCATGCGTGTTGTGCAACTGTTACTATCGTCTGTTTAACGTTGTGTCATACGCATTAACCTTTAGTTCTCATCTATTCTCTATTCACTCATCTATTCAAGTTCGCTCTACACTCTCGTCTATTTCTTCAATTACTCTCATCTATTCTTGGTACTCTATTTGACCATCTATTGATTGTCTAAGATAATAAACATAACCAATGCCAGGCAATATAGGGCCCGATTTGGTCCTGGGAGGTGCGCCCAAAACTGTCATTTGCCCACGAGAGTTCAATGATCAGGATGTCGACATTACATTCAAGTGCCATATTATCAAGATTAATCTAAGACAATCAAACAAAGTGCTATATTCTCTCGTTGTCTATTGACAAACAAAGTGCTATACTCTCTCTCGGCTATCTACGGATAACCAAAGTGCAATACTATTTCGATTGATGAAAGTTAATCAAAGTACAATTTACTTTCTATATGGCCAAAACTACTCTCTCTCTTTCCTTGCTATACATGTTACTTGCTATTGCTTGACAATGACGTTACTTGCTATTGTTTTGCTATCGCTTTCTGTCATGACTTGTTCGCTGTCGACAGATGCAACCTTGTTGTCGACAGGATGAACTGGGCTGTCGACAGATGAGACCTGGCTATCGACAGCTACCGATTATTTTTGTTTTCCAGAAACCTTTATGATGAGCATCTTCACTGGCTGTCGACAGATGGGTCCAGGCCTGTCGATAGTTGATTGTTTCTTGTGTTTTTTCAAGTCCTTTTGTGCTTGAATTGCTTATTGATGTATACTTCCATTTTTCACTTGATTTCCTACAAAAACACAGCTTTGAATAAGATCTCATGAAGGCATGTCTTATGCATTTTTCATAGTGTCATGTCATTTTATCACATTATCTCATCATCAATTATGTCATTATCAAAAACATTTAAGCATCATGAAGTCATGCCAATCATAACTCAACAAAGATGTTTAATATTGATCTGCTAAGTTTACAAAATATATATTTTCAATGATACCATTTTTTGCAATTTTTTGATAAAGGTAATGATGTGTCTATAAATATGTTAAAAATATCAAAATATATATTTTAAAAAATGATAACTTTATTTTTCTGCTTGGAGATAGTTTGTTTGCCAAAATCTCTTATTTATTTATTTGGATATTTTCAAAATTCTAGAATCTAGACTTTCTTAGTGTTGCTTCTTATTTTATATATTGATTACTAAAAGGGTTTACTTTTCCTTCTTTAGTGCATTTATACTCTGCTGAAATATGTGTCTTGTAGTTCTATAAGTAGAAACCATTGTCAAAGATCCTTTTTTTATGTTATTTGTATTGGTATCAGCTCTTCCTTTCTTTTTAAGGTAAATGTAGGAGTGTTATTAGACTGCCAAGTCAAACATCCGGATTTGTTCAACGTAGTTTATATTTGTCTGAGCTATAAACATAGGCTTGAATGATTAAAATGGTATGTTAACCTTTTCTACAAATGCATAGTACATAAGGTTAAACAGTCCAACTTGGATCAACCATGTTTGCCCTTGTAATCTTGCAATCCAGGCATTTGAAAACTGATAGATGTTTGGATATGGACCTTTACTTGGACTTAATTCCAACACCTTTTTCTTTGTTTCTTCTTTGAGAAGTATCCACAAACTTTTGACAATAAAAGACAATTTATGAATCTATCACAATATTTGTGGTAGCATTTAAGAAATAAAAAAGCAATATTCATGTCCATTATACAACAGAAGGTAGAGATATATGTCTCAAGAAAAATTGCTTTGTGATGTTTGAATGACACAGACCACATTTGAAGGGGACAATCTGTATGTTAGTTCCAAGCAATGAGCATACACACTTCTTTGCAGTGAGCCTTGCGAAGATTAGGCTCACTAGCTCAGTTACTCCCAACCTTATCCTGTGTTAACATGAACATGTATCCTATGCTATCATGTGAAATTTTATTTCATTAATAAACAACTAAAAGATCTATCGAAATTTTATTTCATGTATCCTATGCTATTCCAAACTGCCCCCCCCCCCTTCCCCCACACCACCAAACTCCCCTCCCACACCTCCACACTCCCCCCCCCCCCCCCCCCCCGCAGGCTCACACTGCCACCGCCCCCCCCACACTGCCCCACACCATCAAGCCTCCCTCCCCTCTCCCATCCCCACACCGCCACCCCCCTCCCACCCCCACACTGCCCCCCCCCCCCCCCCCCCCCACCCCCACACCGCCGAACCCCACCTCCCACACCCCCATACTGCCCCCCCCTCCCACCCCCACACTCCAGCCCACCCGCACACCACCAACCCCCCACACACACACCGCCACCCCCCCCTCTCACACCCCCACACTACCCCCCCCCCCCCCCCCCCCCCCCCGACTCACACTGCCCCATACCACCGAGCCCCCCCCCCCCCTCTCCCACCCCCAGACTGCCCCCCCACCCCCACACCTCCAGCATCCCCCCCTCTACCGCCAGCACCCCCCTCTCACCCCCACACTATCCCCCCTCCCCCACACCGTCGAACCCCCCCTCCCACACCCCCACACTGCCCCCCCATGCTCACACTACCACCCCCCCTCCCCACCCCCACACTGCCCCACACTACTGAGAACCCCCTCTCCCACCCCCACCCGCCAAGCCCCCCTCCCCCTCCCCCACCATTGGGAACATCCCCCCACACCGTCTGTCACCTCAAAGAGAGAGAGAGAGAGGGCTTGTGTGTGTGTGTGTGTGTATGTGTGACAGAGAGATGAGAGAGAGAGAGAGAGAGCGTGCAAGTGAATGAGAGAGAGAGAGAGAGAGAAAGAGCAGAAATGGATGACGAAGAAGGGAAGAATAGGGACCGATAAATTTCAGTCGCTATTCAATGTCTAAATTCGTCGGCTATAGCGATCGATTATTTTCGGTCGCTAATCGGTCCCAAATTTGTGATCGATTAGTGACTAAAAATAATCAGTCACAAATTTTTTCTCCATACCTGGGAAAATATTAAAATTTGTGACTAAAATAAAATTGGTCACCAATTAGTGACCAAGTTTTGTTTGGTCACTATAATATTTATTTAGCGACTGAATTGTTTTGGTACCGAATAGTGACCGAAAATATCGGTCGCTAAAACTGCTTTTTTCTTGTAGTGATATTTTTAAAATCTTACTTCAAAATTTCTACTTTAATATACTAATTTGTAAGTTCATTAGTTACATCATTCTTCGAATAAATGTAAATTTAAGTTTGATATGGTGTCTTTAAGCCAAAGTTTCCTAAAAGAAAAAGAGCATTGTCAGTCACACATGAAAAGAAAACAATTATTACATCAAAAAGTGTATTTTTTTACCAAATATCAAAAAATTGTAATTTAAAATATTTTCCTACTAAATTAATTCTTACCTCTAAATAAATGTGTTTATACCGAAGTTGTCAATATGAATAAAAATTGAATAGTTGTGATATTAGTACTTATGTATCATATTACTATCTTTACACAAGTTATGTGTTTAAAATTTATTCTTTCCAATCAGTTCTTAGAGAGGCATTTAATATGACTTTAGAAATTCCTTTTTTTTTTCCAAAAATTATCAAAAGATAAATTTCTAAAAATTAAAAGAAAAATCATTAATAGAAAGAGTCTCGAATCTCTAAAATCTCTAGCATGAAGAGTAGCTCCTCATTCTTGTTATAAAACTAATGTCCAAGTACACTCACTGGATCGTACATGTGAAGTTAGACCTTATAAGTGTTGGTCACACGATTTTATTATTTGTTTATATTAAATGGGTTGAACGTGACAAATACATTGTCTCTCTTATGCTATTATTTGATTTGCCTTATATTTCAATGTATGAAGGTAGTCCTTTAATATTTAGCATTAAAAAGATATAATGGTATCCAATTCATCTAAGGTGACATATTTGTATAAATGTATTTTTTATGAAATAAATTAAAAACTCATAAATTAATTAAAAAGATTTTTGCTACTTGTATTCTTAATATCGATTGTAGGTGTTTTCATGAGCTTTTTCTCTTTCTTTTTTTCTACCTCTTTTATACAGTCTTATTCTCGTGATAGAGAGATCTATTTTCTACACTATGAGCACAAAGATAAAATAGAGTCAAGTAATAATTAGTTGGTGTACTCTTTAGTTATCAGTTGCCGAAATGAGGGTATTCATGTGCAAGATGTCTACATAAACTCATACTATAATGTTATTCTATTACAAGAAAGCTTACGGTTTAAAGATGTTGTTACATGACAAGGGGATAAAAATTAATTTTGTAAGACTAGATTCTCTAATTATTGACAGAATTTGATGAGATAAGAGATCTTGTGACCACCCATCTGATAAGGCTAAAACTACATCAAAATGGGAACATCACCATCATAGAATAATCAAAGGTTGTCTTAAGGAGACCCATAGTTATTATAACCTCCTAACTTCATATGCAGAATAGTCCATTAGATAATGTTAGACTAAGATCAATAGATTTGTTCATTTGAAAAGTTTAGGTCTAATAAATGTTTAACTTATGAATTAGATAATTTATAAATAACATAATTTTTAATAAACATATTTAATTGAGGTCATTTAGCATGTGCTAAACTTCTAAATTAGTCAAATCAGTACATTACATTATGTTCAATAAAGAAAGTTATTATAATAATTTTATAAAATAAGAAAAATTGAATTGTCATTTTGAAACTATTTTTTGAAAAAAAATTAGAAATTTTACAAAGTAAATATATTTATGAATCGCAAATAGTGATAGTTCAAAATTTTAGTATTACTTATTTCATTTTATGGATAATTCACTGTATATTGATATATATCTAATCAAATTCTTCATAATAGACTATTGTATTATATATCTATGTATCTAGTAGTTTATTTCATAAATAAATATATATATATATATATATATATATATATATATATATAAACTTATGAATTTTCATAAAATGTACATATATATATATATATATATATATTCAATTAATTTGTGTAAATTAACGTGCATGCATAAAATAGTGGCTTTTTGACACAAAAATACTTAATATCTTGTTGAGACTATATGTCAGACTATGAATATAATTACAATTTCAATTGTAGATAATTACAAGAAAATTCTAAATAAGTCATTTCGCAAGAAAATTCTAGATAAGAGTTTTCAATTGTGATAGTTTAAGATATACTGTGGTACTAGCTTTACCGTTATCACAAGTAAAATAAATCAAAAGTTATGATAAGTCTTTTCACATACAAAATATTATATTTTAAGTAAACTCTTTTACAAAATAAAAAATTTCATTTTAATGAATATAAACGATGTTTTGGATATTATTTAATTTCTTCCATAAATATTATTGAACATATGGAAATTTATGTTTATCAAGATGGAACTTGCACTTAGATTATCATAGAAAGACATAATTTTATAGGAGAGAGAGAGAGAGAGTAAAATTGTATACTATAGAAAAATCTGACAAAAAGAAAAAAGATTGAGATAGAGAAAAGTGAGAGTACTTTAGTTGAGAGAGAAAGAAGAGAAAAAGCTGTTGAGAGAGAGAGAGAGAGAGAGTCAGTCTAATGAATTGAAGGAAGAGAAATTATTGAGAGAGATGCGATAATTCAATTGAGAGAGGGAGACAGTCAACTCGTTGAGAGTGATACGAGAGTCTATTATTAGAAATAAGAATGACCAGAATGAACATGCCGTCTTGTACATGTTAGATTCCTCGGAGAACCTTGCGCTAGCTATACGTATATATATACAACAGAACAACAGCTAGATACAGATGGGAGTCTCATGTGAGGAGAAACCCAAACACATATAAGCACCAACGTAAGATCTTTTCTTTCTTTAAATTTTAAATTCACCTAACGCCAGTTATTGCAGTGTTCTATGTCACCACTATGCATATGCTCTGTTTGGAAGAGCGTTAAATAAGAGATAAAGAGTGAATTTAACTTCATTTTATATTTGACATGTTAAAAAAAAAAGAGCCACAAAGATGATTTAGATATTTTAGAAAAATCATAAAAAATAGATGTAAGTTGGGGATAATTCATCCCATGTTTCTGTTGAGATAATTTATCCCCATCTCCTATCCTCATTTTCTTCTCCATTTTCTTATTTTTATTATATATATTTTAGAATTTAGAAAGGGGGGAGGGGGTCAACTTTATTTTTTATTTTTATTTTATATATTCTAAAACTATTTTTGTGTAATACATTACGATTCCGAAACAATAATAGTTTACGCTTCAAAAAATTCAATGTGATTATATTATCAAATCTCAAAAATCACTTAAAAGATATTGTACGCTCTTTATCTTACCTTAGAAAGTCATCCTGGATGATAATAGAATGATGAAAAACATGTATTCATCTAACACCATTTCTTGCAAATGAAGAGGATATAATATTAGAAAATAAAAGTTCTATCCTCCACATTAACATCATTTCTATCAAACGAAGGATAAAGTTATCTTTAAAATTTTATCTCTAAAAATATCAAATAATAAATGGATTAAAAATGTAGATAATATATCCTCAAATTAATTTATCTCCATCTCCATTTTTCCTATCCCCATACCAAATGGAATTGGCTCTCCTCCGTGGTGCTCACCTTCTGCGTTTAGGAAGCCTTGTATTCAACTTTCACCAATGACCAAGACGTGATCGCAAGTTCAAATCTCAGAGGAAGCAAGTTTATAGAGAATTTTTAAGGACATTTTAATAGGCTAATCTTTTTGCCAAAACAAAAAGGGAAAAAAACGACCAATGACCAAATTAACCGGCTGTTAATTTCACATCGAGCTTTTAATTAAGTGAACTGTTATGAATTCCATTCACGTAATTAAGAACATATAACTGAAGCCCATATTTCATTTAAATTAAGAGTTTACAAAGTGAGTTCATGGCTAGCTAGTGAATGAGGTTTTAATTATTTCATAGATCAACGTAACTCATATATTAAAATGATGGGCAGCTGAGTATTAAAAACATTGACTGAGGAAATAAAAACCACCTAAAAGTCTGTTTAATTAATGGGATTGACCTGATGGAAACGTGTAAGGATGTATAGAACGACGGTTGATCCGTTCATATCTGCACGTACGCCAGGGATCTTCCTTTGCTGATCCTGCATCCAGTGGCGGATCCAGAATTTTACTTCACTGGGGTCTTAATAGTGCACCCATATGATTTCAGTGGGGTCACCTATGGTGAAAATTTATCCACTTAATACAAATTTTTTTATCCAGTGGGATCACAGGACTCCACTGGGCTCTTCCTAGGTCCGCCCCTGCCTGCATCACATGGCTACTCATGTCAGGTTTTTGGATGATACAACACATTAAAATGGTCATGCTCTTAATTTCCACTCGCTTAGTAAAATTTTGGGGGAGAGGAGAAAGACTATAAAATAATACATTCGAGCTGTACGTACGTATCTCTTCGTTCGGATCAAATGCATGGCACTTCATCTTTACCATTTTATCCTCTACGTATGAATGTTAAGAAAAGAAAAAAATTGCTCCACGTTTCTCGTACACTTTAGTACATTCTTGCGAAGTAACTATAACAACGCATGGAAAGAAGTGTATTTTATGACAATTTAAGAGGGAGAAGCACTTAGCGCCTGGGCGTTGGATTTGCTCGGGCGCCAGCGCTGGCACTACCCCACTGGACAGTAGCTTGGGCGCGGGGCCCAAGCAGCAGGGTGCTGCCCAATAGATGCGCCATCAATCGGGTGCCCGGACAAATCATTTATCCGAACGCCCGATAGCTAAGCATTTCTCTTTAAGAGGAGATAGGATGGTAAAAAAATGTCCGCAATTGGTCCGTCTCTAAGAAAGCCTTAGGTTTTTGCACTAGAAACCGCCCATGAACATATCATGGGAGGATTAGAGTATGTTCTTGTTTTTTTGTTGTAGTTCTAGTGTGCTAGTATTCTAATATCATGTTCAGTTGTTTTTGTGGCTTTTTTTTTTCCCACATGTTTCCTCTGCTTTGTAAGGATCTTTAATTTACCCATCCTTTCAACCAAAATAGAAAAAGAAAATTAGAGTTGTCTCAAATAAATTGGTGTGCTTCTTGTCTAGTAAATGGGCATACTTGAGTTGGTCCAATCTGAACGTGTTTGGGCGGAATAATTCTTTTAGATAAATCATATATATAGATTCATGTGGTGTTGATTTCGATGTTCGGTAATGGGCCGAACAAGTCTCCACTTGAGAGTTAAGAATGAACGGTCGCCAGTGCGGATGGAGGTCTGCAAGATCAGAAGATGTCAAGGGAATCCAGTTGAAGAATCAGAAGAACTCTCCGATGCCAAAGTCAGCGATGACCGTCTCTGGGCTTGAAGGAAAGGGTTCTTTTGTGTGTGGTATCGCGCGAGGGCGATTGTGAGAGTATGATTACTCGTACCTTTGCATGAGGGTTACAATTTCTTATATAGATGTAGGACTTGAAGGATCCGATGTGTCCTCCACGAATGATGCTTGGAAGGACGTGATTGTTGAGTTCCCAAGATAGGGGACGCCTGTTTGAGGTGTCTCCTGGGGTTTCGCACCAGGGCTATCCCAGGCCATGGAAAGGCATGTTGCGCCGTCCCATTGAATGCTAGGAGGAGGCTAAGGGCCACATGCCATGATTGCTTTAGTAGGCACCGAACAGGAGACCGCAGACATGCTCGATGAGGCTGTCCGGTGTTCGGTGGCTTCCTGTTTGACGAGGCTCAGGACTTCCTACCGTGCAGCTGGTGCTTGGTGATTTTATCCTGCTCGGATATGCTCAATGATGTTCGGAAGCCAAGTCCCATGGTGCCCTTGGACACGTGATGATTGAGGCGTGTTCGGAGACTTTAGCTATCTCCGAAGACACGTGGCTGAATAGCCATCGCTCTGCTTCCTTACTGGGTCATGATAGGCCTATGGGCCTAGGAGGCCAAAAATGGCCTCTAAACTTGCCCCCCACCTTCTCAAGTCTGCTCGGATGTGACCTTGAGCACTTGAGAGGGGAGATGAATGTCTAACGTCGTCCTCTTCGTATTAAATGTGGCATTGGCCATGATGGTATGTACGTGTCACATCCCAAGGCATGGCAACAGAAGAGTTATTTGATCATTGAGACGTGAACAATCGACAAATAAGCCTCTAGCGAGCAATCACATATAACACAACTATTTTGCTCATATAATAAAACTCAAACTCTTTATTTCAATTCAATAATGAGAACTGATACATACTCCATTTCAAGTTCCAACTATAGAACTAAGACTCAATAAAAAGGTAAGTTACATATATATATCCTCACTCCTACTACATCATTCTAGTATTCTCATACTCAAACTATAATACTATGATGCTAAGATAACTTGACTTCAATACTAAGGCTTGAGAGTGCTCTTCACTCTTATTCATCCCCAGTATAGTCTTGGTTCTCTACGTCATCAATTTTCTGATCACCTGAAATGTTGGAGAGTAGGTAATAAGCATACTCGCTCAGTAGGATTTACATCTTCCAGCAATGATATAAGTATTTAACACTTTAAAAACTAGAGGGTATGAACATGATATGTACTATGCAATTAAATCAACGGTAATAACACATGAACAGTGTATCATGTAAGATAGTAAGATCAAGAGATGTAGTGATCAGTCTAGCAAGAAGGTTGTATCCAAGATTTCAAGATAGAAAGAACTTTGATCTAGCAAGATGGTAACTTCATGAACCAGAGCAAGATAGCATGTAACAAGATGGCCATTTCACAAGCAAGCAAGCACGCACGAGCAAGAACGTTTAACATATAACAGTAATCAGGCACAAAGACATTAATGTGCACTAAGGATCTATGCCACCTTGGAATGCACACTAGGACATGTGTATGCGGTTTATATATCTAGTATTCAACAAGCAAGTACTCCCAGCGCAGATGCAATGCCAGTAATGATTATACCCCATTTAACAGTATATTTATGGCTCTCCATCATTGGGGCTAGACTAGAGCTCTTGGACACACGTTGTGCCCTGTCAACATCTCATTATTTTCAAATGTAGATACCCACAGTCATTCATGGTCAATAACAAGAGTCCAATAATGTCAAGATAGTTGAGGTGATAGCTCAAGAGTTCAATCTGGCATCATAACTAGGGGTGAACACGGTCCGGTTCGGTCCGGTTCACCCCTCATTTTTTACCAAACCGAACCAAACCGATTACTGTAGCAAACCGAACCGGACCGAACCGGTTCGGTTCGGTTTGAACCAAAATTAAAAAAAAAAAAAAGGTTTCCGCGGCCGCCCGCGGGAGTGGATCTCGCGACCTCCGCGAGGTCCGCACGAACAGAGGGCGGGGCTGACCATTGTGCTACATGCGCCTTTAAGTATATATGTTATACTAATTTATTATATACACATATTAAGTTTAAATTAGACACACACAAAAAGTTTGCGCGTGGCAGTCGCGAGATTCGATCTCGCGACCTCCACCGCACAGAGGGCGCGCCTCCAAGCCTCCGACCACTGCGCCACAAATGTTTTTTTGTATATGTGTATTATTTAATTAATTATATATATACATTCGGTTCATTTCGGTTTCCCAACTCAAAACCGAACCGAACCGTAAGGCTCATGAAACCGAACCGAACCGAACCGAACCGAACCGAACCGGTCGGTTCGGTTTTTCGGTTTGGACCAAATAATGAACACCCCTAATCATAACGACATATTTTCAATTTAGTCCAATCACTTATTAGTAACTTGATCTTATGTTCAATAGAGGTGGACTCCAAAATCAAGATGAGAAGAGAAAGATCTCATCAAGAATGCCAAGAGAAGAGAGATACGTACACACTAACTTTCGAGTATTTCATCGGTACAACCTGCTCGCCGGTCATGTGGGAATCCATGGTCAGAGGAGACTAATGGAGACCTTGGTCAAGGGGTCACTATTCCGATAGAAGGAATATCCGATGGAGAGTTCACCACAAGCTAAGAAGGGCCTTCCCTATCGTGCTAGAGTGTATGCGCATGCCGCGCGTGAGAATCGCTCGAGTGCGTGTGTGTGTGAATCCGATTATAGAAACTCCAGTTATGGAAACTTTATTTATGGAAACTCCAATTATGGCAAGTATTATGAATGCTAAATTTGGAAATACTAATCATGTATGACCAATTTTTAGCAAGTAGTAATGTGTTTTTAGCAAGTTCGCTAACAAGGCAAGAAGTGAACCAATAGGGAGCATGATCATTAACTTAAGATCAGTTAAACACCATCTGAATATGTTTTAATCTTTATATGGGTTGATATATGCATGCTATCAGTAACTAATTTCACACAGGAGAAGACGGGGCACGAAAACAACGCAAAACGGGCCAAACAGGGCTGAAATGCCCACTATGATCAGAAGGCACAAGCATCATGTCGCCTTCATGAAGGCGACCAGAAGGCTGTTGCCTTCTGATCCATGAAGGCGACAGCCTTCTTGTCACCTTCTAAAGGTGACAAGTCGACTCGTCGTCTTCTTGTTTCCAGTGCAGGGGTGCTTAATGAGGGTGCTTTCCTATTCCGAAACAAACTAGATTTGATACATATGGTTCGAAAAATCATAACTAATGCTAGGGTGATCCAAATCAGATGAAACCACTTCTTTTAGTTAGAGTACATCCTATAAATGTACAATAACAAGTAATCGAGAAACAAAAGTCGTTTGGCAGGGTAAAAAGATGTATTGTGACGGTCTATGTGAATCTGACATAGTACACATGTATGGACTAATACTCTCCTTGCAGACAACTAAAATTGGGGAAACTAGTGCCAAATGAAACTAGAGTCATGGGGGAACAAGTTTCATGTTGAGTGCTCGGTCTGAAAATGACTCCACGAAAAGATATAGAACTCGAAAGATAGGTCAGGGTTTAATCAAGACAGCACAACATTCTGATCGTACTAGATTTAATTTGTGAAACTCACATGATAGAAATCAGGGAAAATAGTAAGAACATGATCTATACATGTATGCAAGAATGAACGAGTTTAATTAGAGTTTGGCATGGAGATGACCTACCTTTTGGGTTCAATAAGATTCGTTTCCCAGGAAGCCCTAGTTCTGACCACTTGGAGGAGAACGTCTAATACTCACGATCTACTAGATAGAAATTGGGCAAAATAGTTCCATAAGAAACTAGACTCGAAGATCTTTCCAAGGATATATGGTTTGCATGGTTTGGTCTAGGTCTTACTAACCTATGGTGATGATCTTGAAGGGGCTCGTTTGCAGGTCGCAAGGGGAGATGAGAACGAAGTTGCTTCTTGCTCCAGCTTCCTCCTCAAGTTCTCCAGCCACCACAGTCTCCAAGCATGACCTCAGCAACCCTAGGGGTCGTCCCATGGGAGAGAGGGTGCTTATTTAAAGGGGGATGGGTCTTTAGTTGCCTAATTAGATTAGGAAACTTATATGTACGAATTTGGGTGTATCCTTCCCTCAATGGAGGATTTCTCTCCCCAATTCGTGATGAGAAGATTATGGAAACCTCTCATATGTGGTAACCATGAATTTGGGCTTGGTTTGAAGTCCAATGGAGGTCTATTGGGTGAGAATTTACCCTATCATGGCCCATTAGTGAATATTTCTAAATTTCAGGTTATTTTCTTAGCATGAATTATTTTATTGTCCAAAAGACTTTCTTTGGTCCAATTCTTTCATTGGGTTGTCAATACCCATTGTTTGAAGTCTATCCATGATTTTTATTTTATTTTTGGACTCACTTAAGTACTTGTGATAGTGATTATCTGACTTATTTCTTAATTATGATAATATATCGCAAAATACTTTAAACTTGGCTAATCGGATTTTTCTTAACCTAAATCTCTTCATGAGTCATTCAGAAATATTATTTAGAGTTGAACTATAGTTTTTACTAAATTTCCAATGTGTTTTCGTATACGATATAATGGTACGTACGTGTTTTCTAATAATTCGAAAATATTAAATTATTATTTTAAATTTATTCTAATTTTTCAATTAATAAAATTTTCAGGGTGCTATAGTACGACTTCTGGTGTCGTCGTTGGGGCTTCCTTGGAGTTTCCGTTTCATGATGGAGGAAGATACGTGAAGTGATGGGAGGCCCGAAACGGGCCGTTCGAGCGGGGAAACCACCGTTTCGATCTTTGAATTCAGTGCCTCTCCTTCCTTCTAGGGAAGAGAGGAGGTGGGAATGCCCTATGCTTTGCTGCTTTGAGCCTCGTCTTCTAGCCTTTGCTGCTAGCCTCCTTGCTCTCTTCACTTCTTCCTCGTTCGCCCCTTGTTCGTCTTCTCCTTCTCCGACTCCGGCGTCAATGGCACAGCGGGAGGGGAAGGCCGTGGCGGAAATGAGCGGACGATCGCCGGTGAAGACAAAGGGCCTAAAGTACCGATGCTTCGACGGCCTGCGTAAGCGATTCGACATCAGAGAGGAATACGACTTGATACGCGAAGACCAGACGTATTTGACAGACAAGCCAGGCCGTTTCGTGCTCTCCCTGGATCTTCTGGAGTAGGGATTCAGGCTGTTGGTGCCGGAGATCGCCAGGGACCTGCTCAACACCTGGAAGATCACCCCCATCTAGCTGACGTCGAATTCATAGCGAACAATATTCATCTTCTGCATCATGTGCCAGAAGCGAGGACTCCAAGATTTGATAGATCTCTTCCGGAACCATTTCAGCTTGGCGTCATCATTGCAGTCTGGGTATGGTATTATGTATACCAAGCATCGCCCGAACAAGATGCAGATCACCTTTTCCCTCCATCTGTCTAACAACAAGGGGTGGACTGGCCGCCTCTTCTTCGTTGGGAAGAAGAAGGGAAGTGGTCCTCTGAATGGGGATTTCTTGTTCGGGTGAATGAGCCACTGAAGAAGGATGTCGAGCCCTTCTTGATTCAAGATGCAGAGAAAGCCTCCATGGAGTTGTCGAAGGCACTCGTGTCGAAAGCCGAGCTACTTTTGACCGAATACAAGCTTGTCAAGTACAAGCTGAGCCGCACATGGGGTGAGTTTTGCTTCTTGTTCTGTCTTTTCCTCAACTTGTGAGATTGTGGAGTGTTTTTTTGACACGTCTGATTTCTTCCACAGATATCGCGGAGGTGGCATCTGGTTGGAACCAAAAAGACGACTTTATACGCCGAGCAGATCCCCATCAATCTATATTTGACGTATATAGGTGAGGACGCACCAACGATGGAAGCGGAGGGCGTCTGCACCGAAGTTGGGGGACAGTCTTCTGGGCGGAAAGCCTTGAAGATCTATCTTTAGAAGAAAGATGTGGCCCCAAGAAGGGAAGTCGACAAGAGGGCCGAGGAGGAGGAGGAAGACTCTGCCCCCCCAGCTTCAACTTCGTAAGAGTAAGAAGTTGGTTAAGGCGGCCGACAAGAAGAAGCCGAGGCTGATGTTGGTCATGATGGAGTCCCCGACCGTAGAAGGGGTTCTTTCAGACATGGGTCTCCTCAGCGGTGGAGATGTGGTCGTCGTTGACGACCAATCTGATAGGGGCTCCATAGAGGAGCTAGGTGGGGCGTTGGAGCCCTTGGCGCCTGCTAACGAAAGTAGGGCGACAGAGGAGGTGTTCGCCGAAGAAGTGCCAGCTTTGACCCCTATGGTGGAGGTGGCGGCGACAGTGTCTGCAGCGGGGTAGACGACCGTGGTCCCTACCGAGCAATCGAAGGACCATGGTGAGGCGATGATCTCGCAGGGGGCGTCTATAGACAATGCCGAGGGCCCAAAGGCCTCGTGGTGAGGGTTGCCGCCGAGGACGCGGCTGAGGAGCCAATAGCTCCTACTGAGTAGGCCGTTGGAATGACCGATGCGAGGGTGGAGCTGGACGAAGACCGCGCGCCTCTGATGAGGGTGTTTGCGGCGGAGACCTCTGCCCTGCCCTCGGATGCGGATCTGGAGGCGACTTTGGAGTGTCTTTCAGCGGGCCCTTCCACCACGGTCTTACCTCCCTACCCTACCGCTTCGCAGTTGGAGGTGCTCATACAGTGCCAGGAGGGAGTCTCATAGGACACTACAGCGAGGGTAGAAGAGAGGTCTTGCTCGAAGGGAGAAGGCCCCGAGGTCGATGTCGATGAGCTCACACGTGGAATTCTGTGCTCGGTTGAGGCACTCTGGAAGCTGGCCTCACAGGCACAGTTTCAAGAAGCCCTCTGGGATGCTGAGGTTATGGCCTTGGTAGACCGCGAGGAGTAGAGTCATCACTGAGAAGCTGAACAACAGAAGGAGATTGACGATCTCGGAGCCGTGCTGAGGGTTGTCGAGTGGAAGCTGGCCATTACCGAGGCGGAGAAGGCCACCCTTGCTGGGGTCCTCCATGAAGTCGAGGCCCGAGGAGTCGTTGAGTACAAGGTCGGGCTAGAGTTCAAGGCAGATCTGGAGAAGTACGACACAACTTGCTACAAGGTTGGCCTCGACGTCGGTGACCACTGAGGTCGTCAGCAGGCTTCGGTAGAGTACGCTCGTGAAGCCTTCGAGGCTGCCCTCCAAGAATGCCGCCGACGAACTCGGGACCCTCATCTAGATGGGGTCCGCTTTGCAAGCTTTTGAGTAAAGTGGATGCCTTCTGATGTCGAGGACATTGGACGTTTCGAGCAAGAGCCTTAGGTTTTGTAAATATTTTTCATTTTTGGGTATAACTTGCCCTTGTACAAACTTTTGCCAATGAATGAACAAAGTGTTCCTCTTTTTGACCCTCTTTCTTTTTGTACCAGTTTTCTTTATCGAATCGGAATTCGTTGGAGTAACTAGGGTTTTTAGGTACCATTCAAGTCTTCTGAGCTGAAAAGCTTGGATGAAGCCAGGGGTTGTCCGAACACCCTTCTCCCCCAACCAGTAGGAAAGAAAGAAAAGGAGAAAAGGCAAATATCTATTTGATAATAGGAGATATAAGAGGCACTTACAAATAGTAGGCCTTTAAGTTTGAAATATGCCAGATTCTGGGTATGATCGCGCCGCTAAGGGTAGACAGCTTGTAGGACCCTTTTCCGAGAACCTGGATGATCTCATAAGGTCCTTTCCATTTCGGGGCGAGCTTGTCGTTGCTCTTTAGGGATCCGAAGCCAAGCAACACCATAGTACAAGGCCACCTTCAAATAAGCGGCACTCATGAACCTTGGAGTTGTAGTATTGCATGAGTCGTTGTTGATTGGAGACCAACCTGATGCTAGCATCGCTCTGTCGTTCATCGAGCATGTCTAGGTTCTCCCTTAGCACGCGATTGTTGGCTACTTCATTGAAGTGGTTTGTTCGGTGTGTTGGGAGAGAAACTTCCAAAGGCACCACAGCTTCTGTGTCGTAGGCCGAATTAAAGGGAGTCTCTCTGGTGGCTACTCGGGCAGTTGTTCGGTGGCACCAAAGAACGTTGGGTAATTCCTTCGTCCACAAACCTCCTGCAACTTCGACCCTCGTATGTATCCCATGCAGCAGTGTTTGGTTGGCATTTTCTACCAAACCATTTGCCTGGGGATGTGCATTCGAGGTGAAGTGATTGTAGATGCCAAGTTTTGAGCACTTCTGTTTGAAGAACGTGTTGTCAATTTGCTTCCCATTGTCGATGGTGAATACCCTCGGGACGCCAAATCGGCACAAGATGTTCTTCCACATGAACTTCTAGGTTGCCTGATCGGTGATGGTGGCGATGTGTTCAGCTTCTATCCACTTGGTGAAATAGTCGATGGCGACCAAGAGGAAGTTATTTCTTCCTTAGGCTTTTGGAAGGGTCCCATAATGTCAATTCCTCACCGAGCAAACTATCGCGGTTCTGCGAGGGAATGTAGTTGTTTGGCAGGCTGATGGATAAGCTGTCCGAACTTCTGACATTTTGGGCACTTCTTTACGTAGGACATACAATCCTTTTGCAAAGTAGGCCACTAGAACCCTGCTCGGAGGATACTGCACACTAGGGTCCTTCCGCCCAAGTGGCTGCCACACAGACCCTCGTGCACCTCCTCAATTGCCGGTGTCACTTCAGAAGGATTGAGGCATTTCAAGAGAGGTCTGGAGAAGGAGCGTCGGTAGAGTTGGCCTTAGACAATAGTGAACTTCTGACTCCGCAGTCGAACTTGGAGAGCCTCAGCTTGATCGGAAGGGAGCTCTCCACGGAGGAGATGGGACATGATAGGGTCCTTCCAGCTCGGGGCTGGTTGGATGGCTCCTATGACTATGACGTTTATCTCCGTGCTCTGTGAGGCGAGCTCTTCGATGAATACAGAGTAAGATTGAGGAACGTCACCCGAGGATGCCAACTGGGCAAGTGCATCTGCCTACGTGTTCTGTTCTCGTAGAATGTGCACCACTTCAAAGTAGAGGAAGCTAGTTGTCTGGCGCTTCACTTGTTGCAGGTATTGCGCCATGCGAGGCTCTCTTGCTTCAAATTGTCTGTTGACCTGGTTGGCAATGAGTTGCGAATCGCTGAAGGCTCGTAGCCGAAGAGCACAAAGATGCTTGGCCATTCTAATTCTAGACAATAATGCTTCGTACTCGGCCACATTGTTGGAGGCGGGGAAGCAAAACCTGACGGCGTACTAGAACCCCAGCCCCTCTTGGGAGGTGAGGACTAGGCCCGCGCCACTCCCTGTGACACAAAAGGACCCATCCACGTAGAGCTCCCATGGCGGTTCATCCGCCAGTGGGGGGTCCTTCTCGTTAGGGAGAGTACACTCCACCACGAAATCTACGAGCGCTTGAGCTTTGATAGCCATTCTCAGGTGAAAGTTGATCTCGAACTCTCCGAGCTCAATGGCCTACTTGATGAGTCTTCCGAAAGCCTCTGGGCACTGTAGTATGAGCTTTAGTGGCTGATCGGTTAACACTGTGATCAGATGGGCCTGGAAATAAGGCCTTAGCTTCCGTGCAGCTGTGACGAGTGCTAGAGCAAGCTTCTCTGCTCGGAGGTACCTCCTTTCTGCCTCCTATAGAACCTTCCTGACGTAGTATACTGGGTGTTGGACTGTTGCCTCCTCCCTGATCAGGACCGCCCTGATAGAGTGCTCGGTGACTGATAGGTACATGGACATCTGCTCTCCTTGAACCGGTTTTGAGAGAACCAGCGGAGTGACCAGATACTTCTTCAGCTCGGTGAAGGCCGCTTCACAGTCCTGGGTCCACAACACTTCCCCCCCTTGCGGTGAGGCTCCTTTGGGGACTTTGAAACAACTTGAAGAAGAGGAAGCATCTCTCCGCTGCTCGGGACACGAACCGGTTAAGTGCCGCAAGGCGTCCAATGAGCCGTAGGACGTCGTGTACCGCCTTTGGACTGCTCATCTCCAGTACTGCTTGGATCTATTTAGGATTTGCCTCAATTCCTCTGTTGGACATGAGGAAGCCGAGGAATTTTTCCGAGTGGACTCCGAACGCACACTTCGCAAGATTGAGCTTCATGTTGTACCTTCGTAGAGTTGCGAAGGTTTCTGCTAGATCGGCAATATGGTCAGTATTCGGGCGCATCTTGACCAGCATAACATCGATGTAGACTTCCATGTTGCACCCTATTTGTTGTTCGAACATCTTATTGACCAGCCATTGGTATGTTGCGTCTGTGTTCTTCAGCCCGAACGACATCCTGGTGAAGCAGTAGAGGCCGAGGTTAGTCACGAATGTTGTGGCGTCCTAGTCTGGGGGATGCATGCTGATATGGTGATAACCAGAGTAGGCATCCAGAAAGTTGAGGAGCTCATGCCCGGATGTTGCATCTACCAGCTGATCAATGCGTGGCAATGGGAAATTATCCTTCGACATTGCTCTGTTGAGATCTTTGTAGTCCACACACACTCGCCATTTGCCATTAGCTTTTCAGACGAGGACCACATTAGAGATCCACCTCGAATAGTGGGCTTCTCTGAGGAGATCGGTCGACTGACTTTTGGTGACATGTTCATAGATCACAGTCTATCATTCTCGGTTGACGGGATGTTTTCTCTGCTACACGGGTGGCATATTTGGGTCCAGATTCAAATGGTAAGTGATTACCTCTGAAGGATGCCTGGCTGCTCTTCGTTCGACCATGCAAGCTCATTCAGATTCACGAGCAAGAATTCTCTATAGCGGAGTTGTTCGGCTTCTCGCAGTAGTGCCCCAATGTAGAGGACGTGTTCGGGGTCTTCGTCCACTTGGATCGACAACAGGTCTTCGGAGGGTGTTCCTTGGCTGGTCGAAGCCTCTTCTGCAGATGTGGGTGGAATTGCCGAGTCTTCTACTATGGGTTGCTTGTCTCTTAGGGAGAGGACATAGCACCGCCGAGACTAGCGCTTGCTTTCGAGCACCTCACCAATGCCATGAGGGGTGGGGAACTTCATCTTCTGGTGCAGAGACAAAGGCACGGCCCTGATGCATCCGATCAAACCCTGCCTGAGGATGGCGTTGTAGCCAGGCATGCTTCTAATCACCAAGAACTCTACCACCTTCAACACATTCTTCAGTGTTGTTCCCAAAGTGATGGGCAGATGGATCCGACCCATTGGTTGAACCGAGAGCCTGGAAATATTGAACAAGGCATCTCTACAGGGGACAGATGTTCGATTTTCAAACCCATTAAGAGGAAATAGTCGTAAGATGATACATCAGGGGCACTTCCATTATCCACCAGAATGCGGCGCACAGTACAACAATTGATGGTGGCCGAAATGACCAACGCATCAGTATGCAGAGTTGTAACTCCTACAAGGTCGTTGTTTGAAAAGGTAATGGTCTCCTCGAACTGTGCACGGGCTAGACTAAGCGAATATGGAGCAGGCCATGGTGCAGAGGACCGCTCCACCTGATGCACCCTCTGAGCTTAGTTGTTTGGCCGATTTTGGCTACTTACTTCGCCTGCGCCAGGACCTCCCGTAATCAGGTTGATCTCCTGCCTATTTGGCTCGTTGTTTATGGGCAGCTAGGGGGTCCTTTCTCGACGCCTCTAGCGGTCTTTGTTCTGGCACAGGTACCGCCCAAGATAGTCACTCTTGATCGAGGACTCAATCTCATCCTTTAGTTGGCGGCATTTGGATATGTCGTGACCGTGGTCGTGATGGAAGCGACAATACTTTTCAGCGTTGCGTTTGCGGGGATCCGAGCACATCCTGGCGGGCCACCGAACATACTGCTTGTCCCGGATCTCGGCTAAGGTCATTTCGAGAGCCACCTATGAGTGATGCTTTTCATTCCTTTTTAGGGGACGAAGAACAAGTGGTCCACAAAGAGGGATATTGTAACGACCCCGGTGCCCAGATCCTCGGCTCCCATCGAGAATCCAAACATCGGGACTGCCGCCCATGGATCCGGAGACCCGGAAGGGCTAACGGATCGGTCTAACAAGATATGTAACAGAAATAAATAACAACAAATGTACTAAAGTGCACCACAAGTGAACGAAAAGTGTCCAACATGAAGTAACAATCTAGTACAGTCCCAAAGTAAATAAAGTACAAGTGCTGAAATAAACGGGAAGGAATACGTCCCTTAGGGGCATACCCCGAGGGTAAAGTACAACTACTGGGGGAACACTGCCACTAGAGACGCTGACTACTGTGAGCCCGTCTCCTCAGTCCGCCGCGGAGGGAGTTGCTGTGAAGTCTCACCTATAAAACAGGGAGTGAGCTTCACGAAGAAGCCCAGTAGGGACTACCAATCTCCCACTGGCTCTAACAGTAGAATAGAACTAGGTGCAATAATTAAATAAAGCAGTAAAGTCTATTCTATTAAACAGAGTCAAGTGCGGAAGCGTGAAAGAAACTACACGGTCGTCGGTCTAGGCTATACAGTGGAACCGGAAAACCCGTGTACACCAAGGCACCACAAGAACCTAGCTGTAACACAGACAGTAGACACCGCCTGGACAAACACACTAGCTACAGAACACTACACTAGTCAGCCGGTCAGGTGCGCCACGTGCCTTACCCTCGACCAACGGTCCATGTCTAACACCTCCCGTCGGAGTGAGATGCAGAACAAGAACAACCACAATTGCCGTAGTCTGGCCAGACTACGGTCCCACACCTGACCCCTCTAAATGGTTTCAGAACCACGTAGAGTGAGGCAGTGAGAAAAGGACTAGTTGATCTGCTTCGTACGAGCTACCAACCACCGGCGTCCCAGACTTAGCTAAGAGAGCTCTACAAATGACTCACGCCGCTGTCCCACCATTTTCCCCTACTGCTACCAGAGTTAATGACTCGAGCAAACCCACCGCCCAGAGCAACACCCACTGACACAGGCGCGCGGGGACTGGGGGTCCCATGTAACGGTAACAACTTGTCTCATGGACAAGTCCTCAAGTGCCTAGCACCGGGCGGAGAGAGACTAGTAGTAGCACTCTACTAGGAACAGCACAGGTGCCAAGAAAAATCGAGTCGCTGTGGAAGCTAAAACGGAACACCAATAGGTCGACAGTCAGCTCTCAGTCAGAAAGGCGACGTATCGGCTTGTCGCGACCAGAATGCGACAGCATTGTCCGTCGCGACAAGAAACCGAAAGGCGGCCCTTGCTCCCGTCGCGATAGCATCACGACGGCTACGGGCGTTGCAACAAACCCGGGCCTTCTGTACGCGACACGTACCCTGTCGTAATCTCATCGCGACGGAGACGATGGTCTTGATCCAGCAAGACCCCGAAACCCGGAGAGCAGCCACATACCCCGTCGCATTTGCTAGACGCGTCGGGTTACATGGGAACGCAACGCCACTATATGTCGCGACCTAGTCGCGACTGGGAATCCCGTCGCGACCACAGCCGAGTGCTCTAACAAGAACAACCCCACAACCTCTTCAAACCACGAGCGGTACAACAAGGGGAGAGGGGCATTCCTCACAATGAAACACATTTTAAATGCTATCAAACCACCCTCACTAACCCCATGCATGAAGAGAAAGGTGAGCTACACTCCATAGACTCACATGCACACATGAATCTCTCAAACATGCAACCCCAATCCAAGTATGATTCCATACAATCAAACACATTGCAATCACTGTACAGAAACTACATGGATACAAGCATCACCTAATATGAAATCTAGGCTTAGAAGGAATGGGTTGGGAACCTAGCATGAAGGACTAGGTGGAGGGTTTGGGGTCCCTACCTCCAATTGAAGAACCACCCTATTAGGGCCTTCTCGTAGGAATGCACCCCTCCACTTCCGCGCTCCAATGCTCCACGAACCTCCAACGAGCCGAGCTCGATCTCCTCCTTCAAGCCGATGTAGGGATGCACCAAGCATGAAGAACACAAAGAGAAATGAGGAGGAGAAGAAGGGGAAGACAACACAAGGTGGAAAGTTCAATCCATGCAACTTACCAAAATCAAGCCACAAAGGCCAACCAAACTCCCCACGGAGCACACCACCACAAAGATCACCAGAGGAGACAAAGAACATAGGCAAAGAGGCAAATGGAGCTTCTGTTCTCGGGCTAAAGCCTTTAAACTCAGACGTTAAGAACGCGACGGCCCTGGTCGTCGCGTTACTAACCATAACGCGCCACCCACGTACGTCGCGATCTCAAGGCGCCTGCGGCCCTGACGGTCAAACCCGACACGTGGTGTGCATGCACAACTGACACCTGATCGCGACGGACTGATAGGTCGCGATCATGCATGCAAGCCAACATGTGTAAGCACCGCCCAGACAACAAAACGACAAAACTATCGTTTGCTGTCAGAGCCAAGTCGCGACATGGGCGGCCGACACATTCTCATCAAGAACGCGACGGCTACCTTCGTCGCGTTCACAAGGCCACGGCCCTACATGTCGCGATACTAACCGAGAGCAGTTGACCCGAGGGGTAACAGGGATGTTACAATCTAACCAACAAAAAAACAATTTCGTCCTCGAAATTAAGGGCAAAACTAGGGAAAACAAGGGTAAACAAAGTACCTATCACTCGAACAAGTAGGGAAACTGCTCCCGCATCTCGTCCTCACGCTCCCAAGTGGCCTCGCCACCGACACGGTGCTCCCAAACCACCTTGACGAGCGGGATCTACTTCCTGCGAAGCTGCTGCACCCTGCGGTCCACCACACTGACTGGGTACTCCGGTACGGACAGGTCGGGGGCGACCTCTAGCTGCAAGTAGTCGAGTACATGTGCCGGGTCTGGCATGTACTTCCTCAGCTGTGACACGTGGAAGAAGTCGTGGACACCTGCCAACTCGGACAGAAGAGCTAACTGGTAAGCGACCTCGCCCACTCGCTCCAGGATGGGAAAGGGGCCAACAAACCTCGGGCTGAGCTTGCCCCTCTTCCCAAACCTGAGAACGCCCTTGGTGGGCAAGATCCGAAGGAACACACTGTCACCGACCTTGAACTCAAGCGGCCTCTTGCGGACGTCGGCGTAGCTCTTCTACCTGCTCTGCACTATCTGCAACCTCTGCCTGACCAGTCTCACCGTGTCTGCACACTGCTGCACCAACTCTGGACCCAGCAACTGCCTCTCACCAACCTTGTGCCAGTGCAACGGTGTCCTGTATGGTCGACCATACAGATCCCCGTAGGGCGCCATCCCAATGCTGGAGTAAAAGTTGTTATTATATGAAAACTCCACCATGGGAAGGTGTGACTCCCACGTACCGGCCCAATCTAGGCAACACACTCTCAACAAGTCCTCGAGGGTCTGAATGGTCCACTCTGACTGCCCGTCTATCTGTGGGTGGTAGGCTGTACTCAACCTCAGCTCAGTGCCAAGTGCCCGCTGAAAGCTGCGCCAGAAACAAGAGGTGAACCTTGGATCTCTATCTGAGACAATAGAGACCGGGGTTCCATGCAAAGGTACTACCCTGTCCACAAACAACCGAGCCAGTCTGTCTACTGACCACGCTGCTCTGACTGGAAGGAAGCGAGCGGTCTTCGTCAACCTGTCGACGATGACACAAACACTGTCGTGCCCCTGAGAAGTGCGAGGTAAGCCAGAAACAAACTCCATGGTGACGTGCTCCCACTTCCACACAAAAATGGGAAGCGACTGCAGCTCACCACTAGGACGCTGGTGCTTGTTGCCCAGTTGACGAGCCCAGAGGGGGGGTGAATGGGTCTTAAAAAAAAATTATTTAGCCAGTACCTGTACTTAAAACATTCACACAAAGATGTTCTTCGATGAAGGTTAGTGAGGTTAGTATAAACAACAAACACACAAGAAATCAATCACACAACACAAGGAATTATCCTGGTTCGAGCCTCCTCTCCTTAGGAGTCCTACGTCCAGTACCTGAGCAATAACTCAGGATTCCACTAACTAGGGTACAGTCCCCCTATGGACACTACAACACCCAACTCAGCTGGTCTTCCTTCACACGAAGGGAACTATGACACCCTGGATACCCCACCAGGTCTTCCTTCACTACGAAAGGAAAAAAAACACCCTGGATCCCCAGGTCTTCCTTCACAATAGAAGGGAAACAACCAGCAAAAATTAAGCAAGAACAGCAGGCCCCTAGATCAAGCTTTAACAAGCCACGATCTGAAGCTAATAGCCCTGAGAGCAAGAGATCTAAACAAAGCACTCTCTCAGAACTACACAGGCTCTCTCTCTCTTGGGATTTCTAATGCAGCACGGAGAGCAAAGAGCTTGAGACAATTTTGAGTGGGATGCTTGGCTCTAGGATTCTCGCAGAAGATTTAAATTACTTGTGCTCTATTGTTGTATATCTTCTTCTCTATCTTCTTCTGAAGCTTCTGTCTCATATTTAACTTCAATTTGAAATGTATTCGTTGAAGTATCCGTTGTCTCTAGCTTTGGTAGACGTTAGACTGAATGGCCTTTTGAAGCTTTATAGTCTACAGTCTTTTATCTACTTGTGCACGTCAAATCTTTTGTATTATCCTTTGCCTTCTATTAGTCCAACGTTGTAAGATGAAGTGTCGTCAGAGATCTGCACATATTCCAAGCTTAAATGGTGGATAGCTAAGTTGTCTCTGATGTCAGTCAACGTTAGAATAAATAATCACAGAAATAGTAATGCCAAATTGTTGTTCTAAAAGATGCATACAGAGTAAGCACGATAATGGACGATAACGTCTGCATGCATGCAGAGACACGTTCAGTCCTCATAAATGCTCATATGTCAGATAGATATGCGTGGACTTTGACTATTCAACACTTTGACTGAAAGATTAAAAAGCAAGTTGTTTTACATATGAAGTTGACTCACGCATGACTTATGAAATCGTTATGAGACATGACCAAATCGTTATGTTTACTGAAGAAATCATTATGGAAAGTAAGTCATTGTGTTCAATAAAGAAATCGTTATGAACACTTAAGAAATTGTTGCAGAAAGCAAATCGTTACAAGGTCTTAAGAAATTGATGCGAAGAGCAAATCGTTACGAGGTCTTAAAGAAATCGATGTGATGACTTAAGGAATCGTTGCGATGAGCAAATCGTTACGAGGTCTTAAGAAATCGATGTGATGAGCAAATCGTTACGAGGTCTTAAGAAATCGATGCGATGACTTAAGGAATCGTTGCGATGAGCAAATCGTTACGAGGTCTTAAGAAATCGATGCGATGTGCAAATCGTTACGAGGTCTTAAGGAATCGATGCGATGACTTAAGGAATCGTTGCGATGAGCAAATCATTACGAGGTCTTAAGAAATCGATGTGATGAGCAAATCGTTACAAGGTCTTAAGAAATCGATGCGATGACTTAAGGAATCGTTGCGATGAGCAAATCGTTACGAGGTCTTAAAAAATCGGTGCGATGAGCAAATCGTTACGAGGTCTTAAGAAATCGATGCGATGACTTAAGGAATCGTTGTGGGAATGATTTGTTTGCAAACAAACGATGTTTCTTTCTTATAAAGAAATCGTTAAGATACTTATGAAATCGTTATGATATCAAATCGTTCTAGTTCTATTGAAATCGATATACACTAAGGAAATCGTTGTTATTTTCAACAGAAGTCGATGTGGACTTAGAGAAATTACTTACTTGGCATTGATATTTCTACAGAAGTATCAATATTTACCAAATAGGCTTGATTTTCCTTGAGGTATGTCCTATGCTCAAGACTTATGAAATATATATTAATAAATTTGAAATGGTTTTGTTAATCACCAAAATAAATATGTAATGAATTGAAATTTCATGGTGATAGATTGATCATCAATCTCCCCCTTTTTGGTGATGACAAAACTTAACAAAAGCATGAATAAAAATCTAGATATTTACGGTTCAGAAATGTTGAATGTATTTCAGACATGCTAAATATGTTTCTCCCCCTTTTTGTCATTAAGCAAAAAGATAAGCTGAGACAAAGAAGAGAAAAGATTGAAGAGCACCCAAACAAATGAATTGGATTAATTCTGAGGAGGTACAGGAAGATAATAAGCAGGAGACAACAGAGAGGCAAAATGAGAAATAATTTCCCATGCCTTTTCTTCCTGTTCTTCAAAGTACAGCTTGAACACACCAGGAGCTATAGAGTAGGTTGGTCCCATGGAGGGAGCCATCCTGCGGAGATGAAGAGTTAACTGCTGGTCAAGGAAATCAGCATAGGAGCCCATATCCATGGACATCTTGAGAATGATGACAGTCCCAAAGCTGGCACAAGCAAGGAACTGATCCATGGAGACTGGGTAGAAATTCTGCTTATGCCGCAGTGCTTGGCGCATGGCTACAAAAACCTTGTACCTTTCAACCCAAGTCTTAAGGGGATCATTGACAAGGTGGATGGAGTTCATGTCCAAAAAGGTAGCAGGAGAAACTGGAGGTTTACCTTCCCTGGCTTGAGCTTCATTTAGATCCGACAATTGTTGAGCAGAAAGAGGATAAAAGCTGGTCCACTCTGAGGAATTTAATCTCTCACATTCTGACAGGATGGGAGCAAGAACCTCAGCACTGACATGGCCCTGGTGATATTCTCTAAAGAGAAATCTATGAAATGCAACCAGAAAGCCTTTCTGTACCTTAATTCTTCCCATAACCCTGGCAAACCACTCAAAAATGATAGACCCAACAGAGGATTCCATGACTAGGAAGTGAATTTGGGGAAGAGAGATCTCCTCTGGCAGTTGAAGGGTAGCAAAATCAATTTGGATAGCTTCAGTGTGAGCTACAGCTGTAGTAAGAGCTGTGATTGCCTGCTTGAACTGGCCCAACTGAACTTCTGGGAGACGATGGACATATCTAAAATTGTTGAACAACAGGAAGTGCCTGACCATCTTGATCTCCTTCTGAATGAATGGGCCCCAAGAATTTTTATGGTGGATTTTGAACCATTCTGATAAGGTCAGGGAGTGGTCCCTTGGAGGGAATCTGGCAGATCTAGCTAGAAGAAATTTGTTAAAGAGCTCTTTGTGCCCCCTAGCCCATTGCTCTTCAGTCTTGGAGTGAGCAACAGAGAAAATTTTTGATTTTTCAGTTTTAGATAGAGGAGTATAGGGTAGAACAACACTTAAATGGTCTGAAAGATTGAGGAAGGGAAGGTTGATGATGGTGGCAAAAACAACCTTCTGAAGATATTCTCTATACAGTGGTTTATTTTTGTTGTCCACTGTGAGAGAAAACCATAGAGGGGGATATTTAGGTTCAGAGGAAAGGGAGGAAGTGGATGAAATCTTCCTCTTTTTAGGAACAGAACTAGAAGAGTCTGTCCTATAAATATGATCCCCAACTTTCAGTATAGACCTAAGAATGGATTCTTCAAACTCATCCTTGACTTTTTCAAGAAAAGGATATTCAAGTTGAGGATTCTCAGGGATTATATTAATGAAAGAGGGTGGAGGATAAGGATGAAGAAAAGAATCAAACAGAGAAGGGGGTTCATCTGCTGGTCCAGAGGAGGGCTCATGCCCCGATAGTTTAGCAGTGGAATAAATACCAGGAGGCGTGAACGATACAAACAGACATATCACAGTTGAATAACGCAGAGTAACAATTACATATAACAACTCATTTCAGATCATAATAACATCACCAAAGGTGCTCTTTATTCTATTCCATTCATCTAGTTACAACCTTACATAGAAAGAACTCACTAAAAAGAGTTCATTATTCAAATAACAATGTTTCTCTAGTACATCGACTACTCAAATGTCTATTTCTAAACTGTCAACTATTCATATGACGGGTGCTCATCACTCTTGCCCTGCCCCATCCGACTCCTCTGGTTCCTCATCACTACCTGAAAAGGGCAGGATGATAGGGGTGAGCGAACTAGCTCAGTAGGATTTACATCTCAATATTGTGCGGGCACTAATATACATGATTAGCATTTTAAATAGGTAGATGTGCACATGAATATGATGACAATGCATGCAATACTAACAGATTGACTAGCAGAGTAGAACGGATATCATATCAGATCAAATGTCGAATTGCATATACAATGGACAAATATTTCAAGAGTAGAATTATATCAAAAGAGATTGGCCATATTCAGACAGATACCATGCGTTCACATGATCAGACGTATCATATCAAATCATATCATATCAGATCAAATCAGACTTATCATATCATACAAAGGCACATTCTCACAAATCTTGCATATCGTATCAGTGCCATGCCACACACCACAAGTCCATACTCCCGCAGTTAATAAGTACATTGGGGTGCTCCTCCCCAGGACCAGACAGGGCCCCTATTTGCACAGGCATTAGTCAAATGGACCGAAGTCCCACGTTGTGCTGAACAAACATATTCATATTATGGCCACCGAGTTTCAATGACAAGCTCATAGTAAGAGGAACATGATCATTCATAGAGTCAAGGTATGATAGATAGCTCAAGAGAACAAAAGGCAGTATAATGATGTATCATGTTTCATAATCCTTTAATGTCTTGACATGAGGATGTTTCTAAAGACAGATCGTATGCGGAACATGTGCTCTCTGTTGCCCAGCTAGCTAGCCCAGAGGGGGGGGGGTGAATGGGTTATTAAAAAATTAGATCTTAGATTGATACCTGTTCACTAAAAGGATTACACAACAACTTAAACGAATATTAGAATTAGAGGAAATGAAATAGAAAACGCACAAAACACAACCACAACACACAAGGATTTTATCCTGGTTCGGAACTCCTTTCCACAGGAGACCTACGTCCAGTCCCTGAGCAATACCTCAGGATATCACTATCAAGGGTACTATCCCCCTCACGGATCCTTACACCCAGCCTCAACTGGTCTTCCTTCAACCTGAAGGGAATACAACCACCCTGGATATCACCAGGTCTTCCTTCACACAGAAGGGAATAAAACTAATAAAAGTAAGCACAAGAACAAGCTTCAGGAACTAGCTTAAACAGCTACAGTCTGAAGCAAACAAGCCTTGAGAGAGAAAGGATTTTGACACTGGTTTCTCTCAAAGACTTCACTGGCTCTCACAGGAATTTCTTTTTCAACACAGAGAGCTAAGAGCTAAGATCTATAGGAATGGAGTGCTTCGCTCTTATTTTAACTACTGTAGACTTGAAGGATTGGCTATTCTCTATCACAGAATGTTGTTCTCTTCCAGAGTTGTCTTCTCAGTCTTGTAGTCTTGTATTTAAGCTTCTACTTGAAATTTGAACGTTAAAGATCTATTGTCTCTCATTCTGGTGTACGTTAGACTGGTCTGCAAGGAAGCTTCTGATCTTCAGTCTTTTATCCTTTAGTACACGTCAAAGAAATGTTTTGATATCTTGTATCTTTTGTGTCAACGTTGTACAGATAAATCTTGTCAGGTATCTGCAAGCATATCAACAATAAATAGGAGACAGCTAGGGCTGTCGTTGATTGTCAGTCACAGTTGGAAAAGATATTCTAGATTTAGCAAAGCTCCTTTCTGTCAAAATAAAGATGTGGACAGAATAGCACAATAGTGGAAGATATCGTTTGCATGCATGAGAGATACGTTCAGAGTGCATTGAATGCATAGCAGTCAAACAGACGAGATGCGACTTTGACTATTCAATGTATATTAAAGAGTATTGATATAACAATGAAATCGATATAAACAAAGCCAATGCCTTTATGACTTATGAAATCGTTATAAGTTGATAGGCAAATCGTTATGACAGAGAACCATTAAATCATAATAATGAAATCGTTATAAGCACTTATAAATCGTTATGATCAAAAGAGAATCGTTATGAATTCTTCAGAAATCGTTATGAGATGCAAGTCGTGTTTCTGAAGAAATCGATATGAAACACTTAGCAAAAGGCAAGTCGTTGCGAGTTCTAAAGAAATCGTTACGACAACTTATAGAATCGTTGTGACGAGCAAGTCGTTATGAGCTCTAAAGGAATCGTTACGGCGAGCAAGTCGTTGCGAGTTCTTAAGAAACGGTTGCGACAAGCAAATCGTTACGAGGTCTTAAGAAATCATTATGACAACTTAAGAAATCGTTGCAACGAGCAAATCGTTACAAGGTCTTAAGAAATCGTTATGACAACTTAAGAAATCGTTGCGACGAGCAAATCGTTACGAGGTCTTAAGAAATCATTATGACAACTTAAGAAATCGTTACGGCGAGCAAGTCGTTGCGAGTTCTAAAGAAGTCGTTATGACAACTTAAGAAATCGTTGCGACGAGTAAATTGTTACGGTGTATAAAGAAGTCGATGCAATGACTTGGGAAAGAATATGAAGTGAGAGTTTTACCTGATTGTCTTGAACTTCCTTTTACTTTTATTTCCTGTCCTCAAGGCTCAAGTAATTCATTAGTATTGTTTTGTTAATCATCAAAATTAATATATAAATAAGTGAATTAATTTATATGGGAAAAGTTTGGTCATTAATCTCCCCCTTTTTGATGATGACAAAATATACTAAACAGCATAAATAAACATGCATGTTTTTCAGAGTTGCTTGCTTTAGTTTTCTCCCCCTTTTTGTCAATAAGCAAAAAGATAGTCTAAGAGACAAAGAAGAGAGAAAGCTTTGTATTAATGAGGAGCAAGATAATACAAAGGAGACAACAGAGAGGCATGCTGTGAAATGACAGCCCATGCCTTGATCTCCATATCTTCAAAAATCTGGTGGAAAACACCAGGAGCAACTGAAAAAGAAGAACCCATGGCTGGAATCATCCTTTGAATGTAAAGCTGCTGCTGCTGATCCAGGAATTCTCCATACTGATCTTTGTCCAGTATAAATCTGAAGTAGGTGCTCTTTCCAACACTGGCACGAAGGAGAAATCTATCCAGAGATATTGGATAGAAAATCTTCTGATCAAGAAGATCCTTCTTCAAGGCATATAAGGCAGTATATATGGCTGCCCACTGAACATATATCTCTTGAATTGGATTTATGGAGTTGAGATCCAAGAAGGCTTCTGCTGATAGACTAGGCTTGTTTTGACTGAACAAGGAACTGTTGATGGCTTGCAACTGAAGATGGGATTCCTTATAGAGCTTTTCCCATGCGGAGGGAGAAAGCCTCTCACACTCAGAAATGAGTGGAGCCAAGACTTGGGAGGAAATGCGGCTAGAGTGGTATTCTCTGAAAATAAACCGCAAAAAGGAAGGCATTCTACCCTGCTTAGCTGACATTCTGCCCATCTGCTTAGCAAACATATCAAAGGCATGGGAGCCTGCATCTGAGTCAAACACTAAGGAGTGTAGCTTCGGCAGAAGAGCTGAAGTGGTAACTTTGAGGTTTGCAAAATCCACTGTGAGGGGAAGATTTATTGGATGTTCTGATCTCAGCAACACTATGGTTGAATGAAATTGGTAGAACTGGACTTCAGGCAGCTTGTTCAGGTAGCAGAAATCACTGTACAACTGGAAGTTCTTGGCTATCCTGATTTCTTTCAGAATGAATGGTCCCCAAGAGGTCTTATGCTGAAGAATGAACCACTCAGAAAGAGTGAGTGGGTGATCTCTATGGGTAAGGGTTTCTGCACGGGCAGTCAAGTATTTGGAGTACTGAGACTTGTTGCCCTTGACGTTGGCCCACTGCTCTTCAGTCTTGAACTCAGTGCCCTCATAGATTTTGGATTTTTGAGGGTGGGTCAACTGGCAAAGAGGAAGAACAATGTTTAGATGCTCAGAGAGGTTGAGGAAAGGAATACCATAGATAGTGGAAATGATACATTTTTGAAGGTATTCCCTATAGATGGATCTTCTCTGAGGTTCGAGGGTAAGGAGTACCAAAGAGGAGGAAATAAAGGTGAGGAGGGGAGGCTGACAGAGGATGAATGTTTCCTCTTTTTCTTGGCAGGACTGGGAGGATCAGTCCTGTGAACATGAGAGGCAATGGATAGAATGGAGATGAGGGTACTTCTCTCAAAGTCATCCGGAAGATTAGTGTCAAAGACACTGCCAATTTGAGTTTTTTCGGAATGAGGGTGACAGAAGAAGGAGGAGTAGGAGGATAGAAGAGATGTTTGGGATTGAAAGAGGTAGATGGGTGAACTGGAGTAGTTTCAGTGAGAGGTGAAGAAGGTGAGGGTGATGATGGTGCTGAGGTTTGAGAGGGAGTGGGAGAGAAGGAAGGTTGAGATGGAATGAGAGAGGATGAGGTTTGGGTGCGAGGCATAGGGTGTTTGAAAGTTGGTGGAGCTGGAGGGGCTGTAGAACAAGAAGAAGGTGAGGAGAGGGTTGGAGTTGCAAGAGTAGAAGTTTCAGGGGCCTTCGTAGCTGCTACTGGCTCTTTCCCTTTTTCTTGACCTTCTCTGACAACTGCAGACGGCCCAGATGGCCTAGAATCCTGATGAGATGGCCCTGATGCTTGCACTGATGGCCCAGATGGCCCTGACTCTTCTGCTGGTGGTCCTGGTGGCCGAGGAACAGCTGCTGGTCTGCTCTGAGTATCAGAAGGAGAAAATCCACCTGTCCTCGAAATTACTGATAGCATGGTCTACATGTCTGACATTTCCTTGTTGAACCACTTCATAGCATTTCAAACTTGAGATAGTTCAGTAGTGGTTGTAGCTTGACTGGCAAGAATGCCTTGAACACTGGTCTGAACTGATGATAATATATCTCCTTGAGCCTTTAATATTTCCATAACAGGCTTCAAATTTACTTTCCTGTGGCTCTTTCTTTGCCTTTTGTGAGCCACTCTCTTGCTTTTACTTTTGTGATTGACTGGCTCCTCAATATTAGCAGGGCTTGTACTTGGTCCTTCATTTACAGATACTTTGGCAGGAGCTTGATCTCCCTGAGATGGTGCATCTGTCTCAGGAGCATTTTCCATCATAGATTCCTCATTGCCAATTTGCTCCCCCTGAATAGGAGCATTGGGTTCATCATTTTCCTGCTCCCCCTGAGTAGGAGCTTCTTCCAAAACAATTTCCTCAATGTGGCCTTCTGCCACTGATTCTGACAATTGAGATTCTCTAGTATTTGGCTCCCCTTGGCTGGGAACTTCTTCCATAATTACTTCTTGTTGAGTAGCTGTTTGCACCTCAAAGCTGATATTTACTTCAGTTAGATTTTCAGTATGGCCTGGTGCATAGCTTCTTCCTCTGCAAGTCCACCATTTCTGAAGTAACTGAGGTGGAGGGAAAGGAGTCCAACACCTCTCTTAGAATAGAGGCAACTCTGGAGGTGGGCAAAGGATCTGCCACACCTGCTACTGCTTCTCCCATTGGAGTTTCTGAAGAATGAGATTCAACCTCCATAACAGGTGATCTTGAAGTCTCTGCTTGATCTTCCACTGCAGGTTCTGCTGCTGCTTGTTCTACTGCTACTGATTCTACCTCTAATTCTGCTGGTGGATCTGCTGCTTCTTCTGGAATCTCTGGGACATCTCCAATGATGGCCTCTCCCTCTGCCACAGAGGTCTTGGACCATATCCCATTCTGCACTGAGAATCCACTTTTCTTTAGGTTCCTGGACCTTATAGACTGGCCCATCTTTTCCACAACTGCCCCAGATAGATTTACTCCAAAATGTTTGAATATCTTGGTAAGTAGATGAGCATAGGGCAATGAAACATTCAACTTGCTCTTTGTATCCCAGATTTGATCATGGGCAAACTTCATTCTCTCCATCATGACCTCGGCCATGTTAATCTCCTTTTGCTGGATTACCCAGAACATCATATCCGAATCTGCCCTAGTACAAGTTGAGAAAGTGGCACTGCGGGGAACCATGATTTGGCAGATAATGAAATGAAGTAGACGGTTGAATGCAGTCATCTGATTGATATCTAATTTCCGTCTCTCAGCCTGAAACCTGGACCTATAATGCCAAGACCCTTTGCTTGATCGTTCACTGTGTGAACCCCACTGTGTCCAGAAGTCTTCACCCCAAACAACAGTGCAAAACTCATGATCTACTTTAATTTGGATACCCTTTACAGAAGAGACAAGGGACCCATCCGCCTCTGACCTTAGACAAACAAAAAGGCTTTCACCAGGTCGGGATAGCTTACCTCGGTGAAGGTGGCAATATCCATCCACTGCATCCTTCTCAATGTTTTGCTATACTGCTCATGCCATTCTTTTCTAGATTTGGTACATCCACTGCTTTATTTCCGCAAACCTTCGTCTTGACGAATGTAAACCTTTCCTGCTGCTCAGGGGACAAATACTCAGCACTGTAGCCCCCTACACTTCGGAGATCACTGGAGCGGCCATGGGTAGAGTGGAGAAAAGGTTCTGGAGAAAGGAGATGATGGAAGGGATGGAAGCCCTCAAGGGATTCTTCGCGGGAAGAAGAGAAGGCTTCAAATCTTGCGGAGAGTCGATGCCGGAATCGTTAGGGCATCGGCTTTGGGCGAACAGATAAAGAGAAGGAAGGGTAAAGGTGGGAGATGAGTCGTTCCCACAACGATTTGACTAATTAATAATACTTTATCGAAAAGGGAGGCGCCAAAAAGGGTAACGGCAGAAAGCGACAAAAGGGTTTGACGGTCAAACTACTTTTGACACAATAGCGGTCAAATAAAGTAAATAAGCTGAGTTTTGCTTAATGCCAGAGAGAGAGAGAAAATTTCATTATAATCTGAAAAATTTATATGCCAATTTAAATACAGAAATCTTTTCACAAATTGCACATCCCTAATTCCCTTCTAAGAGATGTAAATCTCTCTTCAGGTAGGGCTTTTGTGAAGATATCTGCCAGTTGACCATTTGTATCTATAAAAGAAATTTCTAAATTACCACTAGCTACATGATCTCGAATGAAATGATATCTAACCTCAATGTGTTTAGTCCTTGAGTGTTGCACTGGATTCTTGGTGAGGTTGATGGCACTTGTATTATCACACAGTAGTGGAATTGACTTGATATGTATGCCGAAATCCTCAAGTTGTTGCTTTATCCATAGAGTTGTGTACAGCAACTTCCAGCAGCAACATATTCAGCTTCAGCTGTTGATAGAGCTACTGAGTTTTGTTTCTTGGAAGACCAAGATATCAGACATCCTGCAGAAATTGACAACAACCACTGGTGCTTTTTCTATCTACTTTGCATCCAGCATAGTCAGCATCAGAGTATCCTACTAAATTTATTTCACAAGATTTTGGATACCAAAGACCTAAATCATGAGTTCCAGCTAAATATCTAAATATTCTTTTCACAGAAATTAAATGAGACTCTCTAGGGTCTGCTTGATATCTAGCACACATGCATACACTAAATAAAATGTCTGGTCTACTTGCTGTTAAGTAAAGTAATGACCCTATCATACCTCTATAGTTCTTTTGATCTACCTTTTTACCATTTTGATCACTGTCCATTCTGGTTGATGTGCTCATTGGCGTTGACAATGGCTTCGCACCTTCAAATCCAAATTTCTTTAACAGCTCTTTGGTGTACTTGGCTTGACAGATGTGGGTGCCTTCCTTCCCTTGCTTGATTTGTAATCCAAGGAAGTAGTTTAGCTCCTCCATCATACTCATTTCAAATTCTCCCTACATAAGCTTTTCAAAGTACTTGCAAAGAGATTCATCAGTAGATCCAAAAATAATATCATCTACATATATTTGCACAAGTAGTCTATGTTTGACTTTTGATTTTATAAATAATGTACTATCTACTTGACCTCTAGTGAAACCATGATCTAATAAGAAAGTACTAAGCCTTTCATACCAGGCTCTAGGTGCTTGCTTTAAACCATATAAAGCCTTATGGAGTTTAAATACATGATTTGGAAATTCGATGTCATCAAAACCTGGAGGTTGTTCAACATACACTTCCTCCTTGATAAAACCATTTAAAAAGGTAGATTTGACATCCATTTGAAAGAATTTTAAATCTAATACAGATGCATAAGTAAGCAAAATTCTAATAGCCTCAAGTCTAGCCACAGGTGCATAGGTTTCATCAAAATCTATGCCTTCCTCTTGGGAATAGCCTTGAGCTACCAGTCTGGCCTTGTTTCTTAATATTACTCCAGACTCATCCAGTTTATTTCTGAACACTCACTTGGTGCCAATAACTGAATGATTGGATGGTCTAGGAACAAGTGACCATACTTGGTTTCTCTTGAACTGATTTAGTTCATCTTGCATGGCTATTATCCAAGATTCATCAGTTAAAGCTTCATTGACTGTTTTAGGCTCTATTTGAGAAACAAAAGCTAAATAATCACAAGGAATTACATTACCTCTTGTTCTTACCCCTACGGATGGATCACCAATAATGTTCTCAAGAGGGTGATCTTTCTTATGTCTCCATTCTTTTGGAAGATTTTCATGTTGAATTTCAGTTTGCTGCAGTTCTTCTAGAGGTGGATCTTCCTTGTCCTCAATTGAGGTATTCTTTAATTTTTCGGACAAGTCATCTGTATCATCAATGTCACTAATTTCTTCCTTTTTCAAGGAAGGGTTAGATTCATCAAAAATAACATGCACAATTGTTCAATTAATAATGAGCGTTTATTGAAAACTCTATAACTTTTGGGTTTAGAAGTGTACCCCATAAAGATGTCTTCATCTGATTTGGCATCTAACTTACCAATGTCCCTTTTTCCATTGTTGTGGATGAAGCAAGGACATCCAAATATTTTGAAGTGACTGATCTTAGGTTTCTTTCCCTTGTAGAGTTCATAAGCAGTCTTCTTCAGAATTGGCCTGATCATTACCCTATTAATGATGTAGCTTGCAGTGTTGATGGCTTCGGCCCAAAAATATCTTGGCAAGTCATATTCTGATAACATTGTTCTTGCCATATCCAAAAGAGTTCTATTTTTCCTCTCAGCAATTCCATTCTGTTGAGGTGTCCTTGGTGCTGAGAAGTTGTGCTCAATTCCTTGGTCATCACAGAACCTAGCAAACTTTTCATTTTGAAATTCACCACCATGATCTGATCGGATAGAGATAATGGTGAACTTCTGATCTTTCTGAACTTTCTTGCTGAAGCTGACAAAATTATCAAAGGTGTCATCTTTGTGCTCTAGAAAGGATACCCAAGAATCTTGAGTAATCATCGACTATGACAAATCCAAAATTTTTCCTCCAAGACTGGTAGTCCTCATTGGCCCAAATAGATCCATGTGAAGTAGTTCTAACGGCTTTGAGGTGGTCACTACTGTCTTTGATTTGAAGGAGTTCTTGGTGTGCTTTCCTCTTGCACAAGGTCTGCAGATGCTATCCATTTTTGTGTTGACCTTTGGCAGTCCTTCCACTAGATTTCTCTTTCTGAGCTTGTTCAATCCATCCAAACTGCAGTGCCCAGTCTTCTGTGCCACAGCTCAGTTGATCGATCTTTGCTGGCTGCCAAACAGACATCTTGATCCTTGAGTTCCTCAAGATAGAGTACATATAAATTTCTTTCTCTATATGCTTCAAAGATGACTGCTCCATCTTTAATATGCTGCATTTTGATTCTTGGAACTGAATCTGATGGCCTTTGTCACACAACTGGCTGATGCTAATAAGATTGTGCTTTAATCCTTTGACCAGCAACACATCTTCAATAACTGATTTTCCTTTGTTGTTCACTGACCCACTTCCTATCACTGTGCCTTTTCCATTATCTCCATAGGTAACTGTTCCTTCTTCAGCTTGAAGATTGACGAAAAGCTTCTGGTTACCTGACATGTGTCTTGAGCATCCACTATCCAAATACCATTTGGATGCTCTTGAATTTCCCTGAAATTTAAACATTAAGTTTTAGGTACCCAAGTTCTTTTGGGTCCTGATTGGTTAGTATTATTAATTTTACCTTTTATTATCCATTTTTTATGTCTTGTTGGGCATGTTGTTACGATATGTCCTAATTTGTTGCAATGATCACAGCAGGATAATTTTGTTACCTTTTCTATATACTTGAAATCAGCTTTATATGCTATATCTTGTTCATGTACAAATTTTGGTGTTGGATATGTTTTAGGGTAGACTATGGTTTCTTCATTATCTGGGGGTGTATATCCTAACCCAATTTTCTTCTTACCTGATCTTCTAGTAACTTTTAATATTAGATTTTTACCATTGGTAAATTTTTCTAGTGTGCTTGATAGTTCATTATTTTCTTCATTTAAGTTTTTAATTTCTTTCCTTAATTCATCTGTGCTTTCCTGTTTTTCCAATTTTGTTATTTGATCATTCTTAGCCTTTAGGTCTTCACATAACAATTTACTTCTTCTTTTAAGTTCAGTTATTTGTTTTTCTAATTCTTCATTTTCTGTTTTTAGATCAGAATTAGTGTTCTCTAGACAAATGATATTTTTCTTACTGACTTTTAATAATTTGCATACTTCTTTATATTTATCATAAAGTTCATTAAATGCACTTTCTAGATTATCCGAATCTGAATCATTACAGGAATCAAAGGAAGAGTCAGAAGTTACCTTATCTTCGGTGTTGGCCATGAGAGCCAGGTTGGCTTCTTCTCCATCACTGCTTGAGCTTGACTCATTGTCTGAGTCACTGCTGTTCTCCCAAGCAGCTGCCATTGCTTTCTTTTTATACTTCTTGAATTTTCTGAAATTATCCTTCTTCTTGTGATCATTCTTCTTAAGCATTGGACAATCTGCCTTGATGTGTCCAGGCTTCTTGCATTCATAGCATATCACTTCTCCTTTCTTCGAATCCTTTACTTCTGGTTTTCTGAAATCTTTATTTTTCTTAAAAAATCTTCTCCTAGACTGGAACTTCTTCTTCTTTGCTAGAATTCTTTGAAGTCTTCGAGACAGCATTGCTTCTTCATCATCACTGTCCTTACTGCTTTCACTGTTGTCATGTGATTCTTCTGATATATCTTCATTGGCCTTGAGAGCGTTTGATTGCTTCTTTCTGCTGGAGGATTCTCCTAATCTCTCCATATTTATCTCATGAGCCATGAGGGATCCTATTAACTTCTCCAATGACATTAGTTTTAGATCATTGGCTTCCTCAATGGCTGTTACCTTTGGAATCCATGAGGATGGCAGAGATCTGAGGATTTTCCTGACCATATCTGGTACATCATAGACTTTTCCTAATCCAGCTAACCCATTTGTGATATCTGTGAATCTACTAAACATTTGGGTTATGGATTCACCTGACTGCATCTGGAATCTTTCATATTGAGTCACAAGAATGTCGATTCTTGTCTCCTTTACCTTATCTATCCCTTCATAGGTAATCCTGAGCTTTTCCCACATTTCCATTGCGGATTTTAGGCTGAAACTCTATTGAATTCTTTCTTGCTGAGGGCACATCACAGGATGCTCTTGGCTTTGCAATTTAAGGAGATTCTTCATCTATCTTCATCTGTCCACTGAGCCTTTGCATTGGTGACTAGAAGATTGCCTTCTTCTACAATGGACCATATCATGTAATCGTGGCCTTGTAGAAAGTACTCCATTCTTGTCTTCCAATAGGTATAATCTTCTCCATCAAAGAAAAGAGGTCTGTTGACTGACTGACCTTCGAAGTTACCTTGGGCTGCCATGGATCTTTACTCTTCAGATCCTTGGATCTTCTTCTTTGTCGAAGAGACTCGCTCTGATACCACTTGTTGCCCAGCTAGCTAGCCCAGAGGGGGGGTGAATGGGTTATTAAAAAATTAGATCTTAGATTGATACCTGTTCACTAAAAGGATTACACAACAACTTAAACGAAGATTAGAATTAGAGGAAATGAAACATCAAACACACAAAACACAACCACAACACACAAGGATTTTATCCTGGTTCGGAACTCCTTTCCACAGGAGACCTACGTCCAGTCCCTGAGCAATACCTCAGGATATCACTATCAAGGGTACTATCCCCCTCACGGATCCTTACACCCAGCCTCAACTGGTCTTCCTTCAACCTGAAGGGAATACAACCACCCTGGATACCACCAGGTCTTCCTTCACACAGAAGGGAATAAAACTAATAAAAGTAAGCACAAGAACAAGCTTCAGGAAGTAGCTCAAACAGCTACAGTCTGAAGCAAACAAGCCTTGAGAGAGAAAGGATTTTGACACTGGTTTCTCTCAAAGACTTCACTGGCTCTCACAGGAATTTCTTTTTCAACACAGAGAGCTAAGAGCTAAGATCTATTAGAATGGAGTGCTTCGCTCTTATTTTAACTACTGAAGACTTGAAGGATTGACTATTCTTTATCATAGAATGTTGTTCTCTTCCAGAGTTATCTTCTCAATCTTGTAGTCTTGTATTTAAACTTCTACTTGAAATTTGAACATTAAAGATCCGTTGTCTCTCATTCTGGTGTACGTTAGACTGGTCTGCAAGGAAGCTTCTGATCTTCAGTCTTTTATCCTTTAGTACACGTCAAAGAAATGTTTTGATATCTTGTATCTTTTGTGTCCAACGTTGTACAGATAAATCTTGTCAGGTATCTGCAAGCATATCAACAATAAATAGGAGACAGCTAGGGCTGTCGTTGATTGTCAGTCACAGTTGGAAAAGATATTGCTAGATTTAGCAAAGCTCCTTTCTGTCAAAATAAAGATGTAGACAGAATAGCACAATAGTGGAAGATATCGTTTGCAGGCATGAGAGATACGTTCAGAGTGCATTGAATGCATAGCAGTCAAACAGACGAGATGCGACTTTGACTATTCAACGTATATTAAAGAGTATTGATATAACAATGAAATTGATATAAACAAAGCCAATGCCTTTATGACTTATGAAATCGTTATAAGTTGATAGGCAAATCGTTATGACAGAGAACCATTAAATCATAATAATGAAATCGTTATAAGCACTTATGAAATCGTTATGATCAAAAGAGAATCGTTATGAATTCTCCAGAAATCGTTATGAGATGCAAGTCGTTGTGTTTCTGAAGAAATCGATATGAAACACTTAGCAAAAGGCAAGTCGTTACGAGTTCTAAAGAAATCGTTACGACAACTTATAGAGTCGTTGTGACGAGCAAGTCTTTATGAGCTCTAAAGGAATCGTTACGGCGAGCAAGTCGTTGTGAGTTCTTAAGAAACGGTTGCGACAAGCAAATCGTTACGAGGTCTTAAGAAATCATTATGACAACTTAAGAAATCGTTGCGACGAGCAAATCGTTACGAGGTCTTAAGAAATCGTTATGACAACTTTAGAAATCGTTGCGACAAGCAAATCGTTACGAGGTCTTAAGAAATCATTATGACAACTTAAGAAATTGTTACGGCAAGCAAGTTGTTGCGAGTTCTAAAGAAGTCATTATGACAACTTAAGAAATCGTTGCGACGAGCAAATTGTTACGGTGTATAAAGAAGTCGATGCAATGACTTGGGAAAGAATATGAAGTGAGAGTTTTACCTGATTGTCTTGAACTTCCTTTTACTTTTATTTCCTATCCTCAAGGCTCAAGTAATTCATTAGTATTGTTTTGTTAATCATCAAAATTAATATATAAATAAGTGAATTAATTTATATGGGGAAAGTTTGGTCATCACTCTCAATTTCCCAAGATGGGTGTGCCTATTCGTGTAAATATGTAAGTGACGAGTTACCGATATTTCCTATCATGTATGCAATTGACAAATGATTATTTGAACACCAGAAAACATAAAACTATTGAAACTCATATGCAAATTATGACAGTAACTCCACTAGCAAGTCCATACTATCATGTATTCATCCCCACATTCATATCATATTCTTATCTTATCAATTGACAATAAGTAAGATCACAAGATAAACCAATGGACATAAGATCAATCACAATTACACATTAGAATTGTATTCATATCATTACTATTTTTCAATGGGTTGATTTATTTTAGGTCCATGCATACCATATAACATCATGCACATGCTAGTACACATCATGAAATGATCAGACCCAAAATATGTAATTTTTTGTAAGGGTAGTGTCGACACTAGATCAAGTGGTGTCGACACGATGCTTCAAACACAAGACAAAATAATGCAAAACTGGTCAAGTAGTGTCGACACTAGTTCAGGTAGTGTCGACACAGTGCTTCAAATACAAGGCAAAAAGGTCAAGTAGTGTCGACACTAGTTCAGGTAGTGTCGACACTAGAGACAGCTTCCATAAAACCTTCTGGCCAATATGGGACAGTGTGTCGACACTAGATCAGGTAGTGTCGACACTAGATCAGCTCCCAGAAACTTTCTGGGTCAAACTGGGACAGTATGTCGACACTAGATCAGGTAGTGTCGACACTAGAGAGCTTTCCAGAATACCTTCTGGGCTGTTTTGGGACAGTGTGTCGACACTAGATCAAGTAGTGTCAACACTAGTGTCCCTTCCAGAAAAAAAAAAAGGATGAGTCAGGTGTAACCAGAAACCACGTCTCATGTAGAGATTCACTTTCCACTCCTCTAACTCTCTAACGAATGACATTTAGACAAAACATTCAACATGAAAAATGAAGAGAACGACTAATAGAAGAACTTTGATGTTGGGAGTTTGATCAAATACGGTCTCTAATCCTGAGAAAACACGTGAAGAACATAAAGCTAAGTGCAACCCGAAATCGCAGTATCATGCAGAGACTCTCTTACCATGCTCATAACTCTCTAACGAAAGACTTTTGGACAAAACGTCCAACATAAAAGATGATCACGATTTTAGGTAGAAGAACTTTCATGAAGGAAATTTAGTCTAATTTGTTGGCCCTTTTTGTACGGCAGCAAGGTAACCTAAAGGGGGGGTGAATATGTTTTTCTGAAATCTGAAATCAAAACGTGAACACTTAAAAGTTTGGTTAGTGTTAGTGTGATGAAGAGTGGCAGTGCGGAAGCAAAAGAACAATCACACAATAGGACACAGGAGATTTATCCTGGTTCGGCCCTTCCCACATGGAAGTCCTACGTCCAGTTCCCAAGCAAACTCTTGGGATTTCACTAACCGAAGGTACAATCCCCTTCAAGGACACTACAACACCCTGGATACCCCACCAGGTCTTCTTCTCTTTCTCGGGAAAGAAGACAACCCACTTATTTTCTAGGCTCAGAAGCAAACCTACTTCTTTTACATGTTCAGAAGTAAACCTCCTGGAACAAACCCCAGTGCGGTTCTGCTAGACTTAAACCCCCAGCTAGGTCCTGTTAGTACAAACCCCAACAAGGTTCTGCTAGACACTAACCTCTAGCTAGGTTACACACTGTATACAGTCCTACAACTGGACAAGGGTCTTTCTTAGAAAAGAAAGAACAAGACTGAGAGCTAATACAAGATGAACACTATGGACTTAGCTCACAGTCATAGACTCTCCCTCAATATTACAATGAGCACATGGAGAATGGAAGAGAAGAAGGCTTGAAGGAGATGAAGACTTCTGCTTTGAAAGCTTCTGTAGATTTTTGGCTCGAGCTCTTCTCTCTTTCTCTGAGTGTTTATGGCGTGAAGGTTCTTCTCACAATTGTACACTCCTTGAAGGATTATCAGGAAGGCTCTCTTTTTGATCTTCAGCAATGCTCCATCTTTTATATGAGCAGCTTGAATAGATCCGTTGGAGTTCTAGCCATTGCTCATCTCCTCTTCATTTGTCTTAATCAGACTCTGATGGTCTTCGAGGTCTGTGAGCATGGAAGAAAGTGTTAGCATAAAAGAGTGTTTATGATAAACGATGCATAGTACTGTGCTTCTGCTAACATACTGAAAATAGTAGGTCATATCTTTTTCTGACAAGATTATGCATGCAGCTTTTTCTGTCAGACAGTATTTGACTTTTCAATGAGCGCCAAAAACACTTTCAAAATATTCAATAGAAATCTATGTGAATATGACTTATACAATCGTTCATCATTTACAAGTAAATCATTGTAAGTTTATGAACAAATCGATGTGAAAGACAAGTCGTTATGATCGTTGAAGAAATCATTATGAGCATGACTTATGAAATCGTTATGTGAAGAGTCGTTGATCATTTGTAAATAAATCGTTGTCTCACTTAAGAAATCGATGTGATCACTTATGAAATCGTTATGCAAGGAAATCATTGTGATCACCTGAAGAAATCGATGTGATCACTTATGAAATCGTTATAAGACCCAAATCGATGTGATCACTTATCAAATCGTTATGAGAACGAAATCGATATGAAACTTATCAAATCGTTATGAGAACGAAATCAATATGAGGGCAAATCGTTGTGGCTATAAAAGGAATCGTTCTGAGATATGGCCACAAGACAAATCGTTATACGATAAAATCGATGTTTCACTTAACGAGTTTTTACATGATCAAATCATTGTGTAACTTATGAAATCGTTCTTTGTGAAATCGATGTGGCACTTTTGAATAGAAATCGATGTATATTGAATGAACATCGATTTAGCATTTTAGTGCGCCATATTGCATCAATGTGAGACTCAGCATTTTGCTATGAGATTGATGCGACTCAGATGAAACAAAATATTCAATAGTATTTAATCAACAAAGATATATATGAAATCATCATAAGTTTTGTTGCACCAAAATATAAGGAAAACCATAAAGTGGTTCAACAATCTCCCCCTTTTTGGTGATAACAAAATTTATGCGAATTTTCTGATAAAAATATATAAAGCATAGAGGTTTACGAAAATTCATACAAACTCTCCCCCTTTTTGTCACTAACCAAAAAGGAAGGATCTTACCATGGATTTCTCTCCCCCTTTGAGAGAATTTCTTACCATAGAGGGGTTAAACAATAATAGTTGATAAGGAATGACTCCCCCTTAATCTGTGCTCCCCCTGAGCATGAGACTCCCCCTTAATGTGAGGCAAGTCAGATCTTGTTGCTCTTGACCTTTGACATGTTGTTTGTCAAGTCTTCAAAAATTTTATCTGTATATAAAAAAAACTTGCAAACATTGTTAGTAGCATTGTAGTTTATTGAATATAACAAACAGAAATGAGGTTTAAAAATAGAAAACTAAAACTAAAGGATGACTACTTCCTCTTCAGATTGGAATGAAGTGAAGAGTTGGTAATCACCAATCGGATGTTTTTGAGCATCCTCTAACCATACCCATTTGAATGCCTTTTCCTTTTGTTCATCAAGAGTAGATAGGCATTTTCTTCTTTAATGTTGAAGCTACCTGAGGAGTTGTTTACAGAAGATGTCTCCTGAGAAGTTACTTGGATTTTATGAGCCTTATCCTCAGCTTTTTCATCATTAGAAGCTTCTTCAGCGCTTATTTCTTCAGAGATATCCTTTTTGAAAAAGATATGAGGCTCCCCCTCAATCTGAGGTTCCTCCTTTATCTCTTCTTCTTCATGTGGAAGGATAACTTCCTGAGGTGCTTCCTGTTGCTCCCCTTGAATGGCGACAGTTAGAGATGATGGAGTTATAGCTTCCTGTCTTGTTTCTTTAAACACTTGAGCATCAGTAGGTATTTCATCCGTAGTGGGTATTTCTTCATATGTGAGCTTCAATTTGTCCCACATATCTTTAGTAGATATACATGCGGATACTTTACTGAATTCTATTTTAGATAAAGCACAACATAAATAGTTTTTAGCCTTAAAGTTTAGAGATAGCTTACTCTTATCAGCTGTTGTAATGGCAGTAGTGCCTTCAGCAGGAACAATAACAAAATCACCTACCTCAATTACCTGCCACAGATCAAAGTCTGTGCCTCGAATGAAGCATTCCATTCTCATCTTCCAGTAGTGGTAGTCCTCTCCATCAAAGAATGGAGGTCTGGTGACTGATTGGTCTTCAGTATATCCTTGAGCTGCCATGGATCTTTGCTCTAAGATCGTTGGATCTTCTTGAAAGTTCAGAGACCTGCTCTGATACCACTTGTTGGCCCTTTTTGTACGGCAGCATGGTAACCTAGAGGGGGGGGGGGTGAATAGGTTTTTCTGAAATCTGAAATCAAAACGTGAACACTTAAAAGTTTGGTTAGTGTTAGTGTGATGAAGAGTGGCAGTGCGGAAGCAAAAGAACAATAACACAATAGGACACAGGAGATTTATCCTGGTTCGGCCCTTCCCACATGGAAGTCCTACGTCCAGTCCCCAAGCAAACTCTTGGGATTTCACTAACCGAAGGTACAGTCCCCTTCAAGGACACTACAACACCCTGGATACCCCACCAGGTCTTCTTCTCTTTCCCGGGCTAGAAGGCAGCCCACTTCTTTTCTAGGCTCAGAAGCAAACCTACTTCTTTTACAGGTTCAGAAGTAAACCTCCTGGAACAAACCCCAGTGCGGTTCTGCTAGACTTAAACCCCCAGCTTGGTCCTGTTGGTACAAACCCCAACAAGGTTCTGCTAGACACTAACCTCTAGCTAGGTTACACACTGTATACAGTCCTACAGCTGGACAAGGGTCTTTCTTATAAAAGAAAGAACAAGACTGAGAGCTAATACAAGATGAACACTATGGACTTAGCTCACAGTCACAGACTCTCCCTCAAGATTACAATGAGCACAGGGAGAATGGAAGAGAAGAAGGCTTGAAGGCGATGAAGACTTCTGCTTTGAAAGCTTCTGTTGATTTTTGGCTCGAGCTCTTCTCTCTTTCTCTGAGTGTTTGTGGCGTGAAGGTTTTTCTCACAGTTGTACACTCCTTGAAGGATTTTCAGGAAGGCTCTCTTTTTGATCTTCAGCAATGCTCCATCTTTTATATGAGCAGCTTGAATAGATCCGTTGGAGTTCTAGCCGTTGCTCATCCCCTCTTCATTTGTCTTAATCAGACTCTGATGGTCTTCGAGGTCTGTGAGCATGGAAGAAAGTGTTAGCATAAAAGAGTGTTTATGATAAACGATGCATAGTACTGTGCTTCTGCTAACATACTGAAAATAATAGGTCATATCTTTTTCTGACAAGATTATGCATGCAGCTTTTTCTGTCAGACAGTATTTGACTTTTCAATGAGCGCCAAAAACACTTTCAAAATATTCAAGAGAAATCTATGTGAATATGACTTACACAATCGTTGTTCATTTACAAGTAAATCGTTGTAAGTTTATGAACAAATCGATGTGAAAGACAAGTCGTTATGATCATTGAAGAAATCGTTATGAGCATGACTTATGAAATCGTTATGTGAAGAGTCGTTGCTCATTTGTAAATAAATCGTTGTGAGAGCAAATCGTTGTCTCACTTAAGAAATCGATGTGATCACTTATGAAATCGTTATGCATGGAAATCATTGTGATCACTTGATGAAATCAATGTGATCACTTTTGAAGTCGTTATGAGACCCAAATCGATGTGATCACTTATCAAATCGTTATGAGAACGAAATCGATATGAAACTTATCAAATCGTTATGAGAACGAAATGGATATGAGGGAAAATCGTTGTGGCTATAAAAGGAATCGTTCTGAGATCGATTTCTTAACAAATCGTTATGGCCACAAGACAAATCGTTATACGATAAAATCGATGTTTCACTTAACGAGTCGTTACACGATCAAATCGTTGTGTAACTTATGAAATCGTTGTTTGTGAAATCGATGTGACACTTTTGAATAGAAATCGATGTATATTGAATGAACATCGATTTAGCATTTTAGTGCGCCATATTGCATCAATGTGAGACTCAGCATTTTGCTATGAGATTGATGCGACTCAGATGAAACAAAATATTCAATAGTATTTAATCAACAAAGATATATATGAAATCATCATAAGTTTTCTTATCACCAAAATATAAGGACAACCATAAAGTGGTTCAACATAATTCAATGTCAAATCGCGTGCATAATAAGAACAACGGGAAAAGTCCTAACTGTACGAGACTTCGGGAAAACTACGAATACACAATGTATACCCCATGAAAACTAGTCAAACCAAGTGCAAATGAACCTAGACTCAGAGAACTACATGATGGTGTTGGTTTTCTTTAATCTTGGCCCAAGAACACCTACTTTTAGGAAGATCTAAGACCAGTCAACATTCTGGACGTAGCAGAGGATGAAGGGGATGAAGCTCCGGGTTCCCAGCCTTTCTCCTTCTCCTCTGAAGCTCTAGCCTGCCTCCAAACGACCCCAACTCGTTGTTAAACCTTTCCCAAGAGTTTGAGGATGAATTCTTATAGATTTAGGTTGTATTTACAAGTCCTAACGAGACTAGGAAAGGGCTACGAGTTTTGTTTCCTACTCTCTAAGAAATCTGGGACTCTTTCCTCCAAAGGAGGTAGCAATGGTTTAGGAAACCACCAATTGGGGTTAGGTTCGGTTTTGGCTTACCTTGCATGACTAATTTCCTTAATTTTTAACCCTAACTTGCCCTCTCTAATTATGGCATAATTACATACACGAATTACTGGTAATTTCCTGTCCTAGTTTTCATCCTTGGGTCAAATGTGCTCCATTGGCCCAAATCTTGTTAATGGATCATTAATACATGGTGTTGGAAGTCTCTCCAATTTGTTTATTTAATTTATCTCCCTTTATTTCTAAAATTTTTAAATCACTAAATTTTCGGGGTGTTACATCCTCCCCCACTTAAGAAATTTTGTCCCCAAATTTACGCATAATGGTATAGTTCGTACCTGAGAATAGTTCTGGGTGGTTTTTCTTCATTCTTACTTCCGTTTCCCAGGTTGCATTAGTAACTCCGTCTCGACTCCATTGGACCTTCACCATAGGTATGGTACGATTCCTGGGTCGTTGAATCTTCCGATCCAACAGTTTGATCGGCTTCTCTTCATAAGTCAGGTCCTCCCGAATCTCCAAGTCCTCATAGTTGATTACATGGTCGGCATTGAATAAGTACTTCCGCAGCATGGATATGTGGAACACATTATGCACGTTCGCCAGTTGTGGAGGTAGTGCAAGTCTATACGCCACTTGACCAATCCTTTCCAGGATTTCAAATGGCCCTATAAATCTGGGACTTAGTTTTCCTTTGATCCTAAATCTTTGTATTCCCCTTGAAGGTGAGACCTTCAAGAAAACATGTTCGCCAACCTGAAATTCTAGTTCTCTCCTTCTCTTGTCTACATAACTCTTCTGCCTGGATTGTGCTATCTTCAGACGTTCCCTGACAATCTGAACCTTTCTGACAGTCGCCTTAATTAAGTCGGGTCCAACCCATTGGTTCTCCCCAACCTCTTCCCAACAAAGGGGTGATCTGCAACTCCTTCCATATAAGGCTTCAAATGGAGCCATCTTGATACTTTCCTGATAGCTGTTGTTCTATGCGAACTCCATCAGGTACAACTGATCATCCCATCGACCTCTAAAATCTAGCACCAGAGCACGAAGCATATCTTCCACAATTTGATTGGTCCTTTCGGTTTGTCCATCAGTCTGAGGATGAAAGGCAGTACTAAAGTTTAGTTTAGTACCCATTGCTGCTTGTAAACCCTTCCAGAAATGTGAAGTAAATCTAAGGTCCCGATTTGATATTATGCTAGATGGAACCCCATGCAATCTAACTACTTCCTTAACATATAGTGCAGCCGATACATTCACTGACCATGTACTCTTAATCGGCAAGAAGTGAGCTGATTTAGTCAATCGGTCAACTATTACCCAAATTACATCCATACCACCTCTAGTCTTGGGCAATCCCATGATAAAGTCCATACCGATGCTATCCCACTTCCATTCCGGGATTTCTAGTGGTAGCAGTCCACCAGCTGTACGGAAATGCTCGGCCTTGACTTTCATGCATGTTAAACAGTATGACACACGATCGGCCACATCCCTCTTCATGTTTGGCCACCAATACGACCTTTTTAAGTCTTGGTACATCTTTGTTGATCCTGGATGAATCGTGTACTTGGACTGGTGAGCTTCATTTAGTAACCTCTTCGTGAGTTCTCCATGATCAGGGACACATATTCTACCTCTGAATAGTAATCTTCCCTCAGCTGATAGTGTGAAGTCAGATCTTTGTTCTAGCTTCTCCCTGATCTCAAATAAGAATGGATCCTCTCCCTGTTTCTCCTTGATTTCGGTCAGTAGATCAGATTGTATCTGGAGATTTGAAATCATTACTTGTTTTTCCTTCTTTCCCACTTCTATGTTCAAACTTGCAAATTGCTCCAGTAACTTCCATTCGCCCAGCATCATACCGGCTAGCATAGCTCCTGGTTGTCTACTTAGAGCATCTGCCACTACATTGGCTTTCCCAGGGTGATATTGAATGGAAAAGTCAAAGTCCTTAAGGTACTCTAACCACCTTCTTTGTCTCATGTTAAGCTCCTTCTGTGAGAACAAGTATTTCAAACTCTTGTGGTCAGAAAAGACTTTAAATTGCTCACCATAGATATAATGCCTCCAAATCTTCAAGGCGAATACTACATCTGCTAACTCCAAGTCATGAACCGGGTAGTTCACTTCGTGAATCTTCAACTGTCTTGAGGCATAAGCTATTACTTTCCCTTATTGCATTAAGACGCATCCCAGACCTGTTCTAGAAGCATCTGAATAAATTTCAAATCCTCCCTCTTCTGTGGGTAAGGCGAGGACAGGAGCAGTAGTCACACACTTCTTCAAGTTGTTAAAGCTTTCTTCACATTCATCAGTCCACACAAATGAATTTTCCTTCCGGGTCAGCCTGGTCAAAGGCACTGCAATCTTTGAGAAATCCTTTATAAACCTTCGATAGTATCCAACTAATCCTAGAAAGCTCCTGATCTCTGTGACGCTTGTCGGTCTTTCCCATTTCAGTACAGCCTCAACCTTTGATGGATCAACCGCGATACCAACCTTGGTTACCACATGCCCTAAAAAGGATACCTCCTCAAGCCAGAATTCACATTTACTTAGCTTGGCATATAATTTATTCTCCCTTAAAATCTGTAATGAAATCCTCAAATGCTCCTCATGCTCTTCCTTTGTCTTGGAATAGATCAATATATCATCGATGAATACCACCACAAATTTATCAAGATATGGGCGATAAATGCTATTCATCAACTGCATGAAAACTGCAGGGGCATTTGTTAGTCCGAAAGGCATAACAATAAATTCATAATGCCCATACCTGCTTCGGAAGGCTGTCTTGTGAATGTCTTCTCCTTTGATCCTCAATTGATGATAACCGGATCTGAGGTCTATTTTAGAGAAGTATCTAGCTCCAGATAATTGGTCAAACAACTCATCAATCCTTGGCAGAGGGTATTTGTTCTTGATGGTTAACTGATTTAGTTGTCTGTAATCTATACATAGCCTCATCGACCCATCTTTCTTCTTGACGAAGAGGACAGGTGCACCCCATGGCGATGTGCTTGGTCGGATGAAACCCTTCTCTAACAGTTCCATCAGTTGCTCTTTTAATTCCTTCAGTTCTGCGGGGGACATTCTATATGGTACCCTAGATACTGGTGCTGCTCTAGGGACCAACTCGATGGTAAAATCGACCTCTCGCTCAGGAGGAATTCCTGGCAAGTCTTCAGGGAAAACATCAGCATATTCGCTGACAACATGGATGTCCTCAACTTTGACTTCCTTCTTTGCGATGACAATAGCAGCAAGAAAGGCCATACAACCTTTCCTCATCATCCTTTTGGCTTGTAGTGCAGAGATAAGTGACAATCTCCTGCGGTTTCTATCCCCTGTGAACACTAGTTTTGGGTAATGGCTAAAGGTTACCTGACTTCTCCTACAATTGATACTAGCCCCATGTTCAGACATCCAGTCTGCTCCCAGTATCACATCATACCCCGCCATGTCCATACATATTAAATTTGCTGGTAGGTTTTGGGTTTCAATCAACACTTCACTGGATGGCATATGGTTTGTAAGATTGGTGCCAGGACCAATCGGGGTTGACACAACTATTTTGGATTTCATTGGGACGGGTTCCACCGGTAGGGTATCAACAAATGTTTGAGATATATAGGAATGCGTAGCTCCCGTATCAAAGAGAACATATGCGGGTCGGGAAAGAATAGTAAGTGTACCTTCCACGATACCTCCTTCTTCAGCAGTTTTTGGTTCCTGAATAGCTTGCAAGCGGCCTTGCCTCTTCTGTCCATTCGGACGTTTGTCCTGAGGTGCTTGTTCTTCCAGTATTGGGCAGTCCGAGATCCTATGGTCACGACTACCACAGCGCAGGCATCTCCCTTGCGCTCTCCAGCATTGTTCAGACCGGTGACTAGCTTTGTCACAGTGTTTGCACCTTTATCCCATCGTCATCACTATCTGCTTTCCTAACTCCTTTGGCTTTTTATCAGCTGGTTCATTTACCCCACCACTGGGCCTTTTCTTCCCAATGGTCGGTTGATACTTTCCTGTAGAAGACACTTGCTCCCTTTTCGCGGGTCTTCCCATAATTCTTTCAGCAGTCTCCATGGCATCTTCCAGCAACTGAGCCTTCTTTACCATGTCAGCATAGGTTTGAATGTCCATTGGCGCCAGTTGAGTGATGAACTGGGGCCTCAAGCCATTCAGAAAGCGTTTTGCCTTCATCCTTTCTGTCCCAATCAAGTGAACAGCATATCGGGACAAACGAGAGAATTGGGCCTCATACTCGGCCACATTGAGTCCTCTCTGTTTCAAAGCCGCAAATTCGGCTGCTTTCCGTTCTTGGACCCTCTCAGAAAAGTACTTGGTGTTGAATTGCTCAATGAACTGAGCCCACGTTAGTTGCTGGCCATTCAGTGTTGCTTCTACCGACTCCCACCATGCCCTGGCATCCTTTTCCAATTGGAAAGTCGCCAGTAGTACTTTATTATGGTCCGTGCATTGCATGACCCTGAATATCCTTTCAATTTCCTTAACCCAGTGTTCAGCAACATCTGGGTCAGTACTCCCTCCAAACCTAGGCAGATCCATATTTCGAAAATTTCGATGGAGATCACCGGCTCCGCGGTTACCTCCACCCTGGGTGGCTTGTAGGATAGCCTGAGTCAAGTTCTGTATTGTTCGTTGCATGTCCCTAGCCTGGGCACGTTCAGCGGCCATTAAGGTAATAGGTACCTTCAAGATAATAATATAAGTCAGTCACCTAAATATATATCACATGTGACTTCTATTCGCATGGTTCTACCCAAACTCACATTAGGTACGACAGATTTTGACTCGTGTGATCTAGTTCCATTCTATGTTCTTATTCCCTTGGACCCTAAAGTTTAAGGCTCTGATACCAACTGTCACGCCCCGATATTTTAGCAGCGGAATAAATACCGGGAGGCGTGAACGATACAAACAGACGTATCACAGTTGAATAATGTAGAGTAACAATTACATATAACCACTCATTTCAGATCATAATAACATCACCAAAGGTGCTCTTTATTCTATTCCATTCATCTAGTTACAACCTTACATAGAAAGAACTCACTGAAAAGAGTTCATTATTCAAATAACAATGTTTCTCTAGTACATCGACTACTCAAATGTCTATTTCTAAACTGTCAACTATTCATATGACGGGTGCTCATCACTCTTGCCCTGCCCCATCCGACTCCTCTGGTTCCTCATCACTACCTGAAAAGGGCAGGATGATAGGGGTGAGCAAACTAGCTCAGTAGGATTTACATCTCAATATTGTGCGGGCACTAATATACATGATTAGCATTTTAAATAGGCAGATGTGCACATGAATATGATGACAATGCATGCAATACTAACAGATTGAATAGCAGAGTAGAACGGATATCATATCATATCAAATGTCGAATTGCATATACAATGGACAAATATTTCAAGAGTAGAATTGTATCAAAAGAGATTGGCCATATTCAGATAGATACCATGTGTTCACATGATCAGACGTATCATATCAAATCATATCATATCAGATCAAATCAGACTTATCATATCATACAAAGGCACATTCTCACAAATCTTGCATATCGTATCAGTGCCATGCCACGCACCACAAGTCCATACTCCCGCAGTGAATAAGTACGTTGGGGTGCTCCTCCCCAGGACAAGACAGGGCCCCTATTTGCACAGGCATTGGTCAAATGGACCGAAGTCCCACGTTGTGCCGAACAAACATATTCATATTATGGCCACAGAGTTTCAATGACAAGCTCATAGTAAGAGGAACATGATCATTCATAAAGTCAAGGTATGACAGATAGCTCAAGAGAACAAAAGGCAGTATAATGACGTATCATGTTTCATAATCCATTAATGTCTTGACATGAGGATGTTTCTAAAGACAGATCGTATGCGGAACATGTGCTCTCAATTTCCCAAGAAGGGTGTGCCTATTCGTGTAAATATGTAAGTGACGAGTTACGGATCTTTCCTATCATGTATGCAATTGACAAATGATTATTTGAACACCGGAAAACATAAAACTATTGAAACTCATATGCAAATTATGACAGTAACTCCACTAGCAAGTTTATACTATCATGTATTCATCCTCACATTCATATCATATTCTTATCTTATCAATTGACAATAAGCAAGATCACAAGATAAACCAATGGACATAAGATCAATCACAATTACACATTAGAATCGTATTCATATCATTACTATTTTTCAATGGGTTGACTTATTTTAGGTCCATGCATACCATATAACATCATGCACATGCTAGTACACATCATGAAATGATCAGACCCAAAATATGTAATTTTTTGTAAGGGTAGTGTCGACACTAGATCAAGTGGTGTCGACACGATGCTTCAAACACAAGACAAAATAATGCAAAACTGGTCAAGTAGTGTCGACACTAGTCCAGGTAGTGTTGACACAGTGCTTCAAATACAAGGCAAAAAGGTCAAGTAGTGTCGACACTAGTTCAGGTAGTGTCGACACTAGAGACAGCTTCCATAAAACCTTCTGGCCAATATGGGACAGTGTGTCGGCACTATATCAGGTAGTGTCGACACTAGATCAGCTCCCAGAAACTTTCTGGGTCAAACTGGGACAGTGTGTCGACACTAGATAAGGTAGTGTCGACACTAAAGAGCTTCCCAGAACACCTTCTGGGTTATTTTGGGACAGTGTGTTGACACTAGATCAAGTAGTGTCGACACTAGTGGCCCTTCCAGAAAAAAAAAAAGGATGAGTCAGGTGTAACCAGAAACCATGTCTCATGTAGAGATTCACTTTCCACTCTTGTAACTCTCTAATAAATGACATTTAGATAAAACGTTCAACACGAAAAATGAAGAGGACGACTAATAGAAGAACTTTGATGTTGGGAGTTTGATTAAATTCGGTCTCTAATCTTAAGAAAACATGTAAAGAACATAAAGCTAAGTGTAACCCGAAATCGCAGTATCATGCAGAGACTCTTTTACCATGCTCATAACTCTCTAACGAAAGACTTTTGGACAAAATGTCCAACATAGAAGATGGTCAGGACTTTAAGTAGAAGAACTTTCATGAAGGAAGTTTAGTCTAATTCAGTGTCAAATCGCATGCATAATAAGAACAATGGGGAAAGCCCTAACTGTACCAGACTTCGGGAAAACTACGAATACACAATGTATACCCCATGAAAACTAGTCAAACCAAGTGCAAATGAACCTAGACTCAGAGAACTACATGATGGTGTTGGTTTTCTTTAATCTTGACCCGAGAACACCTACTTTTATAAAGATCTAAGACCAGTCGATGTTCTGGACGTAGCAGAGGATGAAGGGGATGAAGCTCCGGGTTCCCAGCCTTTCTCCTTCTCCTCTGAAGCTCTAGCCTGCCTCCAAACGACCACAACTCATTGTTAAACCTTCCCCAATAGTTTGAGGATGAATTCTTATAGATTTAGGTTGTATTTACAAGTCCTAACGAGACTAGGAAAGGGCTACGAGTTTTGTTTCCTACTCTCCAAGAAATCTGGGACTCTTTCCTCCAAAGGAGGTAGCAATGGTTTAGGAAACCACCAATTGGGGTTGGGTTCGGTTTTGGCTTACCTTGCATGCCTAATTTCCTTAATTTTTAACCCTAACTTGCCCTCTCTAATTATGGCATAATTACATACACGAATTACTGGTAATTTCCTGTCCTAGTTTTCATCCTTGGGTCAAATGTGCTCCATTGGCCCAAATCTTGTTAATGGATCATTAATACATGGTGTTGGAAGTCTCTCCAATCTGTTTATTTAATTTATCCCCCTTTATTTCTAAAATTTTTAAATCACTAAATTTCCGGGGTGTTACAACCAGAGGAAGAGGAGGCTCCAGTAGAGGATGCTGGAGGGATCTCGAAAATGGGTGGAGGTGGAGGAATATGTGTTGAAGATGCATGAGAGGAAGTGGAGTGAGATGGAAAAGGTGTTGGTGAAGAGATGGGTCTAGGTTGAGGTTTCTTGAAGTTTTGAGGGGCAAGTGGAGCTGTAGTGGATGAAGGTGGTGATGGAGGAACTGGGGTTTGAGAGGAAGAAGGAGCTGGGGGCTCAGGAGCCATAACTTCTTCTTCAGCCACAGTCTGCACAGATCCTGACTCCATTGGCCCTGATGGCCCTGACACCTTCTCAGCTGGCCCTGATGGCCCTTGCACCTGCTCAGCTGGCCTGGATGGCCCGGACTCACTGACATCTGCTGCTGCTATCGGCCCTGGTGGCCCTGACTCTTGAACTGTTGACCCTGATGGTCCTGACTCCTGAACGGTTGGCCCTGAAGGCCTAGGAGAATCTACTTCATTTCTCTGAGCTGCAGGAGGGGGAGAAGGAGGAGGAGCTGGAGCTCCAATTGCCTTCAGGATCTCAGATAGAAAGGATTTCATATTCCCCATTTCCTTATTAAACCATTTCATTGCATTTCTAATCTGAGAAAATTCCTTGGAGGTTGATATTTGGCTCATTTGAATGGACTCCAAGTTAGACTGTACTAAGCACATGGTCTTGCTTTGAGCATCCAACCGATTAAGGATAGGCTTCAGGTTTATCTTCCTCTATATCTTCCTTGGCCTTTTGTGTGCAATTCTCTTACTGTTGCTTCTCTTTTCCACTGATTCTTCAACTTCAGCATGTTCTGCATTTTGCCTTTCATTCACAGGGACATCTTCAATGTGCACCCCCTGTGATGCTACTTCTTTCTCAGTCTCTTGCTCCCCCTGAATGGGAGCATCTTTCAACACAATATCTTCTAGGTGGCCAGATGCCACAGCCTCTTCTACAGTACTACCAACACCTTCTGGAATAACTGGAGTGCTTTGAATGGAATCTAGGACATCTTGAAGCACTGAAGCTACCTTGGAAGAAGGTAGAGGATCATCTGATATTGATCCAACAGGAATAATGGTCTCAGGAAGAATGTCTTCAATTCTTTTACTAGTTTCTTCCATCATTGTCTCTGCTGGAGCTACTGAGGCTTCCACTGCACCTTCTCTTTCCATTGCTACTGCACGTGATGCTGATGCTTCTGGTTACCTTTCTGCTACATCTGCAATTTCAGCTGGTGCTCCTGTTGCTGGTTCCTCTGGCTCTACTACTGCTGCTACTAGTTCTGCTATATCAGCTGCTACTTCTTGCTGAGCTTCTTGGGCTTCACTGATTATGGTTTCACCCTAGCCACAGACGTCTTGGTCCATACTCCATTGACGACCGAGAAACCACTTTTTCTCAGATTTCTGGACCTAATAGCTTGGCCCATCTTCTCAACTACTGCCCCAGACAAGTTCACACCAAAATGTCTGAAAATCTTGGTGAGCAAGTGGGCGTAGGGCAAAGATACATTCAGCTTGCTCTTAGTATCCCAAATTTGATCACAGGAAAGTTTCATCCTCTCTATCATAACTTCGGCCATATTTATCTCTTTGTTCTTAATGACCCAATACATCACATCTGAGTCTGCCTTGGTGCAAGTTGAGAAAGTGGCACTTCTAGAGACTAATATCTGACAGACTATGAAGTGCAGAAGATGATTGAAGGCGTTCAACTGGTTTATATCCAGTTTCCCATCTTTTAACTTATATTCGGGACCAACAATCCCAAGTGCCTTAACTAGGGTATCCTCTGTGTGGATCCCACTGTGCCTAGATGTGGACACACCAAACAAAGACTTCAACAAATCATGATCTATTCTGATTTGGGAATCTTTGACAGAAGATGTCAAAGACCCATCTACCTCTGACTTCAAACAGACAAAAAACGCCTTTACAAGGTCCGGGTAGCTTACCTCTGAAAGGGTTGCAATTCTAGTCCACTTCATCCTGTCCATAGCTTCCACTATACTGTGCATTCCATTTTTCTCTAAATCTACAGCATCCACTGCCTTATTTCCACACAACTTGGTCTTCACAAACGTGAACCTCTCCTGCTGCTCGGGTGAGAGGTACTCAGCTCCGTAGCCCCCAAGACTACTGGAAACAATGGTCGCGGCCATGGATTTGAGTGGAGGAGGTTTTCTAGAGGGATGAGATGCTGGCAGGAGTGAAAGCCCTCAAGAAATTCTACGCGGGAAATAGAGAGAGACTTCAAATTCACAGAGAGTCGATGCCGGAGTCATTAGGGTATTGGCTCAGGCAACCAGACGAAAGAGGGAAAAGGTGAAAGGTAGGGGATGAGTCATTCCCACATCGATTTTGGAATAAATAGATGCTTTATCGAAAAAAGGGGCGCCAAAAAAGTGGCAGAAAACGACAAACGAGTTTGACTATCCCAGAGGACTTTTATAAAGGAAACCGCCAAGATAAGATAATAGAAATTTTCTTTTGCTTAACGCCATGAAGAGAAATATTACTTAAATTCTGAAAATTTATGTTTCAGTTTAACACAGAAATCCTTTCACAAATTACACATGCCCAATTCCCTTCTAAGAGATGTGAATCTCTCTTCGGGTAAGGCTTTTGTGAAGATATCTGCTAACTGACCATTTGTATCAATAAAAGATATTTCTAAATTACCATTTGCTACATGATCACGAATAAAATGGTATCTAACCTCAATATGCTTGGTCCTTGAATGCTGTACTGGATTTTTGGTGAGGTTTATGGCACTTGTGTTGTCACATAGCAGAGGGATTATTTTTATGTGAAGCCCATAGTCCTCAAGTTGTTGCTTGATCCACAGGAGTTGTGTACAGCAACTCCCAACAGCAACATACTCAGCTTTAACAGTTGATAGTGCCACTGAATTTTGCTTCTTGAAGGACCATGATATCAAACATCCTGCAAGAAATTGACAACATCCACTGGTGCTTTTTCTGTCTACTTTGCATCCAGCATAGTCAGCATCAGAATATCCTACCAAGTTGATTTCACATGATTTTAGATACCAAAGACCTAAATCATGAGTTCTAGATAAGTATCTAAAAATTCTTTTTACTGAGATTAGATGTGATTCTCTAGGATCTGCCTGATATCTAGCACACATACATACACTAAATAAAATATTAGGTCTGCTAGCTATTAAATTAAGTAATGAACCTATCATACCTCTGTAGCTCTTTTGATCTGCTTTCTTACCATCCTTGTCACTGTCCATCCTTGTTGATGTGCTCATAGGTGTTGACAGTGGTTTGGCATTGTCGAATCCAAATTTCTTCAAGAGTTCTCTTGTGTACTTTGCTTGGCAGATGTGAGTATCTTCCTTTCCTTATTTGATTTGTAGTCCAAGGAAGTAGTTGAGCTCTCCCATCATGCTTATTTCGAATTCTCCCTGCATGAGCTTTTCAAAATACTTGCAAAGAGATTCATCAGTAGAATAAAAAATTATGTCATCTACATAAATTTGAACAAGTAATATATTTTTGATCTTTGTCTTTATAAAAAGGGTGCTATCTACTTGACCTCTACTGAATCCATGGTTTAAAAGAAAAGAACTAAGCCTTTCATACCAGGCTCTAGGTGCTTGCTTTAAACCATACAATGCCTTGTGAAGTTTAAAAACATGATTCGGAAATTCTGAATCATCAAAACCTGGAGGTTGTTCAACATAAACTTCCTCCTTTATAAAACCATTTAGAAATGCGGACTTAACATCCATTTGAAATAGTTTTAAATCTAATGCTGATGCATATGCAAATAAAATTCTAATAGCCTCAAGTCTAGCTACAGGTGCATAGGTTTCATCGAAATCTATGCCTTCCTCTTGGGAATAGCCTTGAGCTACCAGTCTGGCCTTATTTCTTAGGATCACACCAGTCTCATCCAATTTGTTTCTGAATACCCACTTGGTGCCAATAACCGGATGGTCTGATAGTCTGGGAACAAGTGACCATACTTGGTTTCTCTTGAATTGATTAAGTTCATCTTGCATGGCTATAATCCAAGATTCATCAGTGAGAGCTTCATTGACTGTCTTAGGCTCGATTTGAGAAACGAATGCTAGATAATCACAAGGTATTACATTGCCTCTTGTTCTTACCCCTACAGATGGATCACCAATAATGTTCTCAGGTGGGTGATCTTTCTTGTATCTCCACTCCTTTGGAAGATTATCATGTGTAATGTCCTTTTGTTGCAGGTCTTCCAGAGGTGGATCATCCTTGTCTTCAATTGATGTATCCTTTAATTTCTTAGACAATTCATCTGCATCATCAATGTCACTATCTTCTTCCTTTCTCAAGCAGGGGTTAGTTTCATCAAAAATGGTATGAACAGACTATTCAATTAATAAAGTGCGCTTGTTCAATACTCTATAGCCTTTAGGTTTAGAAGTGTACCCCATGAAGATGCCTTCATCTGATTTGGCATCTAACTTACCAATATCCCTTTTTCCATTGTTGTGGATGAAGCAAGGACATCCAAATGCCCTGAAGTGACTGATCTTTGGCTTCTTCCCTTTGAATAGTTCGTACGCTGTCTTCTTCAGGATTAGCCTGATCATCACCCTGTTGATGATGTAGCTTGCTGTGTTCACTGCCTCAGCCCAGAAATACCTTGGCAAGTTATATTCTGACAGCATTGTTCTTGCCATATCCAATAAAGTTCTATTCTTCCTCTCAGTAACTCCATTTTGCTGTGGTGTCCTTGGTGCTGAGAAATTATGCTCAATTCCTTCATTTTCACAGAACTCTGCAAACTTTTCATTCTGAAATTCACCTCCATGGTCTAACCGGATACTAACAATACTGAATTTCTTGTCTTTCTGGATCTTCTTGCTGAAATTGACAAAGCTTTCAAATATGTCATCTTTATGTTCTAGAAATGACACCCATGTAAATCTGGAGTAGTCATCAACTATAACGAATCCGAAATTCTTTCCTCCAAGACTAGTGGTTCTCATTGGCCCAAACAAATCCATATGAAGGAGTTCTAAGGGTTTTGAGGTGGTTACCACAGTCTTTGACTTGAAGGAGTTTTTAGTGTGCTTTCCCTTTGCACATGGTCTACAGATGCTATCCATTTTTGTGCTGATCTTTGGTAGTCCTTCCACCAGATTTCTCTTTCTGAGCTTGTTTATGCCATCCAAACTGCAGTGACCCAATCTTCTGTGCCACAGCTCAGTTGATTGCTCTTTATTTGCTGCCAAACAGATGTCTTGCTCTTTAAGTTCTTCGAGATAGAGTACATATAAGTTCTTCTCTCTATTAGCTTCGAAGATCACTGCTCCATCCTTCAATATACTGCACTTTGTCTCTTGGAACTGAATCTGATGACCTCTGTCACAAAGCTGGCTGATGCTGATGAGGTTATGATTTAGCCCTTTGACAAGCAGTACATCTTCAATAACTATTTTTCCTTTGTTATTTACTGAACCGCTGCCTATCACTGTTCCTTTTCCGTTATCTCCATATGTAACAGTCCCTTCTGTTGGGTTGAGTGTGAATATAATACATTTCTCCTCACATTTTGATGATGACAAGTTGTGATTTTAATGCATAACAATTGGAACATGTGAAATACATCACACCTGAAATAACAATATTCAAAAAGCATATTTCCAAGCACATTTATCATTTATATTCATGATAATATATTTAACTAATGATTTATGTGTTTATTTCTCAGGGACAAATATTTATTGCAAGGGTGGTGTCGACACACCTCACACTGGTGTCGACACAATGTTCCAAGCCCTAAGGCAAAAGATGAAGAAATGGTCAACTAGTGTCGACACTAGACCAGGGCAGGTCGACACTAGAGACAGATCCCAAAGAAATATGTTAACAGGCTTCTATCTCAGGTCGACACTAAACCAGATGGTGTCGACACTGGAGAGCCTTCCCAGAAGGCCTGTTTTTCAGATGGCTACAGCAGGTCGACATGAGATGATATCAGGTCGACACTAGATGCCTCTCTCAGGGAACTATTTTGCCCAGTCTGGGACAGTGTGTCGACACACCTCATGGGCAGGTCGACACACTCCGGAATCTTTGTGACTTAAAGATTCTCCTGGACACGTGGCACCCTAGGGAATTGTTGGGTTAGCCTTGGATCGTGTGCCCACAACCCCCAAGGGTACACTTGGACTATTAGGGGTATAAATACCCTCCTATTGGCTATCCAACATGCAAGAACCCTTTCAGAGCCTCCCAGAAATCTCGTTGGCGGCTAGAAGAGTTCTCCTCCCTGTTCTTGTCTTCCTGGTGCTTCCTCAAGCCAAATTCTCATCTGTTCAAGTATGAGAAGTGGAAATTGATCGTTGAAGAAGCAATTGGATCACCTCAAGGAAGCAGATTAAGTAGAAGCTGACTCTTGTGAAGAATTCAAGGAAGATCCTGAAGATCAGATTGCAGAGCATCGCCCAGGAACTTCCAGAGATCAAAGCTCTTCACAATTCGACCTTCTATAAGGGAGTACATCTAAAGAGAAAAGCTCATCAATACAATTCTCATTTTCCTTTTCTCTTCTGAGTGATTCTGAGATTGTGCATGGGTTGTTGCATGAGTCTCATGAATTAACTCTTGTTGGACTAGATCTGTTGCTAGAGGATCTGAGTCTTGTGTTTTTCTAGCAAGTTGTTTGTGAGCCGTCGTGCTCAGTGGTTTTGAGTCGTCGTACTCAAGTTGTAGTTGAGCAGTCTTGCTCAGGGTTCTAGAGTAGTCTTACTCTAGAGTTTGTGTGAGTTGTAAACTCAGGTTGTTGGAGTTGTCAGGCTCCAGTGGGTGTGTTGTACCCAGGTTGATTAGTGGATCCTCACTATGTGAGGGGTGGATGTAGGAATCACATGGTGTGATTTCCGAACCACCTAAAAATCTCTGTGCATTGATCTGATTGTGGTTTGAATTTATCCTTCGTTAGATGCATGCATAGGATCGTTTAAATTCATCTAATCAATTTGTTCACACACTCCGTTTGCATAACTCACTCAATTTATCTTCAGATCTATGAAATCTGTTTTTCAAATTGTCTCTGATTCAAGAGTTTTTTTTTTAAATTGGTTAAGCTTCCGCATTAGTAGGCCTAGATCTATTCAACCCCCCCTTCTAGATCTTGTCCTCATCATTTCTCGATCCTTCAATTGGTATCAGAGAGGGTTTACACTTGATCTTATTTGATCTGAGTAATTTCTGAGTGTTCTGTGTGATTTGTTTGCTTGCTTGTTTGCTTGCTGAGTGTTTCCTTCTTTGCACCATCCTTTTAATTCAATGGATTCCAGAGGGTTCATAGCTGAGGGTCATTCCATTAATAGGCCACCATTTTTTAATGGAACGGACTATTCTTATTGGAAAAATAGAATGCAAGTTTTTCTTAGAGCCCAAAATTATGAAATCTGGAAAGTAGTGGAGGTAGGCCCCTATGAGAACCAGGGAGAGGAAGAAACCTAGACTAGGGAACAGATAAGAAGGGCTACATTGAATTACAGTGCCATGAATATGATTCAATGTGCTGTTCACCCCAAAGAGTACTCAAGAATCTCAATGTGCAAATCTGCCAAAGAGATGTGGGATAAACTTGAGTTACTCTATGAGGGAACATCTCAGGTTAAGGAAACCAAGGCTAACATTCTTGTCTCTGAATATGAATTGTTTATGATGAAATCTAATGAGACAATTTCTGAAATGTTTGCCAGGTTTATGATCATAGTCAATGGACTGAAGGCCTTAGGTAAGGACTATACGGATGCTGACTTGGTAAGAAAAATTCTACGTTCTCTCTCTTCAATTTGGCACACAAAAGCCACTGTCATTGAAGATTCTAAAGATCTGTCCAAAATTTCTTTAGATAAGTTGATAGGATCTTTAATGACATATGAAATCAATCTAAAGATAAATGAAGAACATATAATCAAAACCAAGCCAGTAGCTCTAAAGGCCTCATCTAGTAACAAAGACAAGAGTCAAGATAAAACCAGTTTTGATGAGTCTGAGTCAAATGAGGATGAGATTGCCCTCATGACCAGGCAATTCAGAAAATTCTTGAAATATAGAAAAGGAAAACTTTTTGGAAAAAAGAAATATTCATCAGGTAAAAGAAACACTTCCTTTTCTAATGCTAATTCTAACAAGAATAAAAAATCTGACGAGATTGTCATCTGTTACAGGTGCAACAAGCCAGGACATATGAAGGGAGAATGTCCTGAAAACAAGAAGGAGAAGCACAAGAAGTTTCACAAGTTCAAAAGCCAAAGGCCATGGTAGCCACTTGGTCTGATGAAGACTCAAGTGAGAAGGAAGAAGACGAAAAATCCTCAAGTTCGGAAAGTGAGGAAATCTACTTCATGGCGAATAGCTCTGATGGAAAGGTAAGTACATCCTTCGAAGACTATTCAGTTGAGGATTGGCAAGATGCTTATGTAGAACTTGTTGAAAAATACACTGAAATGAGGAAAGAAAATAAACATCTCAAAAAGAAAATTGAAAACATTTACCATAACCAATCCTCAAACAAAAGAATTTGTGAACTAGAAAATGAAGTAACAGAACTGAATGAAGAAAAAGAAAATCTTCTGAATTTGATTAATGAGCTTAAGCTAGCCTCTCAAAAGGCCACCCATGAATTCAAAGAACTGTCTGGAAAGCTGGAAATGGAAAACCATGATAAACAACAAAAGGTTGAAGAAATCAAAACCTTACAAAACCAGTTAAAAGAAAAGGATGAAGTTATTGAAACATTCAAATGGTAAAGATAATCTGGAGGCCTTGCTGGGAGCAAAAATGAAATCAATTTCTCATGGACTAGGATTTAATAAACAAAAACCTAAGAAAGACAATCTGGTGAGAAGAAGGATAAAGCACCATTAATTAAATTTGTCAAAGGCCCTAGTCTTGAGAACACAGAAATCAAACAAACATCAAGCAAAACACCAAAAAGTCTAAAAACTCAGAATCAAAACAGGGCAACCAGGTCGACACAGTCACCTGACAGGTCGACACCAGTCCACAAGAAGAAGGTTTCTGTGGCTGTGGTGTGGACACCAGTCAAGGAGAGGTCGACCTGCTCAACATCAACAAAAACAAACCACAAAATGAAAAATTCAAATAAAAATTTGAAAAATAAGAAAAAGTCAAAGGAAGTCATTCATAAAAAACCTTGGACCTCCAAGACAACATATCAAGCTGATTGGACCAATTCTTGGAGCCAATGGTATCACAACCCATGTTGGTATCATCCTCAATTCTTCTATCCAAATTTCTTGATGTACCAACAAAATCCTTGGATTCCACCTCCTCATATCCAAATGAAAAACACCCCTCCTACTAAAAATAAAAACACAGGTGTTTTCATTCCTAAGGGAAAGAATAAATTGAAAAAGACTGAGAACACCACTGTAATAAAACAAAAATAAAAAACAAATCAAATTTGGGTGAGAAAAGATTTGATGACAATGTCCAAACATTCTGATGGTCCCAACACTGTTTGGGTACCAAAATCTTCTCTCCATTGATTGATTTTGCAGGAAGGTCGTGCACCCAATTCAAATGTGTGGTTCCTTGACAGTGGGTGTTCACGACACATGACTGGAGATAGAGCCAAAATTTCTTTCCTGATTGAGAAGGAGGGAGGTTCAGTAACATTTGGAGGTAAAAATAAAGGAAAGATCATTGGATCTGGAAAGGTTGGTCAAACTTCCTCAAACTCTGTTGATAATGTTTTATTAGTTGATGGTCTAGATTACAACTTGCTGAGTATTAGCCAACTATGTGACAAAGGTCACAAAGTTGTGTTTGAATCCAATTTCGGTAAGATCATTGATTCATCAACTGATAAAATAAAATTTTTTGAAAAAAGAGAAAATAATGTTTACATGATCGACCTTCATAAAATTTTTTTCTGAAAATCTTTGTTTTGTTGCTAATAAAGATGAAATTGTATGGACTTGGCACAAAAGACTTGGCCATGCAAGTTTCAGAACAATGAATAAATTGTTAAGGTTGAATTTGGTTAAGGGTCTTCCTGAATCATTTTCTAACATTGAAAATCAAGTTTGTGGGATCTGTGCCCAAGGAAAACAAACCAGGAAATCTGTTAAAACCTTCAATGAGGTACTCACGTCTAGACCACTAGAATTACTTCACATGGACCTTTTTGGGTCAACAAGAATTCTAAGTCTAAGTGGCAAGAGATATGGGTTTGTAATCATTGATGATTTTACCAGATTTACATGGGTTATCTTCTTGTCCCACAAAAGTGATACTTGTCTTGAGTTCAGGAAATTCTGTACCAATGCCTTAACAAACGTTTCATATAAAATCAAAAACATTTTGACTGATCATGGGGGTGAATTTGAAAACCAATCCTTTTCTGATTTATGTGCTGAACTTCAAATATTTCACAAGTTTTCTTCACCAAGAACTCCAGAACAAAATGGAGTTGTGGAAAGAAAAAATAGAACTCTTGTGGAAATGGCTAGATCCATGCTCTTAGAAAACAATTTGCCCAAATCCTTCTGGGTTGAAGCTGTAAACACAGCAAATCACATTCTAAATAGAGCTTTGATCAGACCAAAAATCAGAAAAACCCCCTATGAGTTATTGAAAAACAAAAAGCCAACTGTTTCTTATTTCAAAACCTTTGGGTGCAAATGTTATGTACACAACAATAATAAAGAAAATCTTGACAAGTTTGATGCTAAGAGTCAGGAAGCCATCTTCCTTGGCTATTCAGAAGTGTCAAGAGCTTTCAGAGTGTACATTCTCAAAAACAAAACTGTTGAAGAATCTCCACATATTATCTTTGATGAAAATTCTTTTTCAACTAATAATTCTAAATCTTGCAAGGAAAGACAAGATAGTGAAGAGGATGATTTCATTGTGGACTCTTCACCAACTGTTGAGGAGCTTGAAGACATTGGTGAGAACTTGAACATCAATTCACCATCTTCAAGTGGATCAGGTAACATTGCTCCAGATTTAAGTACCTCTCAACAGGTAATTTCTGAACATCGAATTTTGAGAGATCACCTATTAGATAATGTAGTTGGCAATTTGCATGATAGAGTTAGGACTAGATCATCATTCCTGCATGCTATTGAAGAAGACCCACTAGCTCTAATTTCCCAAATTGAACCAAAGTCAATTGATGAAGCTTTATCAAGTTCTGATTGGATTAATGACAAGCATGATGAACTTCATCAATTTGAAAGAAATCAAGTATGGGAATTAGTACCTAGACCTAGTGACCAAACAGTCATTGGCACTAGATGGGTTTTCAGAAATAAGTTGAATGAGAATGGTCAAGTCATAATAAATAAAGCTAGGCTAGTTGCAAAGGGGTACAATCAAGAGTTTGGAATTGACTTTGAAGAATCATATGCCCCTGTAGCTAGACTAGAAGCAGTTAGAATTTTCCTTGCTTTTACATCCTCCATGAAATTCAAAGTCTATCAAATGGATGTTAAAAGTGCATTTCTAAATGGATATATATAGGAAAATGTTTTTGTTGAACAACCTCCTGGATTTGAAAATGAAAACATCCTAACCATGTTTTCAAGCTTCATAAGGCTCTCTATGGTCTTAAACAAGCTCCAAGAGCTTGGTATGACCGTTTGAGTTCTTTTTTACTTGAAAAAGGATATTCTAGAGGAAATGTTGATCAAACTTTGTTCACAAAAATAGTCAATAATCAAATAATTGCAGTCCAAATTTATGTTGATGACATAATATTTGGATCAACCAATAAAGGCCTGTGTAATGAATTTTCAAATCAAATGAAAAATGAATTTGAAATGAGTTTAATGGGAGATCTAAAGTTTTTCTTGGGATTGTAGGTTAACCAAACACATGAGGGAATCTTCATCAGTCAAACCAAATATGTCAAGGAACTTTTGAAAAGGTTTAACTTTTAGAACCTTAAGCATTCAAACACACCAATTGCTATTAATGCTAAGCTAGAAGAAGACTCTCTTGGTAAGTCAGTAGACCCAAAGACCTACAGAGGTATGATTGGTTCTCTACTTTATCTTACAACTTCTAGACCTGATATTCAGTTTAGTGTGTGTTTGTGTGCTAGATTTCAATCAAATCCTAAAGAAAGTCACATGTTAGCTGTTAAAAGAATTTTCAAATATCTTGTTGGTACATGTGATTTAGGAATTTGGTATCATGCTAATTGCAAGTTAGATTTGATTGCCTATTGTGATGCTGACAATGCTGGATGTAAATTAGATAGAAAAAGTACAAGTGGCTTGTGTTTATACTTAGGTGGGTGCCTAATTTCTTGGGCTTCTAAAAAGCAACATTCAGTTGCTCTGTCAACTGCAGAGGCTGAGTATGTTGCAGCAGGTAGATGTGGAACTCAAATTCTTTGGGTGAAACATCAACTTCTTCATTATAACCAAGACTTAGGTTGTGTTCCCATTCTATGTGATAACACAAGTGCAATAAATCTGTCTAAGAACCCCATTCAGCATTCCAGAACCAAGCATATTGAAATTAGGCATCATTTCTTGAGAGATGAGTAGCAAAGAAATCCTTTGAACTCCACTTCATAGAAACTGAAAAACAAATTGCTGACATCTTCACCAAACCCCTTCCTGACAGTAGATTCTCATCTTTAAGGAGAGAACTTGGTCTTTGTAAATGTCCATTTTCTTGATCTCTCTCATTGGGATTGGGTTGAGTGTTAGGCATCTTCTGAGGGGGAGTTCTTTGCATCATCATATTCATTTGCTTCCTTGATTCATACTGATCATATCTCTCTCCATTTCACTTCTATTTCCTTTTGACAATGAACTCTTCAACTCACATTGTGTTGAACTTCTTGGTATATCAAATGGTGATTTGAAGAAGGACAAGTTCTGCTTGTCTGGACACTTTCACTATGCGAGAGTATATGTCTCCTTCAAGTAGCAAGAAATGAATATGCAATTGTTGAGGGGGAGCTTTTGTTTTTCAAATAGAATTATTTCTGATTTCAAAAAACTTGCATATCTTTATTCTGATGAAAAGTGGTTGAAATCCTCATCTCAGGGGGAGCTAGAGAATTCACAAGTCATGTCTTTTGAAAAATTCAAAACTTTTCTTGCATTACATCAATTTCCTTGCATGATGTCCTCATTCAGGTGTCTAGAGTCTCAAAATGATCCTTTGAGTGATCTACTATATTCATTTGTCAACTCTCACCTATATTCTTCAAAACTATAGAAATTCAGATTTCTTTCAAAGACTGAAGGATAATGTGTGCCGTGAATTTAAACATGTTTTTTTTTGCAACTGATGTTGGATATAAATGATGTCTTTTTTCAAAAATCTATCCAAAATTTCACAATTCAACAGAGCAATGGCACATGTGCTGAGAAACTGCACACCTTCACAATGAATGAAGTGTCATGTATGTCATGAGGCACTAATGCTATCTCTGTTCAAAGGGGTTCAAAATCAAAAATAAATGCAAAGCAAAATAAATATACCCTATTTTTTTATGATGACTGAGTAACTGGAAATATTGGCGTCTAAAAAACGTATATTTTCATGTCAAAAGGTCATCATTTACCCCTTTGAGACTTGATAATGGATAAATCTTTAGTATCCAGGGACTATAGTGTGTGAAAATCATTAGTTCTTGAGTGAACAAGATTTATCTCATTTGATAGTTTGTTTCAAAAACAAAATGTGTGTATCATTGGAGAATTGTTTAAAAGAAACATTCCTATCCATCATTAAGTTGTTTTAAAAAGTTGTTTACTTTCAACACACTTGATTTCAGTCTAAAAGATTTTTTTTATTTCTTTGGACTTGAAGAATATGGTAGTGTGTAGTTGATTGTTAAATGTATTATATCCCTCAAATCATCATTTTATTGACTCAAGTCAATGAATGCTCATATCCTGTTGGATATTGTGTAAAACTTGAATTGTGTTGAATTTTTTGCAAAATATAACACATGAATTTTTTAGCCTCTTAAAAATCCTTGAAATGATTATTCCACCCATTGCTTATCATTATAAAGATATCCCAAAAGTCACAAATTTTTCCATACTCAAATTTCAAATTTTTTCATCAGGCCAGGTTGACACTACTTACATCTAGTGTCGACACAGATTAGCTCAGGTCGACACTAATCTCTTCTAGTGTCGACACTGACCCCCTGCCAGAGTCATTTACGCTGTGGGCGCCGGTTAAGGGTTTGGTTGTTCCTGCGGGATTGGGTTGAGTGTTAGGCATCTTCTGAGGAGGAGTTCTTTGCATCATCATATTCATTTGCTTCCTTGATTCATACTGATCATATCTCTCTCCATTTCACTTCTATTTCTTTTTGACAATGAACTCTTCAACTCACATTGTGTTGAACTTCTTGGTATATCAAATGGTGATTTGAAGAAGGACAAGTTCTGCTAGTCTGGACACTTTCACTATGCGAGAGTATATGTCTTCGCCAAGTACCAAGAAATTAATATGCAATTGTTGAGGGGGAGCTTTTATTGTTCAAAGAGAATTATTTTTGATTTAAAAAACTTGCATATTTTTATTCTGATGAGAAGTGGTTGAAATCCTCATCTCGGGGGGAGCTAGAGAATTCAAGTCATATCTTTTGAAAAATTCAAAACTTTTCTTACATTACATCAATTTCCTTGCATGATGTCCTCATTCAGGTGTCTAGAGTCTCAAAATGATCCTTTGAGTGATCTACTATATTCATTTGTCAACTCTCACCTATATTCTTCAAAACTATAGAAATTCAGATTTCTTTCAAAGACTGAAGAATAATGTGTGCTTTGAATTTAAACATTTTTTTTGTTTGCAACTGATGTTGGATATAGATGATGTCTTTTTTGTCAAAAACTCTCCAAAATTTGTCAATTCAACAGAGCAATGGCACATGTGCTGAGAAACTGCACACCTTCATAATGAATGAAGTGCCATGTATGTCATGAGGCACTAATGCTATCTCTGTTCAAAGGGGTTCAAAATCAAAAATAAATGCAAAGCAAAATAAATATGTCCTATTCCTTTTTGATGATGACTGAGTAACTGGAAATATTGGCGTCTAAAAAAACGTATATTTTCATGTCAAAAGGTCATCATTTACCCCTTTGAGACTTGATAATGGATAAATCTTTAGTATCCAGGGACTATAGTGTGTGAAAAGCATTAGTTCTTGAGTGAACAAGATTTATCTCATTTGATAGTTTGTTTCAAAAACAAAATGTGTATATCATTGGAGAATTGTTTTAAAAGAATCATTCTTATCCATCATCAAGTTGTTCTTAAAAAATTGTTTACTTTCAACACACTTGATTTCAGTCTAAAAGATTTTTTTTATTTCTTTGGACTTGAAGAATATGGTAGTGTGTAGTTGATTGTTAAATGTATTATATCCCTCAAATCATCATTTTATTGACTCAAGTCAATGAATGCTCATATCCTGTTGGATATTGTGTAAAACTTGAATTGTGTTGAATTTTTTGCAAAATATAACACATGAATTTTTTAGCCTCTTAAAAATCCTTGAAATGATTATTCCACCCATTGCTTATCATTATAAAGATATCCCAAAAGTCACAATTTTTTCCATACTCAAATTTCAAATTTTTCATCAGGCCAGGTCGACACTACTTACATCTAGTGTCGACACAGATTAGCTCAGGTCGACACTAATCTCTTCTAGTGTCGACACTGACCCCCTGCCAGAGTCATTTACGCCGTGGGTGCTGGTTAAGGGTTTGGTTGTTCCTGCGGGATTGGGTTGAGTGTTAGGCATCTTCTGAGGAGGAGTTCTTTGCATCATCATATTCATTTGCTTCCTTGATTCATACTGATCATATCTCTCTCCATTTCACTTCTATTTCTTTTTGACAATGAACTCTTCAACTCACATTGTGTTGAACTTCTTGGTATATCAAATGGTGATTTGAAGAAGGACAAGTTCTGCTTGTCTGGACACTTTCACTATGCGAGAGTATATGTCTCCGTCAAGTACCAAGAAATGAATATGCAATTGTTGAGGGGGAGCTTTTGTTGTTCAAAGAGAATTATTTCTGATTTCAAAAACTTGCATATCTTTATTCTGATGAAAAGTGGTTGAAATCCTCATCTCAGGGGGAGCTAGAGAATTCACAAGTCATGTCTTTTGAAAAATTCAAAACTTTTCCTGCATTACATCAATTTCCTTGCATGATGTCCTCATTCAGGTGTCTAGAGTCTCAAAATGATCCTTTGAGTGATCTACTATATTCATTTGTCAACTCTCACCTATATTCTTCAAAACTATAGAAATTCAGATTTCTTTCAAAGACTGTAGGATAATGTGTGCCGTGAATTTAAACATGTTTTTTTATTTGCAACTGATGTTGGATATAAATGATGTCTTTTTTCAAAAATCTCTCCAAAATTTCACAATTCAACAGAGCAATGGCACATGTGCTGAGAAACTGCACACCTTCACAATGAATGAAGTGCCATGTATGTCATGAGGCACTAATGCTATCTCTGTTCAAAGGGGTTCAAAATCAAAAATAAATGCAAAGCAAAATAAATATACCCTATTTTTTTATGATGACTGAGTAACTGGAAATATTGGCGTCTAAAAAACGTATATTTTCATGTCAAAAGGTCATCATTTACCCCTTTGAGACTTGATAATGGATAAATCTTTAGTATCCAGGGACTATAGTGTGTGAAAATCATTAGTTCTTGAGTGAACAAGATTTATCTCATTTGATAGTTTGTTTCAAAAACAAAATGTGTGTATCATTGGAGAATTGTTTAAAAGAATCATTCCTATCCATCATTAAGTTGTTTTAAAAAGTTGTTTACTTTCAACACACTTGATTTCAGTCTAAAAGATTTTTTTTATTTCTTTGGACTTGAAGAATATGGTAGTGTGTAGTTGATTGTTAAATGTATTATATCCCTCAAATCATCATTTTATTGACTCAAGTCAATGAATGCTCATATCCTGTTGGATATTGTGTAAAACTTGAATTGTGTTGAATTTTTTGCAAAATATAACACATGAATTTTTTAGCCTCTTAAAAATCCTTGAAATGATTATTCCACCCATTGCTTATCATTATAAAGATATCCCAAAAGTCACAATTTTTTCCATACTCAAATTTCAAATTTTTCATCAGGCCAGGTCGACACTACTTACATCTAGTGTCGACACAGATTAGCTCAGGTCGACACTAATCTCTTCTAGTGTCGACACTGACCCCCTGCCAGAGTCATTTACGCTGTGGGCGCCGGTTAAGGGTTTGGTTGTTCCTGCGGGACAGTGTACCCTGAAAACCCCTTTTTCTTCTACAGGTCGACCCGATGGCCGTCTTCTACCTTTGAATCCGACAGGCTTTCCACCTCTTCCCTCCTCCAATCCATCCCTGTCATTCTTCTTACATTCCTTCCTCTTCATCCTCTCCTATTCCATTCCATCTTGTTTCCATGGCCCACAAGCAGGCCCCTCGCCGTGGAGCAAGATCCAGGGCTACGGCAAGGCCCATTCCGATGGATGATGCTCCTCCCTCTGAAAGGAGAAGCAAGAGGCGCCATGACCCTGCGGAGCAGCCAGGGCCTTCCTCTGCATCCCCATCATCTGCTAAGAGAGGTAGAACTTCCTCTTCTGGTCGAGGTAGAGGGTCTGCGTACCCTAGGAGGAAAATTCTGGATTCTTCTCTTGAAGTGTCTGAGCAATCATCCTCATCATCCTCTGAGGCAACTCCTTCCAAACCACTTCGTGAAGGGAAGATCATTCTAAAGCCCAGAGCAGTGGACTTAGAGGACAGTGAATTGAATGTTGCCTTTCCTGAAGTCCTCAACTTCTTTAAGTTTTAGTCTTGACAATCTTTCATCTCTGAGTTTCGCATTATGTACCCTAGACTTGTCCAGGAATTCTACATGCATTTGGAATGCACTGATGAGGGCTACAAGTCAAAAGCCAAAGGGATTGAGATTGATTTGCCTACAGACCTAGCAGCCACTCTGTTTAAAATTCCAGATGAAGGAGCAGACTACCATAATTTTGAATTCAACCTTCATGAAGCCTACACAATCTTAACTGGATTGCAAGTAGATCAGTCTGATCCCAAGCAAACTCAAGTTACTAAATTCAACACAAATACTTTTCCACCTGTGTTGAGGCTTACCCATCATATTCTCACCACTATCATAACACCCCAAGGTGGTGGGAGGGATAGACTCACTGACATTCAAAGATTTGTGATATACTGCATGAACAAGGACATAAAGATCAACCTCCATGTCATCATGTACCAGATCATCTCTGAGACAACTAGGGCAGATTTGCATAGATCACTTCCTTATGCAGCCCATTTGACTCAAGTCTTTAAACACTTTGGTGTGTCTCTTGAGAATGAGAAGTCCCAGAAAATTCCTAAGTCCAACATTTATTGTTTCAAGCATGTTCAAAAGTTTATGGGCTTTAGGATTGTGGGTGATCAGGTTAGGAGAGGGCCAGCTGCATTAGAGGCCCCTGTGGTTCAAGAGGATCAACCTCCAGTGCAAGAGGATCAGCCTCCAGCTCAAGAGGATCAACCTCAAGTGCATGAGGACCAGCCTCCAGTGAATGAGGATTAGCCTCATGTGGCAGTTGAAGTTGATGTACCCATTAATGCCCCACTTTCACCTCAACTTCAGCCCTCCTCCTCCATGAACCATGAAACTGAAATTACATCTTTTTCTCCACAACCTCCAGTTCATGCATCCACATCCTTTGGTGGACCTTTTGTTCCACCAGAGTTATACACCTTTTTAAATGACAAATTTGATGCTTTGAACACCTCCATTCAGACTATGACAGAAAATTTTGAGTTGAGGGTTCAGAGGTTGGAGAACACTGTGTCTGCCAAATTTATTGAACAAAAAGTAGCTTCTGACCATGCAGCGCAAAGGTTTAACAGGCTGATTGGCACATTGGCAGATGCTTCAGTTGAGCTAAAAGAACATCAAGAGGAGTTGGAAACAGTTCTTAAGGGAATTTTGGCAAATTCCCAAGCTGATGTCTTCAACACCAAGGAGACACTCTCTCAGATTTCTAAGACATGACTGTCTTTTGCACATCTGGTAGATGACTTGGAGAGCATGAAGAACTTATCTGCTCATATTGATGAAGAAATGACTGATCTGAAAAAGGAATTCAAAAGCTTGCATAGCTATGGTTGGTCAGCTGGTTCTTCTTCATCTTCACAGCCAATGTCAACTGACTTCAGTGTCCTTCAAGCTACAATGTCAGAGAACTCAGAGATAATGGAACATCTTTTACATACAAGACTCTCAACTATCCAAGATCAAATGAAGTTCAGTCTGACTTCAATGGAAAAGAGACTGATAGATATTGAGACCATCTTGATATCCATTCCTCCTCCTCCTCCTCCCCATTAATGTAATCTCTTTTGATGATGTCAAAGGGGGAGAAGATAGCAAGAAATTGTAATGTTTTTTAAATGTGTTTTTGAAGATTGTAATGTTCATATCTTTGAATGAAATGAATAGAAACTTTTGTGTCTTCAATGTGATTGAAAACTCTTTGAATGAATGTGAATGTGATGAATGCTTGTCAAGCTGCTTGACCTATGTGTGAGAATAGCTTATTTCTAGTAACATTGTGTCTTTCATGTGTGCAACTTTCAAATGTCACTAAAAAATGTTCAAAGGTCTTTGACAAGTATGAATAAAAGGAAATGAAAATGCTTAAAATCACATTTCATTGAAACTTTCTACTTCCATATGAATTTAATGTTGCCATCATCAAAAAGGGGGAGATTGTTGGGTTGAGTGTGAATATAATACATTTCTCCTCACATTTTGATGATGACAAGTTGTGATTTTAATGCATAACAATTGGAACATGTGAAATACATCACACTTGAAATAACAATATTCAAAAAGCATGTTTCCAAGCACATTTATCATTTATATTCATGATAATATATTTAACTAATGATTTATGTGTTTATTTCTCAGGGACAAATATTTATTGCAAGGGTGGTGTCGACACACCTCACACTGGTGTCGACACAATGTTCCAAGCCCTAAGGCAAAAGATGAAGAAATGGTCAACTAGTGTCGACACTAGACCAGGGCAGGTCGACACTAGAGACAGATCCCAAAGAAATATGTTAACAGGCTTCTATCTTAGGTCGACACTAAACCAGATGGTGTCGACACTGGAGAGCCTTCCCAGAAGGCCTGTTTTTCAGATGGCTACAGCAGGTCGACATGAGATGATATCAGGTCGACACTAGATGCCTCTCTCAGGGAACTATTTTGCCCAGTCTGGGACAGTGTGTCGACACACCTCATGGGCAGGTCGACACACTCCGGAATCTTTGTGACTTAAAGATTCTCCTGGACACGTGGCACCCTAGGGAATTGTTGGGTTAGCCTTGGATCGTGTGCCCACAACCCCCAAGGGTACACTTGGACTATTAGGGGTATAAATACCCTCCTATTGGCTATCCAACATGCAAGAACCCTTTCAGAGCCTCCCAAAATCTCGTTGGCGGCTAGAAGAGTTCTCCTCCCTGTTCTTGTCTTCCTGGTGCTTCCTCAAGCCAAATTCTCATCTGTTCAAGTATGAGAAGTGGAAATTGATCGTTGAAGAAGCAATTGGATCACCTCAAGGAAGCAGATTAAGTAGAAGCTGACTCTTGTGAAGAATTCAAGGAAGATCCTGAAGATCAGATTGCAGAGCATCGCCCAGGAACTTCCAGAGATCAAAGCTCTTCACAATTCGACCTTCTATAAGGGAGTACATCTGAAGAGAAAAGCTCATCAATACAATTCTCATTTTCCTTTTCTCTTCTGAGTGATTCTGAGATTGTGCATGGGTTGTTGCATGAGTCTCATGAATTAACTCTTGTTGGACTAGATCTGTCGCTAGAGGATCTGAGTCTTGTGTTTTTCTAGCAAGTTGTTTGTGAGCCGTCGTGCTCAGTGGTTTTGAGTCGTCGTACTCAAGTTGTAGTTGAGCAGTCTTGCTCAGGGTTCTAGAGTAGTCTTACTCTAGAGTTTGTGTGAGTTGTAAACTCAGGTTGTTGGAGTTGTCAGGCTCCAGTGGGTGTGTTGTACCCAGGTTGATTAGTGGATCCTCACTGTGTGAGGGGTGGATGTAGGAATCACATGGTGTGATTTTCGAACCACCTAAAAATCTCTGTGCATTGATCTAATTGTGGTTTGAATTTATCCTTCGTTAGATGCATGCATAGGATCGTTTGAATTCATCTAATCAATTTGTTCACACACTCCGTTTGCACAACTCACTGAATTTATCTTCAGATCTGTGAAATCTATTTTTCAATTTGTCTCTGATTCAAGAGTTTTTTTAAAATTGGTTAAGCTTCGCATTAGTAGGCCTAGATCTATTCAACCCCCCCTTCTAGATCTTGTCCTCATCATTTCTTGATCCTTCACCTTCTTCAGCCTGAAGATGAGTGAACAGCTTCCGGTTCCCTGACATGTGCCTTGAGCACCCACTGTCCAAATACCATTTGGATGCTCGAAGGTTACCCTGAAATAAAAACATTAAGTTTTAGGTACCCAAATTCTTTTGGGTCCTGAAGGGTTAGTATCATCAATTTTTCCTTTTATTATCCATTTCTTATGTCTAGTTGGACATGTTATTTTATATGACCTAACTTTTTGCAATGGCTACAACAAGATGTTTTTGTTACCTTTTCAATATATTTAAAATTAGCTTTGTATGTGATGTCTTGTTCAGGTACAAATTTTGGAGTTGGGTATGTTTTGGGATATATTATGGTTTCTTCATTATCTGGGGGTGTATAACCTAATCCATTCTTCTTCTTACTTGATCTTCTAGCACCTTTTAATATTAAGGACTTTTTACCATTCGTAAATTTTTCTAATGTGCTAGATAACTTTTTATTTTCTTCATTTAAAACTTTGAGTTCTTTTCTTAGTTCATTTGAACTCTCCTGTTTTTCTAATTTGATTATTTGTTTATTTTTATCTTTTAGGTCTTCACATAATAATTCATTTCTCCTTTTAAGTTCAATTATTTGCTTTTCCAGTTCCTCATTTTTTGTTTTTAGATCTGAGTTAGTGTTTTCTAAACAAGCAATATTTTTCTTGTTTATTTTTAACAATTTAGTTACTTCTCTATATTTGCTGTATAATTCGTTGAAATCTTCTTCTAAATTATCAGAATCTGAATCATTACAAGAATCGAAAGAGGAGTCAGAAGTTACCTTTTCTTCTGTATTTGCCATAAAAGTCAAGTTGGCTTCTTCTTCATCACTGCTCGAGCTTGACTCACTGTCTGAGTCACTGTTGTTCTCCCATGCGGCTGCCATTGCCTTCTTTTTGTATTTCTTGAATTTTCTGAAGTTATCTTTCTTCTTGTTTTCACCTTTCTTAATCTTTGGACATTCTGCCTTGATATGTCCAGGCTTCTTGCACTCATAGCATATCGGTTCTCCTTTCTTCAGATTCTTTCCTTCTGGCTTCTTAAACTCTTTGTTTTTCTTGAAGAATTTTCTGCCAGATTGAAACTTCTTCTTCTTAGCTAAAATTCGTTGCAATCTTCTTGATAGCATTGCTTCTTCATTTTCACTATCTTCAATGCCTTCGTTGTCATCTGAGCTTGCTTCTGATGATTCTTCTTCGGCTTTCAAAGCATTGGAGTGCTTCTTCTTGCTTGAGGACTCTCCCAGTCTCTCCATATTTATCTCATGGGCCATAAGGGACCCAACGAGCTTTTCCAATGACATCCTTTTTAGATCATTGGCTTCCTCAATGGCCGTTACCTTTGGGGTCCATGAGGATGGTAGAGACCTAAGGATCTTCCTGACCATATCTCCCATTTCATAAGTCTTTCCTAGTCCAGCTAAACCATTTGTGATATCTGTAAATCTACTGAACATCTGGGTTATGGGCTCACCTGGTTGCATCTGAAATCTTTCATATTGCATTACAAGAATGTCAATTCTTGTCTCCTTCACCTTTTCTGTGCCTTCATAAGTAATTCTGAGCTTTTCCCACATCTCCATTGCAGATTTGCAGGCTGAAACTCTGTTGAATTCTTTCTTGCTTAGGGCACAACACAGAATACTCTTAGCTTTACAGTTCAAGGAGATCTTCTTCCTGTCATCATCTGTCCACTGAGCCTTCTCATTTGTGACTAGGAGATCGCCTTCTTCTACTATGGACCATATCTGATAATCGTGGCCTTGCAGAAAGTATTCCATTCTAGTTTTCCAGTAAGTGTAATCTTCTCCATCGAACAATGGTGGTCGGTTGACTAACTGACCTTCGAAGTAACCTTGGGCTGCCATGGATCTTTACTCTTCAGATCGTTAGATCTTCTTCTTTGTCGAAGAGACTCGCTCTGATACCACTTGTTGCCCAGTTGACGAGCCCAGAGGGGGGGGGGGGGTGAATGGGTCTTAAAAAAAAATTATTTAGCCAGTACCTGTACTTAAAACATTCACACAAAGATGTTCTTCGATGAAGGTTAGTGAGGTTAGTATAAACAACAAACACACAAGAAATCAATCACACAACACAAGGAATTATCCTGGTTCGGACCTCCTCTCCTTAGGAGTCCTACGTCCAGTCCCTGAGCAACAACTCAAGATTTCACTAATTAGGGTACAGTCCCCCTATGGACACTACAAAACCCTGCTCAGCTGGTCTTCCCTCACACGAAGAGAACTACAACACCCTGGATACCCCACCAGGTCTTCCTTCACCACGAAGGGAAAAACAACACCCTGGATCCCCAGGTCTTCCTTCACAACAGAAGGGAAACAACCAGCAAAAATTAAGCAAGAACAGCAAGCCCCTAGATCAAGCTTTAACAAGCCACGATCTGAAGCTAATAGCCCTGAGAGCAAGAGATCTAAACAAAGCACTCTCTTAGAACTACACATGCTCTCTCTCTCTCTTATGGAAAGTAAGTCGTTGTGTTCAATAAAGAAATCGTTATGAACACTTAAGAAATCGTTGCAGAAAGCAAATCGTTACGGGGTCTTAAGAAATCGATGCGATGAGCAAATCGTTACGAGGTCTTAAGAAATCGATGCGATGACTTAAGGAATTATTGCGATGAGCAAATCATTACGAGGTCTTAAGAAATCGATGTGATGAGAAAATCGTTACGAGGTCTTAAGAAATTGATGCGATGACTTAAGGAATCATTGCGATGAGCAAATTGTTATGAGGTCTTAAGAAATCGATGCGATGAGCAAATCGTTACGAGGTCTTAAGAAATCGATGCGATGGCTTAAGGAATCGTTGCGATGAGCAAATCGTTACGAGGTTTTAAGAAATCGATGTGATGAGCAAATCGTTATGAGGTCTTAAGAAATCGATGTGATGAGTTAAGGAATCGTTGCGATGAGCAAATCGTTACGAGGTCTTAAAAAATCGATGCGATGAGCAAATCGTTACGAGGTCTTAAGAAATCGATGCGATGACTTAAGTAATCGTTGTGGGAACAATTTGTTTGCAAACAAACGATGTTTCTTTCTTATAAAGAAATCTTTAAGATACTTATGAAATCGTTATGATATCAAATCGTTCTAGTTCTATTGAAATCGATATACACTAAGGAAATCGTTGTTATTTTCAACAGAAGTCGATGTGGACTTAGAGAAATTACTTACTTGGCATTGATATTTCTACAGAAGTATCAATACTTACCAAATAGGCTTGATTTTCCTTGAGGTATGTCCTGTGCTCAAGACTTATGAAATATATGTTAATAAATTTGAAATGGTTTTATTAATCACTAAAATAAATATGTAATGAATTGAAATTTCATGGAGATAGACTGATCATCAGTGCTCTGCCTTCACCTGCTGACATGTAAGGCAGCGCGAAATAAACTCAGCGATATCTCTCTTCATCCCAAGCCACCAAAAGAGTACCCTCAAGTCATGGTACATCTTGGTGGAGCTAGGATGAATAGAGTATCGCGACCGGTGCACCTCAGCAAGTACCTCCTCCCTGACGTCCTCTGGAACGTAGCGTCTGTCCTGGAACCGAACCTCGTTGTCCTCGTCCCGTGCTACCTTGGGCAACTGCAACACGTCTACCAAGTCCTCATCTGCACTCTGCGCCTCAAGCACTTGCTGGTATATCGATGGACGAACTGTCATGCTAACCAACACTGCTCTCTCTCGGAGGCTAGATGGTGTGAACACACCCTGAGTGGCATCCTCCAGAAGTCTCGAGTGCCTAACCAACAAAGAACTCAAGTGGGCTCTCCTACTCAAAGCGTCTGCTACGATGTTAGCCTTTCCTGGGTGATAGGAAAGGGTAAAGTCGTAGTCCTTCAAGTACTCGAGCCACCTGCGCTGCCTGAGGTTGAGATCTCACTGTGTGAAGACATACTGTAAGCTGCGGTGATCTGTGAAAACCTCGAACACCTCACCGTACAGGTAATGCCTCCACAACCTCAAGGCAAACACGACCGCTACAAGCTCCAGGTCGTGTGTCGGGTAGTGCTGCTCATGCTTCTTCAGCTGACGAGAAGCATAAGCAACTGCTCGACCGTGCTGCATCAACACAACACCCAAACCAGTACCTGACGCGTCTGAAACAGTCAACTCATCAGAATCCGAGACACACACAGAAGCCAAGAAAGCAACACAACCGTCTCGAATGAGGCGCTGAGCTCTACAGAAGGAAACAAAGGGTCGGCAGACAGACTGGGTTCCTCAGAAGCAAAGCACAGGTGCTCCAGGTATCTCGAACCTCACAGCCTTCCTCTGACAATCTACCAGTGCAGAGTGCGCCTCCAACCAGTCCATGCCAAGAATGACATCAAAGTCATGGAGCTGCAAGGCAAACAGTCTGGCTAGTAGCCGGTGGCCCTATACCTTGACGCTGACACCCTCCAAGTAACCAAGGGTACGCACAAAGTCACCCGTCGGCAGCTCAACTGCAAGGTCACAGGCCCGCTCTGGAGCAAACTCAGACAAGGAAGCCAAGAACTCCTCAGAAGCAAAACAGTGCGTGGCACCTGGGTCAATCAAAACTCTAGCAGCTCTACCAAAGATGGGAACCATACCGACGACCAGATTAGAGGCCTCCGCCTCCTCTTTGGTGATGTTCATCACCCGACCGCGTCCACGTCCTCGCTGAGGCTGCTGCTACTACTGCTGCTGGCGCTGCTGCTGCTGCTGCGGCTGCTGGTACTGACCCTAGTACTGCTGCTGGCACTGCTACTACGGCTACTGGTACTGACCCTGGTACTGCTGCTGGCGCTGCGCTGGCTGGGGTGGACCGTATTGAGTCTGAGGTGCCTGCTACTGCTGCTCCTGCTGCTGCCTCAACGGACACTCTCGCCTGTAGTGACCTGGCTATCCACAATGGTAGCAACCTGCATCCTGCTAGCTCTGCTCTGCTCCCTACTTAACGGATTGCTCCACTAGGTATTGCTCCGGCTGACGACGTTGCTGCTGCTGGTGACGCCTGCCTCCACGAGTGAATAGCTTCTTCAACCTCGAGGTCAGTCCAGCACCGCCTGTCCCCGAAGAAGAAGAAGAGGAACACTCCCTCGGCTGCCCGTAGGGCACTAGTATGGAGAAGACCTCCCTGAGCCTCTACTCTGCTGTGGCTGAAAACGACACTCCCGCTCCAAGGCCGTAGCTCTCGCTACTGCCACCGCCAAGGTGTCACAGAGGTGACCAGCCATGGTCCACCTCAAGTCCGAGCGTAGCCCGCTAATGAACCGCTCGATACGAGCCTGCTCACTAGCGGCCACATGGGGAACGTGTCGAAGAAGATGCAGGAAACGTTGGTGGTACTATGCCACGGTCAAGTCTCCTTGTACCAACTTGTGGAACTAGTCCCTCCTCTCACGGCAAGCGTAGTCGGGGAGGAACTCGCCGTGAAAGGCCACTAGGAACTCCTGCCAAGTGATATGGACCAACCTCCTGCCCTGAAAACTGGTCTGCCTCACTGCCCTCCACCACTCGTGGGCTGACCCCTTCAGCTGATATACTGCCAACCTGACCTGATCCTGCTCTGCACAGTCCATGGCCTCAAAGGTGCGCTCAAACTCATGGACCCAACTCTCTGCCCTGTTAGGATCACGGTCACCAGAAAAAGTAGGAGGTTGAAGATGAAGAAACCTCTCCAGAAGCATTGTGCGGTCCTCAGGTGATGCTGCTGCTACTGGAGTCTGCTGATGTACCACTGGGGGTACCTCTCACTGGACTGGTGCTGCCTGCGGGGTCGGTGGTGGCTGCTCGTCTGCTGCCATCTCTACGAACTGTTGACCTCCTGCTGGCATCTGCTGGTACGGTTGGTACTGAGGGTACTGGGGGAACTACTGGCACTGCGGGTAACGCGGGTACTGCCAAGGACCCTAAAACATCGCTCTCCACCACTGCTCCATGACGGCCGATGGGGGCTGGGGCGGAAACCACTGCTGCTGTTGTGGATCTCCCTGCCATAACGAAATGCCCTATGGCAACGGGTCCTTAGGCTACTCAAACTGTTGGGGCTGAGCGTCGATCGACACGTGCTCGGCTGCAACTGACCCGTCCAACTCGAACTCCTGACGCTCCACCAGCTCACAAACCTGCCTGCGAGTGCGTGGAGGCTTGTTCTGCAAAACAAACACAATAAGAAGTTAACAGATAAACTCCAGCGGCTTAGCAGTGTTACTTGTACTTCTTAAGAGACTTTACGTTATTACTTATTTCCACTACAAGTCTTGATAGACCCCTTGCTCTGATACCACTGTAACGACCCCGACACCTAGATCCCCGGCTCCCACTAAGAATCCGAACATCGGGACCGCCGCCCATGGGTCCGGAGACCCGGAAGGGCTAACGGATCGGTCTAACAAGATATGTAACAGAAATAAATAACAACAAATGTACTAAAGTGCACCACAAGTGAACGGAAAGTGTCCAACACTAAGTAACAGTCTAGTACAGTCCCAAAGTAAATAAAGTACAAGTGCTGAAATAAACGGGAAGGAACACGTCCCTTAGGGGCATACCCCGAGGGTGAAGTACAACTGCTGGGGGAACACTGCCACTAGAGACGCCGACTACTGCGGGCCCATCTCCTCAGTCTGCCATGGAGGGAGCTATTGTGAAATCTCACCTACAAAACAGGGAGTGAGCTTCACGAAGAAGCCCAGTAGGGACTACCAATCTCCCACTAGTTCTAACAGTAAAATAGAACTAGGTGCAATAATTAAATAAAGTAGTAAAGTCTATTCTATTAAATAGAGTCAAGTGCGGAAGCGTGAAAGAAACTACACGGTCGTCGGTCTAGGCTACACAGTGGAACCAGAAAACCCGTGTACACCAAAGCACCACAAGAACCCAGCTGTAACATAGACAGTAGACACCGCCTGAACAAACACACTAGCTACAGAACACTACACTAGTCAGCCGGTCAGGTGCGCCACGCGCCTTACCCTCGACCAACGGTCCATGTCTAACACCTCCCGTCGGAGTGAGACGCGGAACAAGAACAACCACAACTGTCGTAGTCTGGCCGGACTACGGTCCCACGCCTGACCCCTCTAAATGGTTCTGGAACCACGTAGAGTGAGGCAGTGAGAAAAGGACTAGCTGATCTGTGCCATACGAGCTACCAACCACCGGCGTCCTAGACTCAGCTAAGAGAGCTCTACAAACGACTCACGCCGTTGTCCCACCGTTTTCCCCTACTGCTACCAGAGTCAACGACTCGAGCAAACCCGCCGCTCGGAGCAACACCCTCTGACACAGGCGCGTGGGGACTGGGGGTCCCAGGTAACGGTAACAACCTCTCTCGTGGACAAGCCCTCAAGTGCCTAGCACTGGGCAGAGAGAGACTAGTAGTAGCACTGCACTAGGAACAACACAGGTGCCAAGAAAAACCAAGTCCCAGCGAAAGCTAAAATGGAACACCAACAGGTCAACAGTCAACTCTCGATCAGAAAGGCGACGTATCCACCTGTCGCGACCAGAATGCGACAGCATTGTCCGTCGTGACAAGAAATCGGAAGGCAGCCCTGCGCCCATCGCGATAGCATCGCGACGGCTACAGGTGCCGCAACAAACCTAGGCCTTCTGGATGTGACACATACACCGTCGTAATCTCATCGCGACGGAGACAGCAGTCGCAATCCAGCAAGACCCCGAAACCTGGAGAGCTACCACGTACCCCGTCACGTTTGCTAGATGTGTCGGGTTACATGGGAATGCGACGCCACGATACGTCGCGACCACAGCCGAGTGCTCTAACAAGAACAACCCCACAACCTCTTCAAACCACGAGCGGTACAACAAGGGGAGAGGGGCATTCCTCACAATGAAACACATTTCAAATGCTATCAAACCACCCTCACTAACCCCATGCATGAAGAGAAAGGTGAGCTACACTCCATAGACTTACATGCACACATGAATCTCTCAAACATGCAACCCCCATCCAAGTATGATTCCATACAATCAAACACATTGCAATCATTGTACAGAAACTACAAGGATACAAGCATCACCTAGCATGAAATCTAGGCTTAGGAGAAATGGGTTGGGAACCTAGCATGAAGGATTAGGTGGAGGGTTTGGGGTCCCTACCTCCAATTGAAGAACCACCCTATTAGGGCCTTCTCGTAGGAATGCACTCCTCCACCTCCGAGCTCCAACGCTCCACGAACCTCCAACGAGCCGAGCTCGATCTCCTCCTTCAAGCTGATGTAGGGATGCACCAAGCATGAAGAACACAAAGAGAAATGAGGAGGAGAAGAAGGGGAAGACAACACAAGGTGGAAAGTTCAATCCATGCAACTTACCAAAATCAAGCCACAAAGGCCAACCAAACTCCCCACGGAGCACACCACCACAAAGATCGCCGGAGGAGACAAAGAACACAGGCAAAGAGGCAAATGAAGCTTTTGTTCTCGGGCTAAAGCCTTTAAACTCAGACGTTAAGAACGCGACGGCCCTGGTCATCGCGTTACTAACCATAACGCACCACCCACGTACGTTGTGATCTCAAGGCGCCTGCGGCCCTGACGGTCAAAGCCGACACGTGGTGTGCATGCACAACTGACACCTAATCACGACGGACCGATAGGACATGATCATGCATGCAAGCCAACACGTGTATGCACCACCCAGACAACAAAACGAAAAAATTGTCGTTTGCTGTCAGATCCAAGTCGCGACATGGGCGGCCAGTGCGTTTTCATCAAGAATGCGACGGCTACCTTCGTCGCCTTCAGAAGGTGACGGCCCTGCACGTCACGATACTAATGGAGAGTAGTTGACCCAATGGGTAACAGGGATGTTACAGATATTATTATAGTGTGGTGTGTGGTATGCGGGGTGGAAAATGGAAGAGAATGAAAAGAAAAGAAAAGATCTGTGATCGCCAGGTACGCAAGGGTACCGAATGGAGATGCACGCAAGGGTGCGAAATGGAAACGAGTGATCACGTGGAATACCTGTTGGAGCGTGGGAGGTTGCGCGGGGATGTGGGTTCCTCTTCATCTACGAGCACGGTCGGCCATGGTAGAAGGCACTTTTCCTTGTTTTGATTACCCTGACAAAAGGAAGACAAAGAGGATAAAGGGGATTAGCCACCGGTGTAGTATCAAATCTAAATAAATGAAATGAAATGAATGAATAACATGGAAGTGTACTTACCGCATGGTGGCTTTTAAACCCCTAGGAGGTAGGTGTGTGTGTGTATGCATGCATGTGTATGTGTGTATAAAAAGGGGGTAAAGAAGAGCCACGTGGGGCTCGGAGGAGATGATATAAACAAGAAAGGGAGAGGCGGTGCTTCCCCGAATATTGGATGGTGTGGCGGCGCTGCTGACTGGACGGATGAAGAGGAGGAAGCAGCTTCCTCCCGCCTCGCTCCAATTCACGTGAGGATGGCGGACAGGACGCCAGCTCCGAACTCCGAGGAACGAGGATGTGGGTTGGCGCGGAATGGTAGACGCTCCTCCTTGGGTCTGGAGCCAAGTCGTCGATCCGGCAGGGTTCCGCCGTGAATGCCCCCCCCCCCCCCCCCCGCCCGTTCTGCAAATGACCCTCGGGGGTCTATTTATAGAGGTGAAAGACTTGAATCGCGTCGGGGACAGCCGCCGCGACTATGAATTGAAAACGCATCGGGTATGAGCGTCGTGATTCAAAAGTCAATTTGATGGGACAGTCGCATGATGATCGTAGCCCACAGCTACGTTTGGAATCACGTCGGGTAAGGCCGCCGCAACTTGAAATTGCGGGGGCCCTCGCGGACGCGATTTTAATTGGGTAATGATTCGAAGCATGGGCTCATAAATGCGCCAGTCCTAGCTGGAGACTTTAGGTTTTGACCTTTAAAACCGTGGCGGTTCAGGCGAACGCGATTCAAAGATCCGCCATGATTTGATGCATGGGCGCCCTTGAGTGCGACGACTTTAGGTCCAGGGCCTAATCGCGGTAGCCATGGTGGACGCGATTCCAATTGGAGCATGTGCCAAAAGGCGGATAAACGAGCATAATCGCGTCCACCATACCGGATGCATTTCGGCTGCGTTCATAAACGCGTCCGCCATACCCGACGCGACTTGAAAATGATGCCCACGTTGCCCGGCGAGCCTTGGAAATGGAGGGGAAGCACTGGGGAGGAATGGGGTGATCCAAGAATGATTGGGAAACTACTCTTTGCAAGGAAAATGGAGGGCCATTTGTGGCATTATGGTGCAATATGAAATTTGCCCGCGGTAGAGTCAAAATCACGTGTCTACATCTGCTATGCCTTGGTGTCTGCTTTGCAGGGGAGCGAAGCGAAGGGACATGAAGTGGAGTGCAATGAAATGAAATGGAGCGAAATGAAATGAAAGAAATAAAGCGTAGCGAAGTGGAGTGCAGTGGAGCGGACTGAAAAGTAGACGCCAAGGTGAAAAATAGACACGCATGACAATTGGTGACTACCACCTGAAAAGAGTCTTTTACCAATACCCAAAGAAGTCACCCCCAGGAAGAAGACCACAAGAAGCAAATGTTTGGATTGGAAGAAAGGGGTAAGGGTGCACGAAGGGCACAACTGGAGGTGTGTACGTGGTACACGAAGGAAAGGTGCCACGTGGGGCACGAAAGGAGAGATCAACTTCCAGTGAAGGGGAAGTACCTAAGGACACAATCCGTTAGGTTGCACCGTTGGGGGCATCTACCACTACCTCAGGTGGATCTCTGGGAGTAAGGATGAAATGTAGAGGGACAAATCCAAACAAAGGTTCTTAAGGAAATCAGCCCGGAGGTGACAACAGAGGGAGTTGGGTACTTGACCCGGATTGGAATATTTCAAATTGCTTTGGATTTGGAGCGAGAATGGCTCTCAAATTGCAATGGAAGAGTGGTTTTCAACAGTGATTTCAATATGCATGTATGCTGGGTTAAAAGCAAAATAGGTTAGAAGGAGTATAAAATAATCAAGGATATTATTGTTACGATGACGTTGAGTCATGACCGGATTTTTATGCATGGGTCCGTCGTCCTCATGTGCCAAGCGTGACGGCCTATCCGTGTGGCTAAGGATCCTCTGGGATAATCATTGTTTTTGTTAAAGGGGAACTCAAATCCCAGATTCCTCAGAGCCACAAGGTCCTTGACATGTTCTAAGGGTAACATATAGTAAATGTAGATAGTTGATGGTGAAGGCAGCGGTTGCAGCTGATGTAGCGCCAGATGAGGTAACTCGTATCTTGCACTCAAAAATCATTAGCCAAGATAAAACATATCATGGAATAACACATTTATAGCACGAAGCATGGATAAAGTAATCAACAACGGACGCAGCTCAAACAATTTTGTTTGTTAAATTATGAGGATGAGTGATCTTTGGCCGAAGAGATTGGAGTTCAAGATGGGAGGAACTAATGATTGGAAGAATTGGCTTGATCTGGCGCGAAGAGGTGCAATGCGCTTGCCATGTGCAACACCATCATGATGATTTTTTTTTTAGGTATTTGAATTTTTGTTGGATTTTGAAAATATTTGAATTTTTTGTGGGATTTTTGAAAATATTTGATTTTTGTGGGATTTTGAAAATATATGGATTTTTGTTGGATTTTTTGAAATATTCAAATTTTTATGAGATTTTTGAAAGTATTTGATTTTTTTTTGGATTTTGTAATATTGCCATGCCATGACAGCATTAGGGTTATAAAAATTGACTAGCGAGGGGTCCTCATTATCTCCTGTGTCATTAAAGGATGTCCAGAGTAAGGCGTGCTTTTATAGTGGTGTCCTAGGCTAATTGCACTTGGTTAACGGTGGCACCACCATAGCCATGCCTCAAAAGGCGACTAAGTCTGGCAGGGAGAAGGGAAGATGTTTTTGGAGATAAGCTTGGTATGGGTGTTTAAAGAGTTTAGGTTTGACTTCCTCCCGCGGCACAACCGTCAGAAAATTCAGTCTAATTTAAGCATTTGGGACTTTTGGAATTAGTTTGATGACCATCTTGTTTGTTGGGACATGCGTACGACCGGGTCAGTTTGGATCTCCGCGGGGACTTTGCCACTCTTTGCCATGCCCTATTATAGTGATTGATTGATTTTGATTTTTGCATGCATACGTCTAGGTCCATTTGGATCTCTGAGGGGACTTTGCCGCTCTTGACATGCATTTGACTTGATTTTTCATTGGTCATTTTTATTGCCCCTTTTTTTTTGAGACATCCTCTCATCAGGGAGTGGTTCAGGTTGGTTGCCTTGCCCAGACTACCTCTACTACCCATACTTTGGCCGAGTGAGAGGAGAAATAGGCATTCATGCCTTTCAGGCATGGCTGAGACAGTGACAGTGTCTTCCGGGAGCAACCGGCTTGGGGCGCCGTGTAGTGTGTGCAAGTGCCCATACTAGGGGCAAACCTTAATGACCCAGGAGGGAATTTTGGACTCCTCGCGCGAAGTTCTCATAACATGATTGCTGCGATAGCATGGCAATATTGAAATATTCATCTTTTTATTGATTTGTTTTTTTGATCTGCCGCGCACGTTCTCTCCTGGCAGATTGCGTAAAGGCCTTGACTCTTTCTTGCCTATGTTGGAGTGCCACCTCACCTTCGATCTCCTCGGGTCACATGTATGGACAGATGTAAATCCTTGCGAGATCTTCCTTTTCCAGTCCAGAGGAGCACCACATCCGCTAGTGGGTGCTAGGGCGCGTAGGAGGTAATGGTTTGGACGAGATGCTGACAAAACATGTAGGTTTTTCAGTTCAGTTCAGTTTTTGCAACGGGTCGTCTTATGGCAACATAACCATTACTCCTTTGCCCCCCTTTTCCTCTTTTTTTTTTTTTTTCTTTACAAAAGTAAGAGTTCGGAGGATAACAGGAGGACAAATATCTTGCGCTGGGGCGAGACTCAGAAACTATGAAGAATGTACAAAATTATTTGGAATTAAAAAGATAAGTGGGGGCTAAAACCCTGAAAACAGTGAGAGAAAGGTCGGATGACCTGATTGAAAATGGGGAGGAGAGAATTGCGGAAAGAATTTGGAGACTCCGGGGGGACCGGAGGGAGTAGAAGAAGAAGGAGGGTGCGATGCCCTGAAAGAGAAGAATTTGGATGGCCCGGAAGAAAGCAAGGAAAAGGTAGGCCATGAGGGGCCAAGAAAGGAGGTGCACCGCATGGGGCGCAAAAGGGAAAGGTGCCACGTGGGGCACAAGAGGGAGATGTGCCTCGTAGGGCACAGGATGGAGATGTGCCACGTGGGGCACGGGATGGAGATGTGCCTCATGGGGCATGGAAAGGAGTCATGCCTCGCGGGGCACGGAGGGGAGAGTAAGGATTACAAACTGGGACGCGATGCCCAGTACAAAAGGATGAATCATAAAAAAGATGGAAATAAAATGCCTCTCGTGGGGAGGGAATGCGGAGAACCCACGGGAAGGTGCTATGCTTCGTGGGACATGGAAAGGAGTCCTACCTCGCGGGGCACGGAGGGGAGAGTAAGGATTACAAACTGGGACGTGATGCCCAGTACAAAAGGATGAATCATAAAAAAGATGGAAATAAAAGGCCTCTCGTGGGGAGGGAATGCGGAGAACCCACGGGAAGGTGCTAAGTAGCACAAAAGATGATTGAAACGGAAGTGGAAAAGATGGAGGCCCCCTGGTCTTTTGCCTTGCCCGACGCTTATGTTTCCGCTTGGGAATCGACTTTCTAACCCTCAGGTACTTCCTCACATATTTTGCCCAACGGGTGGGGGGGTCTAGCTTTTCTCAAAGGATTTGGGTGGCTCTCAATGATTGGGGGATTGTTGACATCCGTCGAAGCTTCAAGCAACAGCGGCAACTCCCTTGGAATGTAATTGAAGGAAAGGTGGAGAGTTCCACTGGTGGAGTTGGAAGCACCAATGAGGGGACCGTGCCCAAAGATTGTATAGTGTGTGATACGAAAAGGGGCACGTCCCCTTGAGTAATTGATTGTGCTAAGGATTTGACCTTTGAATGGGTGAGCACAATTTGGATAGTTGACCCCTTCACTGGCATGGGGAGGTTCACAACAATGGTGTGAGGGGTCATGAGAGCTTGGAGGGGGAGATTCCCTATGAGTATTTCGAATTGAAGTTGGTTGGCAACTGGAATGATTGACATATTTTTAGAAGGCCTCTTGACGGCCATGGATGAAGGGTAGGACTCCCGCTCAGTGAATGTGCCTGGTACAGAAACAATGACCAGTATGTGAGGAATATAATCTTGGAGTTTGAATGGCATGCCCAGTCCCGGGGCTTCCTTCTTTTGCTGACACTTGCAGCTCTTCATTTTTTTGCACCTGCTCCGTTGGATGGGGGTGGAGATGGAGGTAGCAGAAGGTTGTATGGCCGGTGGAGGTGTGGTAGGTATGATAGGGAGGTTTTGCTCGAGTTCGGTTGCCAAGGGTGTTGGCGTAGTGGGAGGTTTAATGGTTGGTGGAGGTTTGATGGTGGAGGGTTTAATAGAGGAAGGTTTGGTAAATGTGGATGGTAGTGTAGGAGGCGTAGGTAAATGGCATACGAACATGACCTCGGAAGGTTCATCGTCGTAGCACCAAGTGGTTTCGCAGATGGGTTGGGCATTGGCAACTTCGGCCCGAGCAACAGGCTGTGATGGAGGTGGAGGTTGTTGTGGTAGTATGGGAGTTGGCATGGATGCCGGAGCAGGTGCAACGTAAGGCGCAGGAGCTTCTTCATGCATGGGGGCATCGTAGGGCCCAGTTGGAGGTTGCTGGGTCTGAGGAGGACGAATCAGTGGACGCCTAGGTGGAGGCATGTTGTGGTAAATGGGGGTTTGCGAAGATGTATATGATGTGGATGTTGTATGGTGGCGAGGTGGGTGGTGGATGGCGTCCACTGATTCGTTCTTTCTCGGATTAATTTGATTGAATAGTTCTACGATCGGAGAGTCCATTAAATGGGCTTGAATGTAACATCCCTGCTCGTAGAGCTCTTCCATCGTATCGATTTGGTTCATGGCCAGGATGTGCTTGAACCTCGGAGCAAAGTTAGAAATGATTATTTTGACTTGCTCTGACTCTGAGAGCACATGTTGCAGGCGGGTGGCCATTGACCTCCAACGGTCAGCAAATTGTACAAATTCCTCGTTAGTCCTCATCTTCTCTGATGCTAGTTCCGTAATAGAGAGATAAGGACTAACGTGGTCTTTGTACCTTTGAAGGAACTTTTTATGTAATGGGTGGAAGTCTCTTGCCTCACTTGGCTCTAAGGTGTAGGACCATCAAGAGATTTTTTGAAAAGATATGCCAGAGTAATTGGGTATTGTTTCCAACGAGAAGACTCATATAGAAACTCCTTGATGTGAAGGTAGGGATTCCCCGTGCCATTGCACAATCGGTACGTCGGCATCTCCGAAGGACGAATATAAATTTGAGCGTGAGCCGGCATGGTGGCGACGGGGTCACCCGTGGGATTTGAAAGCTTGTTTATTTGACCCTCCAGATTGTTCAATTTCTAGAGAAGAGCATGTTGGAGTGGAGTGGGTTGCCGCTGGGCATGTGAGGGAGTACATGGGGGTGGCCTTGAATTAATGGGCCTTCCCAAGGGTTGGTCTGCTCGGACCAGAGCACGGGAGTGCAAATGGCCAGGGGGCCGAGGTGATGAAGATTGTACAGGGAGATGTGGCGAAGTCGCCGGAATGTACAAAGGCGGGTGCCTGGGGGAAGGAGAAGGAGGAGGAGTCGCACCCTCAACTAAAGATTGAATTAAATTGAGCTGTTGAGGGGTGAGCTGATCTATTGCATGCAGGACAGTTTGTACAGTAGGATCATGGCGGGGGAAAGGCTCTCGCCGGGTTTTGATTGGAGTTAAATGTGAAGGGACATCAAGTTGGTCAGTGCGCGGTGTGCGTACATAACCATAGGAAGTGGAAGGTCGTCCCTCATGGTGGTGAAATGGACGGACATGGGATTGAAAAGATGGAGATTGAACATCATCCTCATAGTCCACATAATCGAAGTTAACATGATGGTATTGTTCCATTTTTACTTAAGAAAGTAATCAAACAAGGTTGAACAAAGATATAAACCAGTCAATGAGGTTCAAACAAGTTATGATGCTTACGTTGATTTTAGGAGTTTCACAATTAATTAGATGGATTTATGAACAATGTGTCACTCCAGGTGAGATCCTAGATGGGTTGAGTATGGAACTTCAGGGTGCAACTAAGCTTACCTCTCACCACGCAATAGGATGACTAAACCTGGGTCAACGGAGTGGGTACCGCCAGCTCGGTCAGCCGTGAGGGAATCCACGGGGTACAGAGTCTTACGGGGATCCGGGAGAAGGTTTGGTAGTCCAAAGGGACGGAATGCCCAGTAGAGAGCTTGCCTTCACCGGAAGGGTGTGTGGAGCCTAGGATATGAGGGAAGGAGGTCCCCTGACCAATGCAAAATGCCTTGTATGTAGTAGTTTATAGCAAAAAAATGGCAAGGGGGGCGCATTCTATCAGCACTGTGAATCGCCGCAAGTACAGTCGCCGCGACCTACAGAATCACGTCCAATCACCTGGCCGCAGTTCTAAAAGCCCCCAGAAGGGTGTCAGTGCCGCGGTCGGTCCATGTGGACAGACTGCTGATAAGAATGCGTCGGCCTTCGCCGCCGCGACACAAATCAGAAATACATCCGGCGAACCAGCCGCGTTCTAGGAGGCTGAATCGCGTCCGCTGTATCGGACGTGATTCGAAAGGCAACCTGAGGACAAAAAAGAAAGCAGAAAAATACAGGACATGCACAAGAAGAAAAATCAAACACACAACATGCTTTTGCCAGGTATAAAGTGAAGATAAAAGAAGGAGGGGCACGCGGGGGCGCCAAGGAGAGTGCCACGTGGGGCACGAAGGAGGGAGGGTAATCAAAAGGAAAGGGCGAAAAGAGGTCCCATCGCGATCACCAATTTGTGGGTGATGCTTTTCGTTCCTTTTTAGGGGACGAAGAACAAGTGGTCCACAAAGAGGGATATTATTATAGTGTGGTGTGTGGTATGCGGGGTGGAAAATGGAAGAGAATGAAAAGAAAAGAAAAGATCCACGATCGCCAGGTATGCAAGGGTACCGAATGGAGATGCACGCGAGGGTGCAAAATGGAAAGGAGTGATCACGTGGAATACTTATTGGAGCGTGGGAGGTTGCATGGGGATGTGGGTTCCTCTTCTTCTACGAGTACTGCTGGCCGTGGTAGAAGGCACTTTTCCTTGTTTTGATTACCCTGACAAAAGGAAGACAAAAAGGATAAAGGGGATTAGCCACGGGTGTAGTATCAAATCTAAATAAATGAAATGAAATGAATGAATAATATGGAAGTGTACTTACCGCGTGTTGGATTTTAAACCCCTAGGAGGTAGGTGTGTGTGTGTGTATGCATGCATGTGTATATGTGTATAAAAAGGGGGTAAAGAAGAGCCACGTGGGGCTCAGAGGAGACGATATAAACAAGAAAGGGAGAGGCGGTGCTTCCCTGAATATTGGATGGCATGGCGGCACTGCTGACTGGACGGATGAAGAGGAGGAAGCAGCTTCCTCCCGCCTCGCTCCGGTTCACGTGAGGATGGAAAATGGGATGCCGGCTCCAAACTTCGAGGAACGAGGACGTGGGTTGGCGCAGAATGGTAGACGCTCCTCCTTGGGTCGGGATCCGAGTCGCCGATCCGGCTGGGATCCGCCGTGAATCCCCCCCCCCCCCCCCCTCTACAAATGATCCTCGAGGGTCTATTTATAGAGGTGAAAGGCTTGAACCGCGTCGGGGACAGCCGCCCCGATTATGAATTGAAAACGCGTCGAGTATGAGCGTCGCGATTCAAAAGTCAATTTGATGGGACATTTGCATGATGATCGTAGCCCACAGCTACACTTGGAATTGCGTTGGGTAAGGCCGCCGCAACTTGAAATTGCGGCAGTCCTCGTGGACGCGATTTCAATTGGGTAATGATTCGAAGCATGGGCTCATAAATGCACCGGTCCTAACTGGAGACTTTAGGTTTTGACCTTTAAAACCGTGGCGATTCAGGCGAACGCGATTCAAAGATCCGCCATGATTTGATGCATGTGAACCCTTGAGTGCGACGACTTTAGGTCCATGGCCTAATCGCGGAGGCCATGGTGGACGTGATTCCAATTGGAGCATGTGCCAAAAGATAGATAAATGAGCATAATCGCGTCCACCAGACCGGACGCATTTCGGCTGCCTTCATAAACGCATCCGCCATACCCGACGTAACTTGAAACTGATGCCCACGTTGCCCGGCGAGCCTTGGAAATGGAGGGGAAGCACCGGGGAGGAATGGGGTGACCCAAGAATGATTGGGAAACTACTCTTTGCAAGGCAAAAGGAGGACCATTTGTGGCATTATGGCGCAATATGAAATTTGCCTGCGGTGGAGTCAAAATCGCGTGTCTACACCACCGTGAGGAGGGAATAGTCAGTGTATTAGCACGGCCTGCGTGGGGAATCCCCTTTGCGATGGCCCCTCTTTTGATATAGGTCAGAACCGTTGTTGAAAGGCCTCTTCTTATCAACCAAGTCACCCAGGTCAGCTCGGCTAGCTGCGAGGCTTTCTTCGCACGCAACATGGTGCTGGGCGGTTGATAGGAGCTCTGCCAGAGTTGCTGGTTGCTGCACCCCCAACATCCATTGGAGGAAATCGTTGCGTGTGCCCTGAATGAGAGCACTAGTGGCAAGGGGGACATCTAGATGTGGGATGCATAGGGGTTCACTTCGGAACCTTTTAACATAGTCCCAGAGGGCTTAGCCCTTATCCTACCGCACGGCCAGTAGAGAGGCCGTTGTGCGGAGCTGTGACCTTCCACCCAGGAAGTTGTCATGGAAGAACTTCTTCAACTTGTGGAAGGAGGTGATGGAGCCTACTGGGAGGGTTTTGAACCAGGCCCTCGTTGTCTCCTTTAGGGTGGCCAGAAAGGCCTGGCACTTTTCCGCGTCTGATGCTCCATGGAACACCTTGTGCGACTCAAACCCGTGGATGTGATCCACTAGGTCAGTAGTGCCATCGTAGGGTGTGATGGAGGGAAGAGGCATCTTCGGAGATACCCGGGCTTCCAAGATCACCACCGCAAAGGGGGATTGAAAGTCTAAGTCATCATCCACCGGAACTCTCCCCTCTACCCTATGGACCATCGCGTCCATCCATCGCTCCAAGTCGACGACACGCCGGAGTCTCCTCTCTAGCTCCAGGTCGGAGTGTGCAGAGCCTTCCCGCTGGGAGCTACGAGAGTTTGCGCAGACGACGGACCATGGAGGAAGTGGAACCGCAGCAGACCTGCGTGGTGATTCTTCTTGGCACTCCGGCATTTAGCAGGCTGATGGGGTGTGCCGCAGTTGGCGGGCAGATGCTTTGCGGCATTCTAGAACTTAACAGGCCAACGGGACTGGTTGTGGCCATAGGGATGACTCCATCTGCTGCTTCGGCTTCGAGGGGACTGGTGGGACTGGCTGCCTCGCCAACTAGACCTGACGTCCCTGGCAGACCCCCACCAACTATTGAAGTTGCCTCCAGAGTTTTGATACTTCCTGGGCCAAGACGGGAGTTTTGGCTGTAGGTCCATTAACATTTGTTCCGGTGGGGTGTGCATTGTCCTTGACAGGAGGGGCTTAATCACGGGAGTCATCTTGCGACTGGTGGGATCGCATCACCCGGCTCCCATGGTTCTGGTAAGAGGATTGTCAGTGAGCCATGGTTGTTGTCGTTCCCACAGATGGCGCCAAAATGTAGTGTTGATTTCGCTGTTCGATAATAGGCCGAACAGGTCTCCACTTGAGAGTTGAGAACGAACGGTTATCGATGTGGACGTAGGCCTGCAAGACCAAAAGACGTTAGTGGAACCCAGTTGAAGAACCAGGAGAACCCTCCAATGCCAAAGTCAACGATGACTATCTCAGGGCTTGAAGGAAAGCGTTCTTTCGTGTGTGGTATCGCGCAAGGGCGATTGTGAGAGTATGATTGCTCGTACCTTTGCATGAGGGTTACCATTTCTTATATAGACATAGGACCTGAAGGATCCGACACGTCCTCCACGAATGATGCTTGGAAGGATGCGATTGTTGAGTTCCCAAGATAGGGGACGCCTATTCAAGGCGTCTCCTGGGGTTTCACACCAGGGCTGTCCCAGGCTGTGGAAAGGCGTGCTGCGTTGAATGCTAGGAGGAAGCTAAGGGCCACCTACCATGATTGCTTTAGTAGGCACCAAATAGGAGACCGCAGACATGCTCGGTGAGGCTGTGTTGTGTTTGGTGGCTTCCTATTCGGCGAGACTCAGGGCTTCCAATCGTGCAATTGGTGCTCAGTGACTTTATCTTGCTCGGATATGCTCGGTGATGTTTGGAAGCCAGGTCTTGTGGTGCCCTTGGACACCTGGTGATTGAGGCGTGTTCGGGGAGTTTAACTGTCTTCGAGGACATGTGGCTGAATAGCTGTAACGACCCGACCTCCGGACCCCACCAGGGCCCGAAGTTTGCGTCGCCACCCACGGATCCGAAGACCCGGAAGGGTTATATGAACAAGTCTAGTGATATATGTACTGAATTCGAATAACTATAACAATCTGTACATTATACAAAAAGGTTGTACGACGCGTCCCAAGCAAAAGCACAGGTACAAGAAGAAAGGTGCAGTCCTTAAGGGGCATACCCCGAGAACTTGCAAAACACAGCTCTCAGCTCACTCGGGCTACAAGAGCTCACAACGCTCGCTCCCACTGCTGCTGACAACAACACGGCACCACAGCCGCCTCCGCAACCCGTCCGACACAGAGCTCCCGCGACCACGAGCCCCTAGCTGAAGGAAGTAGGGGGGGTGAGCCTCGCGAACAAGGCCCAGTAGGGATTACCAGTCCCTCATCGGCCAAAGCAGCAGGAACTCCGAAAATAGGAAACTACACTAGGAAGCTGTAAAGCGAGTAACACCTACAGCAGGGTACTACTAAGCAGCGGAAGAGAACATTGCAACGCCACGACCCCCAACGAGGTCGGGCCACACACACGACTCCCGCAGAACCCAACGGAGTCGGACACACAGCGCAAGCAACGCTCGGCACACCGGCCGAGACTACGCAACAACCAAGTGAGAACGATGTCTCACCACAAGCACGGCCACCTCAGACCTCCACAGGGTCGAGGGCCCACACGCAGAACCACTCCGGACCCTGGACACGCCACGAGGTCGGGAGACCACACACACCGGTGCCACCACGGACTGGCACCCGGGAACGGAACTGCGAAGCCAAGAGGACACCAAGCGAGAACCACTAAAAGCACTGGTCTGCACAAGGCTAGACCAACGACGCCCACGAAAATGAGGCACGGCCAGGCTATGACCACCGTGCAAGCTAGGGCAACGGGGAACACTTGGAAACGTCGTGAGGAAAACATCGTCACAACAACAACAACCAAGCCACCACTGCTAGCAGCCAAGAGGGGGACACGCTGTCCACGCCCTCCGCTCACTAGCCTAGCTCCTGCCTCCGCCCTCGCGAAGGGTGAGACAGAGCCGCCACAGAAACACCCAACACACGCAACACCGCAGCCTGGCCAAGTTGCGGCCTCACGCCTAGCACCACTACGTGGCTCCGGAACCAACGTAGAGAGAGGCAGTGAGACAAAGGACTGTCTGGTCTGCGTCAGGAAATCCTAACACCTCGACGTCTCAGACCCAGACAAGAGAGCTCTACAAACAACTCATCGCCGCTGCCCAAACCTCGTTTTCCCCTCAGCTCAGAGTCCGCTCACGTGGGCTGCCAACTCGAGCACACTCGAAGCCCGGAGTACTCCCTCAACAGGCTCCCGAGGATGGGGATCCCAGGAAACGGAGACAACCTCTAAATGGGACAAGCTCTCAAGTGTAGAGCACCGGGCGAAAAGAGAACAGGCGGGGCAATCACCACAAAAATGGCACAACTGACTTGTAACCAAGACAAGCCCAGCAGGCACGGGCACACACGGCACCCCTTCAGGAAACCCCGAAGGGGCCGTTGGCCAACGCCGGCACACACGGCACGGCACGAGAAGTCGGAATACCGCGAGGAAGAACAAAAGCCAGAACAACCTGATCGCGACCACATGTGTGTCGCCTTCAGAACAGGAAGGCGACAGCCAGCCTTTCGCTACCAGATAACGACGACCAGGGGGCCGCCTTCTGACCTGAACGCGACATATCGACCTGTCGCATTCAACGTCAGAAGGCCGGACCTCAAGCGGGGCCATTGGCCCGCAGCCAAATGGCACGGAGGCGAGAAGGCGACCAGGACATCGTCGCTACCCCCAAAAGGTAGAACGCGACGACTGCCCTGTCGCAACCCCGAAGGCGACAGCCAAGGTGCCGCCTTCAGAACAAAACCCGGAACTGAAGGGCAAAGGGGAACGCGACGGCCAACCTGTCGCTACCCGAAGGCGACAGGTTGCTCGTCGCCTCCAGACTGGTATCGCGACAGCCACCCTGTCGCGATCACAGGCTGAGCCCCAAACGGAGCATGGGGGCCAACCATGGTCACCCCAAGCTACCACACAAGCACACACGGGGAGGGGAGCATGGGGAAAGCTGTAAATCTAACTACAAAACCCCGAGGGCTCCCGATCCACCCGGATGGGAGAGGGCACAAGAAATCCCTACCTTAGAACGGAGAAACCACCCCACGAAGGGGTCCTCGCGTTGGTTGGCCGCCTCCTCCTCGCTCCACGCACGCGCCGTCGCTCCGCACGAGCTCCCGGCCGTTCCACAGTGCCGGATCGCCGGAGGGAGCACTCCACCGCCTGAGAAGAGGGGAAAAGGGAGAGAGGAAGAAAAGGGGGAAGAAAGGAGGGGCCAACGGCCTTAAGCCCTTGGAACCTGAGAACGCGACAAGATCCCTATCGCGTTCCCAACAGGAACGCGACACCCCACACGTCGCCTTCTCAAAAGTTCCGACAAGACCTCTGACAGGCCGACAGGAGCCAGACCACGTGTCGCACGCGCAGGCGCCTCAGGTGAACGCGACACCTGGCACGTCGCCTTCACACCTGCGATGCGGACACGTGGCACACAGCCACAGCAACAACCGGAACGCGACACAGGGGCCGTCGCCTTCCCAACCAGAAGGTAACAGGGAACATGTCGCGTTCAAAACGCGACACCCGTGCCCGACTCGATCCCAAGATCAACGCCAAGGCACACAGAACCTGAGGAGTTACACCAAGATGCGACGAGAAAGTGACGCACCCGGACGTCGCGACACAGATGACTGTCGCGGTGGACACCCACGCCGCGACACCAACGTGTCACCCAGCCTGGACGCGTCAGTGGCCAGTCATCCCACGACACCGGACGGAAGCTGGGACACCGGGTGTTACAATCCACCCCCCTTAAAACAATTTCGTCCTCGAAATTGGGACAAGCCCAACAAATCCCGAGGCACGAAACGAAGCACGGGGAGTAAACGCAAGACCAACGCGAAAAAGCCACTAAGTCTCAACACGACTTCCTCGTGGCAACAATCGCACCACCAAACACGCGCGGAACTCACGAAGCCGAAAAACCCACGGCTCATACAACATGCTCCAAACACCATGGAGAGCACAGAATCGAAGACCCAACGGCTCACAACAAGCTCCAACGCTCCGAGAGCACCAAGCCAAGAAAACAACGGCTCACTCCAGCCACACGTGGGGCGCCCAAATAGAACGACAACCCCACCGGTGTCGAGCGACACCAAATCCGGCCCGTACAGCGAAAAACGCCAGCCGAAAACTACACTGCTGCAGCCATCGATAGACCCCGTTGTTGGGACCAACCAATCGGCAACCCACTCTGTCGCTAACAAGACCCGACAGAGGATGCAGTTGCCGACAGCAACACAAGAAACGCCGGTCAACAACTCACTCTGTTGCCAGCGAAACTCGACAGAGTACACCGTTGCCGACAACGACAGGGGAAACACCTGAGAGTCAAGCACGACACTCAGGGAACGGCCTCATGCCACTAGCAGCAGCAAGCACTGGCCATCAGCCCAACTGAGAAGCCACGTGAGAAACAGAACCACAGCGACAACACGCTCGCGGAGGATCTGCAACACACGGAACAACGTCCACCGCCACCACTAGGTCTCACCCAGACCTTCCTCGAGGTCCAACGGGGACGGCAAACGCACGCGGAGCCACAGAAACTGGGAGTTACACACTCCACAATGTGGCACACTGCGACGGAAAACACGGAAGACGTCTGAGGTTAAGACACGACCGGACACCTCACAACGCCGACAAATCACTTGGTCGAGTACTAGCAAGCCAAAAGGTCTCACTGTCAACAGACGAACCGACAGGAGACTCCGCCAACGGCTTCCAGACTCACCAACACCACGCATAAACGAAAAACCAACGAAGAGTTGGCAATACTCCCACCACACACATAGAGCTTAGTGCGGGGACCAGCATGCCAACCACCAGAAAGGCACGCAACCACACGAAAACTGAAACAAATGCAGAGGTCGAGGACAGCACGTCGACCTCAGAGGGACCCAAACCGAGGCAGGGTACCACAACCGAACACACTCGCTCCCAAAGCGAGAGGGAAAACCGGGACACTGGCCACAATCAGAGCATGGTGTACCACCAATAGGGCTACCTAGACAAGGCAAAGCAGCCACCCCACAGTGGTAACGGTACAACCACAAGGCATAGGCCAGCACAAGGTGTCCCAGAGGCGGAAAGCTCAACGCCTCTGACACCGAGCAAACTCGAGAGACGACGCACGAATTTCGCGAACAGGCACACGGCACAACACGAGGTGCTATCACAAGCACCGGGAGCCACCCAAGGTACAACACGATGCACCAGGGCTCCCGACGGCACAAACCGGAACGCTCGAGCACGAGCACACGATGCTACCACAAGCACCAAAAGCTAAACAAAGTGCAACACAGGTGCACCCGCGGCCGAAACAACACCACGGCTAACGGGAAGGACTCTCCGCAAGAGACCTGCCGAAGCCACACACAAGGAACTGCAAACCTAAAAGGGCACAACAAGCCACGTCGGCCCCAGCCCTTGAGGCACAAAACACACAAAGCATTGGGAAAACGGTCAAAGTGCGGCATACGCGACTGCACCACCGCCCAAGAAGACACGGGGCCCACCGAAGGGGACTCTCTACCAGAGACCCACAACAGAAGCACGTGAAAAATCGACAACTTCTTCAAGAGCACGACTACCGCGTCTGCTCCAAGAAGCACACCAAAACACGGAGCACTGATTCTGCCACACAGGGAGCGAAAACTGCAGCAACTCCCTGGTGCGCACAAGCAGGAAGGCACCACCTCTATCACGACCCGATAGAGGGGCCAAACACCAAAACGATGACATGAAAAGCCTCCAAGGCACAAGCCGAGGCACAAACGAGCATACAGCGGAACAACGCTTGCACGAGCAAGCCAACCAGAAAACCGGTGCACAGCAGAGCAATGCTCTCGCCTGCAACCCAAATAGAAAACGGGACTACCTCGCACTAAACCAACAGGGACCCAACGCCCCAACTGTTTAGGCAGGTAGCAAAAACTCATCTCGACAACAAATGGCACAAACAGGTCCACTGACCCATGGTGCCATACGGAAAAGACGACACGAGGGGAGCAAGCAACTCAACCCAAAACAACTCAAGGGAAGATAACTCCATCGAAAGGTCGCAACAATGCGCACCCCGGAAATACGCCACAGTGGAGCATCACCACCTCGAGCAGCCAATGGAAAACAGAGGAAGGAGACACGCACCGCAACGAGTCTCTTCCACGCGCGAGAGGCAAACCACAACGCAAGACTAGTGCTTCCACAAGAAGCACAGCCGCCGAGCACCTACGGCACTCACCAGACTACCATCTGCGAGAGCACACCATGCACCGAAAACAAAGCTGACCGCCCGCACCCCGGGGATACACAGAGTCCACCGGCACAGCCGAGAACACTTGGAAAAGACTAACAAGACCAGCTAGCCAACGCAGCGGCCAGACGCACGGCCAAGTGCACAACACTTTGACCGACAACGCCCAAGCAGACTGCAGCACAGACAGTCCAACCGGCAACAACGACAGCTCATCTCCACCGAGAGAGCAGCGACAACCAAAACCACGCGAAGCAGCCCTGGGGAGAACCTCCACCCAAAAGCGCCAAGAGCCATCCTGGGAGAACCTCACCAGGACGCAGCTCAACCAAACCGCACACTTCAAACCGCAGGGGCAACACAACGGTGGCTCGAAACAAACACAGAGCACTCCTGGGAAGAACTTCCACCAGAAGCGACAAAGGGCGATCCTGGGAAGAACCTTCACCAGGATGCACAACCCAACGACACGGAGCATCAGAAAGGACACTGCAGTAAGCAAAACTGCAGAAGCAACACAAGCCGGTCCTGGGAGAACCTCCACCAGAACCACCAAGGCACCGCTCTGGGAAAAACCCTCCAGAACGCACCAGCCAAACCAACAGCACACCTCAGACTCTGAGGTGGCACAGCAACAGCAGAAACAAGCGAGGAACAGTCCTGAGAGAAACACTCACCAGGACAACAACAAATAGTTCTGGGAAACCTCCACCAGAACATAGGGCAACCAAGCGATGCACCTCAGCCTAGAGGGCAACGCAACAGCAACCAGAAACGAGCACAACACAGTTCTGGGGAAACCTCACTTCCGCCAGAACCAACAGAGAAAGACTCTGGGAGCACCTCACCAGAGCATACAACCAGCCAGCACCAGGCCGACAATAACCACAGGCAAGTGTCGCACGCTCAACCAGCGGTGCAACACGGCACACAAGGCACCTGCTTAGCTCGGCGTCCCGAGCACAGCGCACAACGGCGCACAGGCACCCAAGGCCAAACACACAGCCAACACAACACACACCCCCAACAACAGAGGGGCAGCCAACAAGGCCGGGACACTTCGACCGGTTCCATAGACAACAACTCTGCACCGGTGAAGGCCCAACAACACGCAGGCTCTCTCAGCCTCAGCGGCACGCACACACCCAAATGCCGGAGACGACCAGGAGCACCACACCTGGACTTGCCTGCAAGTGTCCTCCATACGGAAAAGACCAATGCCACGAGTCCAGCGCCAACTGCGCCGCTACGACACGAACACACCGAGCGACCACACTCATAACGCACACGGCACAGCAACAACTGCAACTTGCAGCACACGCACGAACTTACAGGAAAGCCGCACACCTGCAAAACAATCAAAGGCACAAGCCTAACACTAGTCGGACGGTGTTAGCAGTGCACTAGTACCTTCCTTTGGGACAGCTATAGTTATTAACTCCTTACAAATCTCAGTAGACTCTCGCTCTGATACCAACTGTAACGACCCGACCCTCTGGACCCCACCAGGGCCCGAAGTTCGCGTCGCCACCCACGGATCCGAAGACCCGGAAGGGTTATATGAACAAGTCTAGTGAGATATGTACTGAATTCGAATAACTACAACAATCTGTACATTATACAAAGGGTTGTACGACGCGTCCCAAGCAAAAGCACAGGTACAAGAAGAAAGGTGCAGTCCTTAAGGGGCATACCCCGAGAACTTGCAAAACACAGCTCTCAGCTCACTCGGGCTACAAGAGCTCACAACGCTCGCTCTCACTGCTGCTGACAACAACACGGCGCCACAGCCGCCTCCGCAACCCGTCTGACACAGAGCTCCCGCGACCACGAGCCCCTAGCTGAAGGAAGTAGGGGGGGTGAGCCTCGCGAACAAGGCCCAGTAGGGATTACCAGTCCCTCACCGGCCAGAGCAGCAGGAACTCCGAAAATAGGAAACTACACTAGGAAGCTGTAAAGCGAGTAACACCTACAGTAGGGTACTACTAAGAAGCGGAAGAGAACAGTGCAACGCCACGACCCCCAACGAGGTCGGGCCACACACACGACTCCCGCAGAACCCAACGGAGTCGGATACACAGCGCAAGCAACGCTCGGCACACCGGCCGAGACTACGCAACAACCAAGTGAGAACGACGTCTCACCACAAGCACGGCCACCTCAGACCTCCACAGGGTCGAGGGCCCACACGCAGAACCACTCCGGACCCTGGACATGCCATGAGGTTGGGTGACCACACACACCGGTGCCACCACGGACTGGCACCCGGGAACGGAACTGCGAAGCCAAGAGGACACCAAGTAAGAACCACTAAAAGCACTGGTCTGCACAAGGCCAGACCAACGACACCCACGGAAACGAGGCACGGCCAGGCTATGACCACCGTGCAAGCTAGGGCAACGGGGAACACTTGGAAACGTCGTGAGGAAAACGTCGTCACAACAACAGCAACCAAGCCACCGCCGCTAGCAGCGAAGAGGGGGACACGCTGTCTACGCCCTCCGCTCACTAGCCTAGCTCTTGCCTCTGCCCTCGCGAAGGGTGAGACAGAGCCGTCACAGAAACACCCAACACACACAACACCGCAGCCTGGCCAAGCTGCGGCCTCACGCCTAGCACCACTACATGGCTCCGGAACCAACGCAGAGAGAGGCATTGAGACAAAGGACTATCTGGTCTGCGTCAGGAACTCCTAACACCTCGACGTCTCAGACCCAGACAAGAGAGCTCTACAAACGACTCATCGCCGCTGCCCAAACCTCGTTTTCCCCTCAGCTCAGAGTCCGCTCACGTGGGCTGCCAACTCGAGCACACTCGTAGCCCGGAGTACTCCCTCAACAGGCTCCCGAGGATGGGGGTCCCAGGAAACGGAGACAACCTCTAAATGGGACAAGCCCTCAAGTGCAGAGCACCGGGCGAAAAGAGAACAGGCGGGGCAATCACCACAAAAACGGCACAACTGACTTGTAACCAAGACAAGCCCAGCAGGCACGGGCACACACGGCACCCCTTCAGGAAACCCCGGAGGGGCCGTTGGCCAACGCCGGCACACATAGCACGGCACGAGAAGTCGGAATACCGCGAGGAAGAACAAAAGCCAGAACAAACTGATCGCGACCACATGTGTGTCGCCTTCAGAACAGGAAGGCGACAGCCAGCCTTTCGCTACCAGATAACGACGACCAAGGGGCCGCCTTCTGACCTGAACGCGACATATCGACCTGTCGCGTTCAACGTTAGAAGGCCGGACCTCAAGCGGGGCCATTGGCCCGCAGCCAAACGGCACGGAGGCGAGAAGGCAACCAGGACATCGTCGCTACCCCCAAAAGGTAGAACGCGACGACTGCCCTGTCGCAACCCTGAAGGCGACAGCCAAGGTGCCGCCTTCAGAACAAAACCCGGAACCGAAGGGCAAAGGGGAACGCGACGGCCAACCTGTCTCTACCCGAAGGCGACAGGTTGCTCGTCGCCTCCAGACTGGTATCGCGACAGCCACCCTGTCACGATCACAGGCTGAGCCCCAAACGGAGCATGGGGGCCAACCATGGTCACCCCAAGCTACCACACAAGCACACACGGGGAAGGGAGCATGGGGAAAGCTGTAAATCTAACTACAAAACCCCGAGGGCTCTCGATCCACCCGGATGGGAGAGGGCACAAGAAATCCCTACCATAGAACGGAGAAACCACCCCACGAAGGGGTCCTCGCGTTGGTTGGCCGCCTCCTCCTCGCTCCACGCACGCGCCGCCGCTCCGCACGAGCTCCCGGCCGCTCCACAGCGCCGGATCGCCGGAGGGAGCCCTCCACCGCCTGAGAAGAGGGGAAAAGGGAGAGAGGAAGAAAAGGGGGAAGAAAGGAGGGGCCAACGGCCTTAAGCCCTCGGAACCTGAGAACGCGATAAGATCCCTGTCACGTTCCCAACAGGAACGCGACACCCCACACGTCGCCTTCTCAAAAGTTCCGACAAGACCTCTGACAGGCTGACAGGCGCCAGACCACGTGTCGCGCACGCAGGTGCCTCAGGTGAACGCGACACTTGGCACGTCGCCTTCACACCTGCGATGCGGACACGTGGCACACAACCACAGCAACAACCGGAATGCGACACAGGGGCCGTCGCCTTCCCAACCAGAAGGCGACAGAGAACATGTCGCGTTCAGAACGCGACACCCCTGCTCGACTCGATCCCAATATCAACGCCAAGGCACACAGAACCTGAGGAGTTACACCAAGATGCGATGAGAAAGCGACGCACCCGGACGTCGCGACACAGATGACTGTCGCGGTGGACACCCACACTGCGACACCAACGCGTCACCCAGCCTGGACGCGTCAGTGGCCAGTCAACCCATGACACCGGACGGAAGTCGGGACACTGGGTGTTACAATAGTCATCGCTCTAGTTTCTTACTGGGTCATGATGGGCCTATGCACCTAGGAGGTCAGAAATGGCCTCTACAATATATATATATATATATATATATATATATATATATATATAAAGATCTTTCGAATGTATATTTCTGAAGTCTTCATATTATATTCTATATTTTTAAAATAAAAAAATCATACATTCTTATGATTACCAATATATTAAAATCATATATTAACATGTGAACACAACCATTAAATATAGGGTGAAAATACAAAAATATCTCTCTTCAAGAGAGGGGAGAGAGAGAGGGAGAGAGATATGACCTTTTTCTTTTCTTTCCTTTTTTTTGAATTAAAGGCCTTAATCTGGCCATTTTATTAAAGAAAAAAGCTTAAAATAGGAGGCAATAACCAATAGTGACCTAATAAGGTTGACGACCCAATAGTGAGAAGAGAGAGAGAGTTGTAAAAAATTATTTTTTGAGAAAATTGTAGAGGACAAATTAATCTTTTTACCCTCTAATTCAATTATAATAGAGTTTGAAGAGGGAGAATCTCGTTGCATAGGTCTACACCCAAAAGGCCTACTAGCTAACTAGGCCCTAAAAAGGGACAGCCCTATTACTTCAATATGGGCTGCCGAGGGAGAACTAGGTAGAAAGCCAAGTCCAAAGGATCACTATGGATCCCCATGACGCCACCCCCATAAGGGAAGTCATTCCTAGATCAACGACAACCCTTGAGAAGAGCAAGCTAAGGTGCATGGATAGCCCCGAGGCAATGCTCTCGGAAAGTGTAAAAGGAAAGGACATTAATGACGAGGTTCGATCCCTCAACAACATCAGAAACTCATAGCTCGGGAGACTGACCCTTGAGTCCTCGATCGAGCCTAGGGGGTCTCTACCCCCCATGGAGCATTAGTCCGATGAGGAGAAAGACAGCCCCGCAGGTCCTTAGCCCGATGAGGATAAAGACAGCCCCGCAGGTCCTTAGCCCGATGAGGATAAAGATAGCCACACAGGTCCTTACCCTGAAAAGAGTAGGATCGAGACCACTCTAGATCCCTAAGTATTGATGATGCCAATAGCCCCCCCAAAGGACAAGAGGACAAAAAGAGGTAAGACCTTGGGATCCACCCTCATAATTATTTTGTTGTACTAAACCAAGCACCATACGCTAGATAGACCTTCTCTAGGAGTACGATTCGCCCATCGTATGAGGGGCATGGCCCTAAGACAGATCACCATGCTCCAAAAGGCCATGCCATAAGAAGGAGGCCTCCACATCCTATTTGTACCTATTACCGTGCCCCACATAGACCAATGGGAAGCTGACACCTATTAAACCTCCCCAAGGAGCTCTCTGATGAAGGTAAGGAAAAACTCTATCACATATCGGTGGAGAATAATCTTGAGTCATCTCCTCTCCCTCTTCTACTGCTTCCTTACACATTGTTACTGACTTAAGCATTAGGGGATCATCCTCTAGGACTTTCTTTTGTGCCCTATAAGACCTGGCCCTCTTGGGCCCTCGGCCTTGTCCTCAGGGTCGCGACAGGCGCGCCCGTTGCGACATGCTTCGGGACACGGCGCGCCTGGCCGTCGCAACATGGTCGCGACGAGGGTGGGTGTCGCGTTCTTATCCGGCGTCTGGAGGCATCACGACTGCTTTTCTGACTGACTTGACAGCTGTCCAGACTGTCAGAATGGCTTTGTCAGGTGTCAGGTGCGTACAACGTTGACGCAACCTGGTCAGCCGTCGCATTTTGGTTTCTTGGTCTTCGAGGTTTGACCACTTTTGGGGTCGCACCGGGGTAGGCGGTTGCGACATGGTTAGTGTGACGGCCCTGGATACTTATGCCCAATAAGGCTCCATATCCAGATCCGCCTCCCGCGAACGGACCGAAGTTTCGCAAGGGATAGCTCGTACACGTGTCCAGTAAGAATATAAAAGACAAACCACAATAGTAAGAGACACAAGAAAGTACATGTGCTCATATCTACATTTAACAATTTACAACTGTCCCAGTGCATTATTACATGTCCAAATTAAGAAGAGTACAACTACTTGGGGCATACCCCGAGGGAGCACAAGCTCACACAACTCAACTAATACTACTGCTGGTGGTACAAGTCTGCCACAACGTCTTCGTAAGCCACACCATTGGTAAGCCCTGAAAAGAACTGTAGGAGAGTGAGCCTTAATGAGTCACAGGCTCAGTAGGGGACCACCCAAAATCACAAACAACACTGAAGGACCTCAACCCCAAAGGGTCTCACTAGCAACATCAATAGCCAAACCATTTCATGCTCACAACAAAGCATAATTATATCAATTAACACAAATCCTGGAAAGAAGAAGAGACGACAGAACTAGCACCACGCTACTAGTCTGCCCAACAACTGCAAAGCCTAGGCCATAAGACTCATGGGCACACTACCTCAACAGCTGGTCGCCTAAGCTGTAAGCCACATGGGCAAACCATTGCCTAAGCTACAAGCTTCACTGGCGAACCTCAAACGCATGGGTAACAGGACTGCTAACTAAGAGCTAATCCCTTATACCCTTAAACCACGATATACCAAATGTCACACTTAAGTAACAGGACTGGCCACCACGAGGCCAATCCATCACACCTTAAAACCTTATTCGGATGTTTACTCAAGAAAAGATAAAACACGACTAGTGGAAGGTCTCACCACACGACCTGCACCTCAATAATCGAAAAGATCAGTACACAGCGTACCACCACAAAGCACTACCCACACAGGGTATAGGTACCTACTACCATGAGGTACCACCACGGAAACCACAACCGAACTAGTGCCAACACAAGGCACTCCACTATAGGTAAAATCTTAACACATGTGCCAACGACGGGACACCACACGGATCAAACCACAACCAGTGAGTCTCCGCTCACTAACCACAACTACAACTGTGCCAACACCAGGGCACACCTCAACGGGTAAAACCACAACCTTAGTGTCACACACAAGCCACCACTAATGGCAAAGCACGAGTCAGAAAGGAACGACGCCACTACACGGGAACAGACTACTGGCTGATCAAACCAGTATCCAACCCTGACTACACAACACAAGAACTACTTCTCAGTCTCACAGCCACGGACGTAAGGTCCAACTGCCGCTCCACAACCACAAGTAAAGCCAAAGAACTGTGGAGACCAACCAAACCACCACACCTGTAGGTCACACACCCCGCAGGCCCATGCCTGGCACCTTTAGGGACTCTGGCTTGAGCTCTCTAAAGTGAGGCATTGGAAACTAGGACTAGACGGGGCCCAATACGTCTACTGGTGTCCGTAACCCCTCAGCTACGAGCGCTCTACAAGCAACCAAACAACAAATTCTCACAAGTCGCTGTCCTCTGTCGTCTTTCCCTTAGCCGGACGACAACTCTCCCCGAGAGCGAGGGTGTCCAGGAAGACAACAAGACCTCGACGGTACCACTGTACCGAGACAAGCCCCGAGCACACACATACGTGCCTGGCTCACACAGAACCTAGGGCACCCAACTGAAGAGGTATTCCGGAATAGGCGCCGGACCACCACACTCGGCAATGCACAAACCATGACATATATATATACTTACATATTCTTTATTACAAACCACGATACAAGTGTCGAGAATAGCTTGACCTCGGTCACCCTATGACCTACAAGATACCCCACACCAACACATATATAAATCACGATAACCAATCATAAACCGGCCTATCATTGGTCACCATGTGACCTCCTTGCCACATATACCACTTAATACATAAATTATTATAATACTCTTTAAAAGACAACAATAGACTAGGGCTAGGTCCACACATGACCTTCACTGCCCAATTACCTCAAACTAACTATACTAGGTAAATCATAATGTCGAACCACTAGCCATGCACACACATGCACGGCATTCAAACCATAGAAATGCCATGTAAAAGCATGCTCACTTTGTGAGCACCACCCTTATCACGTAAACAACACAAGCAACACGCTAACCACGCTCACAGAGCGCTACAAGTGCCAATGCATCACTAGCATTGCCATGCACAATAATTAAACGATAATCGGATAAAACAACCACCACAAGCCTACTCGGTTGTGGTCGCGACAGAGGACAATGTCACCTTCTGATCGCGTCGCCCCGACATGGCACGATAGGAAACCCTGTCATGACAGGTCGGCCTGTCGCGACCTGGTCACGGCAACCGAGTCTGTCGCCTTCTCAAGCGAAAACCCTAATCTGGGAACCCTCTCTGAATTTTCCATACAAACCACCCTAAACACAGCTTCAACCTAGTTTTCATGCTCATTTCATCTCCTAGACATGGTATCTACTATTTTTAAAGCGGTAAACAAGCTAACGTGCAATCCACATAACAAATCAAGGTAGAACTCCCTACCTTCACGAAGAACACAAAAACCACTCATGGCATGGCATTTTCCCCACTCCACACAATGTCCTCGCGTCGAGAGCGCGCCGAACACCATGCCGGAACGCCGAATCGCCCAGAGAAGCCGCAGTAGCTCCCCTCCTGGTTGAGCAAAGCTTCTGAAAGCTCTGTTCGGCCAAACCTTCTTAAAAACCGCACAGCGGTTGGGATCGCGACGTAGCTCCCCGTTGCGACCTTGTCGCGACGGACTAAGGTGTCGCCTTCCCACTCCCGACGTCAGCAAGCTCCGCCCCGTGCGCGACACGTGGCGCGCATGCAGACGTCGACCCAAATAGTGACAACAAGAATGCGACCACCAGAGCCGTCGCGTTCAGAACGCGACCTACACCCCCGTCGCATTCACATCTAGTGAACCAACAGGCACTACGGGCCTAACCTGCCGGCCCACTAAGTCCTGCATACACTCGGAAACCACGACCAAGACTCAATGACCCCACATTGGTCATGAGCACCACACTAAAGCCAGTAAACGCAAATCCGAACGACCACTAAACGACGATCCACGAAGATCCGAAAAATGTGCTATGTTATAGTTAGTGTCGCGCTGGCCCGACCGGTCGCATCTTGAGGCCCATCGGTTTAAAACCGAGGGCTGTGCCCCATTTCCCACTCTCTCCTTTCCTTCTTCTTCTTCTTCCCCCTCTGAGCTCTCTCCTCTCCGGCGGTTTCTTGGCATTCTTGAGGTGCTCGTGGTGGGAGGTGATGCCCAATTCATGCAGGCAGCGTGATCGTGGAGCTTGGAGTGAGGAGGAGGTGGTCATTCTGACATGAAGGCTCCAATGGGTCAGCTCTACTCTTGGAGGTAGGGACCTTTGACTCCTCTCGCCCTAGCATGCTCCCTTCCCTCTGGAGATTGTGGTTTCTCGTGGTTTGGGGTTGTGGGGGTGTGAGAATCATGCTCGTGTGAGTGAGGATTCCATCGAGCGTAGATTCATTGTAATCCATGTTTTGTGGGGTTTGAGGGTGGTTTGTATGGTTTATGAGCTTTCTTTTATGTTTCCCATGCTCCCCTACCCCGTGTGGATGTGATTGTACCGGATTTGGGGCGATCTCTCAGAGGATCGTCCCGGAACCCCTCTCGGCTGAGAACGTGACCTGTATAGAGGTCGTGATGATGTCGCGACCGGAAAGGCCACCGTGACATCATCGCGATGCTCTTGAGTGTCGTGACATGGTCGCGACGGCTTGGGACACCGCGACAGTGTCGCGACAGCCCTGGGCGTCGTGACATGGTCGCGACGGCCTGATGTGTCGTGACTACAGCAGAGACAGGTAAGGTCTTTCGAAGTTCCATTTTCTATGGAGTCTTAGTTGTTTCCGCTTCTTACTGTACCCGTGGCACCAGTGCTAGTTCCCTAGTATGGTCCTACACTAGTCGTTCGCCTGGTGCTCGGCACCTGAGGGCTTATCTCGTGAGAGAAGTTGTTACCGTTGCCTGGGACCCCCCATCCTCATGTGCCTTAGAGGGAGCATTCGGGGCGACAGGCGTACTCGAGTCACAGACTCTGGAGTTGAGGGGAAAACGGTGGTTAGGACAGCGACGTCGAGTCATTTGCAGAGCTCTCTTGGTTGGTCTGGGACACCGAGGACGGCCGGAGTTCTACCCGGTGCAGACCAATCAGTCCTTTTCTCACTGCCTCACTCTTTGTGGCCCTGGAACCACTTGGAGAGGCTAGGCATAGGACTGTAGTCCGGCCAGACTATGGCGATTACTGTTGTGCTACTTTGTGTTCCTGCCTCACTCTGACGAGACGTGGAAGTTTGGACCTGGGTCGAGGATAAGATGTCAGTGGACACACCTGATCGGTTGACTAGTGGTAGTATTTTTCGTAGCTAGTGTCTCTTGTCTAGGCGGGGTTTTCCCTGTCTGCATAGCCAGCCGTGTGGTGGTCATGACGTGCAGGTTCTGCGGAGTTTCCGACCATGGTGTTCTCCGTACCGTTGTTAGTTAGTAGCTTTGCTTCCGCACTTTCCTGTGTAGGTAGAAGATATAACTGCTGTTATTTATTATATATATATATATATATATATATATATATATATATATATATATATGTTCTTCTGCCTGTTAGAGCTAGTAGGAGATTGGTAGTCCCTACTGAGCTTCTGTTGTGAAGCTCATCCCTTCCTTTTCCAGGTGAGACTTCTCAGCAGCGGCAGGGCGCGCGCTGGGGGAGGAGATAGGGCGGTAGTTGTGGTCCCCGTAGCTAGCAGTGGTTCCCCCTTTCAGTGTACGTCAACCTCGGGGTATGCCTCTAAGGGACTTGTTCTTCCCCTGCCTTTACTTGTACTAGTTGTGTGTGTTGGGACTATACCTAGAGCGATACACAGCGGTCTCATTCTTCTTTCTGCTTCCGCATGTGTTCTCCTAGTTAGTAGTTGACGTTTATTTCCTTTACATATTCTATTAGACTTGTGTTATATCCCTTCCGGATCTCCAGATCTGTGGGCGGCAACCGCAAAAATCGGGTCCTCAGCGTGGGCCGAGGGTCGGGTTTTCGGGGTCGTTACATGCCCCCTCCCCCCTTGATACTTGGTCTCCTCTTTGTAGATCCATCCTTAGTATGCTCATTCCATTCCCACCATCTAAGGTCATCCAACAGATTATGATAAGATTTGAGATCTACCCTCTTTAGGGTTAGGTAGATGGAATCAAATGATAAGGGCAAAAAATGATAAAATACATATAATATAGAGATATAGGGTATAATATGTAGAGCATAGGTGTACGCATTCAAATATGACATTATATTTTAAGAATATGTATGTAATTTTTCCTATTCTTTTTTAAACCTCTTTTTTTTTCTCTTTCTTGTCTTCCTACATGAGCTCTGCACTCTCTTATTAACCATGGCCATTTCCCCTTGCCATATGATAGAGTTTTCATGTAGGAGCAAATCTAGGAAAAAAGATTGTAACGTCGTGACCGTTCAGATCGTGGTTTGAATGGTTTGTGGGCCAATGTGTGGCCAACTGGTGGTGTTTGTGTGTTTAGAAGGTTGTGAGGGTGCTGTGGGTAGAGTATCCAGGCCCAATGTGTGTGCCCTTTGGTGTTTGTGAATGCGACGGGGGTGTGTGTCGCGTTCTTAACACGACAGACTCGAGCATCGTGTTCATGTTGCCGTTGTTCGGGGTGATTTGGATGCATGCCCAATGTGTGGAACGTGCAAGGAGGCTATCTGACGTCAGCATAAAGAAGGTGACAGCCTAGACCGTCGTGTTCTTGTCGCGATGGCCAGGTGCGTCGTGTTCTTGTCGCGACGGTCAGGTGTGTCGTGTTCTTGTCGCGACGGCCAGGTACGTCACGTTCTTAACTGTGAGGAGTTAAGAAGCTTAATTAGGTTGGCCAAATAGAGCAGAGGAAGCTTTGTTCGGCCAGGAAGGGTTATTGTTTCCGGATTTGGGGCGATTTAGGTGTTTGGCACGTAATTTGACGTGCTCTCGGCACGAGGATGTTGCTCGGAGCATGGGAAACGCCGATCCGTGGTTGTTCTTCGCATTCTCTGTGTAGGTAGGGAGATTCTACACAATTTCTTGTTATGAATGGTGTATTTGTGGTGTTCGATCCATGAAATCAATTACAGTCGATAGATGACATGTTAGTGTAGTTGTTAAACTAATTATAATGGTTTTATTTGGTCATTTGCATGTGTTTTGTGGGTTTTTCGGACATGGACTCCTTGGTTGGGACTCTATTTGTGAAGGCGACGGTCTGGGGCGTCGTGTTCTTAACGCAACAGCCCGACCTGTCACGTTCACGTTTAGAACGCGCCATATCAGGGCATTGTGTGCTGAACGCGACAGAGTGCCCCATCGCCTTTTGGCTTCTAAGGGCTGTGGGTATAGTTCTATTTATGTGTGTTTTCCATTTGTGCTATTTCATGTATTTAAAATGTTATGGTGGTGCATTGGCACGTGTTCGGATTAAAGGATGTCGTGTTTGCATGGTTTGTGCGTACGTGGCAAGTTGGGTAGTATGACGCCTTCCGTACCCCAGGTGTTGGGGATCGGATCGACAGCCCTCTCGCACACGACTCACATCTAGAGATCGGAGGAGAGATTAAAGAAGTGATAAGAAGAACACAAGAACACCAGATTTACGTGGTTCGGAGGCAACGCCTTCCTACGTCCATGGCCACAGCAGCAAATCCAATAATGTGTGTCAGAAGAATCACAATGCAAGGAGAATCTGCCCCACTTTATATACTGGGAGGTTAGGGCACCATAATTGAGAGTTACAAGGACAAAAACATCCTTAACTCAGAAACACGAAGTCGCCTGTCTCGGGGTGCGTCGACGCACCTCAACCGGTGTCGACCTAAGGTCGACAGTGCGTCGACACAGTCTCTTTTGTAAACCAAATTTAGCTTCCGGGGGTGCTGCCCCTGGAGACCCCCCCAGGGGGTGCTGCCCCTGGAGACCCCCCCAGGGGGTGCTGCCCCCGGAGACCCCCTGCAGGGGGCGCTGCCCCCGGACCCCCACGACCTGACCGCGCAGGTCGATCCGCGACTTTGAACCGATCCACATTTGAGAGTTCAGGCTCAACACTCTAACACCAAGTTCTTTACGATCCAGGCACGTTAGTGCTCGGGGTTTGTCTCAGTACTGTGTGTACTGTCAAGGTTTGTGTCATCTTCCTAAACAACCTCACTCGTCTGTCGAGTTGTACGTCCAGCTGAGGGAAAGACGGCAGTAGGGAAGTGACTTGTGATTTGTTGGTTCTCAGTTCGGTCGCTTGTAGCATTCTCGTGGTTGGGGGACAAACACCGGTAGATGTACTGGTCTCCAACTACTCCCGTGTTCCACAACCTCACTCTAAGGGTTCCGGAACTCTTAGAGGTGTGTCAGATGTGGGTCTGCAGCTTGTGTCGCTGTAGGCATGGCGTTGGTTGGTCTCCACAGTTTATTGGTACTATCGAGGTAGAGCGGCAGCTAGACCATTCGTTCGTAGCTGTGAGACTGAGAGGTAGTCCTATATGATTTGTCCGGTCAGTGGCTGGTGTCGCGAACCAGGGTTCGTGACCCGAGTGTGGCGTTACCCTACTTTAGCTCGTATACTTGAGCATGGTTTGTTGTTTATTTATTAATGGTTAATCCATATTATTAGAATAAAGTATTTATTTAATTACAGTCGTAGCACCATGCTTAGGTAGCTTTATTAATTGTTTAATCTTAGTGCTTTACTCCTGTTTCTCTTGAATTTGGTGTTGTTTCGACTTTTGAGGGAGTTTCCCTACTAAGCCAGTGACTTGTGAGGCTCACCCCTACTCCTTTCAGGTGAAGGAGAGCATAAGAGTTCATGTCCTTCTTCTAGTTCGGAGCCGCACCGTAGCGGAGTTGGACGTGCACCACCAGCAGTATAATTTTACTTTTTGTTGTACCTCGGGGTATACCCCAGACTGTTGTACCATGTTTTTTGACTTTAGTATGGAACTGACTATGTAAACTTCATGCAAATATGTGTGAGATTGTATAACAAATGCGATCTTATGTGTGTTTAATTGGTTTCTTTTATGTTCTCACGGACTTGAGTAATGATATCCCTTACGAGGCTACGGCTTGTTCGCGGAGGTAGAGTCGGATCAGACCCGTTATTAGGTACGGGTTTGAGCGATGAGGTCAGCTACAAGATTGTGGTCAAGGCGGACATTCGCCCTAGATTTTGGAAACACGTGGCACATCCCAAATAGATGTTTTGCGTCTCCCTCACATCTTGGTGTGCGGTGAGAAATTTTAATAATTAACAGAAGCCCAAGGACTAAGTATCAAAGTACCATTCTTGACATATCTTCTTTTGCGATTTCTTCTTTAATTACTATAGATTTTAATACAGGGAGAACGCAGGAGGGGGCAACTAAACTAAGGGAGATAAGGGGGGGGGGGGGTAAGTTAACCCGGTTTTTTTTTAAAAAAGTGAGATAAAGAGGGGTTAAAGGGGGTTTAGATACCCCACCTATTTATGGGGGTTAAAGTTAACTCCATTGAAACCGCCAACTTATTTTTTAATGTCAAAGAGATAATTAAAAAAAGAATTAAATAACTCTCGATTAAAATAACTAAAAATTTCTTATCCCTCCTAATTTAGGGAAAAAGATTACCTCTCAGACAAATTACTCTCGTCCAACAGACATAGAGTGAGGGAGGGGGGCGGCCCCGCCATAGACATGATCCTCCTCTTATCTTTGGTGCGGTAAAATTAAAATTGATTTCACCGTCGACAAATACCACCAAATTTAAGAGAAATAATTTTGTAACACCATTTGGTAACATCACTATTAAAATTGTGCCACATCAGCAACTGAAAAAAAAGTTAAAACATCTCATAAATGATGAGATTGTTGTACACTTTGATTGAGTGTTATTTTAATATGTTATCAAATAGTGTTACTAAACTATTTTCCCAAATTTAATATCAAGCATCTGAATTTGGTGGACACGTGTTTTCTAATCCACGTAATCGTGTAATTATAGCCAACCGTGCCAAAGGGTGGCGACGCGGCCGCGTTTAGTATCCTCGGTTTGGACATATCCTGATACGGAATATATAACATGCACACGTCACGATGACTTGCAAAGCAGCAAGCAAATCTCCTCGACCGGTCGCCCCCACTTCCCCTTGTCCGTGTCGCCTCAGCGTGGCTTGTGCCAGTTATGGCGTGGACCAGCAAAAAAAACGAGTTTTTTGGTACACAAATGGGAGTATAGGACATGGTTGGAGGCATCCGAATGAATTGGTTCGGTATGTCTGAACAATACCGTGGCACAGTTGGGTTGGTAAGACATTTTTTCCCTTTTTAATTTTGTATTATTAAAATTTAATTCAAATCGGATCGAAGGATATATATTTTGTTGACAATAAAATTTGATATCCTGTTGTGTTAATAAGATGTTTGGTTGTATTTTTTTATTATTTTTTTCTCTTAAATTAAAAAAATAGACCGTAACATGTTTGGTAAGTAATTATTTATTTTAGAGAAGAAATTTTATCCCATGTAAATCTCTCCTAAATAAAAATAAATATGAAATTTAAAAAAATCACACATGGCTCCCTCCTCTTCCGCTCTCCCGACTGCACCCCCCTCCCCCCCCCCCCGCCGGAACCCCCCTGCGCCCTCAGCTTCTGCAACCCCCCTCCCCTGCGAACACCCCCCCCCCCCCCCAAACCCCCCTGAGCCCTCCCCCTGCAACCCCCCCCCCCCCCCCTATGAACCTACCCCCGCCGAAATAGTACACCCCCCCCTCCACCCCCCCCCGGCAAAAGCAACCCCCGCCCCGCCCCTACCGAACACCCCCGCCCCCTCCTCCCCTCCTCCCTCCACCCCCACCAGAAGCCCCCCTCCCCCTGCCACCATCTCCTCCCCCCCCCCCCCCCCCCCCCCCCTCCTAAGAGGAAATCCCCCTATTGTGTCTACCAAACACATCAATATAAATTTAAAATTTTTTTATATTTTTATCAAATAGATAATGTCATTTTTTTATAATTTTAAATTTTAAGTTAAAATTGCCGCAACATAATTTTTTAGGTAAAAATATTTTTTAAAAAAAAAATTATATTCCCAAACACCGCATAAGTTTTAAAATAAGAGTATAAGGGCTAGGCATGGGAGGTGTAAGCCGACCCCAAAATCTAAACAAACAAGGCAACAATCCTCTTATGTAAAGTTGATTGAGAGCAATTAGAGCAGGTACAACAAACATTGTTTGAGAAGAAGGAAACCATAGACTTAAGGTCCTTACACACCAGACGGACACCCAGAAGTCCACTGAGGGGGAGGAAGAGCAAACATCCCCGAACTCCAGGCCTACGGAAAAAGCCGTCGCACAAAGCTGACAGATGTCTGAAGGGATAAGGCGAGCCCATGATCAAATATCTTGTCAGAGAGAAGCTCGATGATGGTGGGTGAAGCAAATGTTGTTGGAAAACACTAAGAACATCACATAGTTTCACCAAAGATGAGCGCCGAACTCAGTCAGCCGCGATCCGACAAGAGGAAGCAAGCCCACGACAAACAGGGGTTTCGAGGATGAGCTCAATGAAGACTAACGGTGATGGCCTATACTGCCAAGAAGGATGTGCAAACTCTTCTCAAGCAAAGGCGGCCCTAGATAAAGCTCGTAGAAATGGTAAAGATGGAGCCTTGAGCTACAACGACACCAAATCACAGCCCTATTCCTATTGTAGAAAAGAAGCCACACAAAATGGGTCTAATAGAAACGACAAAAACCAACCTTAACAGCACTAAAATTCACACAAACGAGGGACATCTTAGGGAAATGAAATAAGGTTAACACTGCAAACCGATCTCTGAAAAGATCGAGACCGATCATCTGGAGAACAAAACCTCCTATGAAATAGGAGAACGAACTGGAGAAGCCTAGAAAGGGATCACACGGAAAGCAGAGATCGGGATCAAAGGATGCATATTTACGATCTCTAGGTACAGATTCATTGATTCGATCCAATCCAACGATACAACGAATTAAACCATGGTACACATCTAATGAAACCCCTTAAAAGGGAGGAATGAAGATGATAAGTTTTCGGATTATCATGATGTGCATCTCGGTCCCCACAAATCTGATATTTTACATGCCATTTATATTTTTTTACTCTACAATTTGTGACTCGTGTTGGATCAAGATTTGTCGTACTGGACGACTCGATCTGATAGATCTTATTATAAAAATAAATAAAATAAAATATTAAGTAATAAAAATAATATTAAAATAAACTATTTTATTTGTACTGTATCGACTGTGTCACAACTCGTTATAGTCCTGGCACAGTATGATATGATCATACCGTCACGATCCGCATCGGCACAGCCAACCGTGTGTTGGATACTAACTATAACATTTATGACTTTTGAGGGTATATCTATAAATATATAATTATATATATATATGTATATGTAGTAAAAATCCCTTCTATTAAGGTACTTTGTTCGCATCATATGATCACTAAATTACTAATTAATGGAAGGGCCTCATCCATTATGAAGATAAATCAGGGGACTCAATTGTTAGACCTCTATTGTCAAAAAAATTCATCCGCAAGAGAAAAAAGACCACAAAACTGTAAGAAAAAAGATAAGCAGAAGTGAGAATATTCACATATTATTCAAATAACAAACATATCTTGAAAAAAATACGAAGGCAAAGGCACTTCTGCCGCCAACCGTATCGGTGTAAGAATAGAGACTTGCACGTGGGAACGCGTCTCTTGCCGAACACTCGTCTATTCCGCTTGCTTGGGACAGTACTGTGAAGATGAAAGATCACTTCACACGTGTTGCATGATGATCACGTATAAGGCACCGTTTGAAACTGCCGTTGGGATTGAAAAAATCGACAAAAGTCGATTTCAATAAATGCTCTGACATCTCAGGCGCTTTTGGGCCTCGGCGCTGGCGCCAACCCCAGCGCGGACGACGAGGCATCTCCGCAGGCAAAATGTGTTTTAAAAATATTTTTTTTTGCTTCTCTCGTCGCCACGCGTGTGAAGAGAAGTTCATAAAAAATACTTTTTTTTACCATGGCCTTCCTCAAAATCTTCCAAAATCGGAGTAGAACCCGCTTTTCTGTGGGGGAGGAGCGGAGTAAAATGTCTGTCTATCTCTCTCATCTATGCCAAAAGTGCTGGTGCACAAAAGTTGAAAATGGCACTTACATTTGGAAACGCTTCGCTACTGTCAAAGATTTGGCAGTCAAAATCTCATGCAAAACCTGTTTCCAAACGGTGCCTAAGAATCTTACGCTTATTGGATCCCGTGAGATTGGTCTCCCATGGAATACTTTGCCCTCCCCATTAGGATCGTAGCATTACTCTAAGGATATATCTACTCTAGTATTGTTGTACTATGTATCCATTCACTGCAGAGATAAAATTGCCCCTAAAAACTGAAGTGCATGTATTAATTACGCCAATTGGTTTTGGGTTATCTAAAATTATGTTTGGTATCGGAATGGATCGAAAATAGAGTGAAGATATTTTTAAAATTTTGAAAATATCTTCAGTCTATTATCGATCTATCTTAATATCAAACATGATCTTAACATGTACCTAATTAGGATGGGTTTGGTACCAATCAAAAAATGGGGATGTCATGGTTTTGTTCTTAGAAACATATTCTATTATAATGCATGTTTTCAAAATACCTTTTCTCCTGAGATTTAAATTTGCGACCTCATTCGAATTTACATTGAAGACTAATTACTAGAGCACTCTGATGTACAAAGATGGGGATGACATGAGTTGCTGTTGCCTAACAATCAATACTTTATCTAAAAGTTGTTGATAGGGTGGGTTAGTGGGGATGTCCATCTTATCTCTATTTTGGGGGTTCGAGATGGAGATAAGCCCATCACATCCAAAAGGTGATTTTAAGGTGAAGATGGTGATTAATTTATCTCGTCCAATTTAAATCAAGCATAAAATATTAATGGATAAAGATGATGTACGTTGTCATGATGAAATTATCCGGATATATGTACTAAACATGGCTTTAAAAGTGAACACTAGTAATAAATATATGGCAGATAAACTTTCACACATGCATATGATGGTAAGTTACGTAGATGCCCTTTAAAGCTTTAAAATTAAATAACAACACCTCTATCTTTATGAAAATGTAATGTGTACCCTCACAAGTTCTAACTCATTACCGTCAGACACATCGGCAAACCTCAGATTTAGAAGAATACTAGTTCTTTGCCCGTGCGATGCACGGGAAGCTTTTAAATATTTAAATTTTAATAAATAATAATATCTAAAATAATAAACTGTTTGAATATATAAATATCTTTTATATTGAAATTGGATTGAATTACATGTTTAATCTGAATAAACATTTACAGCAATAAGGAAGGTATGTCAAAGTTAAATGGGAAAGAAAATCCATATAAACAAAATGAGCAACAAAAGGAAATTAATATGCACATCAAAGCAGAATAGCCAGAGCAGGAATTTATGCCTCTGAAAATATATAGGCCTAAAAAGAAGATGTGGATATTTAAGTCATGGAATGTAGAATATGGATATTTAAGTCATGGCTTGTATAATATGGAGACCTTCCTCTGAAAACTTGTAGTCTTTGTTCATAGGAACTGAGTACACATTGCATGAAGTGTTCGTGCTAAGATCTAAAACAGTCATCTCCATAGAAAAAAAAATCAGAGACAGAGAACTCAGTGAAGCCTATAAAAATCAAAACACTCCCATGCTTTCAACCTTTATGCTACAGTTGCAATGGCCCTGAATATAAAGGGTGGTCTTTATATCATCTTTTTATAAAAAAAAATACTTGCTCTCAATGAGATCCTAATCTATGACCTCATAATCCTAATCTATACAGAGATATAACCTTTAAAAACTCATGACATAAAAAATCAAAGAGTTTATTCTTAAAACTCATAACATAAATAAAACCTGAAACAAAAAAGTAAAGGTCCAAGAAATGTAATATGACAACTGAAAGTTACTAAATATTAAAAAGATAAGCCTACAAATTGATAGTCAAGTACAGTGGCTGGCAGCATTGATTCATCGCATCAATTGTTTGTTTTTGGGAGGCGGTAGGGAACTCAATAGCTTAGGAAACAACTATGTTATAATGCATGTATAGTTTTAAAACATTTAATAACATACATTTCTAATGTATGTATGGTTTTAAAACATTAAACTTCTAAAAACATTAACATCTCAGTTTTAAAAATCCAGTAAAAATTAGAATAGTAGGGGGCAACATGTAATGTCTTAATGTGCACAGGCAAACTCCCCTCTCATCAATGAATTCATGTTTCAATTTCTGATTAAAAAAATTGAGATCAAGTTCCACAACTGAGCTTGACCTCAAGCAAATGAGATCTTTATGAGAAAAGATCAACTGAGAAGCTTCCAATCCTTTCATATTTAGATTCCTTACTCTATAAAACTTTGTTACACAAAGCATTTGTGTTATTCAACATATTTTCTTCATCAATTTTTAATATATTTAATGTAATTCCAAAAGTAAGCCAATCCATTACTTTTATAAAGAATGTCAATTAACAGGTCACCAGTCATGTATAGAAAAGTTAATATATGCCCAAGAATAAAATGTACACTTTTAAGGAAAAAAAACAATGGTAGGAAATATGTGGATTTGCTCTGGCATCAATTGTTTGTTTTTGGGAGGTGGTAGGGAACTCAATAGCTTAGGAAACATTTAGTGAGATAAAAATGTTTCCTCAATTTAGCAGGAATATGAGAAAGCAACTATGTTATAATGCATGTATGGTTTTAAAACATTTAGTAACATGCATTTGTGAAGCAGGTTCCTATGTGGATTTGTGAAGTAGGTTCCTAATAGGTTTTTGCCATCTCCTCTCCAGCAGGCCTTCTGTCCCATTGTTTTCCATATGATATACAAATGTGATATTCCTGGTTGTTATATGTGTTAACCCTGTTGGATATCAACACCTTTTTAAAAAGATAGGAATTGCTATGTTCCTCCTGGGCAAGTATTTTCTAAATTAATTTAAGCTTCTAAATTTAATGTAACTATTTGATTAAAGCTTCTAAAACTGAAGACAGCAGACAATGACATTGGGCAAGTCTGGTTTGTTATGACATTGGAAATGGATCTGAATTTCAGAAAGACTACAAAATTGAGTTGATGATTCATACTTTGATATAGCAAGAAGGCCTCACATCATCTATGAAAAAGGCCACAAAACTTAAGGTAGGAAGCCTCAAGTGCTGCAATTTCTCAAATTAGGAATTTGTCTTTAAGAGCCAGATAGGCTTTCAGGCCATCTCCTATATCCATTTGCAATCAATGTACATCCACATCACACCAAGAAGGAAAAAACATAAGTGCCACATCCAAACTGACAGTTTGAATCTTATGACGCTTTGAGGAAAGCATCAAGTTACTGACGTGTGTTATTTCAGAAAAAGAATGAAGAATCTTATGAAAAGGATACATACCTCAAAATTATATGAGACAGTTAAACAGGAAACTTGACTGGTTCTCAGTGTTTCAGGATCTGGAATGTTAAATAATGCCCTTGTAGTTTCCCTGTGAATCCATTCTGTCAATAGAGCACAACATGGACAGGAAAACAACAGAAAGGAGTAAAGACACATTTACAGCAATAAGGAAGGTATGTCAAAGTTAAATGGGAAAGAAAATCCATATAAACAAAATGAGCAACAAAAGGAAATTAATATGCACATCAAAGCAGAATAGCCAGAGCAGGAATTTATGCCTCTGAAAATATATAGGCCTAAAAAGAAGATGTGGATATTTAAGTCATGGAATGTAGAATATGGATATTTAAGTCATGGCTTGTATAATATGGAGACCTTCCTCTGAAAACTTGTAGTCTTTGTTCATAGGAACTGAGTACACATTGCATGAAGTGTTCATGCTAAGATCTAAAACAATCATCTCCATAGAAAAAAAAATCAGAGACAGAGAACTCAGTGAAGCCTATAAAAATCAAAACACTCCCATGCTTTCAACCTTTATGCTACAGTTGCAATGGCCCTGAATATAAAGGGTGGTGTTTATATCATCTTTTTTTTTTGAAGAGTTCTTCAGAGAACAAAATTTTGTAGGTCTGCACATTGAAGGTGGTAATGCAGAGGTCATTAGAGCTATCCTTAAACCGGAGAAAGCTCCAATGGAAATCAGGGGTTTTTCAGAGGAGATGAAGAAATTGTTGGTTAGCAGACCTTTACACATAGTGACTTTGTCTGATAGATCCACTAATGCAGTTGTAGACTGGCTAGCAAAACTGTTAAGATTAGCTAAATTCATCAATACTTGGTCCACTGCACTCCCTGAGGAATTGAGTAGGATTTGCACCCATGAAGCTTCAAAGGCAAATTTCAGTGAAAAGAAAGCACCATCAACTATTCTCATGTACATTATTCTATGTTTCCTCTAGTGACTGTCCTTATGAAGTTGTAGGACATTCCAAGTTTGCTTTGTAGGACATTCCAAATGTCTGAACATTCCATTGTGCATAAGGTGATCTAACTATTAATGGCATTACACTAAGAAAAAATTGCAACACTTTTTGCAATAATAACATTATTGATTTTGTTACTTCATAAGAAACATCATTGATATTTACTATATTGTATCTGGGTGTATTAGAAACATCATTGATATTACTTCCAGAATGCTCAAGACTACCAATTTCCATCTTTTACGTTTTAGTTTAGTAGCTTAAATTCAAAAAAAATGTTATGCACTTTGGGACAAAAAATTAAGCTGTACCATGTTATGCACTTTGGCATGCAACACTCTGATTTTCCTATTAAATTGATGTTTAAATCCTAGTAACATCCAGTTCTAATGCATGTATGGTTTTTCATATGATAGCAATGGGCTGCTAGCAGGTTTCTAATAGGTTTTTGCCATCTCCTCCCCAGCAGGCCTTCTGTCCCATTGTTTTCCATATGATATACAAATGTGATATTCCTGGTTCTTATATGTGTTAACCCTGTTGGATATCAACACCTTTTTAAAAAGATAGGAATTGCTATGTTCCTCTTGGGCAAGTACCAATACCTTAATTTAAGCTCCTAAATTTAATGTAACTATTTGATTAAAGCTTCTAAAACTGAAGACAGCAGACAATGTCATTGGGAAAGTCTGGTTTGTTATGACATTGGAAATGGATCTGAATTTTAGAAAGACTACAAAATTGAGTTGATGATTCATACTTTGATATAGCAAGAAGGCCTCACATCATCTATGAAAAAGGCCACAAAACTTAAGGTAGGAAGCCTCAAGTGCTGTAATTTCTCAAATGAGGAATTTTTCTTTAAGAGCCAGATAGGCTTTCAGGCCATCTCCTATATCCATTTGCAATCAATGTACATCCAGATCTCACCAAGAAGGAATAAACATTTTCCCACATTCAAACTGATGTCCTGACCTGTGTTATTACTGATGTTGTTACTGATAGGCTTTGAGGAAAGCATCAAGTTACTGACGCGTGTTATTACTGATGTTGTTGGAAGGTGTTCTTTTAATGTGTTAGGCTCATGAAAGTTTCCCCTTCCTGATCGCTTTGTCTTGGAAGGGTGCTTCACCTGATTCAAATGGACCTGCAGAAAATCAGCAAATCTCTGCTATATTCCCTAAAGGAAACCCAATTCCTAGTGTGAAGGCATTGTCATTTTACAGGTCTAGCACATTCACAATTGATGTTGTGTATCCAGATGTGATTGAATTGCAGGCACCTGCAAATATATGCTCATACACGGTAACCATATGCTACTGGTCTTTTTATGGTCCAGCACTTATAGAGAAACACATGTAACTTTTCTTATGATTCTCCTCTTTTGGTTGTTGGCAGATTCTCTTCTTTCCTCAATTCTGGTGAGTTGTGACAGACTGACTGGTGAGAGACTTGGCATGTTTGCTTCTTCTGGTTCAAAAATGTCCCAAGAAATCTTCACTTAGCAATGATTGGTTTTATGAACTTATATACGATTTTTTTGTCTCTTTTATCTTTCTAATGCAATTTAACAACTGAAAGAAGATGAGGATTTCTCTGTGATGACAAAGGCTCCTGGAAGAAAGGCGTAGAAAAAATAAAAGAACTCATGCACTATATAAAACTGCATTAATCCTTTGTCAGGAACTTTAATAAGATTCATTTTTTATCATCTTCAAATGAGTAAGATAAAAGAGATATCTATCAGTATGCCATCTAGCACCTAAAAATGGAATGAACATTTTGTTAAAAGAAATAAATTGGAAGTTCTCTCTTTCAAATATATAGAAGCACATGCTTCATCCAATTGGTTTATACAATCTATTTTCAAAAGCACAAACCCATAGAGAAATCTAGCAATATATGAAGTTGCATAGGTGGAATATATAAGAAAAGTGCAAATAAAACTTGGGATTGGGTTGTCTCTGCTTACTGGAGGGGTGGGAGAACAAAGGAGAAGGCATAGAAAAAGCAATGAACAAATAAACACAAATGTGTGTGTGTGGGGGGGGGGGGGGGTGGAAATGGTTGTGTTTTTTGACAATGAACTAATTAGTGAATAGCATGTTTAGTAATTTCATTAATCAGAAGTTTTACAGAGAAAGAAGTGAGTGTTTTTATGGAACTGCAAAAACTATTGTGCAACAGGCTAATGCGGTAAAGTTTTACACTAAATTACTATGTGATGGGGGGGCTAGTATGATGGCATAAGCTGGTTTGGTCAAGCTAAAGTTCCATGATGATAAATTTGTTCTTATGGGAAATAATGGTTGGGAGACTACCTGCTAGGAACCCAAAAAAACAAAAAAAGAGACTACCTGCTAGGATCAAAAGCAATGATTTCTTTTGCAAGAATCAAAGTGTATTAGCTGTGGCACTATGGAGGAAAATATTGATAACTTATTTTTCTCGGAAAATCTTATTATGAGAGGGAGGTTGGATACACGGCATGCAGGATTTATGCTCTAGTGAGGGCAGATCAAGCTAACTGACATTGTGGAGGAGGATTGGACTATTCTTCTAGTTGCATTCTTATGGGCCATTTGGAAGCATATAAATGGTAGAAGATTCTTTCTTCCCAGTTATAACTTTTATTGGGAACTTTCCTTTTGTAGTCCATGAATTGTTACCTTATGGTTACTTTGAAAAGAAAAAAAAAGTGTTCTAATGTGTTTATCAATAATCCTGAAAGTATGTGCATGGTGATGAGGGAGCAAATGCATGTGCCCATTTGGTCTTTGGACATATTATTGTTTTTGGACCAGAGGTTTATCTGTATCTAGGACAGGCATGAATGCAAAAATGGATATCCAGTTGAATTATGATATTTTTGAATGCAAGAGATTTTCAACAAATATATATACAATGAGCAGAAAATTCTGTTATATTGAAAATCTGAGGGATAGCACACTCTGGCGCTTTAGTATTATATAATATCTCAACTTCATGTTTATCACATCACAAATTGTTCTAAACATCTAATAAAATGTCAAACCTGGCAATGTCTTGATTAGAAGTGCCTCCTCTCGGTGTCGAGATGTGGTGCCCATTGTTCTTGGTGCTTCACGGTAAAAAGACTGTAATGTGTGTGAGAGAGAAATATTAGCAGGTTCAGACCAACAGAAATCTGCCAATGATGAAATCTAAAGGACTGCAATGTGAATGGATTAATGCAGCACACTCTCTTCTTTACCTTGTCTAAGATTTTGTAGCATCATTCTACATTTCCCTTTATGTACCCAGATTTTGTTCAATAAATAATTTATATGCACCATATGTTTATCAGATTTTATATTAGATAGTTCATTCCTGAGAGAGGAAGAGGATCTAAGAGACAAAATAAGGTACTATTATTATTTTTTCCCTAATCCAGTGATAGTGGCATTTTTAGAAATGCTTTAAAAATATATGTGTCTTGATACTTTCATCACCATGAGCTAAAAAATCTGTAGACATGTTATACTTGATCAGTATTGTGTATAATAGCTAGAATTGAATAAAATAGTCCTCTTAGTTGGCAAGGTTTTTGGACCAGAGGTTTATCTGTATCTAGGACATGCATGAATGCAAAAATGGATATCTAGTTGAATTATGATATTTTTGAACAAATATATATACAATGAATAGGAAATTTTGTTATATCAAAAATCTGAGGGATAGCACACTGGCGCTTTAGTATTATATAATATCTCAACTTCATGCTTATCACATCAATAATTTTTCCATCCATTGATGATACAGATCAAGTACTGACTGACATATTAAGGAAAAATGGGCTATATTAAAGAAGATGAATGTAGACTTTAACAAAAAAAAAATTATAATGAACAATCAGTTATTGATGGATTTCTTGAAACTTGAAACCATAAGTTCTATAAGAACTGAACTATATAAAATCCAAAATATCTGAACTAAAAAGTCTACAAAAGAGATACAGAAAAGCAATATGAATTTGTCATGTTTCCAATGCCTTCATCAGATACAGAAAAGCTGCCCTAAATCCCATTATTTCACAAAGTTGCCCAAATCCTCTAACCTTTAATAAGAAATACATGTTGTTTCATCTATTAGAAAAAGCATCCCTTTACCTGAAATATTGCATCTGAAAGGTGAGTTAAGAACTATACTCCCAAAAAAATCCTTGTTCACACATATTTAAAAAGAATACGCTTATAAAAAATAGAATGAGGATTACGTAGATGATTATTATGATTATGATTTTGTTCTTTTGTGGTTATAAGAAAGGTACTTACCTCCTCCAGTAAACCCAGGAAGATATTAAACCTTCTAACTCTTTATATTCCTAGTTCTTATATGTTTTAACCCTGTTGGATAACTCTAAATTTGTAATTAAGAAAAGAGGCAGTTCTTTTATGTTTTAACCAATTTTTTCAATTAGCTTGCACGTCCGTTTGTTTCTGGTTCTTGCTTGGCCATGATCATTGGCAGCGTAGCCCATATGTCAAGTGCTGCTCTATCAATTTGCTGACGTTCAAAGTTATAGAAGAGTATGCAAGATGCATACCCACTGCCAGCCATCATTACATATTTATCAATGCATTCAAATACAAAATTGAAGAATGAAAATGCAATGACTCTCACCACAAACTACTATGGCATGGTCTATCAGGAGCAAGCAATTGATCTAAGTTGGAGAACAAAACCTACAAAAAGAGGATGAATCAAATGTGATGAGCAATTGTGATGTCCAAAGTTATGGTTTGTTATTCATTGGAATGATGGAGGAGTCAAAACAGAGGGGTTCAATGCTCATAGAATAATAAGAGAAAATTTAACAGATAAATCCAGTATGAATGACTTCTGGAATAAAGCTCAGTTGGATGATGAAATAGATATATCCTAGAATCAGCACACGGTGTGAACTTGATCATGCTAACTTTTCTACTGCAGATTAATTATTTGGACAATTTCTTCTGGCTTAAATATGTTTCCATTATTTACTTTACAGCTGGCTTGGGTCATATTTTTCATGTGCATCTTTCTCTCTGCACGCAGACTGCATGATCCGTGTACAATCATAATCTAATAGCTTTGAATGACTATTGGCAGAACAAAGACCAAATTTTGAAGCTTAAATCTGGTTCTAATGTTCATATTGTTTCATTTTGTGGACATGCTTATTTGATGTGCAATTTTCATTTTCTTTTTATCAAAAGATTGAAATGTCATATCCCTTTCTTGGCTTATTATTTTCTATAAGTAAAGTGTTTCTGAATTTTTTCTACTCTTTCCTGCAGATGTCATTTACTGACATTAATAAGATTCCTGAACTGCATGCTGAGTTAGATAGTTTGAGGCAGTAGCATCAAAAGTTGCGGTAAGCATTAAGATCTCCTAATGTGATTTGAATTGAGTTATGTGTTTGGTTTCTGAATTTTATTCTTTTAATAACCAAATCAAACGTAAATCTACATGTTCCATTCTTTCTTTACTGAGTGTTAATAATTTGGATCTCAAAAGGTTATTTTTCTTTATAGATTGTTAATATTTTAGGAGTCATGTTTTATAGTGTTTTGTTGTACCATGTTTATTCTCTTTATTGCTTTCTGTACCATGTTATGCACTTTGGGACAAAAAATTAAGTTGTACCATGTTTATTCTCAGATTTTTTTTCTGTAGTGTTCAGGCATGCAACACTCTGATTTTTCTATTAAATTGATGTCTAAATGCTATCTATTTTTTCTCCTATTCCCTCTACTTGGCTTTCATATGTAAAATATCAAAACAGGATGGCAAACAATGCATCTATCAGTTTTCCATCTTACAGTTCAGTGTGAAGCCATAACAACTCATTTCAGTCAGTTGAATGGAGTGGCCTAGGCCAGATGTACAGATTTGGACACGTATAATGATTCACATATACGGGTAGAATTACTAAGAAAAGGATACATACCTCAAAATTATATGAGACAGTTAAACAGGAAGCTTGACTGGTTCACAGTTTGACTGGTTCACAGTGTTTCAGGATCAAGAACATTAATTGAGGCTTCCAATCTTCCAAACTGGAAGAAAATAGACAGAAAAAGATCAGGCATAGGGAAAAAATATTGAAAAGGATACTACTGAAAAATCTTCAACAGAACCAAAGATAAGCAATAATGCAGAGTAATTCTCCTTGTTAATGAAATAGATAGATAATAAGGTTGTAAACCATCTTTTTGACTTAGCCAGCAGGCCGACATAAATGAGAAACTCCGTTTACAACAAAGAAATCAACTATTGGTAGAGAGTGACCCTGTAAACTGATGATGCTTCCAATCCTTTCATATACAGATTCCTTACATGTTAACTTTATTATAGACAATGGATTAGTTGGAAAAGGCAATGATAAAATACTTTAGATTTCTCTCAAGGAAACTCTACTTTGGCCAGAGAGGCTTCTTCCCTTTTCACGTGACATCCAACTCCCAACGTAGCAACCTTACTACTATGCACAGGCTCCTCCTTCCACCACTAATAAGCTTTATATAAATAAGCACAACCATTGTTCATGTTTTAACTTAGAAAAAAATCAACTACTTGTATGAATAATGTCAGTTAACAGTCACCAGTCATTTAGTCAAAGGCCAACTTGCTGTGAGATTTATTATAATTCATGTTTTTATCATAATTCAATCATCTGTATTTATCAGGATAGAGTATGGGGAATTCTGATAAAATCTCCCAGAACTTCAAACCACAAATGACAATATTATTCTTTGCCAAAAGTAGAATATTGGCAAGTAATTTTACTTGCAGTTTTCCACATAATTGTAAAGATTTTTTTTTTTGAAAAATAGATTAACAGTACTTGAGGTGCCAATATTTTTTTTTCAAAAAGGATGGCCAATGATGCAACTATGTAAGGTCTGCATTGATTTCTCTTTCTTTCAAAAAGTCTGTGTCCAGGTTTTTGAATCCTTTCATGTGCAGTCATTTGCTGTACACTTCCTTTTTTCAATATGGATAGAACCATTGCTTATGAGTTATGAGAGCTAAATAGAATAACAGAAAACTCAAATTCTCCAAATATCTAAACAGAGTTCTCTTTGGCAAAAAAATTAATCTAGAAATTCATTCAAACAATTGCATTAAAAACAATCTATACAATGTATTAAAATTTTTTTGAAAAATAGATTAACAGTACTTGAGGTGCCAATAATTTTTTTTCAAAAAGGATGGCCAATGATGCAACTATGTAAGCAGCCGCCCTGTCTGCATTGAGTTCTCTTTCTTTCAAAAAGTCTGTGTCCAGGTTTTTGAATCCTTTCATGTGCAGTCATTTGCTGTACACTTCCTTTTTTCAATATGGATAGAATCATTGCTTATGAGTTATGAGAGCTAAATAGAATAACTGAAAACTCAAATTCTCCAAACATCTAAACAGAGTTCTCTTTGGCAAAAAAATTAATCTAGAAATTCATTCAAACAATTGCATTAAAAACAATCTATACAATGTATTAATTTTTTTTTGAAAAATAGATTAACAGTACTTGAGGTGCCAATATATTTTTTGCAAAAAGGATGACCAATGATGCAACTATGTAAGCAGCCGCCCTGTCTGCATTGAGTTCTCTTTCTTTCAAAACGCAGAGAGTTGGAGGAATGTGGGACGATGGTGGCAGTGTGGTGGGGGAGGTGGGAGGGTGTGAAGCAGTCAAGGGGGGAGGGGGGGTATATACTGATAGGTTACAATCACATCTCCTGTGTTTGTATTTTGCAAAAAACACAGCAAAGGAGGAGGGGACGTACGTGGGCGCGACGATGGGGGATCGGTGGGGGACGCTGCTCCTGGTGCTGCTGGTCGCCGCCTCCTGGGCAGTGGCGGGCGCGGCGCGGTACGTGCCGACCTAGAACCGGATGTGACGGAGGAGCTGCGACGCCGGCACGCCAGCGGAAGCGGGCGGAGGGGGCTCTTCCCGCTGGAGAAGTCGAAGCGTATGGTGAAGACGGAGGCCGGGGAGTATGCGAGGGCGAGGGGGAGGTTGTTCGCGCAGGGAAGGCCGAAGAAAGGAAAATTCCAAAAAAAAGAAGGAAGGTTTGGGTAGAACATAAGGAAGCTTTGATTGCGGAAGGTGGAAGCGGGCGGAGGGGGCTCTTCCTGCTGGGTAAGTCGAAGCATATGGTGAAGGCGGAGGCCGGGGAGTATGCGAGGGCGAGGGGGGAGGTTGTTCGCGCAGGGCGAAGTAAGGAAAACTCATCAAAAACGAAGGAAGGTTTGGGTAGAACATAAGGAAGGTTTTGGATTGCGGAAGGTCTGGCTACATGGTAAGGAAGGATCGCGAAAGATCATATATCAGTTTTTTGCATGGCGGGAGGAAGAAAGAGAATAGAAGAGAAATGCCATACAACAGTTTTGGCGGGATGTACAAAGGTTGTACTGCTGCCACGTGTACATCTAGGACTGAGTTTTATAATAATAGTATAGATTCCATGAATAATAATTCAAAGTAATATGACAATTTTAACTCCCACTGCCACTTCTCACTGAGAGGGGGGGGGGGGGGGAAGGATATAATTCTTCCTATATAAAAATATTATCCATGACAAGCTTAAGGGCGCCGCACCCCTACTTGGAGTTATCTCCATTAATAATCGATGCACTTTCGTTTTCTGAAGTGACGTCTTAATCCACCACTTCTTCTTTCCACGAAGCTGCCTATACTACTCTCGTCATATCTTATTATCAGAAGTGGCCAGGGAGAAGAGGGTGGTCGTGCCTTTGGAGCATCTGGAGATGGGCAATAATGACCATACGAGTGATTAGGGGTGTTTAGAGTTTAGAATTTAATTCAACTCAGAAAATTATCTGAATTGATTGATTTGGTCCAATTTAATTTGGATTGGACACTTTTTTTTTATTCAATTTGAAACTCACAATTTTGATTTTGGTTCAATTTCTAATCCAAATAAATCGAATCAACTCAAATAATTGAATTACTATTATGCCTATAAAAAGTGTGTAAATTTTTACTTATTTTTCTATATATATATATAATAAATTATTATAAGATTAGAGATAATTTAATTTCTTTAGTTAAAATTATTATTATCTCTTGTTATTTTTTACATTTATCTTCAAAAATATTATAACAAACATACATCTGTTAAGAGATTAATGTGTTAATAAGGAATTTGAATATATTTTAGTCAAAATTAAATTAAATAAAATCAATTTAAATTAAATTAATTTGATTTAATTTAGTTTTTAAATAAATCAATTCGATTTGATTCAGGTTGAGAGTCTATCAAGGATTTGATTTGAGTTTTCAGTCTTAAATATATTCCGTGCTATTAATACCCACACCCCATACAAAACCGCCAACGAAGCATGGGCTGGAGGGTTGTCTCTTGGGAGCGTATAAACCAGTCAAATGAGTCCCCCCATGACGTGTTTGAAGGAGTCAAAAGAAAGCGAGTGCCAACGGGATCATGTGTGGGCTACTAAAAGACGTAACCTTCGGAGTTTACTGACTCAATAATTAAGACTTTCTATGTATACTTTAGTTATTTAGGTATATATTTACCTATCAAAAAAATACTTTCAGTTTTCCCATAAATTTGTGTTAAGACATTCAAGTCACCGTGCTTCACTAGCTTTCACCTTCTTCCCTACAGGGGCAGTGGTTTTGTTACAAAAGATATGTATGGATAATAACGTGAAGCGTGGGTATATGATAAAAAGAAGACAAGTTGTGGGTGTATATGTAGTTATGCCAATAAAAAAAGGGAGAATTAATTGTTAATCTTTGGCAGAGATCTGATATTATTTTCAGAGATCTCTGTCAGATTTTCTCACGCTATCTAGTACCGTTTTATGTGGGATTTATTTTTAGGTCTATGTCGTTAACCCCCGTTATCCCCTCACGTGACTGTTGTGTAACTGTGTAAGTACGTACTTATAGAGTTACATATATATCTACGTAAGTATGTAAATCTTATAACTGTGTAAGTATGTAATTACATACTTATACAGTTACACATGTAATTCTGTAAGTATGTAAGTACATTTTTTTACGCCATAAGTTTGTAAGTATTTCTTCATGTAACTGTGTAACAAAGTATGAAGTAGTTTCATAATTCCATGTAAGTATGTAATTACCTAATTTTACTCCACAAAAGGATCTATTTATAAATACATACTTACGTAATGTGTAACTGCATAAGTATATACTTACATAGTTACATGTGTAACTACGCAGTGGCGGACCTATGAAGAAGTCAGTGGGGTCACGTGACCCCACTGAAAATTTGAAACTCTATTAATAGGTATATATATTTTTTGTTAAATTGGGTTGGCTAAAAATTTTTCTATGTAGAGTGACCCCACTGGACTTTAACACAAAATCTATTAGTGCACCCTAACTTTTGGAGTGACCCTACTGAATTAAATTTCTGTGTCCGCCACTGTAATTGCGTAAATATGTAATTCATGTAACTACGTAAGTATGTAATTACATATTTATGCAGTTACACATGTAACTCTAAAATTACATAGAGATTTTGTAAGTCTGTAACTCTATAACTAGGGCTTATCTAATTACAGACTTACCTAATTACCAGGACTTATCTAGGACTTACCTAGTTACAGAGTTACATATGTGTAACTTTGTAACTACATATAAGTGTGTAATTACACATGTTATACATATTATGTAACTATGCATATAACTCTGTAACTATATATTTTGTAACTACACATGTAATTACAGAGTTACATAGTATGTAACTCAGGTAAGTCTCTGATAACTAAGTAATTACAGAGTTACAGAAAGACTTACCTACGTAAGTGTGTAATTACACATGTAACTCTATAATTAGATAAGTTCATGATAACTAGATAAGCCTGTCTGAAACTATGTAAATCTCTTCTTCTACAACAATGTAACTTAGAAACTTAAAAATAAGTCTCTCAAAATCAAAGATTGATTGATAATTCTCTCAATAAATAAGTAAATATTTATTTTTATAATTATTAAATACTTACAAAGTTATTTATATAATTACACATTTTTGTAGATGAGGAGATAATATGGGTTAACGATAGGAATCTAAAAATAAATTCTACCTAAACAAAGATTGGAGGGTGCGAAAAAATCTAATAGAGATCTAAAAATAATATTAAATCGATTAATAATTAATTCCCCCTTTTTTTCCCTCCCCCTTGTGTGTTATATAGCAGAAAACTGAAATGACGAGGTGGTCTCTGACAGCTGGACTTTCTCGGCCCTTTCCCAAAAACGCAAACCGTAGCCGCCCCACGCCGCAATCCGTCATTTCCCAGAAGCCAGAACACACATTTGCTTCTCTTTAACACCACCACAAAAAAGAGCCTTGCCCTTATCCGTCATTTCTCCAGGACCTACATATACCCCTTCCCCTTGCAGTCCCCTCCTGGCCTCCCCCCTGCAGCCCCTTTCCGAATCTTCTGTCTTCTGCTTGCTGTTCTCGTGCGTCCTCTTCTTCTTCGTCTCTAGCCAAAACCCTAGACGCAGGGAAGGATCCGCATGGAGTACGGCCGCGGCGACTCCGTCTCCTCGTCCTCGTCGCTCAAGCAGAGGATCCGCTCCTCCAACTGCTTCTCCTGCTGCTTCCGCGGCTACGGCGGCGAAGGCGACGCCCTGGACTCCGCCGGCGAGAGTCGCCCGCCATCGCTGATCCGCAGCTCCTCCGTCTGGATCCGTTCCAGGGCGCAGGACCTCCCGGAGCTCAAGGACAAGTGCCGCAGCTTCATCTCCCGCATCCGGCGGCCCCGCGGCGGCCGCCAGCCCTCCGCCGACTTCAGGTACGACCCCCTCAGCTACGCGCTCAACTTCGACGAGGGCCCCGACTTCGACGACGAGGAGGAGATCTCCCCCGCGGAGTTCCGGTACCGGAGCTTCTCCTCGCGCCTCCCTCCGACGCCGCCACAGCCGGCGCCCGCTGTCGGTGCCGGGAAGGGGATCGCCTGCAACTAGCCTTCCCGCTTGGGATTCGTTGTCCTCCTTTTGGATTTCTCGCCTTTTCCTCGGCCCCTTCCTCATTCATTCGATTGATCTGTATGTGTACATATAAATGGATCAGTGAGATCGTCATGTCGTCTGGTTGCTTGCTTAATCTGCTGTAAACAAAAATCAAAGGTTGGTAATACTATTGGAAAAGATTCTTTGTTCCTTATTCCCTGACCTCCTCTTGTCGAAATCATCTCCCCCTCCCCTCTCTGTCTCCCTCCCCCGATCTGATCCAGAAGAATCCCTCTGCTCTGATTGTGGTTTGAGTTTCCGGGATAACATCGAATCCTGAGCAGAACCTTCGCCTGCGCCCGTGCCAGAATGGGGCCCCTTTCCGGTGAGCAGCCAGCGGGGGAGTTGTTTCTTCCTCTGGTGGGTGGCGTGTGGTGGCGACATCTTCGTGAGTGGGGTAGAGGGGTTTCGACCGGGCTCCGCGTGAACGTCGCGACGGTTGGCGGGTCAGTACTAGTGTTTAATTAACTACTGGTGATTAAAAATTAATATATAGGACGGTGCAGACTAGGGATTCGGGTGAGGGTGAGGGGATACCCCTTGCGACGGTGGCTCGGAAAGCTCGCTCGCGCCGCCAAGGTTTTTGGCAATGTTAGGCATCTACAAACCGAATGGGAGGGGAGGGGGGAGAGAGAGAGAGACGGGTGGGTGGGTACTGAAATATCTGTCTGTGTGTTTCATACGCATCTATTCTTCTCCTAATAATAATAATAATAATAATAATAATAAATTTTAAAAAAAATCAGATCGGCTGGATTCAATTTCTCCTTGGCACGGCCAACCATAGCATTCGTACTAATAAAATTAGGTGTTTGATTGCATTGCAAATAGTTTTGTGTATTTATCTAATTCGTTTAAACGTATTCTTATATCAGATTGAATAGACATTTAAATTTATGTGAAAATGTTATAATTATTCAATCTCTCTATTTTCTACGGCTTTCCTTTTGATTTTCGTCCTCGACATTCTTTTCACATATGTCATGGTCAATATTCGTATACAAAATTGATATTGAAATAAAGCTGGCAATGCAAGAACATCAAATTAATACTGGTAAATTTCGGTCGGACTAGAATGCTAAGAAAGAACAAAATCATATGATTCGTGGAAACCATAAGTTAATTATCTCTACACCGTTCCCACAAAACAAGATGAAGTCTGTAAAAGACAGTATAAAGCACTGAATTATCCGATAATTTCTTGTGAAACTGCCGATCAAGTTTTTATCGTAAGCGGTTACTCTTTAAAGCAGAATAAAATTGCAGGTTCAAATCTCAAAGAAAATAGATTTAAAAGATATTTGTAAAAACTTAATAATATATTAGTTTTCCCAAAATAAAAAAAGTTCCCATCGCAAGTACTAACTATATATAATAGGACATCTATTACGAACCCAAATTCGTAAACTCATCAGCGAATGCTCCAGTACTTTAATTCTCTTTCTTCTTTTTTTTTTTTGGTTATTCGAGACAACATCACTTATTGATCATATCTTCCACCGTTAGTTCTCTTTAATTTCTCATCTCCCGTTTCAAGAACAGGGAGAGGAACAGTCGCTAGTTACCACAGTTTATTAATGTCAGCGACTTGTGTTCATCTGCCTATAATAATACCCATCACCTGAATCCGTGAAGCATGAGACCAGTCATGTTCCCCGCAGCAATTTTTCTGAGTTGGGCCCCATCATTCTATTTTTTTCACAATTTTTTATATTTTCTTAAAATAAACTCTCTCTGAACGTTTACAGACGGCGCCCACTATATCTGTCTCCGACACAAGTAAGATAAATTTACCATCTCGTTGCATCTAAGGTGGCGTTTGATAACACTTATTTAAAATATCTAATATTTAATTTTTTTATCTATTATCTAAATTTATAATTTAATAAGTACTTGAAATATATTAAATTTTTAATAAGAGTTGTTTGATAATTTATTTCAATCACATCTAAACTAATATCTGAACTTAAGTCTTCTTCTCCGCCCCCAGCACCACCATCTGCCCCAAATCCGCGGTTCCTGCTCCTCCACCACCACCGAAGCAGCGAAAAAAGATTTGAGGCGTCGCCGCAGAAGCGAGTAGAAGAAAGGGTGGGGGCGCCGCCACCTCCACCTCCTCCTCCTCCTGTGTCCTATCTCCTCCCCTCCAAAGAGGCCCTCCCCTCCGGAGAGGCCCTCCCCTCCCCGATTCCGACCGGCCAACTCGCGGCACAGCAGCATATCGAGATCTCCAGCGGCCGAAGATCGGGCGCCTGCGATGCCGCCTCCTTGGCTCAGACGTAGGTACTCTCCCGTGGGAAGAGGGCGCCCGATCTCCGGCCGCTGGATGCTTGCATCTTGACTGTTCTCTTCTCAACCAGGGCATGGCGACCCGGCGCCCCCAGCAACACCGTCTGCCGCCCCTTCTCGCTGTCGTCCTCCTCCCTGCACTCTCCGCCATGTCCCACGCCAGGGTCTGCCCCTTCTGCGGTTCCACCCTCGTCCCCTACCCGCTCAGCACCGCCTCCGACTGCGGTGACCCTTCTTACCCTATCCGCTGCGATGCCGCCTCCCGCTCCCTCTTCTTCGACACCTCCAACGGCTCCTCCTACCCGATCCTCTCCATCACCCCAGAGACCGAGCGCCTGGTGATCCGCCCGTCCTCCTTCGTCCCCAGTACCTGCATCACCCACGGGTGCGGCGGTGCTTCTACAACGGATTCTGCACAAGAAGATGTGGGCGTTGATGATTTGGGCGGCCAAGGCAGGATCTAAAAGAGAAAAGGTGGCATTCTCTTCACTTCTTTTAAGAGGTATTTTAAGATAGTAAACACAATTATAGACATTTATTAAGAGAGTTTATCAAACAATCCAAATTTTCAAAATTTGACCGCTTTAGATATAAGATGTTCAATAAGTGTTATCAAATAGAGCCTAAGACGAGTATGGGGCAAACAACTTGCGACGTGAATAAAGTTCTTTCTATTTTTGAATCTTCAATCATTTTATATTCCATTAGATCTAGAAAGTAGTTTTATCCATCTTGCTATTTGTTTTCAAATTGTAAATTGTTATAACATCAAGTTATTTGGTAAATACCCAAAGCCAAAATATCTAGAATAGACCACTCAAATTGGAATAAGCGCCAAAATAGGTTATTGATAAAAGGGAGAATTAATTAGAGGTCCTTGTCAGAGGGTTAGACTTAATTTATAGTCTCTGTCAGAAGATCAGAAGTCATATAGTCCTTACTTTTTGTGTTGTTTAATTTTTAGTCCCTACTTTTAGTTTCTCAACATTTATGAGTCTTGGAAGACGAGTCGTCCTTTTAGCATCAACTTTTGTCCAATTTTGTCCTTCCTTCTTCTGCTCTTTCCCTATGTACACTTACATTCGTTACAGTTAGTGTATATATCGTTTACAGTAAGCCTTTATATCTCTTACAGAAAGTATTCGTATCACTTACAGTAAGCCTTTATATCACTTACACTAAGCCTACATATGTCTTACAGAAAGCCTTCATATCACTTACATAAGTCTTTATATCTCTTAAAAAAAGTCTTAATACTTATTATAGTAAGCCTTGGTATTAGTTACAGAATACAGCTATAAGCTTGTACTAAAGAATTTTTTTTTTATTTGTTTGCAAGTGGTAGGATTCGAACCCAAGTCTTCACAAACTCAACATGAGATACCCTTACCACTAAGCTACAACTACACTTGTGTTACAATATAACATATAATATATTTCATTAAGTATTATCAACTGTTACATCAAATATACTGTCACGTCCCGAGAATTACGCAGCGGATATTAGTTCGAAGAATTCGAGTCGATATCCCGAGACGTGGACAGTCGGCAAATAAGCCTCTAGCTAGCACGCACTAAATGTATAACAACATACATCATCATAGGGCCCAAATACTGAACTCAACTAATCTTGTATTCAAATCTCAAGTCATTGTATTCCAAATGGAAACTAATACAGGACTAAGACTCAATAAAAAGGAAAAGTACATTTTATTCCTCACTTCCTACTACATGATTCTAACACTCAAAGCAAACTACTGTAACTAGACTCATAGTTGGGACGCTCATCACTCAGACGCATTCCCATCCTCGACTTGCTCTTCCTCTTGAACTTCGTAGTCACCTAGATTGGTAAAAGTAGGGAATGAGCAAACTAGCCCAGTAGGATTTATATCTCAATGTGCGGACAATGATATAAGTGATTAGCAATTTAGAACTAGGTAAGCACAATGATTGTCATGATATGCATGTACGAAGAAACTCGTTAAAACATGATACATGAAACAAGCTAGAGAGAGTGATTATGATAGAACACGATTTGTGAACAAGGTGACAAGATAGAACTAGCAATAGATCACTTTGTACAAGCACGCAAGATTTCAATTGATGTCAAGACCGCAATATATCACTAATTGCATTAAATGCAGGATGGCCATATCACGCAAGCAAGTAAGCAAGAATGTACGAGCACGATAATGTAACACTAATTAGGCACATACGTAGACACTAATGTACACCAAGAAAAGATTTATCAAGAATGTACACCAGGACACGTGTATGTGGTTATTGTATCTATCATTCAACAAGCAAGCAAGACTCCCAGCGCAGATGCAACGCCAGTAATCATTATACCCCATGGTTAACAGTATATTTATGACTCTCCATCATTGGGGCTAGACTGGAGCCCTTGGACACTCGCCGTTCCCGGTCAGCATCTCATGTAAAATTTTAAATGTAGATACCCATAGTCATTAATAATGGACAATGAGAGTTTCAATAAGTAAGCATGTGTAATGTCATGTTCATGATGATTATGAGAACCAACAATAAGTGAATTGAACATGATTTCATGATAACAATGGTCAAGAGATAAATTTGGCAGCATAACGGTATGATTTATACTTTAGTTCAATCTTTACATTAATGACTTTAGTCTAGATTGTAAGTCACACTCACGAGAACAAGAAGAGAAAGGAAGTGCATGCTATCTCCAGGGAACTTCAATGGTACAACCAACTCGTCGGCCATGTGGGAATCCATGGTCAGAGGAGATTTACGGAGGCCTTGGAGAAAAGGTTGCTAGTCTACCGATTCGAAATGATCGGTAGAGAGCTTCCCAATTCCCAAGAAAGGGCTACTTAGATGTGCAAGTGTGTAGTGATGTACGCGTCTCAACTCACAATCCATCGGTCTCAAACACGCGGAAAGCTCTAACAATATAACATGAGATGGAACTATGCATTTAAATGATCATGGATTGCAAGGTTTTAAGGTAACAATTATCATTTAAACATGGTAGAATAGTAGGAAGAGTAAATCACAAGTTACATGAATGATCATGTCATTAAGAGAACAATTAGAATAATGTTCGTGTAATTATAGCTTTAAAATGGGTTAATCACTTTTAAGCCATTAAATAACTATCATGTAATGATCAGACCCAAGACATGCAATTTACACATTAAATACCATATTAAACCGACCTCGGGTATAGCGGTAAGTTTTTCAAAAGAAACAAGTGGGGTTTCATGCAAAATTCTTAGAAAGCGACGCACCCCAGTAAGGGTCGCGACAGGGTCGGGACAAAACGCGACAAGGGTATGTACAGAACGTGACAAGGCAGTCAGATCAGGCAGAGAGATAACGACGGCGCGCTCATCGCATTCATAAAGCGACGGATTTGCGGTCACGACAAGACCTCAGAACGCGGCCTATCGGGTCATCGCGTTCACAGGTTCTGCGCCTGAATCCGACAGAGAAAAGACATGTTCTTGGATTGCGGTCTAGGACTGCCTTATATTGACACAGGGGCTTCGAAAATAGAGAACAAATTGTACAGTGCATGAAAAATCACAAAACTAGTTTTAAACCAACCTAGACATGCAAGGGTGCTTCCAGTAAATCGGAATTAGAAAACACTGATGGTTTTGATAGGCTTTAATCAAGTCTAACATGAGGTATAGAAGACTGAGGACAATCAATTGCAAGATTTACTTTGCAAGGTATGATGCTGAAATAATTAGGGCTTTTAGGACAAAAGTCTCATCATGAAAGTTGTTGAGAACATGGAATAGATGCAGACTATGATTTTTAAATAATTTTAAACGACCTCTAGATGCATGATAATTTGACACAATGTAAAAGCCAAGTGCAACCTGAAAACGCAGTATCATGTAGCGACCCTCTTACCATTCTTATAACTCTCTAAATGTTGACATTTAGACAAAATGTTCAACACAAAACATGACTATAACAATTAGTATAAAAACGTTCATGTTGTGTGTTTGCTCTAATTCAGTCTTGAATCGCATGCAACATATAAAGAATGAGAAAAGCCCTGAAAGTGCGCGACTTGGGGAAAACGCTTATAATTCAAAATCTACTCATTGGAATTAGATGAAACCAGTGGGAAACGAAAGTTAACTTGATGATCTACACATTGGTATAGGATATGTTAAGGTTTGGCCGGAGAAAACCTACCTTTTGGGTTGAAGAAGTCCCATTTTTCCAAAAAACCTGTGTTCAAACCACTTGGAGGAAAACGCTTACTACTCCGTGTATACTGCATGGAATTTGGGCATTCCACTTGGGTTAGAATGTAAACTTGACCCTCTTTCCAGGGGTGTAGACCTTGCAATGTTTGGTTATGGTTTGACTCACCTTTGGTCGACTTCAAGTGGACAGTTTGTGTAGGTCGCAGCAGACGAGAAGGGGAAGAAGAACGGCTTGGTGTGGGCAATCTCCTGCTCCCCAGCCACCAAGAACTCCTCCACATGGCCCCAACAAGATTTAAACTCATCCCCAAGGGTTTGGTGGAGAGTATTTAAGCTACCATGGTGTTTAGGAGTCCTATTGAGACAAGGAAACTATAGGGTTGCGGATTTGGCTTATTGGTTTCCTATTTTGAGGATTTCTTCCTCCATTAGAGTATGTGAGGCTTTAGGAAAACTCCCCCCATAGTTAAGCACGAATTTGGGTTTCCAAGAATGCATGTTCTCATCCCAATTCAACTCTAATTGCCTCTTTTTAATTTCAGCTTATTTAAAGTTGCAAATTTCTATGTATTTTCTTACTTCATTTGATTTTTGGGTCATATATGGTCCATTGGCCCAATTATAATATTGGGTCATTAATATATAATGTTGGAAGTCTCTCCAACATTTTTATTTAATTTATGGTTGCGTCGTATTTCCGTGTTAATGGTTTTCCGACTTGTTTCCTAATTTGGATAATCGGTCACCTTAACTCTTAAACCTAGTCCAAATGATTTTTATTTACCCAAATTTATTGATGGGTCATTAGAGGATATTATTTTAAGTCCATATATGATTTTTATTTAATTTTCTGACTCATTCAAGTACGTGTGATAACGATTTTACAACTTATTTTTGAATTACGATAATATGTCGCAAAACACTTTAAACTTGGCTAATCCGATTTTTATTGGCACAAATTTCTTTGTGGAACATTTAGTAATAACGTTTAGGGTTGATTTATAATTTTTACGAAATTTTCCGATGTGTTTTAGAACATACGACGATGATACGTATGTTTAAATACTCTGGTATTATGGAAATTATTTATTTCCATTTATTCAAAATTTTTACCTATTAAATTTTCCGGGGTGCTACACCCTCCCCCACTTAAGAGAATTTGGTCCCCAAATTCATAGATCATTAATTGGCTCTCGATAATTATGATCCTTGAGTTGGTTTTAGATTTAATTCCTCTAACTTGTTTCAACATCGTGGATGCTAGTCCAACATCTACACCTATGGCCACCCATATTATTCATTTGGTTCCTTCCACTCCTGTTTTTCTTTCACGGTTGTTATAACTCCATCTTAATCCACCAGATGAACTACGGTATAACAACTAGATTATTCCTTTTCAATTTCTCCTTAATGATCTCCCCCACTTAAATATGTACTAATAAGAAAATCATCTTAAGATCAGTCTAGAGGTTTAACAATCATACCTCCTTCCGGAAGCTCCGCTTGCGTTACTACATTCACGCGTCCTTGACGCTTTACCACTCCTTGGTTCCTTCCAGCTTGGTCTTTTAGCATGGGACAGTTTGGTATACGATGTTCGTGACTCCCGCATCGCAGGCAAGCCCCGGTCTTCTTCCAGCACTTGTCCGCTTGGTGCCCAGGCTTGTTGCAAAAGTTACAATATTCTACCGTCATTGTTTCTTCTACTTTGATCTTTTTCTCCATGCCATAGTCCTTCCCAGTGGTTGGCCTTTTGTTGTTGTTATAGTTATTATTGTTGTCATTGGGGAAAGTTCCAGTTGTATCGACTGCTCCCCTTTTTATAAAGGTTGACTTTGAGATGTCCTTTCCCCTCATGCCTTCCACCTTAGCCATAGTATCTTCTACCAGTTGAGCTCTTTGGACCATCTCAGTGTAGGTTTGGATGTTGTGTGGTCCAAGCTTTTCAATGAACATAGGCCTGAGCCCATCCATGAAACGGTTAGCCTTTAGTCTTTCAGTTCCCACCAGGTGTAGGGCATACACAGCCAGACGCGCGAACTGAGCCTCATACTCAGCCACGTACATTCCTTTCTGTTTTAGTGCAGCAAACTCCGTTGCCTTCTTCTCCTTCACTCTTTCAGAGAAATATTTTCACTGGAATATCTCCAGGAATCCAGCCCACTGCAGTTCGCCAACATTAGGCAGGTAGGCCGATGTGGCCTTCCACCATGCTCGGGCATCCTTAGTGAATTGAAAAGTGGCTAGTACCACCTTCTCCCTATTCGTGCATTGCATGACTTGGAAGATCCTTTCTATCTCCTCCTGCCAGTTTTCTGCCTCGTCTGGATCAGGGGATCCAGAGAAGCGAGGGGGGTTCAAACTCCTAAAGTTGCAGTGTAAATCACCCGCTCCATTCCTAGCAGCAGCAGCAGCCTGATTTCCAGCCTGAACCACATTTTGTAAAGCCTGAGTCAATCCAACCACGGTTTCTTGCATAGCTTGCCACTGTTTGCGAGCCATTACAGTTGAGTGTAAGAGTTATGAAGTAACCTGAGAAAAGGATAGAAACCAATTAATGTCTCTAGATATATTACAAGAGTCAATGGGTAAGGAGTGTTTTGTTCATTCTAACATATTCTCAGTCTCTACCCATTCTCACCAGGTACTATATTTAATTTCCATGACCTAGGTTCCATAGGTATCTCCTAATCCTGAGACATATATCATATTTGGTATTCCTAGGCTCTGATACCACATGACTGTCATGTCCCGAGAATTACGCAGAAAATATTAGTTCGAAGAATTCGAGTCGATATCCCGAGACGTGGACAGTCGACAAATAAGCCTCTAGCTAGCACGCACTAAATGTATAACAACATACATCATCATAGGGCCCAAATACTGAACTCAACTAATCTTGTATTCAAATCTCAAGTCATTGTATTCCAAATGGAAACTAATACAGGACTAAGACTCAATAAAAAGGAAAAGTACATTTTATTCCTCACTTCCTACTACATGATTCTAACACTCAAAGCAAACTACTGTAACTAGACTCATAGTTGGGACGCTCATCACTCGGACGCATTCCCATCCTCGACTTGCTCTTCCTCTTGAACTTCGTAGTCACCTAGATTGGTAAAAGTAGGGAATGAGCAAACTAGCCCAGTAGGATTTATATCTCAATGTGCGGACAATGATATAAGTGATTAGCAATTTAGAACTAGGTAAGCACGATGATTGTCATGATATGCATGTACGAAGAAACTCGTTAAAACATGATACATGAAACAAGCTAGAGAGAGTGATTATGATAGAACACGATTTATGAACAAGGTGACAAGATAGAACTAGCAATAGATCACTTTGTACAAGCACGCAAGATTTCAATTGATGTCAAGACCGCAAGATATCACTAATTGCATTAAATGCAGGATGGCCATATCACGCAAGCAAGCAAGCAAGAATGTACGAGCACGATAATGTAACACTAATTAGGCACATACGTAGACACTAATGTACACCAAGAAAAGATTTATCAAGAATGTACACCAGGACACGTGTATGTGGTTATTGTATCTATCATTCAACAAGCAAGCAAGACTCCCAGCGCAGATGCAACGCCAGTAATCATTATACCCCAAGGTTAACAGTATATTTATGACTCTCCATCATTGGGGCTAGACTGGAGCCCTTGGACACTCGCCGTTCCCGGTCGGCATCTCATGTAAAATTTCAAATGTAGATACCCACAATCATTAATAATGGACAATGAGAGTTTCAATAAGTAAGCATGTGTAATGTCATGTTCATGATGATGATGAGAACCAACAATAAGTGAATTGAACATGATTTCATGATAACAATGGTCAAGAGATAAATTTGGCAGCATAACGGTATGATTTATACTTTAGTTCAATCTTTACATTAATGACTTTAGTCTAGATTGTAAGTCACACTCACGAGAACACGAAGAGAAAGTAAGTGCACGCTATCTCTAGGGAACTTCAATGGTACAACCAACTCGTCGGCCATGTGGGAATCCATGGTCAGAGGAGATTTACGGAGGCCTTGGAGAAAAGGTTGCTAGTCTACCGATTCAGAATGATCGGTAGAGAGCTTCCCAATTCCCAAGAAAGGGTTGCCTAGATGTGCAAGTGTGTAGTGATGTACATGTCTCAACTCACAATCCATCGGTCTCAAACACGCGGAAGGCACTAACAATATAACATGAGATGGAACTATGCATTTAAATGATCATGGATTGCAAGGTTTTAAGGTAACAACTATCATTTAAACATGGTAGAACAGTAGGAAGAGTAAATCACAAGTTACATGAATGATCATGTCATTAAGAGAACAGTTAGAATAATGTTCGTGTAATTATAGCTTTTAAATGGGTTAATCACTTTTAAGCCATTAAATAACCATCATGTAATGATCAGACTCAAGACATGCAATTTACACATTAAATACCATGTTAAACCGACCTCGGGTATAGTAGTAAGTCTTTCAAAAGAAACAAGTGGGGTTTCATGCAAAATTCTGAGAAAGCGACGCACCCCAGTAAGGGTCGCGACGAGGTCGGGACAGAACGCGACAAGGGTATGTACAGAACGCGACAAGGCAGTTAGATCAGGCAGAGAGATAGCGACGGCACGCTCGTCACATTGATAACGCGATGGGTTTGCGGTCGCGACAAGACCTCATAACGCGGCGTATCGGGCCGTCACGTTCACAGGGTCTGCACCTGAATCCGATAGAGAAAAGACATGTTCTTGGATTGCGGTCCAAGATTGCCTTATATTGACATAGGGGGCTTTGAAAATAGAGAACAAATTCTACAGTGCATGAAAAATCACGAAACTAGTTTTAAACCAACCTAGACATGCAAGGGGGCTTCCAGTAAATTGGAATTAGAAAACACTGATGGTTTCGATAGGTTTTAATCAAGTCTAACATGAGGTATAGAAGACTGAGGACAATCAATTGCATGATTTACTTTGCAAGATATGATGCCGAAATAATTAGGGCTTTTAGGATAAAAGTCTCATCATGAAAGTTGTTGAGAACATGGAATAGATGCAGACTATGATTTTTAAATAATTTTAAACAACCTCTAGATGCATGATAATTTGACACAATGTAAAAGCCAAGTGCAACTCGAAAATGCAGTATCATGCAGCGACCCTCTTTCCATGCTTATAACTCTCTAACAGTTGACATTTAGACAAAATGTTCAACACAAAACATGACGAGGACAATTATTATAAAAACTTTCATGTTGTGGGTTTGTTTTAATTCGGTGTTGAATTGCATGCAACATATAAAGAACGGGAAAAGCCCTGAAAGTGTGCGACTTGGGGAAAACGCTTATAATTCAAAATCTACTCATTCGAATTAGATGAAACCAGTGGGAAACAAAAGTTAAGTTGATGATCTACACATTGGTATAGGATATTGTAAGGTTTGGCCCGACAAAACCTACCTTTTGGGTTGAAGAAGTCCCATTTTTCCAGAAAACCCGTGTTCAGACCACTTGGAGGAAAACGCTTAATAGTCCGTGTATACTGCATGGAATTTGGGCATTCCACTTGGGTTAGAACGTAAACTTGACCCTCTTTCCAGGGTATAGGCCTTGCAAGGTTTGGTTATGGTTTGACTCACCTTTGGTCGACTTCAAGTGGACGGTTTGTGCAGGTCGCAGCAGACGAGAAGGGGAAGAAGAACAGCTTGGTGTGGGCGATCTCCTGCTCCCCAGCCACCAAGAACTCCTCCACATGACCCCAACAAGATGTAAACTCGTCCCCAAGGGTTTGGTGGAGAGTATTTAAGCTACCATGGTGTTTAGGAGTCTTATTGGGACAAGGAAACTAGGGTTGCAGTTTTGGCTTATTGGTTTCCTATTTTGAGGATTTCTTCCTCCATTAGAGTGTGTGAGGCTTTAGGAAAACTCCCTCCATAGTTAAGCATGAATTTGGGTTGCCAAGAATGCATGTTCTCATCCCAATTCAACTCTAATTGTCTCTTTCTAATTTCAGCTTATTTAAAGTTGCGAATTTCTATGTATTTTCTTGCTTCATTTGATTTTTGGGTCATATATGGTCCATTGTCCCAATTATGATATTGGGTCATTAATATATAATGTTGGAAGTCTCTCCAACATTTTTATTTAATTTATGGTTGCGTCGTATTTTCGTGTTAACGGTTTTCTGACTTGTTTCCTAATTTGGATAATCCGTCACCTTAACTCTTAAACCTAGTCCAAATAATTTTTATTGACCCAAATTTCTTGATGGGTCATTAGAGGATATTATTTTATGTCCATATATGATTTTTATTTAATTTTTTGACTCATCCAAGTACGTGTGATAACGATTTTACGACTTATTTATGAATTACGATAATAAGTCGCAAAACACTTTAAACTTAACTAATCTGATTTTGCTTGGCACAAATTTCTTTGTGGAACATTTAGTAATAATGTTTAGAGTTGATTTATAATTTTTACGGAATTGTTCGATGTGCTTTAGAACATACGATGATGATATGTATGTTTAAATACTCTGGTATTATGTAAATTATTTATTTCCATTTATTCAAATTTTTTACCTATTAAATTTTCTAGGGTGCTACATATACACATCATTTACAGTAAGTCTTGACATTACTTATAGGATATGTTAAACTCAATTACAGTAAACAATATTCTCTATTACAATACATGTTTATTCTCTATTATAACATATGTTAAGTCTAATTACAGTAAATATTATTCCATATTAGTAACATACGTTAATAACATACATTAAAATACATTATTTCATATTTGTAACAGAGCTTAATGTATATTGTTAATGTAGGTTAGTGTATGTTATAAGCTATGTTACAATATATATTAAGTTCTGTTACAGTATGTTTACTGTAACAGAGCTTAATGTATATTGTAATAGGGAATGATATTTACTGTAACAAGACTTAACATATGTTGTAATAGATAATTATGTTTACTGTAACAGATGATAATGTTTACTGTAACAGAGCTTAATGTATATTGTAACAGGGAATGATATTTACTATAACAAGACTTAACATAGGTTGTAATAGAGAATTATGTTTACTGTAACAGAGCTTAATGTATATTGTAACATGGAATGATATTTACTGTAACAAGACTTAACATAGGTTGTAATAGAGAATTTTGTTTACTGTAACAGATGATAATGTTTATTATAACAGAGCTTAATGTATATTGTAACATGGAATGATATTTACTGTAACAAGACTTAACATAGGTTGTAATAGAAAATTATGTTTACTGTAACATATGATAATGTTTACTGTAACAAAACATAATGTATATTGTAACATGGAATGATATTTACTATAACAAGACTTAACATAGGTTGTAATAGAGAATTATATTTACTGTATCAGATGACAATATTTACTGTAACAGAGCTTAATGTTTGCTGTAACAGATGATAATGTTTATTGTAATAGAAGTTAATGTTTGTTGTAACAAATGATAATGTTTCCTGTAATAAATGATAATGTTTGTTGTAATGGAGCTTAATGTTTGTTGTAACAGATGATAATGTTTGCTGTAACAGATGATAATGTTTGCTGTAATAGAGCTTAATGTTTGTTGTAATATATGATAATGTTTGCTGTAATAAATGATAATGTTTGCTGTAACAGAGCTTAATATTTGTTGTAACAGATGATAATGTTTGCTGTAACAGAGCTTAATGTTTGCTGTAACAGATGATAATGTTTGTTGTAACAGATGATAATATTTGTTGTAACAAAGCTTAATGTTTGCTGTAACAGATGATAATGTTTGCTGTAACAAAGCTTAATGTTTGTTGTAACAGATGATAATGTTTGCTGTAACAGATGATAATACTTAATGAAATATATTATATGTTATGTTGTAACACAAGTGTAGTTGTAGCTTAGTGGTAAGGGTATCTCATGTTGAGTTTGTGAAGACCTGGGTTCAAATCCTAGCACATGCAAACAAATAAAGTTTTTTTTTTGTAAAAGTTTATAGTTGTAGTCTGTAATTGATACCAAGACTTACTGTAATAAGTATGAAGACTTTCTGTAAGAGATATAAAGGCTTACTGTAATTGATATAAATGCTTACTGTAAATGATACAAATGCTTTTTGTAAGAGATATAAAGACTTACTGTAAACGATATATACACTAACTGTAACGAATGTAAGTGTACATAGGGAAAGAGTAGAAGAAGGAAGGGCAAAATTGGAAAAGGTTGATGCTAAAAGGACAACTCGTCTTCCAAGACTCATAAATACTGAGAAACTAAAAGCAGGGATTAGAAATTAAACAACACAAAAAGTAAGGACTATATGTGTAATGACCCAGAATCCGCATTACCAGTAACCAACCAGTAACCCGAATTCTGTCCCGCTAACCCACGAGACAAGCTCGGAAGGGTAAAAAGTGAACGTCCGAGGAGACTATATATAAGAAGATACACACCATGTAAAGCTGTAAAATTTCACCATACATGAAACATAACATGTACAACTCAGAGTCCGAGCAAAATACAAAGTACAGAAGTACAACAAAAAGTACTACTCACTGCAGCTAGGGTGCTCCAACACTGGAGTGGCTAGACTCACCTGGAACGGGAGTCGACGATGACCCACCTGAAAGGGAGGGGAGTGAGTCTCAAGAAAAGAGACCCAGTAGGGAAAAGTAACCCCCACCGGCAACATTACTAAAGTGCGGAAAGTAAAAAATAGAAAGTAAATACACGTCGCATCACAACCCAAACTGTAAACCTCGCGGCTCAGTAACACACACTCACACACAGTAAGTAGGACTCAGCTAGGGTCTGTGGCTTGGCGTCCCGTCACCATAGAGTCTCTCAACCCCAGCCACGTGTGCACACTACAGACGCTCTCTCTCGCGTCTGGTCCACGACTGGTTTTCCCCCTACGCCTGACCCTAGCGGTAGAGAAGGGGCTCCACGGAGACCGGCTCGAAACCACCACAAGGAGTACGCACAGGACAGAGATGCTCTCAACATCCTGGCTCACCGACGGAGGAGCCCCACACGCCGGTCATCTAGACAGAGCGTCGCTCTATGTCCAGGTGACAAACAGAAACAGAAGCACGATAACTCAACGCGAGTACAGACGGTAACACTCTCAACGTCTGAAACACCGTACAATAGACGGACACCTCATGTCACGTCATGACACAATTAATTACGCATATGCACAGACGGAGTCACACTCTAAGCCTGGCAAAATGTGTTAATAGGGCGAACATCACACGTCAACACCTTGAAACAGAAAATAGGACCAAAGCCTGCTGGGACACAAGATATTAACGGCAACATCGAATGTCGCCAATCATGATGTAGACGGCACTCACCATGCCGTTAACACTTAATCAACGGCATTCGACCTTGTCGTTTATATCAACTTTGAAGATCTCAGCGTCAACATATGTGGACGTTAAGTTCTTTAGTCCCCTAGACCCAGAACAACGCCGGGTCAGTCCAATTGGGTAAAACCACCCAATCAGAACACCTGCTGATGGAGGGAAGTACTTCCTCACAGCTTCTAACACTACTAGAACTTCGGAAAAACACGATCCAACACTTGGATCGCCCAAACACCCAAAATCCCGGCATGGTATAACCCAACCCTAAAATGTGATTAACATACTAATCTACACAAATAAGCATGCTAATCTGTTAAGGAAGGTTAAAGGGGTTAAGTCCCTACCTCAGAACGCCCCAAAAACTCCTAAACAATCACCAATCGCGCTGGAACCCCTCGAAGTCTCCGCGCGAATTACACCAAATTTTCGCGTTTCCCGCTTGATCTATCACCGCCACACGTGCCAGAGCCTTCCCACGAACTCCCATCAATAATCAGAAGAGGTGGAAACAGACAAAGACAGAAGTGGAGGGAAAGGAAGGAAAGGAGAAGAAGAAGTTTCTGCTCTCGAGTTGCCCTATTTCTACAGGTGCGACAAATAGACGTCCACATGCCTCGCCGCCTACTTGAACCGCCAATGGGTTGATGTCCGGACTGCTTGCCGTCAAGTTCAACGACAAACATCCACATCGCTGGACGCTAACTCCCAGTCAATGGCTAACCCCTGGCCGTCAACCACAAGTCAACGACAATATCCATTGTCGTCAACCACAACTGAACCTCTACAAGACCCAATAAGGATCCACTAAGACCCGAGACCTTATAGCCCTCCCCCCTTAAGGAATTTTGCCCTTAAAATTCAAACAACATAAAGAAGGAAGACTCACCAAAGAGGTATAGAAGCTGCTTGCGCATTTCGTCCTCTCGCTCCCATGTCGACTCACCACCTAAGTGCCGTTGCCACGCAACACAAACTAAAGGGATTGCCTTGTTCCTCAACCTCTGAACTCGGCGATCCTCAATATGCAACGGAAACTCTGGTACAGTCAACACTGGAGTCACTTCAGACCACTCTGTGCTCGGGAGAATGTGAGACTCGTCAGAAAGGTACCTCCGAAGCATCGACATGTGGAACACATCGTGGACTGCTGCCAACTCTGACGGAAGCTCAAGTCTGTACGCCAAACCTCCGACACACTCAGTAATGGTGAAAGGTCCAATAAAGCGAGGACTCAACTTTCCACGCCTACCGAACCTCACCACTCCCTTCATAGGAGACACACGGACAAACACCTGGTCCCCTACCTAAAACTTGAGCGGTCGTCTGCGCTGATCTGCATAACTCTTCTGCCGATTCTGAGCTGACTGAAGCCTCTGCCTCACAAGCTGAACTACCTCAACTGTCTGCTGAACTAACTCTGGCCCCATGACAATCCGTTCGCCAACCTCGAACCAGTCTAGAGGAGTGCGACACGGTCGTCCGTACAAAGCCTCATATGGTGCCATACCGATACTGGAGTGATAGCTATTATTATATGTGAACTCGACCAACGGCAAGTGAGCTGTCCACGATCCCTGCCACTCCAGACAACATGCTCTAAGCATGTCCTCTAAAGTCTGGATAGTCCGCTCTGACTAACCATCTGACTGAGGGTGGTAGGTGGAACTAAAAGCCAACTCTGTCCCCAAAGCTCTCTGGAAACTGCGCCAGAACCCAGAAGTGAAGCGAGGATCTCTATCAGACACAATAGAGATCGGCACTCCGTGCAAAGGAACAATCCGCTCTACGTACAACGCGGCCAACCTACTCACACCCCAACTAGTCCTGACAGGCAAGAATCTAGCAGTCTTCGTCAATCTGTCCACAAGAACCCAAATGCTGTCAAAACCTCCAGTTGTCCTCGGCAAACCACAAACAAAGTCAGTCGTCACATGGTCCCACTTCCATATCGGAATCTCTAACGGCTGCACAAGTCCTCCTGGACGCTGATGTTCAGCCTTCACTTGCTGACAGACCAAACACCTAGCAACAAAAGCCGCTATGTCTCTCTTCATCCCAGGCCACCAAAACTGACGTCTCAATCTGTGATACATCTTGGTCGACCCTGGATGAATCGAGTACCTGGAACCGTGTGCCTCCTTCGACACAACTCTCCTGACAGACTCCTCAACAGGAACATAGAGTCTATCTCGGAACCTAACAGTTCCGTCCTCGCAAAGCTCAACCTCTGGGAGAAGTAACACACTGTGCAACTCGGGATCTGCCTGCTGAGCCTCAACAACCTGTCTCACAACAGCGGGAGCCGCCAACAAACTGCCCAACACACACAGTCGACGACTGGACGAAACTCTGAAAGACCCTTCTGCCGCAGACTGCCACAACTGCCACTCCCTAAGCATCAGATGACTCATCTGTGCTTTCCTACTCAGAGCATCTGCAACTACATTCACTTTTCCAGGCTTATACTCAATGCTAAAATCATAGTCTTTCAGATGTTCCATCCATCGACGCTGCCTCATATTCAGATCCCTCTGAGAAAACACATACCTCAAGCTCTGGTGGTCGGTACGGACTACAAAACTCACTCCGTACAGGTAAAGACGCCAAATTCTCAAAGCAAACACCACAGCTGCAAGCTCTAGGTCATGGGTCGGGTAACTCTCCTCGTGGGGCTTAAGCTGGTGAGACGCATAAGCCACCACCCGGCCTTGCTGCATCAAAACCGCACCCAGACCAACACCTGAAGCGTCTGTGCAAACCTCGAAACCCTCCTCACCTGAAGGTAACGCAAGGACTGGCGCTGACGTAAGCAGTCGCTTCAACTCTATGAAGCTCTGCTCACACTGCTCCGACAACAAAAACGGAACCCCCTTTCTCGTCATCCGAGTCAAGGGTGCAGCAACCTGAGAAAAGTCCCAAACAAACCTGCGGTAGTAACCTGCCAAGCCCAAAAAGCTACGAATCTCAGACATAGATCTGGGACTCTCCCACTGCAAAACTGCCTCGACCTTCGCTGGATCCACATAAACTCCCTCACCTGAGATCACGTGCCCCAAAAAGTGAACCTGTTGTAGCCAAAACTCACACTTACTAAGTTTGGCATACAACTGGTGCTCTCGCAAGGTCTGCAACACGATCCTCAGGTGCTCGGCGTGCTCCTCCTCCGAAGCGGAGTACACCAGAATGTCGTCAACAAACACTACGACAAATCGGTTCAAGAACTGGTTGAACACCCGGTGCATCAGATCCATGAAGGCCGCTGGAGCATTGGTGAGCCCAAACGGCATCACCAAAAACTCAAAATGTCCATATCTGGTCTGAAAAGCAGTCCTCTCATTGTCAGAATCTCTAATCCGCAACTGATAGTAGCCCGACCTCAGGTCGATCTTTGAAAAGACATGAGCAGACTGAAGCTGATCAAAGAGATCGTTAATCCTAGGCAATGGATACCTATTCTTGATGGTCACTTGGTTCAGCTTCCTATAATCAATACACAATCTCAGGCTACCATCCTTCTTCCGGACAAACAAAACAGGTGACCCCCATAGAGAAAAGCTAGGACGAATATAGCCCTTCTCCAACAACTCCTCAAGCTGTCTCTTTAGCTCCCTCAACTCTGCTGGTGCCATACAGTACGGAGCCTGTGCAAATGGTACAGTGCCAGGAACTAACTCAACAGAAAACTCAATCTCTCTCTCTGGCGGTAGACCAGGTAACTCTTCCGGAAAAACATCCGGAAACTCACACACTACGGGAATGTCCCCCACTCCCGAGGTAACCTGGTCAATGGTAATAGCAGAAACTAGAAAACCCTGACAACCAGAGGCAAGCAACCTCCCTACCCTCAAAGCAGAAACTAAAAAGCGAGAAGTAAGAGGTACGATACCCTGGAAGTAGAATGCCGCTTCCCCAGGTATTCACAAGTGCACCCTCTTCTTCTGGCAATCCATGACTGCACCATACCGCTCTAACCAGTCCATACCCAAAATCACATCATAGTCCTGCAACTACAAAGTAAACAAGCGAGCTGACAACCACTGATCCTGCAACTGCACAGGTACCTCCTCGAGACAGTAGGACGTAAGGACAAAGTCCCCTGTCGGCAACTCTACTGCTAGCTCAACAGAATCTCCCGAACTCAACTCTCCAAGGGAGTCTAAAAACTCCTCAGATACAAAAGAGTGAGAGGCACCGGAATCAAACAAAACTCTAGCTGTATAACCAAAAACTGTAACAGTACCTTCCACTAGCTGAGCTGCCTCCACGTTTGCACGGGTCAAGTGGGTAACACAACCTCTACCTCTCGACCCACCAGAACCTCCGGCCTGCTGACGTTGCTGCACGGGTGCCTGCTGCTACTGCTGCTGCACTCGGGGCTGTGACTGAGTCTGCTGCTACGGCACATGAGGTAACAAAGGACAATCTCGCGCCATGTGACCTATCTGGTCACACCGGTAACACTGACCAGCAAAAGAACGTTGTACCTGCTGCGAAGGCTGCCCTACCGACTGCTGAACACTCCCAACAGACTGCTGTCTCTGCTCTGCCTGCCTCCTATCACGCCGAAACTTCCTCCGAGATCCTGACTTCGCCCTCGTCCCAGTAGAAGTGGACGCGTAGGAAGTCGTGGTCTTCGGAGTCGCCTGCACACTACTCTGCTGCTGCCGTGGCTGAGTAGGAACTACCTGTGTCTAAACCTCTGCGCTCCGAGCACGGGTCCGCAAAGTTTCAGCCTCCCCAGTTCTTGGGCCAGCCTGATCCAGACATCGCACGGGCGTGGTTGGATGCTGTGGAGCGGACTTTCCGTTCCATGGAGTGTGTTCCCGAGGAGCGAGTGTTGTTAGCTAGTTACCAGTTGCAGGCGTAGGCGTTGACTTGGTGGTCCTCTGAGTGGGAGACTACTTTTCAGTCTTGCCCACTTAGACAGATTCCGTGGCAGGAGTTTGTCGTTTCTTTTGAGAGGGCCTTCTGTCCTACTTACGTCCGGACGGAGAGGTTGTACCAGTTTCTGGACTTGCAGCAGAGGGACTCTACTGTAGTGCAGTACAGGGCCAGATTTGTAGAGCTAGGGCGCTATGCTCCGCAAATTATGGCAGATGAGAGTCTGAGGACTCAGCAGTTTGTGAGGGGCCTGAGGCCAGAGCTCAGGCAGGCGCTGATAGTTGCATGTGTCACAGACTTGGATGCGGCCTATCAGATAGCGGCAGTTAACGACCCAGAATCCGCATTACCAGTAACCAACCAGTAACCCGAATTCTGTCCCGCTAACCCACGAGACAAGCTCGGAAGGGTAAAAAGTGAACGTCCGAGGAGACTATATATAAGAAGATACACACCATGTAAAGCTGTAAAATTTCACTATACATGAAACAGAACATGTACAACTCAGAGTCCGAGCTAAATACAGAGTACAGAAGTACAACAAAAAGTACTACTCACTGCAGCTAGGGTGCACCAACACTGGAGTGGCTAGACTCGCCTAGAACGGGAGTCGACGACGACCCACCTGAAAGGGAGGGGAGTGAGTCTCAAGAAAAGAGACCCAGTAGGGAAAAGTAACCCCCACCGGCAACAGTACTAAAGTGCGGAAAGTAAAAAACAAAAAGTAAATACACGTCGCATCACAACCCAAACTGTAAACCTCGCGGCTCAGTAACACACACTCACACACAGTAAGTAGGACTCAGCTAGGGTCTGTGGCTCGGCGTCCCGTCACCACAGAGTCTCTCAACCCCAGCCACGTGTGCACACTACAGACGCTCTCTCTCGCGTCTGGTCCACGACTGGTTTTCCCCCTACGCCTGACCCTAGCGGTAGAGAAGGGGCTCCACGGAGACCGGCTCGAAACCACCACAAGGAGTACGCACAGGACAGAGATGCTCTCAACATCCTGGATCACCGACGGAGGAGCCCCACACGCCGGTCATCTAGACAGAGCATCGCTCTATGTCCAGGTTACAAACAGAAACAGAAGCACGATAACTCAACGCGAGTATAGACGGTAACACTCTCAACGTCTGAAACACCGTACAATAGACGGACACCTCATGTCACGTCATGACACAATTAATTACGCATATGCACAGACGGAGTCACACTCTAAGCCTGGCAAAATGTGTTAACAGGGCGAACATCACACGTCAACACCTTGAAACAGAAAACAAGACCAAAGCCTGCTGGGACACAAGATATTAACGGCAACATCGAATGTCGCCAATCATGATGTAGACGGCACTCACCATGCCGTTAACACTTAATCAACGGCAATCGACCTTGCCGTTTATATCAACTTTGAAGATCTCAGCGTCAACATATGTGGACGTTAAGTTGTTCAGTCCCCTAAACCCAGAACAGCGCCGGGTCAGTCCAATTGGGTAAAACCACCCAATCAGAACACCTGCTGATGGAGGGAAATACTTCCTCACAGCTTCTAACACTACCAGAACTTCGGAAAAACACGATCCAACACTTGGATCGCCCAAACACCCAAAATCCCGGCATGGTATAACCCAACCCTAAAATGTGATTAATATACTAATCTACACAAATAAGCATGCTAATCTATTAAGGAAGGTTAAAGGGGTTAAGTCCCTACCTCAGAACGCCCCAAAAACTCCTAAACAATCACCAATCGCGCCGGAACCCCTCGAAGTCTCCACGCGAATTACACCAAATCTTCGCGTTTCCTGCTCGATCTATTACCGCCACACGTGCCAGAGCCTTCCCACGAACTCCCATCAACAATCAGAAGAGGTGGAAACAGACAAAGACAGAAGTGGAGGGAAAGGAAGGAAAGGAGAAGCAGAAGTTTCTGCTCTCGGGTTGCCCTATTTCTACAGGTGCGACAAATAGACGTCCACATGCCTCGCCGCCTACTTGAACCACCAATGGGTTGACGTCCGGACCGCTTGCCGTCAAGTTCAACGACAAACGTCCACATCGCTGGACGCTAACTCCCAGTCAACGGCTAACCCCTGACCGTCAACCACAAGTCAACGACAATATCCATTGTCGTCAACCACAACCGAACCTCTACAAGACCTAATAAGGATCCACTAAGACCCGAGACCTTACAATATGACTTCTAATCTTCTGACAGGGACTATAAATTAAGTCTAACCCTCTCACAAGGATCTCTAATTAATTCTCTCTTAATAAAATTAATATAAATTATGGGAAGTTATTGATAATATCATCGACGCCTAAAATACCATTGTCCAGCGCTTCTTCAGCTTATTAGAATAAACATATTTATCTGGTTATATACTGTAATACACTGGAAATCTAGAAATCTCTCAATTTGGCTTCTCTATAAAACAACTACTGAATTTAGCTAGTCATAACACCAAAGTCTACACCAAGAGATCATCTGGTGTGTTCTAAATTACTTTAAAATGCCACAAGATATAGTAAAATGTCATATTTCTCATATTTTCTACACGCTATAAATTACTTTCTGATATTTCTCTTACAAAATTTCAAATTAAAAATGTAAAATAACAATTTGCTATTATTACACCAATAAAATCCTTAAAAAATCTCAAACCCAAAACCACCTTCCCAAGAGTTCACTTACACATGAACTATGTAGACAATCCCACCCCACTTTGTCTCACTTTATTTGCTGACATAGAGAGTGCTTCCCATCTCCTCTTTCCAATCACTTTCCTCCTTGCACAGTAGTATGTCATTGTACCATCGTACCATTGATATACCTTTTTTTTTCACTACAACATGCGGTGAGGCTGAGAAAACATTTAATTCACTCACAGTGTCGGAGATAAATTGAGTCAAAAAAACTAGAGGAGACGTACAAAGGGTGGAGTACTGAAGAAGGTCGCAATGGACAGGAGCAAGGGTGAGGAACTGAAGAAGGTCGACAGTGTGGCAATGGGCAGGAGATTGAGGCTACCCAAGTTTAAGTCTATCTCTATTATTTCTTGATAAAGGTACGACTTTCAGATTTTATGGACTTTGAATGAAGTGGTTCAACTATGAATTCCACTTTGCCGTGCATCTAGGGGTGTACGTATACACGCCTCTCAGTGCCTCTCAATGGCACTTTTTTTTGGACATATTTTTCTTAATCATAATAAATCTCGTCCCCCTATTCTCCTTCCTTACACCCCTCTGTCCAAAAGATAATAACAAAGAAGGGAGGGCAGGGGGGCGATGCAAACAAAAATGATTTCCAAGAGTGAGGTATTGTCTTTGAGTATTTTTTGTTTGCTATCAATATTTATGAAGAATATTTGTATGTTGGCTGTGCAATTAAGATGTAGGCTGGCTTTTTCTTACCTAATATATGAACAAACACAATGCGTCAATCGTACACTAGTTAACGGTGTTCTCAAGTTATAGAAATCCAAAGAGGGATGAATGGGTGCAAATCAAATTAGTGAGTATTAAAATTGATAATAATGAAACTATATGCAAATAAATAATCACATAAATAAGCATATATATTTTAACCTGGTTTGGGGTTGATTTACTCAACCTCCTATGTCTAGCCCCTTTGGAAAAGGGTTAGGACAAAGTTAACCCAGGTTAACCCTGGGTTAGGCCAAAAAGTGATTTAGAAAGTAAAATTTTTTAATCCGGATCAAAGTGGGTTAGGATAGATGTAAATTGGGTTAAACCGAGTTATCCTAACCCACCTCTAGAGGTGGAGTAGAGTTAACCCTCTTTAACTCTTTCTTTAATACCATTATACCCCTGAGATTTGAGGTGTTTTTACACATTTTCATGCGTACGGTTCTCTCCACCCCCTTCTCCCACCCCCTTTTCGTCTTGGATAATCCGTCTTCGTCTTCCCCCTTCGAGTTCCTTCCTCTGCAACGACAGAGATTCTTCTGTCGTGGAATCGACTCCGTTGTTCTTCCATTGCAAATCTTACTGGCTCACATGGTAAGGCTTGCGGGCTTCTCCATTCGTCTGCAACTCTTCCTACTTGGGCCTTCCTCTGTTGTTCTCCTTACCTGGCTCTACGTCTCTCTACAGATCCTTCTTGATCGATAACGCATCCTACGTCTACAATGCCATGACCGTGTTCACGGGGTGTTCTCCTTTTACTTTATCTATTTTTTTTTCATGGTTGAGGGTCTATTTAAGCGGATATTGTGGTCTTCTATGAAGCCTCCTACACCGGCTATTACTCTCCTCTCCATCTCTTATTCAAGGTGTTGTTTTATATCCCCCTCTGTGGGTGTTGATTCGGTGGTAGTCTTCTCTTCTTGAAGGCCGATGCTGTGGTTTTTTTCACTCTGCCCTATATCCCCCTCTTCTGTGGGTGTTCATTCGGTGGTAGTCTTCTCTTCTTGAAGGCCGATGCTATGGTTTTTTTCACTGTGCCATATATCCCCCTCCTCTATAGGTGTTCATTCGTTTTGAGTCTCATTTTAGTTTATTTATCCTATTTATTCTTTGTGCCGTATATCCCCCTCCTCAGTGGGTGTTCATTCGTTGTGAGTCTCATTTTAATTTGTTTATCCTATTTATTGTTTGTGCTATATACCCCCCTCCTCTGTGGGTGTTCATTCGTTGTGAGTCTCATTTTAGTTTGTTTATCCTATTTATTGTTTGTGCCCTATATCCCCCTCCTCTGTGGATGTTCACTCCGTGGTAGGGTCATTTTGGTTTGTTTATCTTCCACATCTGTTTGTGCCCTATATCCCCCTCCTCTGTGGGTGTTTATTGGATGGTAGGATCATATTGGTTTGTTTATCCTATTTATTGTTTGTGCCCTATATCTCCTGTTTATTGGATAAATACAGATTGGATTCAGTGTTGGTTAGCATGTTTATTGGGTGGTAGGCTCATATTGGTTCCATGTTTGGATTCAGTGTTCCTTCCACTGAATGCTACTGTAGCATATTGTTGGTTAGCATGGTTTAGATGATGTTTAATTTTTTTACAGAAGTTTAAATTTTATATACCATATAGTGTCATTAGTATGTTCTGCTTATAATTTTGAAGAATTGAAAGGAATTATGTCTGCATGTTAGTTGGGGCCTTGTAATTTCATATGACATTTCAATTTATTAGCACTATGAGGGGGATATAGAACAGCACTGTACTATCTTAATTTATTGGCATATTGTTGGTTAGCATGGTTCATAAAGATGTTCAAATTTTTTACAGAAGTTTAAATTTTATATGTCATATCCTGTCATTAGTATGTTCTGGTTATAATCTTGAAGAATTAAAAGGAATTATGTCTGCATGTTAGTTGGGGCCTTGTAATTTCATATGACATTTCAATTTATTAGCACTATGAGGGGGATATAGAACAACACTGTACTGTCTTAATTTATTGGCATATTGTTGGTTAGCATGGTTCAGAAATATGTTTAAATTTTTTATAGAAGTTTAAATTTTATATGCCATATCCTGTCATTAGTATGTTATGCTTATAATCTTGAAGAATTAAAAGGAATTATGTCTACATGTTAGTTGGGGCCTTGTAATTTCATATGACATTTCAATTTATTAGCACTATGAGGGGGATATAGAACAACACTGTACTGTCTTAATTTATTGGCATATTGTTGGTTAGCATGGTTCAAAAAGATGTTTAAATTTTTTACAGAAGTTTAAATTTTATATGCCATATCCTATCATTAGTATGTTCTAGTTATAATCTTGAAGAATTAAAAGGAATTATGTGTGCATGTTAGTTGGGGCCTTGTAATTTCATATGACATTTCAATTTATTAGCACTATGAGGGGGATATAGAACAACAATGTACTGTCTTAATTTATTGGCATATTGTTGGTTAGCATGGTTTAGAAAGATGTTTAAATTTTTTACTGAAGTTTAAATTTTATACGTCATATCCTGTCATTAGTATGTTCTGCTTATAATCTTGAAGAATTAAAAAGAATTATGTCTACATGTTAGTTGGGGCCTTGAAATTTTATAAGACATTTCAATATATTAGCACTATGAGGGAGATATAGAACAACATTGTACTATCTTAATTTATTGGCATATTGTTAGTTAGCATGGTTCAAAAAGATGTTTAAATTTTTTACAGAAGTTTAAATTTTATATGCCATATCCTGTCATTAGTATGTTCTGCTTATAATCTTGAAGAATTAAAAGTTCCTGTGTTGAGGCCTTGAGGAAACCTGTGATGTACCTATGTAGAGGTTTGTGACTGCCTCCTAATCTAGGTTCTATAACATAATACAACTTGCTGAGATGTAGAAGTGAGCAACTGTTTCATAAACAAGGGAACAACCAGAACACTACATTAGCAGGATAATTAAAAATATATATATTGTTAAGTGAAAGAGAATAAAAGTTTCTTCCTCAGAAGTCCACTAAATGATCCATTTACTTAACAGTGCAAGGGGTACAACATCATTTGAAACAATGAGAAAAATATAATGCTTGACTGCAATAGTATCTGCTTGTTTTGCCCTTCCAAAGATCTACATAATAAAGAGATGCCTCCTGAGATGCCTTAGGTGGAACCAAGGAACTGTGACATTGTACCCCCCATCCAAAATGGATTTATTGACATGTTATATTTATCTTGGTAAAATTGGTCTATCAGTAGCTAAGCTAGAATATATTTAAGAAATGCCTGCTTGAAGATTACCCATTGTACTTCGTTGAGGGCACACTCCAACACAACAAAAATTTGCTCCCCTTGAGAAAAATCATCCAACCAGGTGGCAGTGGTGTCACACCCCGTCAATTTAGTAGTGCTATATTTGTTTCACATGCTATTTGATCCATGTTACTTGTGCTATTACTTTCTCGACTTTACATGACTCTCTCTATCATTAGTTACTATGTCCTTTAAAGCATTAATCATTTAAAGCGTGCTTGGCTCATGAGATTTAAGTCATACTGAGTGTTATCGCTTACTCTTCATTACTTGTTGTTGTGTCTCAGGTAAGTCAAACGATGACCTTACACACACCGATGGGACAGGACTAGAGTGCTGAGCGACTTGGAGTCAAATGAAGTTATCCTAGTACAATGGAGTCTAGTAAATATTTCTTAGATTTCTTTTCCACTGTCAAGATGTCATTGAGCCCTATATATTGGCTCTGGATTAGTGGTTGTAATAGTCCTAATGAAATTTTAATGAAATGAAGAGTTTATTCCAATTATTGTATATGCGATGCTCTAAATCACTTGACTGTGGTGCAATTTACACTACTATGCACTTTGCTCACGTCTCCCCGATTTATTTCGAGAGAGTTCTTCTGAAGAACAAGAATTACATACTATTCCTCAATTCTCCATTTGTTCTTCTGAGTCATTCTTGAGATTGTGCATAGAATTGTTGCACCAGTCTCGTTGAATGAACTCTTTATAGATCATATCATTGCTAGAGGATCTGTATCTTGTTGTTTTTGATCTAGCCGGTTGTTTGTGAGCCTTTGTGCTCAGTTGCGTTGAGTGCTACACTCAGTGTGTGGTTGAGCCTGTGTGCTCAGGTTTCTAGAGTGGTTGTGCTCTAGAGGTTGTGTGTGAGTTGTTGAACTCAGTGTGTTGGAGTTGTCAAGCTCCAATGTGTGGTGTACTCAAGTTGAGTAGTGGAGCCTCACTGTGTGAGGGGTGGATGTAGGAATCACTGGTGTGATTTTCGAACCACCTAAAAATCTTTTGTGCAGTGGTTTGATCTGTGATTTAATTTCACTTTGCGCTAGATGTATGCATAGGATTTTCGCTTACACTAATGATTGACTTGATCACACACTCTAATTACTCAAATCACACAATCTCACATCAGATCTGTGAATTACATTTCTAATTTGTCTCTGATTTAAAGCATCTTTTAAAATTGGCTAAGCTTCCGCAGTATTTGGTCTAGATCTATTCAACCCCCCTTCTAGATCTGGTCCATCCTATTTTCGATCCTACAGAGCACACCTCTCACACAGACAAAGATATGTAGAATAAATATTGTGAGAAGTTCCTCAACCCATAGTTCAGATTTCCTCTATTTGAGTTGTTGAGAAACGTTGGAGTAGAAGTCAAGCAGTTGAATTGGCTTCTTTGGATGTTGAACTATGATTGCAGATCCCACTTGACATCCAAAGCTTCAACTTGAATCAGCAAAACTGGAAGAGAAAGCCTGGAAGCCACTTTAGATCACTTGTGCGTCGTTTGACCTACTTGGGTGCCAAAAACCTCTTCTCCAAAGATGGGTAGATGTAGTATCCCGGAAAATCCATTAATTAAAAATTATGGATAAATTGAATTTTTATCAATTAATAAATTCAACCAGTTAAAAAGGTACGCATTATTATCACATGCGTATAAACTCATATAAAAATCTTGTAAAAATAATAGTTATATTTTAAAAAATATTCTCTAATGACCTATCAAGAAATTTGAGCACAGAAAAATCATTTAGATCAAGTTTAAGAAATTATGCGACTTATTAGCATAATTAAGGAATAAGTTGAAAAACCCATTATTTTATGAGCCAAAGTGGATTATAAATAAAAATAAACATGTGGGTAAACTTTAAATAATATGGGATGATAGCCCATTATGATATTTGGACCAATGGACAATCTTGGCCCATGAATAAATTATTCAACCCCTCCTTCTAGATTACTGTCATAGTTAATTCCGCACACTTATCAATTGGTATCAGAGTGAGGTTTCTTCGATTTTACAACTTTAATTGCTTGATCTAACGATCAGGAGAGATTCTGTTTGATAGAAACCAACAAAGTTTTGTTGCCTGAAGGACACTCAGTGTCTAGACCTCCCTTCTTTGATGGGATTGACTATACATACTGAACAAACCACATGCAGGTATTTTTGAGAGCTCAAGACTATGAGTTGTGGAAGATCATAAGCAAGGGACCTTATGAGCTGCCTACCGATGAGGACACCTCGACAAGGGAACAAATTTGCAAGGGAACCTTGAACTGGAGCGCCTTGAACATGATGCAATGTAGCAACCTTGATTTTCAAAATCTGAAATAAAATAATTTTTTTATTAATAAATGAGATAAATAGATTTAATTAGAATAAATGAGGAATAAGTGAAATAAAAGGAAATTAAATCAAGCCCATTAAGTTAAATCAATAATGGGTTGTGTAAATGGCTCAAATACAAAATAATGGGCCTAATTGTGAGGAGCCCATCATGGGATGGGAAATAATTAATCCAATTTCGTATGTAATTAATTAATAAATAGAAAGGGGTTTAAGATAAATGCTAAATAAGTCATATATATCCTAAAAAGGAGTCCTATACTTACCTTAACGTTTGCCTACGAAATTTGATCTCTTCCCAACCCTAATTAGGAAATAAAGGAGAGAAAGTGGGAGATAAATATGAGAAATTAGAAATTTAATGGAAGGAAGGACTCTTAGAAGGGTTAGGACTCTATTGGCAAACAAAACACCCTAAACTCGGCCCTAGCAACCCATAGAACGTTGTTGGAGCTGTGGGAGACGAAGGAGAAGGTTGTGGACGTAAGGAGCTTGGAGAAGAAGGCTTGGAGCAAAAGATTTCCATCTTATTTTCATCATAAACCCTAGTTCTTCTTACAACAAGCAAAGGTAAGCAATATCTTAAGCACAAATTGTGAAACTTTAACCCTAGATAGCCCTCATGATCCTCTTCAAAAGCCCTCTAGTTTTTCTATTTTTCGTTCATCCATGAGAGAGAATTAATTCTGTGAGTCCCTATTATCTTCATGTACCCAAACTTACATTGTTGCCTTCAATCCATGCATGTACATGATCCCATGCCATGTAAATATTCTCATAAATACTACATGTTGTTGGATTTCTAACACCCATAGTTTCCCTAATTTTCATCATGTATCCATCGCTAATTAATTCGTTGATCCATGACTATGCATGTTTAGGTCACTGAAAAGTAACCTAATCAAAGCATGTCCTAAACATGTTTGTTTTCTAATTCATCATGCCCAGTGATAGATCTGCATGTCTAGTTTCGTTTAAAATTGATTTCATGAATTTTGAAGCCTTCTGTGATTATATATCGATTTTTGAAGTGAGCTTTGAGGGATGGAACCCACCTGGAAAAGGGGCAAAAGCTCTTTTCTGGGCTCGGGCCACCTTCTGAAGTCGTGACGGCCCGACCTGTCATGATCTTAGAGGGGGCCACGACACGGGGGTCCGTCACGTTCTGAACGCGATGGGTCGACATGTCGCGACATGGCCGGGTCATCCCGTAGAGGCCGGTTCAGCAGAACGCGACCGGGCCTGGCGTCGCGACCTGAACGCGCCAGCCACGGGCGTCGCGACCTTAACGCGACAGCCCTGTGCGTCGCAACCTCAGAGTCATGGCCAGAACCCTTATTTACCAATATAACCCTCCTATTAATGACTTGTAAGCCCTGATTAACCCTAATTAAGTACTGTTATGATTGTTTACGAACTGTTAACTGTAAATGGATAAAATCTTCATGAAATTAATTAATTTAAAAACTATATGCACAACCATACATGCTCTCTTGATTTCTTACACTTGCACACACCTAACAATCGTGGTTGCCATTAAACTTTATTAAGTTACTCAATAATGTATCTGGTAATTTAGTGAAATAAATTACTAAATTTCCTATTTAAATAATTACACTTGTCTTCGTTTTACTCGCGTGTTTTATACACCATTACCGCTTCCCTCAGCCTTCGAGTACTCGAGGCATGACGGACCCTAGTTTTCTACACACTCTCTTAGCATGGACCACCTCTCCATTGGGAATACTCTCGACTGGACCAGGGACTCCTTGTCAAGGCCTCTGTAAGTCTTCTTGGCTTTGGCGCACGTCCTTAGCCGACGAGCTAGTTGTACCCTTAACACATGTTACCTCTTAGGGATCAGCACGATCCATGGCCTTAGTGTGTTCTCTCTTACCTTGGGATCACACCGGACCATCTGGCCCGTGTCCACGACACGGCTAGTGGGCAGATGTGACTTCTATCAGACTGTCGGTACCCAATCTGGTGCCGTGCAACTGTTACTATCGTGGTTTAACATTGTTTTACGAATATACCCCTATCTCCTCTACTATCTTGTTACTCTCATCTGTTCACTTTCACTCTATACTATCATCTAGTTCGTCTAGTACTCTCCTCTCTTTTTGGTACTTTATTTGGCCATACAATTGATTGTCTAAAATAACAAACAGTGCTATATGCCAGTGCAATAGGGCTCGGTCTGGTCCTGGAGAGAGCATCCGAAGAGTGACATTTCCTTGCAAGGGTTACATGATCAGGATGTGTACGACATGCATCCAGCGCCATTTAATACTATAACAATTAATCGTTGACAATCAAAGTGCTATCTATTCGAGTGCTATACAAGCGCTATCATTACATGCTATTATCGTTACATGGCCATTCCATTATTGTTCTCATTGTGCTATTTTCACTATACCAATGTTATTGATCTCTTGTTATCGTTACTTGCTCTACATGACTAGACTCTTTAGTTACCCTACCAGTTAAGACATTAATTATTTAAAGCATGCTTGTTCTCATGAGATATTAAGTCCTACTGGGCGTTATTCGCTCATCCTGTGTATTTTATTCATGTGTTCAGGTGAGTCGGATGGCGAGTACCACACGCACGAGGATGGGGACGAGGATATTGCTCCGGAGTGACCCGATCAGCTGTCATGGCATAGTAGTTAGTTAGATTGGTAGTCATTTAGTCAATATGTATTAGTTAAGTTTGAATAAAGTGCTCGGGCCCTAGTTATGGCTCCGATAGATGGATGTAATGGATATTTGATAGATTATTAATGAAATTGGAGTTATTTGGTATTATTTCAATTGTGCAATGGTTTGACATTTATTTCTCGCTCTGTACTAATTAATAACTGTAGTATCGCTCCGATATTCTGTGTCGGGGTGTTACATGCAATGTGCTGTGCATCCGAAGGAATACTCAAGAGTCTCCACATGCTCATCTGTAAAGGAGATGTGGGACAAACTAGAACTGATATACGAAGATACGTCTGAGGTAAGGGAAACCAAAGCTAGTATGCTTGTGTCTGAGTATGAGATGTTTAAAATGAAGAATGAAGAAACAATCACAGACATGTTTGCACGATTCATGATCATAATCAATGGTCTGAAAGGTCTTAAGAAAGAGTACAATGAGAGTGACTTAGTGAGGAAGATACTTCGATCTCTTCCATCCTCTTGGCACACTAAGGCCACTGTCATTGAGGACTCTAAAGACCTATCCACAATGCAATTAGATGAATTGATAGGATCACTACTATGAAATCAATCTGAAAAGAAAAGAATCTGAGGTCAATCCAAGAAAGTCTATTGCATTGAAAGATTCAAATAAAGCCTCATCAAGTTCCAAGAAAGAGATTGAAGCAGAAAATGATGAAAATGAAACGTCTAGTGAAAGTGAAAATGATAAGATGGCCATGTTAACTAGACAATTCAAAAAATTACTCAAGTTTAAAAGGAAGGCGCCATGTAACTTCAAAACTCTTCCAAAAAAGGACTTTTCAAATAAATTTGATACAAACAAGAAAAATGACATGATTGTTTGTTATGAATGCAAAAGACAAGGGCACATGAGAGGTGAATGCCCAGAACTCAAAAGGAAGCTGATAAAGAACAAGTCTACATACAAGAAACCCAGGGCCATCATGGCAACCCGGAGTGATGAAGATGAAGATGAAAATGCTCAAGACAATTCTGATGATGAAGAAATCTAGTGCTTGATGGCAAGGAGTGAAGACTCTAATGAGGTAAATTCTTCCTTTGAAAGCTACACAGTTGAAGAATGGGAAGAAGCATATACCATGCTATTTGAAAAATTTTGTGAATACAAATCTAAAAACAAAGCACTGAAAATGAAAATCACCATTCTTGTGCATAGCACAAGTAATGATGAACAACTTGCAATCCTAACTAGAGAGATAGAGCTATTGAAAACTAAAAAGGAAAACCACTATGTTGAAATGGATTGCATGAAAGAAAAACTTCAAGAGAATGAAAAACAAAAACAAACTCTAAATAAATCTGTTGAAACTCTTCAAAATGAGAATCAAAAGATTTAGAAGAAGATGGAAGAGGTTCAAAAAGAACTAAAAGGAATGAATGAAGATTTGTCAAAGGAAAAGAAAATCTTGATGCTGTTTTGGGAGTTAAGTCAAACATAACAAGGCATGGTCTGGGATTTCAAACTGAAAATTAAAAGAAACTTGGACAAAAATTGGTCACATCCTTTGTTCAATACAGTCCAAGTGTAAGCAAACAAGCTCATGTTAAAAACAAAGATCTAAAAAATAAAAAAAAGAACTTAACTGGTCAACAAGCAACTATTGGGTTACAATGTGTTTGATGATGATTGTGCTTAAATATTTTTGATGTTTTTGATGAATGACATAATTGATGTTGCAAAATGATAAAGACATGATCAAGACATGAAAGAGATAATCAAATGGTAAATGACTTTTTGATCATCTTTGTATTCATGATATCTCACTTTGAGTGCCTTTCATGTAGGTGTGAATGCACACAAGACAAGCAATCGAACCAAAGTGCAAAAGAACTTGAAATGCACATCAAGCACTCATCTGTCGACAACCAAGAAGCCATGTGTCGACAGATAGACAAGACAGTAACACACAAGCTACTGGAAGCACATATAGAGTAGTAGCTGTCGACAGATAAGGTGTACCTATCGACAGATCAGTCTTGCCTATCGACAGCCAGATGGCATCTGTCGACAGCCCAGGGTTCCAGCAACCAACATGGTTCAGGAAGCCAATTTCCAGTAGTACCTATCGGCAGCTATGATGCACCTGTCGACAGCCGTAGGATAAGTCACAATGCGTTATAAGCATGTGATCTGTATTAGGGTGTTCCCTTTTAACACGACTCTCCATACTTGAACACCACTATATATAGATCATATATAGTTATTTTCGCAGCAAGGAGCCTCCATACCAAAACCCTAAGCAAAGACCAAGAAGAAAGGCTTCTCCCTGCTGCTCTGCTTCAACTCTTCGTCCTGTTCGAGGAAGATCCATCCCATGCCAGGAGTTGAAGCCAGTTCGTCCTCGGTTCAAGCTTCGCCATCATCACATGGTCTTCAACGACGTGAAGCTTGGAGTTTTTCTGGACGACCTCTCTGAAGAGTTCACATCTGGATTTGATTCTACAACTCAGAACTCTTCCTTCATTCTACGTTTCATTACTCTGTGTGTGTGGAAGTGGTTTGAGCATCTCTTGTGCTTGATCCATGTGTGTGTGGTTATTCTGAGTGCGTGTTTGCCTCAGATATCGTGCGTGTGTGTGTTGTTGGGTTGAACTTGCTTTATAAGCAGTCTTTTCGTGTGTGTGTGTGTGGACAGTGGACATAGGATACACGTGTTGTGTACTCCGAACCACCTTAAATCATCGTGTTTTGTGGTTTGCACATTTTTACGTTAGATGTATGGTAGGCACGATTGATTGTTCACACACTTGGTAGATTGCTAACCTCCCAATCACAATCAGCACACACATCAAAGTTCGAATTTGATTCACTTCTGTTTAAGATTTCATCAAGTCAGTGTTAACATCGAAAAGAAGGGTAAATTGTTTTCTAATCGGTAGTAATCTATTCAACCCCCCTTCTAGATTACTGTCTTAGGTGATTCCGCGCCCCTTTCAGCAACAACACCCATCGACAGGCATTCAAGGTAGAAATTAAACTGTCGACAAGTATGGAAATCAGTTGAAAAATCAAAACCATCCAAGCAACAAAAAGGACAAAAGTATTCACAAGTTTAATACAACAGTAAAAGAATTTCAAAAAGTCAAACTCCATCATGCAACTGTTGTAAAAAGCTTGGTCATACTGAGCTACAATGCTGAAATAAACTAAACATGATGAAATGCAAACAATTGTGGATTCCTAAGCATTTACTTTCTGACATGAATGAAAGAATGGGACCCAAAGTAATTTGGGTACCAAAACTTCGTTTCTGATCTGTCTTTGCAGGAATGCCTAGTAGCCCAAAATCAAAACAAGTGATACTTGGACAGTGGCTGCTCAAGGCACATGACGGGAGATAAAGAAAAATTTTGTTTGCTGGCTGAAAAAGATGGAGGTCAAGTTGTGTTTGGAGGTAACAATAAGGGCCAAATAATTGGCACATGTAAGGTAGGTAAGAATGCTTCTAACTCTATTGAAAATGTGCTGTTAGTTGATGGTCTCAATCACAATCTTCTGAGTATTAGTCAATTGTGTGATAAAGGCCATAAAGTTATTTTTAACTCAGAAGCATGCCAAATCATTGATAAAAATTCTGGAAGTGTCAAATTTTCTGGAAAAAGAGTAAATAACATTTATCTAGTTGATCTAGATGAACCAAAAAATAAAAACTTGTGTCTTGTTGCAAATAAATAGGATCAACTCTCTTTATGGCATCGTAGGCTAGGCCATGCAAGTTTTAATGTTCTGAACAAGATCATGAGAATGAAACTGGTAAATGGAATTCCTGAAATTCACTTCAATAAAAATTTGTGCTTTTGTAATGCATGTGCACAGAGAAAACAAACCAGAAAGTCTTTGAAATTTAATGCACCCATAATCACATCAAAACTTTTTGAACTACTGCACATGGACCTTTTTGGACCTACAAGAATACTTAGTCTTAATGGTAAACGTTTTGGGTTTGTCATTGTAGATGATTTCACTAGGTTCACTTGGGTTAAATTTTTATCTCATAAAAATGAAGTTCTGAAAATTTTTAAAGAGTCCTTTAACAAGATTGAGCATGGAAACACAAACAAAATTTGCTCAATTCGTACTAATCATGAAGGAGAGTTTGACAATAATTTATTTTTTGACTTCTGCAGGAACCAAGGTATTGAACACAAATTCTCCTCTCCAAGAACTCCAGAACAAAATGGAGTAGTGGAGAGAAAGAATAGAACCTTGGTGGAAATGGCTCGCACACTTCTGGTGGAAAGTCAACTCTCAAGGTGTTTTTTGGCAGAAGCTGTGAATACATCATGCTATATTTTGAATAGAGCCATGGTAAGACCTGTAATGAAGAAAACCCCATATGAACTCCTGAAAGGTAAGAAACCAAATATTGGGTATTTCAGAATTTTTGGCTCCAAAGTATTCATTCACAATAATGACAAATTTGATCTAGGTAAATTTAAAGCCAAAAGTTATCCAGGAATTTTCCTAGGCTACTCTGAACACTCTAGAGCCTATAGAGTGTTTAATAACAAAAATAATACTGTGGAAGAGACTCCACATGTTGTCTTCAATGAGACTCATGCAAAAAATGGCAACTCAAATACTTGCAGTTATGATGATGAAGAAGGAAACATACTTGAAGAACAAGCTGACAAGCATCTGTCGATAGACCAAACAAAGGCTGTCGACAGATCTGAAGAAGACCAACAAACTGAACAAAATCCTCAAGAACAAAATCAACAGGGTCAGTCCACAATAACAACTGTTAGGTACTCAAAAGATCATCCACTTGAAAATGTCATTGGAAATGTAAATGATAGAGTTCACATGAGGTCACACTTTAGAAACATTGTTGAATAGGATCATTTAGCATTTCTCTCAAGTGGAACCCAAAAACATTGAAGAAGCCCTCAAAGAAAATTCTTATATAGATGCCATGTATGAAGAACTTGTCCAATTTCAAAGGGATAATGTATGGAGCTTAGTCCCTAGAACTCCTGAAATATCAGTAATTGGAACAAGATGGGTATTTAGGAACAAGCTAAATGAAGAGGGAAAAGTTGTTCGCAATAAGACTAGACTGGTTGCAAAAGGGTACAATCAGGAATTTGGGGTAGACTTTGAAGAATCCTTTGCACCAGTAGCTAGGCTTGAGGCAGTAAGAATCTTGTTAGCATATGCATGTTCTAACAAATTCAAACTATGTCAAATGGACGTCAAAACTGCCTTTTTAAATGGTTACATCAAAGAAGAGGTATTTGTATCTTAGCCAACTGGATTTGAAGTTCCTGACAAACCTAACCATGTTTACAAATTGCACAAAACTCTCTATAGTTTGAAATAGACACCAAGAGCTTGGTATGACCGATTGAGCAACTTTATGGTTAGTAAAAATTATTCCAGAGGTAAAGTGGACCAAACTCTCTTTACTAAATGTGTTCACAATCATATAATTGTTGTTCAAGTTTATGTGGATGACATTATCTTTGGTTCCACTAACCCCTCACTGTGTGAAGAATTTTCAAAACATATGCACAGTGAATTTGAGATGAGTTTAATGGGGGAGCTACAATTTTTTCTTGGCTTGCAGGTCAAACAATATGAAGATGGCTTCTTCATCAATCAAGAGAATCATGTCAAGGATCTACTGAAAAGATTTTAGTTCGAACAAACTAAACCATCATCTACACCTATGAGCACAAGTGTAAAACTAGAAAATGATGAAAAAGGTAAAATGGTAGATGCAAAGCAATATAGAGGTATGATTGACTCTCTTCTTTATCTTACTGCAAGTAGACCAGACATTCAATTTAGTGTTTGCCTCTGTGCTAGATATCAATCTAGTCCAAGGAAAAGTCATTTGATTGCAGTAAAGAGGATCTTTAGATATCTCTCAGGTACATTTGATTTGAGTTTGTGGTACCCAGCTGGTTGCAATTTTGATTTAATCTCATATTCTGATGCTGACTATGCTGTTTGCAAAATTGATAGGAAAAGCACTAGTGGTTATTGTCAATTCCTAGGGGGTTGCATGGTTTCGTGGGCATTCAAGAAGCAACACTGTAACGCCCCGACGCTGAATATCAGAGCGGGATTACAGTTATTAAATAGTACAGAGCGAGAAATAAATAACAGACCATTGCACAATTGGATAACACCAATTAAACTCCAATTTCATTAATAATCCAACCACCTCCATTACATTCACTAATTAACTCATTAGCTGACTAATACATCAACGTATCAGAGGCAAAACGAGGGCCCAGAGTACTTTATTCAAAACCAACTAATACATAAATGACTATCTGACTCACTAACTCATAACTATACTAACTGACTACTACTAGAAAGCCTTGGTTGCTGGAAAGGGGTCACTCCTGAGCATCATCCTCAGTCCCGTCCTTGTGAGTGTGGTCATCGTCATACTAGCCTGAAACACATTAAATAAAGATGCAGGATGAGCGAATAACACCGAGTAGGACTTAATATCTCGTGCAAGCAAGCAGGCTTTAAGTGTTTAACCTTTTATCAAGTAGGATAACTAACAGGAATGTGCAAGTACGAGAACGATCAGGTATAGTCGTGCTAGTAAGTTCACAAGACAAGAATACCTTCATAGGTAACAAGTACAAAAGATTTGGCCATATGTCAAGTTAACAAGTAATTGCACAGCAGTGCACAAGTCACGATAGCAAGTAAAGCAAGTAACATGCATTTGGTCGATCATTTTATCAACCACAAGTCAAGTATCATGTACATGAATGTTTTTGAATTGTCTTAGATTGAATCTTGATAGTCATGCATTTGGTGTATGCCATCACCTGACCATTAGACCCTCGCGAGTTAAAGCCTTTTGGGTGCTCCTCCCAAGGACCAGATCGGGCCCTTATAATGTTGCCTAGCATAGTCATGTTTTTATCTTAGACAATCACAAAATGGCCAAGTAGAGTACCAAGAATAGAAGAGAGTAGTAGATGAACTAGACGAGAGTGTAGAGAGAACGTGAACAGATGAGAGTATCGAGATAGTAGATCAGACAGGGACATATATGTAAAATGACGAGAAACACACGATAGTAACGGTTGCACGGCACCAAGTCGGGTACCGGCAGTCTGGTGGAAGTCACAACCGCCCACTAGCCGTGCTACAAACACAGGCTAGATGGTCCAACGTGATCGCAAGATAAGGAGAGAACACTAAGGCCATGGATCGTACTGATCCCTAAGGTGTAACGGGTTTTAGGGTACAACCAGCTCGTTGACTAAGGACGTGCGCCAAAGCCAAGAAGACTTACGGAGGTTTTGACAAGAATTTCCTAGTCCAGTCGAGAGTATTCCCGGTGGAGAGGTGGTCCAAGTCAAGGGAAAGTGTGTAAAAACAAGTCCGTCGTGCCTCGAGTGCTCGAAGGCCGAGAGAAAACGATAACAGTATTTAAAATGCACGAGTAAAAATGAAGACAATTGTATTTAACAAAATAGGGAAATTTAGTCATTTATTTCGATAATTTACCGAATACATTATTGCATAATTTATCAAGGTCAAATGACAATTTATAATATTATGTGTGTGCAAGTGTAAAGAAATCTTGAGGATATGACAAGTCGTGCTCACGGCTTTTAAATTAACAAGAATTATTTAAATATTATTAAATAAAAATATTCAGGTCGATTATTAAGCTTAACAGTACATGGTTTAACTTGTATAAGGGTTATATGACAAATAAGACAGGGGTATATGCATAATATAAGGTTCTGGCAGAAATTGTCAAGAGGCGACGAGGTGACTTGTCGTGATCAAGTCGCGACAGGGCGCTAGGTCACGTTAATCCCAGTATCGCGACGGGGTTTCCCGTCGCGGTCCAGGTCGCGACAGGGCGGCCTGGCGCGACGGGCGAACCGGTCGGCCTAGCCTGGTTCGGGGTTGGGAACACGGCGGCAAGGTCCGTCGCGTTCATGACGCGATGTGGAGGCCGACCGCGACCCTCTTGTTATCGCGGCGGATCGCGCCGCCGCGATATCAGGGGCGGTCTGGGTTTTCCCCTTTTTTCCAGGGCGAGTCATCTATGATACAGGGACGTTCTAAATTCCATATAAACTAGTACGGTAATCCAACAAGCATGAAACCAGTTTTAAACGAAAGTAGACATGTATATCTATCAACATGTACGAGTAATTTGAAAATAGACAAGGTTTAGACATGCATTGATCAGGTTACTTTTCGGTGACCTAAACATGTGCAGTCAGGGTTCAACGAATTAATTAGAGATGTATACATGACGAACAATTCTGAAACAAGTGGCGTTTGAAAGCTAACATGTATTAGTATTTATGATAATTTTATCATGGAATGATGTCAAGTGTGCACGAGGTTAAAAAGGAAACAATAAGGGTCGAGTGCACAGATCCGATAGATATTCAAAGATTTAATTCTCCCTTATGGGAGATTGAAATCAAGCAAGACTAGGGGCGTTTGAAAGATAATGAGATGTAGTATATCTGAGAATTTTATCAAGACATGAGAGCAACTACACGTTGGGGATTATAGAAAACACAAGATCTCAGTTCATGGTAACAGCAGGACTTCATGAATTAAATTCGCCCAAATGGGTGAACAAAATACCACGAAACCATAGGGCTTTTGAAGAGGTACATGAAGGCTACCTAGGGTAATTATTTCACGATTTTAGCTTGAGAGATTGCCTACCTTTTTCGTGAAGGAAGAAAACCCTAGTTTGGGATGACGAAAATCCAAAAATCCCCCTTGTTCTAGCCTCCTCCTCCTTGCTCTCCACGTCCAGCTCTCCTTCTCTTCATCCTTCAGAGTCCCAACACGATCTAGGGCTTGGGTGGGGCGAATTGGAGGTGTTTTATTTGAGTAAAGAGTCCATATATCCTAAAACTCTCTCTTTTCCCAATAAAAAATCAATTTTCCTTCTTTATCTCCCTCTTTCTCTCATTTATCCACTTAATGGGTAGGGAAGAGAGCTTAAATTCGTGGTTAAAGAGTTAGGATGGGTTAATGACTCTCCTTTTGGATATGTAAGGGTTATTTAACATTTATTTTAACCCTTTACTATTTATTTAATTAATTAGATACGAATTTAGCCTATTTACCTCTCATCCCATGATGGGCTATCACTAATTGGGCCCATTCCATTGGGTTTGGGTTATTAGAATAACCCATTAATAATTTAGCTTAATGGGTATTGCTTTAATTCCCTTTTATTCCATGTATTCTCCCTTTATTCTAATTAAATTGATTTATTTCATTTATAAAAATAAAAATTTTATTTAATTTGGATTTTAAAAATCAAGGGTACTACATCCTCCCACTCTTAAAAGAATTTGGTCCCCAAATTCATAAGATCATAAGAGGAAGAAAGACTTACGGAATAGTTCCGGATAGTTCCGTCGCATTGTGGCTTCGGGCTCCCACGTGGCTTCTTCAATTTCGTGATTTCTCCACAATATCTTAACCACGGGTATGGATCGATTCTGAAGCTGTTGCATCTTTTTGTCCAAGATCTTCACCGGCCTTTCTTCATAGGTCATGTCCTTGTTCAGGGTAATGTCATCATAGCTGATTACGTGCGATGGATCGTACACGTACTTCCTCAACATTGACACGTGGAAAACATTATGTACAGTAGAGAACTGGGGAGGTAGTGCTAGTCGGTATGCCACTTCGCCAACTCTATCCAATACTTCAAATGGACCTATGAATCTTGGTCTTAGCTTGCCTTTCATCCCAAACCGTTGAAATCCTCGAGTCGGGGATGCTTTGAGCATCACATGATCTCCAGTTTGAAACTCTAAGTCCCTTCTTCTTTTATCAGCATAGCTCTTCTGTCTGGACTGAGCTATCTTAATTTTGTCTCTGATAATTTGTATGTCTCTGCTAGTGCTCTGCACCATGTCTGGTCCCAGCCATTGTTGTTCACCTACTTTGTTCCAGGACACTGGCGATCTACAACTTCTGCCGTATAATGCTTCAAATGGTGCCATCTTGATGTTGGCCTGATAACTGTTATTGTAGGCGAATTCTATTAGTGACAATTGTTCATTCTAATACCCCTCAAAGTCTATAGCACAAGCTCGTAGCATGTCTTCCACTATTTGATTTGTTCTTTCAGTCTGTCCATCCGTCTGTGGGTGGAAAGCTGTGCTAAAGTTGAGTTTCGTGCCTAAGGCAGTCTGGAGTCCCTTCCAGAATCTAGAAGTGAACCTAGGGTCACGATCTGAGACAAATGGATACTGGAACTCCATGTAGTCTGACTATCTCCTTCACATACAAAGCTGCAAGCACATCCACACTCCAGGTACTTCGAATTGCTAGAAAGTGTGCAGACTTTGTCAATCTATCCACAATGACCCAAATAGCATCAAGTCCACCACGAGTTCGGGGTAAACCCATGATGAAGTCCATTCTGATGCTTTCCCACTTCCATTCAGGTATGTCCAGGGGCCTGAGTACACCCGCAGGACGACGGTGTTCTGCTTTTACCTGCTGACAAGTGAGGCAGTGCACGGCATGCTCAGCTACCTCACGCTTCATGTTTGGCCACCAAAATGACCTCTTCATGTCTTGGTACATCTTGGTTGCACCTGGATGTATTGTGTACTTGGTCTTGTGGGCTTCGTCCATTAGCTTTCTCTTCAGCTCCTCATTGTCAGGCACACAAGTCCTGGCTTGGAATAATATTCTTCCATCCTCAGTGATGGAGAAATCTTGCTTGTCAGCTATAGTTTCCTTTACTCGGATTAGAAACGGATCATTAGCCTATTGCTCTCTGATCTCGGCAAAGATGTCAGGTTGAGCTTTAAGATTAGCCACTAACATCTTATCACTTCTCTCTTCAATATTTATATCTAGACTGGCGAATTGTTCTAACAATTGCATCTCGCCCATGACTAGTCAGGATAACGAAGCTACTGGCTTTCTACTGAGTGCATCAGCTACTGCGTTACCTTTGCCTGGGTGGTATTGAATGTTGAAATCAAAATCCTTCAAGTACTCCAGCCATCTCCGTTGTCGCATATTGAGCTCCTTTTGAGAAAATAAGTATTTCAAGCTCTTGTGGTCAGAGTAGACAATAAATTGTTCCCCATACAGGTAATGCCTCCAGGTTTTGAGTGCAAATACCACAGCAACTAGCTCTAAGTCATGGACATGGTAGTTAACCTCATGTTGCTTCAATTGCCTTGATGAATAGGCTATCACTTTCTCATTCTGCATTAACACACAGCCTAAACCAATTCCAGATGCATCAGTGTAGACTGAGAATCCTACGCCCTCGACTGGTAACGCGAGGACAGGTGTAGATGTCAGCAATTGCTTGAGTGTCTGGAAGCTCTTCTCGCACTCCTTGCTCCAGACATAGGGATTCTCTTTTCGCGTAAGACGCGTAAGAGGTACAGCTATCTTGGAGAAGTCTTTTATGAACCGTCTGTAATATCCAGCCAGTCCAAGAAAACTTCTTATCTTAGTGACATTGGTCGGCCTTTCCCAATTGAGTACAGCTTCTACCTTGGAAGGGTCGACAGCGATACCATCCTTGGAAATCACATGGCCCAGAAATGACACCTCCTCGAGCCAAAATTCACACTTGCTCAATTTTGCGTAGAGTTGGTTGTCCCGCAAAATCTGCAGAGCGATCCTCAGATGCTCCTCATGCTCCTCTTTAGTCTTAGAGTATATGAGAATGTCATCAATGAAAACCACGACGAACTTGTCGAGGTATGGTCGAAAGATGTCGTTCATTAATTGCATAAAAGCTGCAGGAGCATTGGTTAGTCCAAAAGGCATGACTACAAATTCATAATGATCGTACCTGCTCCTGAAAGCCGTCTTGTAAATGTCTGCATCTTTAATCCTCATCTGATGATATCCCGATCTAAGGTCAATCTTAGAAAAATACTCTGCTCCTGATATCTGATCAAATAACTCATCGACATACGGCAGAGGGTACTTGTTCTTGATAGTGAGATTGTTCAACTGCCTGTAATCGATGCATAATCTCATGGATCCATCCTTCTTCTTGACGAACCACACTGGTGCTCCCCAAGGAGAAGTACTCAGCCTAATGAAACCCTTTTCTAGAAGTTCCATCAGTTGCTCTTTCAATTCCTTCAATTCAGCAGGGGACATCCTGTAGGGTTGTCGTGAGACCGGTGCAGCTCCAGGTATGAGGTCAATTGAGAAATTGACATCTCTTTCAGGTGGTATGCCTGGCAGCTCATCAGGAAACACATCTGGGTATTCTTGCACTATGTGGATGTCTGATATCTTAACTGCTTTCTTTTTAAGTATGATGGCGGCAAGAAATGCCACACTCCTTTTCCTTATCATGTTCTGTGCCTTTATCGCAGAGACGAGGGACAAGTGTCTCTTGTGCCTACATCCTTTGAAGATCAGCTTAGGGAATTCACTAAAAGTAATCTTCCCTCTTCTACAATTCACGATAGCCCCATACGTGGATAGCCAATCGGCTCCCAGAATGACATCGTAGCCCTCCATGGGCATACAGATCAAGTCAGCTCTTAGATTGAGTTCACCTATCTTAACATCAGCCAATGGATAATATTTATTCAATTGAGCCTTTTCTCCTAGTGGTGTTGTGACAGGTAATTCAAATGTCATAGATGCAGGTTTCTTATTTAAGGTATCAGCAAATGCTTGTGATATGAACGAATGCGTTGTGCCAGTATCGAACAAAACAAATGCCGAATGAGAAAAGACCGGTAGTGTACCTTCCACAACTCCACCTTCCTCGGTGGTCTTTACCTCTTGCAGGGTCTGTAGTCTGCCTGGTTTCTTTTGTCCCATAGGACGCTTCTCTTTCTCTTGCTCCTTCAGCACAGGGCATTCGAAAATGCGGTGATTGCGATTTCCGCAACGCAGGCAGGCGCCTACTTTTCTCCAGCACTCAACAGCAGTGTGACCAGGCTTGTCACAATGCTCACAGTTGGTCTTGTTGGTGTTTGGAGGAGTAGGTATCTTGGGCTTTCTTTCCTGGCTTGTCCCTCTAGTGATGTTGAACGGACGCTTTTTGCCATTTGTGGGCCTGCTGGAGGAACCAGATGCTGGTTCCTTCTTGACTAGTCTCCCCTTGATGCGATCAGTCAGATCGGTCGCATCTTCTAGTAACTGAGCCTTCTTGACCATTTCAGCATATGCCTGAATGTCCATGGGTGCAAGTTGGGTAATATATGACGGCTTAAGCCCATTAAGAAATCGCCTCGCCTTCATTTTCTCTGTGCTAACAAGGTGGTTGGCATAGCGTGCCAATCGGAAGAATTGCGCTTCATATTCAGCGACAGTAAGGTGCCTCTGCTTCAGTGCAGCAAATTCTGAGGCCTTTCTCTCCTGGACTCTTTCAGAGAAATACTTGGAGTTGAAATGCTCCTTGAATTCCTCCTAGGTAAACTGCGCATCTGCCCTGGTGGCTTCCACAGATTCCCACCACGCACGGGCGTCCCGTTCAAGCTGAAATGTTGCCAGTAAAAGCTTGTCCCCATCCGCGCACTGCATGACGCGGAAAACACGTTCTGTCTCCTTAAGCCAATTTTCTGCCTCATCGGGATCAGTGGTCCCGCTGAATCGGGGTGGATTCAGATTGCGGAAATTCATGTGTAATTCTCCAGCCCCTTGGTTGTTGTTATTGTTGTTGTTGTTGGCTCCAGCAGTCTGAAGCAAAGCATGGGTAAGCTGTTGTATAGTTTGTTGCATGTCACGGAGTTGAGCACGCTCCGCTGCCATTGTTTAAGTTCCTTCAAAAAGAAAATTTTAATGTAAGATAACTGAGTTTGCACTAAGTTTGTGCATGTGTGCATTTATTTTATCTTATTACCCAAGGTTCTACCCATCTCTCATAGGTATGAAATTAGATTCTAAGTCAAGGCAGGTCAAACCTAGATCATCCTATACTTAAGAATAACCTAGGCTCTGATACCACAAAACTGTAACGCCCCGACGCGGAATATCGGAGCGGGATTACAGTTATTAAATAGTACAGAGCGAGAAATAAATAACAGACCATTGCATAATTAGATAACACCAATTAAACTCCAATTTCATTAATAATCCAACCACCTCCATTACATTCACTAATTAACTCATTAGCTGACTAATACATCAACGTATCAGAGGCAAAACTAGGGCCCAGAGTACTTTATTCAAAATCAACTAATACATAAATGACTATCTGACTCACTAACTCATAACTATACTAATTGACTGCTACTAGAAAGCCTTGGTTGCTGGAAAGGGGTCACTCCTAAGCATCATCCTCAGTCCCGTCCTCGTGAGTGTGGTCATCGTCATACTCGCCTGAAACACATTAAATAAAGATACAGGATGAGCGAATAACACCCAGTAGGACTTAATATCTCGTGCAAACAAGCAGGCTTTAAGTGTTTAACCTTTTATCAAGCAGGATAACTAACAGGAACGAGCAAGTACGAGAACGATCAGGTATAGTCGTGCCAGTAAGTTCACAAGACAAGAATACCTTCATAGGTAACAAGTACAAAAGATTTGGCCATATGTCAAATTAACAAGTAATTGCACAGCAGTGCACAAGTCACGATAGCAAGTAAAGCAAGTAACATGCATTTGGTCGATCATTTTATCAACCACAAGTCAAGTATCATGTACAAGAATGTTTATGAATTGTCTTAGATTGAATCTTGATAGTCATGCGTTTGGTGTATGCCATCACCTGACCATTAGACCCTCGCGAGTTAAAGCCTTTCGGGTGCTCCTCCCAAGGACCAGATCGGGCCCTTATAATGTTGCCTAGCATAGTCATATTTTTATCTTAGACAATCACAAAATGGCCAAGTAGAGTACCAAGAATAGAAGAGAGTAGTAGATGAACTAGACGAGAGTGTAGAGAGAATGTGAACAGATGAGAGTATCGAGATAGTAGATGAGATAGGGACATATATGTAAAATGACGAGAAGCACACGATAGTAACGGTTGCACGGCACCAAGTCAGGTACCGACAGTCTGGTGGAAGTCACAACCGCCCACTAGCCGTGCTATAAACACAGGCTAGATGGTCCAGCGTGATCGCAAGATAAGGAGAGAACACTAAGGCCATGGATCGTACTGATCCCTAAGGTGTAACGGGTTTTAGGGTACAATCAGCTCGTTGACTAAGGACGTGCGCCAAAGCCAAGAAGACTTACAGAGGTCTTGACAAGAATTTCCTAGTCCAGTCGAGAGTATTCCCGGTGGAGAGGTAGTCCAAGTCAAGGGAAAGTGTGTAAAAATAGGTCCGTCGTGCCTCGAGTGCTCGAAGGCCGAGGGAAAACGATAACGGTATTTAAAATGCGCGAGTAAAAACGAAGACAGTTGTATTTAACAAAATAGGGAAATTTAGTCATTTATTTCGATAATTTACCGAATACATTATTACATAATTTATCAAGGTCAAATGACAATTTATAATATTATGTGCGTGCAAATGTAAAGAAATCTTGAGGATATGACAAGTCGTGCTCACGGATTTTAAATTAACAAGAATTATTTAAATATTATTAAATAAAAATATTCAGGTCGATTATTAAGCTTAACAGTACATGGTTTAACTTGTATAAGGGTTATATGACAAATAAGACAGGGGTATATGCATAATATAAGGTTCTGGCCGAAATTGTCAAGAGGCGACGAAGTGACCTGTCGCGATCAAGTCGCGACAGGGCGCTAGGTCACGTTAATCCTAGTATCGCGACGGGGTTTCCCGTCGCGGTCTAGGTCGCGACAGGGCGGCCTGGTGCGACGGGCGAACCGGCCGGCCTAGCCTGGTTCGGGGTTGGGAACGCGGCGGCAAGGTCCGTCGCGTTCATGACGCGACGTGGAGGCCGACCGCGACCCTCTTGTTATCGCGGCGGATCGCGCCGCCGCGATATCAGGGGCGGTCTGGGTTTTCCCCTTTTTTCCAGGGCGAGTCAACTGTGATATAGGGACGTTCTAAATTCCATATAAAATAGTACGGTGATCCAAAAAGCATGAAACCAGTTTTAAACGGAAGTAGACATGTATATCTATCAACATGTATGATTAATTTGAAAATAGACAAGGTTTAGACATGCATTGATCAGGTTACTTTTCTGTGACCTAAACAGGCGCAGTCAGGGTTCAACAAATGAATTAGAGATGTATACAAGACGAAAAATTCTGAAACTAGTGGAGTTTGAAAGCTAACATGTAGTAGTATGTATGATAATTTTATCATGGAATGATGTCAAGTGTGCACGAGGTTAAAAAGGAAACAAGAAGGGTCGAGTGCACAGATCTGATAGATATTCAAAGATTTAATTCTCCCTCATGGGAGATCGAAATCAAGCAAGAATGGAGGCGTTTGAAAGATAATGAGATTTAGTATATCTGAGAATTTTATAAAGACATGAGAGCAACTACACGTTGGGGATTATAGAAAACACAAGATCTCAGTTCATGGTAATAGCAGGACTTCATGAATTAAATTCGCCCAAATGGGTGAACGAAATACCACAAAAACATAGGGCTTTTGAATAGGTACATGAAGGCTACCTAGGGTAATTATTTCACGATTTTAGCTTCAGAGATTGCCTACCTTTTTTGTGAAGGAAGAAAACCCTAGTTTGGGATGACGAAAATCCAAAAATCCCCCTTGTTCTAGCCTCCTCCTCCTTGCTCTCCACGTCCAGCTCTCCTTCTCTTCGTCCTTCAGAGTCCCAACACGATCTAGGTCTTGGGTGGGGCGAATTGGAGGTGTTTTATTTGAGTAAAGAGTCAATATATCCTAAAACTCTCTCTTTTCCCAATAAAAAAATCAATTTTCATTCTTTATCTCCCTCTTTCTTTCATTTATCCACTTAATGGGTAGGGAAGAGAGCTTAAATTCGTAGTTAAAGAGTTAGGATGGGTTTAATGACTCTCCTTTTGGATATATAAGGGTTATTTAACATTTATCTTAACCCTTTACTATTTATTTAATTAATTAGATACGAATTTAGCCTATTTACCTCTCATCCCATGATGGGCTATCACTAATTGGGCCCATTCCATTGGGTTTGGGTTATTAGAATAACCCATTAATAATTTAGCTTAATGGGTATTGCTTTAATTCCCTTTTATTCCATGTATTCTCCCTTTATTCTAATTTAAATCTATTTATCTCATTTATAAAAATAAAAATTTTATTTAATTTGGATTTTAAAAATCAAGGGTACTACAAACACTCAATTGCACTCTCCACTGTAGAGGCAGCGTATGTTGCTGCAGGGAGTTGTGCAGCTCAAGTGTTGTGGATCAAGAGTCAATTATGTGATTACAACATTGACATTGGATGTACACCTATCCTATGTGACAACACTAGTGCCATCAATCTTTCAAAGAACCCAATTCAACACTCTAGAACAAAACATATTGAAATAAGACATCATTTTCTGAGAGATGAGGTTGCCAACAAGAACCTAGAACTTAACTTCATTCCAACTGAAAAGCAAGTGGTTGATATCTTCACAAAACCATTGTCAGAAGACAGGTTTACATCATTGAGAAGAGAAATGGGCTTATGCAAGCTTCAATGAAACTAATGCTAAATTCAGGAATAAATGACCTTTTTGTGTGGTGACTTTGTGGTATATCAAATGGTGAAATGTGGAAGGACAAGTCAGGCTTGTTTGGAAACTATCATTATGCGTGAGGAAAAATCCTCCGCCAAGTATCAATAGTCTTCTTCTACATAAAGGTCATCAAGAAAAATTAAAACCTCAAAAACAATTTCAATTGGCCTCTTTCAATCTTGGCACATTTCTCTCCTCAAATGAATGGAATGTTGGTGCATACTTGCTCATGGATGTTTCCTCTTTGTGCACACTGCTTGGCATGAATATGTCTAAAATTGTTTGAATGCTCATTTCACATACCATGCATACGTTATGGGGGAGTAAGTCAAAAAGATTTTTTGAGTGAGTTGCTTGAGGGACAATCTTTCATAATCATCTTGTCATCATATCCCATTCAGATGGTCCAAATGTCCCTTGATCCATAGTTTCAAATCTACCTTTTATGTAGTTGTCGACAGACATGAAGTCAGCTGTCGACAGATCACCTTTTCCAGTACTGACTTCTTACTGTTTCATAGTAGCTTTCGACATACACATTCCAGCTGTCGATAGATGCATAACTTCTGTGAATTCTCCTCAGCTGTCCACTACTTTCAATGAGTTTGTTCATTACTCTTTTAAAAGGGGAGAATTGGCAACATATACTTAATTGCAACCTTTCATACTCAAATAGTAGCAAAGATGATTTTGAAATAATACTCTGTGTATGAGTTTAGGTTGCATCATCTTGAACACATTGAACAAATCTAATGGCCTTAACACAACTCTATTGAATAACTCCTTTATGGATGCTCTTTTTGCTAAAATGGTTTGGCGAGTAAGAAGACTCTTGGAGTTAATACTCTCCATTGGCTTTTGACCTCAAACATTCCTTGAACTTGATGTTTCAATCAATAAGAGGAGAAAAGCTACCTATTTCTTAAAAAATTAAAAAAAAAACAAAAGGGGAAAAGGCAGAGCAATGATAGGTCACATACTGAGTAACCCGGGACATTGGCATCACAAATGTCTGTCTTCGCATCAAAAAGTTCAACTGTCAACTCTGCAAATTGGTATGATGGTTACCTACACTTAGTAACTGTGGGTATGGGCATCACAAATATCTACCTTCACATCAAAAGGTGAATGTGAACTGAATTACCACTTACCTCAAAGTAATATGAACATTCATGCAAAACTGAAATAGAGTGAAGCCTCCATGGTTTTAATCAAGATCAAATTGCTTATTTCTTGTCAAATGCTCATTTGAATATTAATTTCAAGCATCAACTGAACATCACACCACCAAGAAATAAGTAACTCTTCAACGATTTTATTCAATGGGTTATCTTATATTCATTGTTTTTGTAAGGTGTCTTCTATATGCTACAACTTAAGATTTCCAGACTATTATCTCCAAACCATTGTGTAAAATGAAATGTGCTAATACTATTGTGTATGACACTTTGTAATGAGTGTATACCACAGTTCTCCAAGTTAATATTTCATATGAACACTCACTTTGCACTCATTTATGTCAAAATCCATTTCTGGACAATTCTCCTCAGCATCTGTCGACAGATGCCTTGCGCCTGTCGATAGACAGAATTCTGATCCGTCCAGAACTTCAACCGGTTCACATTTTGTCCGGTTCTTGTGGGCCCTTTCCATTTCAAATGGTTTTTAAATAGCCATAAAGGCTGGCCCACCCACGACCCCTCACCCCCTCACCTTCCCTCAAACGTTGCTTCCCTTCCTCTTTTAAACATCAACCCCTTCCTCTCCTCAACCGCACTCTCTCCATCCTCTCCCTCTCCTCCTGCTTTTCTGTTTCTCTCCTCCTCCTCCTGGTCCATCTGTTCTCCTCCTCCCTCTATCTCACATCAACCATGGCTACCCGGAGGAAGATGACTGCTTCTCGCCAATGCTACTTTTCGCAAGACACAGGAGACACTTCTAGGGCTCTGGCAGAGCGTAGAAGCAAGCACCGGGCCGATCGTAACCCCAAGCTCATCATTCCCTCGGACCTGCAACTGACCAGGGTTTGTGGTGTCTTCAAGAAGTTCGTCCAGCCTCGATATGTGGATTTCTCTTCCCTAGAGGACATGTTCGAGGGCATGGAAACCCTCTTTGCTACCCAGGGCTGGACTACCTTTCTACAGTCCTAGAAGCAGTACTCCCCAATTGGAGTCTTTGAGTTCTTCAACAACCTGGGGATGACACCTGCTGAGGACCTATACACCACTGTTAAAGGTACTCCTTTCAAAATCACCACAAATCTCCTGTGCTCTGCAGATTCCCAACTCAGGGGTTGATATCCTTCTTACCCATCTCAACACCTCTGAGTACTTCACTCTCATTACCCAACAGCCCTATGACTCCACCAAGGAATTTGTCAAAATCAATGCCAACACTTTTTCACCACTTCATAGGATGATCCATCATATTTTCATTACCCTCATCGCTCCCAAAGATGGAAGTCAGGAACTTGTCACCGAAGTCCACAAAAGTTTGTTCCACTACTTCCTTCAAGGCCAGCATATCAATTTGCCCAACCTAATGCTTGACCTTATTAAGCAATACTTCAACAACCCCAAGAGGTCAATGCCATATGTCTGTTCCATTACTTCCCTCTTGTCCTTTGTTGGAATTCAAATCACTGCGGGTGAGCTTGTCATCCTCAAGACAAGGAATGCCTATGACATTACCACTGCCCATCGGATGGGCTACAAGATGGTAGATGGGAGAGTCACTCGAACTCTCAAAGGGCAAGAGCCGAAAGAAGAGGAAGCCACTGATGAAGATGATGAAAGTGAAGAGGAACCAGATCAGGAACCAATGGATGTCTAGGGTGGTGATGAAGGTATCCCTACTGAGGACGTTCAGCAGCCTGCTCCTCAAGACCTACAAGAATTTATGGCAGATCAAATGGCTCAACTCACCCAGCACTTCAATGCGAGATTTGATCAGCTCAAAGTGCAAGTCAACAACAGGATGGATGCACTTGAGGACAGTCAGGCTCAGATCCAACGGCAGCTTACCCAACTTTCTGCTGATATTCATGGACTCTGTCATCCCACTCCTTCTAGGAATGACACTTTTTAGAGATGTCTAGGGTGTAGCTTAGAATTTCCTTTTGTGGGCTAATGGGATGTTTGTCATGTCATTTCTGCATTTCCTTTTTTGCAATGTAATGCTTGTCTATGTACTGTGTGAACTTTAAGTTTATTAATGAAATCACAGTTTATCCCTTCAATGAGCTCATGCCTAATTTATCTTTTTGAATGTTGTCAAAAAGGGGGAGACATCAATTGTGTTTTTGTCATCATCAAAAAAGGGGAGAATGTTGAGTTATGATTGGCATGACTTCATGATGCTTAAATGTTTTTGATAATGACATAATTGATGATGAGAAAATGTGATAAAATGACATGACACTATGAAAAATGCATAAGACATATGCCCTCAAGAGATCTTATTCAAAGCTTTGTTTTTGTAGGAAATCAAGTGAAAAATGGAAGTACACATCAAGAAGCAATTCAAGCACAAAAGAACTTGGAAAAACACAAGAAACAATCCGCTGTCGACATGCCTGGACCCATCTGTCGACAACCAGTGAAGATGCTCATCAGAAAGGTTTCTGGAAAACAAAAATAATCACTAGCTGTCGACAGCCAGGTCTCATATGTCGACAACCTAGTTCATCCTGTCGACAATAAGGTTACATCTATTGACAGCCCAGGCTAAGGTTTAGAAATTCGGTTCTGGAAGACACAAGTGCTGCAGTACCTGTCGACAGCCGATGGTCATCTGTCGACAGGCGCTTGTTAAGTCACAACATGTGACAAACATGTGATCTTTATTAGGGTGTCCTCTTCTCTCACGAATCCTAAGACTTGGACACTCCTATATATAGATTTTTTGGACCCATTTTTGAAGAAAGAAGCCTCTACACCAAACCCTAAGCCAAGAACAAGAAGAAGGAGGTTTCTCTGCTTCTCTGCTTCAAGTCTCCAGCCTGATCAATGAGAGATCCATCTCAGAAGAGAAGTTGAAGCAGATTCATCCACAAGTCTCAAGCTTCGTCATCATCATCAGATCTTCATCAATGTGAAGTTTGAAGTTCATCTGGACGAAGAACCTGAAGAGTTCAACCATTCGATTTGTTCTTCAACTCTGAACTCTTCCTACATTTTATTTCCTTTACATGTGTGTATGTTGTTGGTTTGAGCAGCCCTTGTGCTCATTCCACAAGTGTGTGTGGTTGATCTGAGATCGTGTTTATCTCAGACATCGTGTGTGTGTTAGTGTTTGTGTTGAACTCGCTTTATAAGTAGTTTGGCGTGTGTGTGTGTGGGCGGTGGACGTAGGATACACGAGTTGTGTAGTCCGAACCATCTTAAATCTTCATGTCCTGTGGTTTGCATTGATCCATTGTTAGATGTATGCTAGGCACGAATATTTGTTCACACATCCTTCGTACATCTAATCTCCTAAATGCTCTCTACACACACATCTAAGTTTAAACTTGATCCATATCTTTTTAGAATTTTCTACAGTCAGTCTTAATCTAAAAAAGAAGGTCATTTTGCTTTTAATTGGTAGTAATCTATTCAACCCCTCCTTCTAGATTACTGTCATAGTTAATTCTGCACACATATCAATCTTAATTTTTCATAACGTTCCATTTGTGCTGTAAATTAACTTGCCATGTTAAAGATCCCATAATGAATTCAAGTAGCATTATTTTCAATTGATTTTTGGAGTAATAACTAGATAAAAACTCCTACTCATTACTTGGGATAAAATGTCATCGAGGTTTATGTCATTGTTTTTTTTTGGGGCATGTCACTTAAGTTCACAATTTATAACAGGTCGAATGGTTCATCTCTGAGAAATATGCTTAAAACGTAGGAATATGTATTCTTGTTGATAGAGATCCAAGATCTTCCAGAAGTCTGCGTCAAGGGGACCCATTAGCTCCAGCGCTTTTTATTATCATGGAAGAGGCTCTTAGTAAGGGGTAAAGCATCTCTACTCCACTTTAGTCTTATCTCCTTTTGCTAGCCCCAAGAGATCCACGCCAGTTTCCCACTTGCTTTTTGCTGATGACACCTTAATTTTCTTAAATGGTCAGAGATCTAACATCATTAAGCTTAAGAAATTCTTATGACGACCCAACCAGCAAACTGGCCCAACAACCGTGCCAGTTGGTAGACTTCCCAGGAAGGTCACCCATCTTGGAACTACTCCCAACTGAGCACGCTTAACTTCAGAGTTCTTTTCCATCTCGAGCTCTGAAAATGACTAGTCCGGGTTGTTGGTAGTCTGCTGATTTAGTCCATTTAACATATTCTTATATGGGGTATTACAATCTACCCCTCTTATATAAGCGACGTCCTCGTCGCTGCTCACACATAGCACACAATCAAACCCCAGGCAGGCAGGATTCTAGAGGTGGCCCCCACAGGTTCAAGAGGTGGCTCACACTATGTAGCACTTTGCGCCATTATGGCTTCAAGAGGTGGCTCCCATAGCGTAGCACTTTGTCCTGTGTGGCACTTAGTTCCTGCACTTCCGGCTAGGTAAGGCTCTGATACCATTGTGACGACCCAACCAGCAAACTGGCCCAACAACCGTGCCAGTTGGTAGACTTCCCAGGAAGGTCACCCATCCTGGGACTACTCCCAACTGAGCACGCTTAACTTCAGAGTTCTTTTCCATCTCGAGCTCTGAAAATGACTAGTCCGAGTTGTTGGTAGTCTGCTGATTTAGCCCATTTAACATATTCTTATATGGGGTATTACAATTCTTGTCTAGCTATGAGCGCTGTTCAGGGCAAAAAATCAATGCACATAAAAGTAGCTTCATATTATCTTCCAAGGCCCCTTCTTCCCTAGTTGGTAAGATTGCCAGCATCATAGGTTATAAGTAGCAGATGGGGGCTTTTCGTTATCTTGGGGTTCCCATTAGATATGGTATAGTTAGTTCTCAACATCAAGATGAATTCTTGGAGGTCTAATCTCAGGCTGGCAGGGCCACTCTTATTAATTTAGTTCTCAATTCCATCCCCATTTATATTACTGCGGCGATTTCCATCCTTAAGATAGTTGTTAAATACATTGAGAAATCTTGTGCCAATTTCTTTTGGAGTGGAACGGATGGTATTCATCAAAAGCATTGGGTTTCCTGGGACATTATTCATCGTCCTATAGCAGAAGGACGGCTTGACATCAAGAGTTTATGGCATATTCAACTTGCCCTGGCTACTAAACAAATTTGGAATATTTACCATGCTAATTCCATGTGGGCCACTTATGCCAGGACAAGATTTAAGGTGGATTCTGCTGCACCTTTCAAGAATTCCATTCCTCATGGTATGTCTAGAGTGATCTTTAATACAACTCATCATACTGTCATTAATAATTCAAAGTGGGTTATTGGAGATGGTAGGAGTGTGGATTTTCTACAGCATATTTTGATTGGCCAAGCTCCTCTCAAGGATTTGATTTCTATCCCTTACAGTGGGCCTGGGGTCACTGTTAGGGAGGTTATTAATAATGTGGATCACCCAATTCACAACCTTCTCCCGTGTTCCAATTTTCTTCAGGATGTCCAGTTGTTCGATCATGAGGATTGCTGTGTTTGGACTCTGTCTACTGATGGCTCTTTCACCACTTCTTCTGCGTACAAGCTCCTATTTGTGCATGGCGTAAAGAGGATGGCCTTGCCACGTCTGTGGCATCACCTCTTCTATAGGCGTGCCTCTATCTTCTGTTGGAAGCTCCTGTATAGAGCCATTCTTGTGGACTCACGAATATCTGATCAGGGAATTGCCATTGTGTCTAGATGTTCTTGCTGTACAGTCCATTGCTACGAAGACCTGAACTACCTTTTCATCTTTAGTGATGTGGCGTCCAAGCTCTGGCAGTGGGTTGCACCGATGCTGGATATTAATTTGAGCTCTTATGATAGTATCACCAACCGTCTATGGCAGATCTTGTGTACTTGCAATCCTACAAAGCCATATGGTTTTACCTCCCTGTATTCTTCCATGTTCATTGTTTGGGAAATCTGGCGCACTAGATGCCTTATGCGGTTTGAGGGGAAGCGGCCACCCCTTCACAGAATTATCCATAATATTCATTTGATGGTCTCCACGTCTCTTGAGAATATGGTGTTCAGGTTCTCTTCATCTGATAAACACCTCAAAGATATCCAGTCACTTGGATTCTCTCCAAAGATCAAAGCAAGTTCTTTTAAACTTGTCAGGTGGATCCCACCAGATTTTAGTTTGGTTCTCAATGTTGATGGAGCGAGTAAGGGGAATCCGGGACATATGGGGGAGGTGGTTGTATCAGAGACAGTAAGGGCAATCTCCTCTTGGCCTTCACCAACAATTATGGATTCGGTAGCAGTCTTGTTGCTGAAGTGCGTTCTCTCTGTGATGGGATTCGGCTGGCGTTTGAGCATGGTCTCACGTTGACCCTTATCTGTTCTGATTCTGCTGCTCTTGTCACTTCCACTAATACCAACAAACCTCCATCTTAGGAATGTTTGCATTGGTGGCATGAAGTTCAGTCATATCTTCATAGTTCACATGTTAGAGTGGTTCACACTTATCGTCAAGCTAACCAGGTGGCGGATGCCTTGGCCAATTTGGGTTGCAAGTTATGTAGTAATGTAACTTTTCTTTCTTCTAGCTCTTTACCTCGTGAGTGTAAAGGTTCGCTTACTCTGGACCGGTCTGGGGTTCCTAACCTCAGGCCAGCTTAGCTGGGGTATGCCCCTGTGTTCTTGTATTTCTTCTTATTAATTATAATCCAGGACCAGGTGGATTGAACTCGTGGATTCTACCAGGCCCTGACACCTATGGACCTCTTTTAAGAAAAAAAAAACAAGATATTAATGTGCATTAAGTATAAAAGTATTTGAAAGGAAGATATAAATACAAGAAGTGAAGAAATAGGTACATACATATTATACAAGCACATTTCTCTATAATTTCTGAAGTTATTCACAATAATGAAATCCTTGTAACAGATTGCTTCCATATGCAGCAAGAAGGTAAGACACATCACATATATCCTAAACAATGGAAACACCAATGAGGTATACATCTCAATTTAGGAATAAAAAATTGAGTACAAAGTAAGGGCTGCCAACGGGTCGGAGTCGGAAATGACACTTTCCACATCCATTTCCTATAAGAAAATCAGAAACGGGTCGGAAACGGAAAGTAATCGGAAACATCTGGTACGATCAAATGGTAGATGTATGTAGCATTAAGAGTAGTGGTAAAAAAGATATCTTTGATAATAATGGGCGTAATAAATGCTACAAGAGAGACAACTTAATTAGATTCTATTTACAAATTAAGGAGAAGTTAAAAACTTGGTCTAAAGTTTTTTAATATTAAGAAATAAGATTTGAAGAGTATATATTTTGTAAATAAAATAAAATATATATATATTATCAAAAACGGAAACGGAAAAATGGATACAAAAAGGTCGAAAACGGATTGGAAAGTCAGAAATCGGATATCCATTGGCAGCCATAGTACAAACTCTTCCTTGTAGACATTAGATCCTTAATTCGAACTTAATTCAATAAAATACTATTATATGGATTACTTTTAATTGTTTACTTTCAGTTTAGTGATCAGTATTCACTTCTTATTTTAATGCAATTCATTTACATGTATGCGTGAATTTAATTTACTATTGCACTTGTTCACATGTATGATTTTGTTTATTTCCTTTCATATTTATGTGGCATTTAAATTTGATCTATGCATGCATAGCAATTGTACACTACACACACCTCATGAGAGCGTGTTAAGCCCGTGTCAATGAACCTTCCCATTCAAGATTTTGGGATTGATGTGCACGTTCTCATTTATAATGATGAGAACATGTATATCTAACTCAAAGTCTTGAATTGTCCCGTTTTGGACAGTCTGTGAATGTTTGATCGCAGTTAGGTTGTCATTTACTATGTATTTGTACTTTTTGTTGTAAATTTCGGGTGCATCTGCTCACTCTTCTCTAATATACCTTTATTGATTTAGAATATTTTCTTAACCACTTATTAGTAAGTGTTTAAGAATAAGTGGTTAAGAAAATATCTTAATCAATAAATATTTTTGGTATATCGAATAGGTGTGGGGAGATGCAAATTTTCAAAAAATTGTACAAACACATAGTAAATGGCCATCTAAGTGCGATCAGTTATTCATAGATGGGTAAAAAGTGATAATCTAAATAATATATCCTTCCTATTCATTTCAGTTGCGTCGAACGATGTGTGAAAATGGTCAGATTTATTTTTTTCTAAGTTTGAATTTTAATGTTATTTGTTTGTTAATATTGGTTGAGCGGAGGAAAAAAATGGCTTCAGACCGTTCATGGATGTATCGTAGAATAGTTGATCATGTGGTGTCTGTGGAGTTTAGGGCCGGAATTGAGACTTTCATTCAGTTTGCATAAGGGAATCCAAGTGTAATAGTATACAACGAAGGTTGCATCCAATGTCTTTGTATGATTTGTAAAAATTTGAACTGGATTTCACCATGGGAGGTTCAACGTCATTTATATAGAAAAGGGTTTGTTCAAGGTTATATGAATTGGACATGTCATGGTGAGGAGCTCTGGTCGTACGAGCCTAGTAATGTGGAAGGCACAAGTAAGTACGTGGATATGGTTGTAGATACTGTTGGTCCCACATTCAATGTACATGAGGATCCTGTATACGCTGAAGAAGTGTCGAACAAGGGAACCGAAAGATTTTATCAGTTACTTAAGGATGCTGCTGAGTCATTATGGGATGGTTGTCAAAAACACACTCGGTTATCAGTTGTGTCACAGTTGCTGAACTTGAAATGTGAATTTCATATAAGTGAGAGTTGTTTTGATCGTCTCCTCCTCATCATCAAGAGTATGTTACCTTAAGATGAGAAGCTGCCTCCAAATTTTTATCGTGTCAAGAAGATGGTTAATGAGTTAGGACTTGGATATGTGAAAATAGATGCATGTCTTAATAATTGTATGTTGTATCACAAGGAGGATGCAGATAAGGTATCATGTTCTATTTGTCATCATGATAGGTTTAAACCTAAAAAGGGGCCAATTCTAGGGAAAATGATATACCTTATGCGGCATTGCGATATTTTCCCCTCACACCCAGACTGCAGCGGATGTATATGTCTTCAAAGATAGCTTGACATATGAGGGGTACGCAGAAAGAGTACATCATAACGAGGATATTATGAGTCATCCTGCAGATGGCGAAGCTTGAACTCATTCCAACCATGCTCATCCTATCTTCTAAAGGGAGTCACATAATGTGAGGCTTGATTTATGCACTGACGGATTCAATCCATTTGGAAGTTCAATGACTTCCTACTCCAGTTGGCCAGTGTTTGTGACACCATACAACCTTCCTCCGAGCATGTGCATGAAGCGAGAGAATTTGTTCCTATCTTTATTGATTCCTGGTCATAAAAGTCCTACAGAAAATATAGACATCTATCTCAGAACATTGATTGATGAATTGAAATTATTATGGACTAAGGGGGTTAACACTTATGATACATGTAGAAAGCAAAATTTCACCATGAGGGCAGCATTGATGTGGACGATAAGTGATTTTTCTGCATATGGAATGCTATCTAGTTAGAGCACACATAGGAGGCTAGCATGTCTTTACTGTATGGATAATACCAAACTATTTGTACTTAAACATGGTGGGAATTAGGGCTGGCTTGATTGCCATCAGCAGTTTTTAGCAGCTGATCACCCTTTCAGAAGACAAAAAATGCATTCCTAAAGAACAGAATGGAACGAGATGAAGTTATATTCGAGAGGTTGTCTGATCATCATATGGCAGCACGTGTAGAAAATTTTGCCAGATATCACAAAACTAATGGGCAGTACACGGCACCTTTCAGGTTTTGGGAAGTAGCACAACTGGGTGAAGAGAAGCATTTTCTGGGAGCTACCTTATTGGTCAACTCTTCTTGTGCGGCATAATCTAGACGTGATGTATATCAAGAAGAATGTCTTTGATAATGTGTTCAACACCGTTATGGATATAAAAGATAAAACAAAGGACAATGGGAATGCACGTTTGGACTTATCCATGCTTTTTAAATGTCCAGAGTTAGAACTTGTTGAAGTAAATGGGAAATCAATTAAATCAAAAGTAGTTTATGTGCTTGAAGGTGGACAAGTAAAGGAAGTGTGCTAGTGGCTGAAAAAGTTGAGATTTCCTGACAGTTATGTGTCTAATATTGCGCGTTGTGTCAATGTCACCGAGGGAAAAATATATGGAATGAAGAGTTATGACTGCCATGTGTTCATGTAAAGGTTGCTACATATTGCATTTCGTAACAAGTTGCCGAAGCCTCTATGGGGAGCATTGTCTGAGCTGAGTCAATTTTTCACGATTCTGTGTGCATCAGAACTCAGGCTTGAGGATGTGCAAACCATCGAACAAAATGTGGTCACCATCGTATGCAAGTTGGAGGAGATATTTCCGCCTGCATTCTTCGATTCGATGAAGCATTTGCTCATACATCTATCATATGAAGCTAAAGTCGGAGGGCCAGTACAATATAGATAGATGTATTCATTTGAGAGGTATATGTCAATATTAACTTTTTTCTTCTTAGAATTGCATCTTATGTATAATATGTTTGCCATTTGTCTTGTACATTGTTGATGTAGGTGTATGCATGACCTCAAAATGAAAGTCCAAAATAAAACAAAAGTGGAGGGTTCTATTGCTGAGGCATACATTATGGAAAAAATCTTGAACTTTTGTTAGATGTACTTTGAAGCAGTCATACAAACTAGTCGTACTCAACCTCCATGTAATGATAATGGGGGGGGGGGGGGGAATCTGTGTGTACAGATTGACTCTCTATATTTAATCATCCTGGACGTGCGTACAGACATTCTTCAACTCGCATGCTCGATGACAGAGAGTTATGCGCTGTAGAGATATAAAATTTTTTAAATTGTGCTGAGCTTGAGTGTTATGTTGAGTAAGTCCTGAACTCACAATTTATTGTGTATATAACTTCTTTGCCCTTCTTCTAGCTATTGAAGGTGGTCTTCCATTCATATTGCAGACAATTTGATTCAGAAATAATTCAAAGAAATCCACATCTCAGTTATTCTAAGGTTGAAAAAGAACGAGATAAGTCATTAACCTTATGGCTAAGAAAATGCATAAGTGTACATGCTCAAAGAGTATGAAAGATAAGTTATGTTCACTTTTTAATTACTCTTCTCTATACGTAGGTTGAACAAGGTTTAATTATTGATGAAAAAGTTTGTCGGATAGTCTATGGCCCATCGAAAATCGCACAGAACTATCCTAGATTTATTGTGAATGGGTATAGATTTCACACAAATGACTATGGGCAGAGTAAGTCTACCATGAATAGTGGCATATGTGTTAAAGGAAGTACGTACAATGAAAATGAATATGACCACTATGGTATTGTAGTGGTGATCTTACAGTTGCAATATCTATGACAAGACAATCATATATTCTTGTTCAAGTGTCATTGGTTTGATCTGAATTCCATTTGAAATAACACAACACATGGGATTGTCGAGCTTAAACATAAGTCCAAATTGAATACTTATGAGCCGTTTATTTTAGCCACACAAGCCCAACAAGTGTACTATACAAGCTATCTATTATCTACGAACAAAGAACAAAATGATTGGTGGACAGTTTGCAGAGTTAGGTCAAGACTATTATCTGATTATGAATTAGACATGACTGATCAGACACCTGAAGAGGTCAACGCCGAATTCTTTCAAGAAGACTTGGTTGAAGATGTAGAGTTGGCAGCTCATATTGGAGTAGACGAATATGAAGAGCCAATTTGTTTGTCTAAAGGAAATGAGGTCGAAGAAGTTGATCCACATGAGATAAAAGGGAGTAGTGGAAGGCTAACAGATATTGATGTAGGTCAGGTGTTTGGTGAAGATTCTGATGAGGAGGAGGAATATAGCAGTGATGAATGTGAAGATGATGATGAAGATGGGGCTGAATTGGATATATCGTCATCATTTGAGGCAGAAATGGATATCATTTAAAAATGGGTAGAATTTTTTCACATTTTTTCAGTATATTTAAAGTAGCCCACTTTCAATATAAGCAATTGACTGATGAACATGAATTTTGATGTTCCCTATGAAGATATGGTACGTGGAGCACGATCGGGCTCCAGTTCTGGGAGGAGGCTGAGTAGTGGGAGGGGTTCCTCTGCGGCCTCAGGTATGTATATTTAAAGTTGTATTTTTCTTTGTGCATCATTTATACATATTATTTATGCCATTTAAATTGTTACAGCTTCTGGTCCTTCTTCTGTGCCTCCTCCTTTGACAGCAGGTATGTATATTTAAAGTTATAGTTTCTTTGTTCATTGATTCACTTGTATTATTTACGCCATTAAAATTCTTACAAGTTCAGGTCAGTTTATGCCTCCTCTTCCTACGGTAGCAGGTATGATATTTAAATTTGTAAGTATTTGTATAATCATTATTTATATTCTTTAACATTTTATATTTAAAGTTGTATTTTTCTTTGTGCATTATTTATGCCATTTAAATTGTTTTAGCTTCCTTCTTCTGTGTCTCCTCCTCTGGCAGCAGGTATGTATATTTAAAGTTGTAGTTTATTTGAGCATTGATTCACTTGTATTATTTATGCCATTAAAATTCTTACAGGCTCGGGTTAGTTTACACCTCCTCCTCCTACAGTAGAAGGTATGTATATTTAAATTTTGAAGTATTTGTGATACGGGGATATCTTGGTAGGTCGGCTTTAATCCCGGTGATAGCCGACCTCATTGAAGGCACATGGAGACATCCTTTTTATCGCAAACAGAACATTAATTAACCGACCTGAAAGATCGAAACAATGAATCCTTTTTACTCCTCGGGCTGTCTTCTTAAGCTCGGCCATGAACTCCTCCCGCTCAGACGAAGCCAACGTGGAGCTCGACACACTCGCGGGCTCCCCGGAGCATTGCTCTCATCACCGACGAGGCAGGTGAGGAAAGTTCCGAAGATTACATAACTGATAACTGCGGTTATTAAGACCACGGTCACAATGACCTGGCAGAGAGGTGGCAACTTCCAAACCGGCGTTAATCACGTAAACCCCAGGCGAGATTGGTGGGGTCGTCCGGCTATTATAGACGTGTCCTAACACTATATAAGAGGTAGACATTCCACAGGCGCAGGTACGATGTTCTACCCCAGGCTAGACCATTCTGTTCGGCTAGCGACTGACAAGAGCGTCAGAGTGTCTCCTCGCCGAGGCTCCTCGGCGGGCTTTGCAGTGATGATCAGTCTGTCCCCATGTAATTTAAATTAATTATATATGTATTTTGGTGATTAACAAAACCAAACAAAACCCTATCAAAAAAATTCTAACACATATTTCATAAGTCTTAAGTACAGGAAATATACCAAGGTCAAAGAAGCCAATATTATTAAGTATCAACTTTCTGAAGCTTTAATCCTTTCAAGATCATATTTCTCTAAGTCCACACCGACTTCTGTTGAAAGCCACAACGATTTCCTTATGTGTGTAACGATTTCAATAAGAGCTATAACGATTTGATATCATAACGATTTCTTTATAAGACTGAGATATCATGTGGTTTCAAACAAGTTGTTCTCGTAACGATTCCTTAAGTCATCGTAACGATTTCTTTAGAACTCGTAATGACTTGCTCGTCGCAACGACTCCTTTAAGTCATCGTAACGATTTCTTTAGAACTCGTAATGACTTGCCCGTCGTAACTATTCTTTAAGTCCGCGTAACAATTTCTTTAGAACTCGTAATGACTTGCCCGTCGTAACGATTCCTTAAGTTATCGCAACGATTTCTTTAGAGCTCATAACGATTTGCTTCGCGCAACGATTTCTTTAGAGCTCATAACGATTTGCTTCACGCAACGATTTCTTTAGAGTTCATAACGATTTGTTAGGTAGTCACAACAATTTCTTCATTGAACACATCGACTTACTTGCCATAACGATTTCCTCAGTATTCATAACGATTCCTTTAATGAATACAATGATTTGCTCTCTATAATGACTTGTTGGTATTCATAATGATTTCATAAGTCATATAGACAACGACTTTATGGTTTATATCGACTTGATATTTATCTTATCTCTTAAAGCGTTGAATAGTCAAAGTCTTCTCTTATCTGTCTGACTGCTGTGCATTTAATGAAGACAGAACGTATCTCTGCATGCATGCAGATGATATCTTTTCATTATCGTGCATATTCTGTCAACATCTTTTAGAACAAGCTATTTGGCATTGCTATTTTGGTGAATATTCACGTCAACGTTTTCTGACATCAAGAGACATTCTAGCTGTCTACTGTTCTAGCATTTAATATGTGCAAGGTCCTAAAGGCATTCTGTCATACAACGTTGGACCATATAGACATCAGAAAATCTTATCTCTTTGCGTGCTCAACTGGATAAAAGATTGTTGAAGCTTCCAGATGTCAAGCAGTCTAACGTCTACCAATCTAAGAGACAACGGTTACTTCAACGGCCATATTTCAAATGGAGATATAAATACAAGACAAAAGTTCAGAAGAAGAAGTATGACGATGAACGTACAAGCAATTCAAATCTTCTGAGAGAATTCTAGAGCCAAGAACCTCATTCCTTCTTGTGTTGCTCTTTGCTCTTTACACTGTAGTGAAAATCCTGAGAGAGCTCGTGTAGTTCTGAGAGTCTACTGTGTTTCTAGATCTTCTACTCTCAGTTGTGCTTGCTTCAGATCTTAGCTTGTGGAAGCTTGATCTAGGGGCTTGTTTTTACTGCTTACCTTTGCTGTTGTTGTTCCCTTCTGTTGTGAAGGAAGACCTGGTGGGGTATCCAGGGTGTTGTCTGTTCCCTTCGGTTGTGAAGGAAGACCTGGTGGGATCCAGGTTGTTGATTCCCTTCTGTCGTGAAGAAAGACCTGGTGGGGTATCCAGGGTGGTGTAATTCCCTTCGTGTGAAGGAAGACCAGCTGAGCTGGGTGTTGTAGTGTCCATAGGGGGACTGTACCCTAGTTAGTGGAATCCTAAGTTGTTGCTCAGGGACTGGACGTAGGACTCCTATGGAGAGGAGGTCCGAACCAGGATAATTTCTTGCGTTGTGTGGTTGTTTTTATTGTGTGATTGCTCTTTGAACTAACTGTTACTAACCTTCATTGAAGAACATCTTTGTGTGAATGTTTTAAGTACAGGTACTAATTAAATATTTTAAAAGACCCATTCACCCCCCCCTCTGGGCTTGTCAACTGGGCAACAAGTGGTATTAGAGCGAGTCTCTTCGACAAAGAAGTAGATCCAACGATCTGAAGAGTAAAGATCCATGGCAGCCCAAAGTCATTTCGAGGGTTAGTCAGTTAACCGACCACCATTGTTCGATGGAGAAGACTACACTTACTGGAAGACCAGAATGGAGTATTTTCTACAAGGACACGACTATCAGATATGGTCAATAGTGGAAGAAGGTGATCTGCTGGTTACAAATGAGAAAGCTCAGTGGACAGACGACGACAGGAAGAAGATCTCGTGGAACTGTAAAGCAAAGAGTATTCTGTGCTGTGCCCTAAGTAAAAAGGAATTCAACAGAGTCTCAACCTGCAAATCTGCAATGGAAATGTAGGAAAAGCTCAGGATCACTTATGAAGGCACAGAAAAGGTGAAGGAGACAAGAATTGACATTCTTGTAACCCAATATGAAAGATTTCAGATGCAATCAGGTGAGTCCATAACCCAGATGTTCAGTAGATTTACAGATATCACAAATGGGTTAGCCGGACTAGGAAAGACCTATGAAATGGGAGACATGGTGAGGAAAATTCTTAGATCCCTACCATCTTCATGGACTCCCAAAGTTACAGCCATTGAAGAAGCTAATGATCTAAAGAGAATGTCTTTGGAAAAGCTCATTGGGTCCCTTATGGCCCATGAGATAAATATGGAGAGATTAGGAGAATCCTCCAGTAGAAAGAAGCAGTCAAATGCACTCAAGGCTGATGAAGAGTTGTCAGAAGAATCACTGGACAACAGTGAGAGCAGCAAGGACAGTGATGATGAAGAAGCTATGCTGTCTAGAAGACTATAACGATTTCTAGCCAAAAAGAAGAAGTTTCAATCTGGCAGAAGATTCTTCAAGAAAAATAAAGAGTTTAAGAAGCCAGAAGAAAAAGATCTGAAGAAGGGTGAGCCAATCTGTTATGAGTGCAAGAAGCCAGGACACATCAAAGCTGAATGTCCAAAATTTAAGAAGCCTGAATTCAGGAAGAGAGAAAGTTCCAAGAAATTCAGGAAATACAAGAAGAAGGCAATGGCAGCTGCATGGGAAAATAGCAGCGACTCAGACAGTGAGTCAAGCTCAACCAGTGATGAAGAAGAAGCCAACTTGGCTTTTATGGCAAACACCGAGGATAAGGTAACTTCTGATTCTTCATTTGATTCCTACAATGATTCTGATTTAGACAATTTAGAGGAAGCATTCAATGAATTGTATGATAAATATAAAGAAGTAACTAAACTGTTAAAAGTAAGTAAGAAAAACAGTGCTTGTCTAGAAAACACTAACTCAGATCTGAAAACAGAAAATGAGGAATTAGAAAAATAAATAACTGAACTTAAAAGAAGAAATGAATTACTATGTGAGGATCTAAAAGCTAAGAATGAACGAATAATTAAACTTGAAAAACAAGCAAGCTCAGATGAACTGAAAACTGAAATTAAGATACTAACAGAAGAAAATACTAAATTATCTAGCACATTGGAAAAATTTACAAATGGTAAAAACCCCTTAATATTAAAAGTTGCTAGAAGATCAGGAAAGAGAAAACATGGATTAGGATATACACCTCCAGATAATGAAGAAACCATAGTCTATCCTAAAATATACCCGACTCCAAAATTTGTACTCGAACAAGATATAGCATACAAAGCTAACTTCAAATATATAGAAAAAGTAACTAAATTATCCTGCTGTAGTCACTGCAACAAGTTAGGACATATCATAACATCATGCTCAACAAGACATAAGAAATAGATAATGAAAGGTAAAATCAATGATACTAACCAATCAGGACCCAAAAGAATTTGGGTACCTAAAACTTGATGATTTTATTTCAGGGTAACACTCGAGCATCCAAATGGTATTTGGACAGTGGGTGCTCAAGGCACATGTCAGGGAATCGGAAGCTATTCACCCATATCCAAGCTGAAGAAGGAACAGTTACCTATGGAGACAATGGGAAAGGCATAGTAATTGGCAGTGGTTCTGTGAGCAACAAAGGAAAAATAGTCATTGAAGATGTATTGCTTGTCAAAGGGCTGAAGCACAATCTCATCAGCATCAGCCAGCTTTGTGACAGAGGTCATTAGATTCAATTTCAAGAGTCAAAGTGCAGCATATTGAAGGAAGGAGCAGTAATTTTCAAAGCCAATAGAGAAAAGAACTTGTATGCGCTCCATCTTGAAGAACTCAAGGATTAGAACGTCTGTTTGGCAGCAAACAAGGATAAATCAACTGAATTGTGGCACAGAAGACTGGGACACTGTAGCATAGACGATATGAGAAAATTGTTAAAGAAGAATCTTGTAGAAGGTCTGCCAAAGGTCAGCACAAAATTGGATGGCATCTACAGACCTTGTGCCAAAGGAAAGCATGTTAAGAGTTCCTTCAAGTCAAAGACTGTGGTGACAACCTCAAAACCCTTAGAACTTCTTCATATGGATTTATTTGGGCCAATGAGAACCACCAGTCTTGGAGGAAAGAATTTTGGTTTTGTTATTGTTGATGATTATTCCAGATTCACTTGGGTTTCCTTCTTAGAGCACAAAGATGATACATTTGAAAGCTTTGTAAGCTTCAGCAGGAAAGTTTAGAAAGACAAGAAGTTTTGCATTGTTGGAATCCGGTCAGATCATGGAGGAGAATTTCAAAATGAAAGATTTGCAAAATTCTGTGATGACCAAGGGATCGAGCATAACTTCTCAGCACCGAGGACATGGCAAGAGCTATGCTGTCAGAATATGATTTGCCAAGGTACTTCTGGGCAAAAGTAGTTAACACAGCAAGCTACATCATAAATAGAGTAATGATCAGACCAATCCTGAAGAAGACAGCTTATGAATTATTCAAAGGAAAGAAGCCAAAGATCAGTCATTTCAGAACCTTTGGATGTCCATGCTTTATACACAACAATGGCAAACGGGACATTGGTAAGTTGGATGCCAAATCAGATGAAGGCATCTTCAGGGGGTATGCTTCTAAACCTAAAGGTTACAGGGTGTTTAATAAACACACTTTATTGATTGAACAGTCTGTACATATTATTTTTGATGAAACTAACCCTTCCTTGAGTAAGGAAGAAGATAGTGACAATGATGATGCATATGAATTGTCCAAGAAATTAAAAGATACATCAATTGAGGACAAGCATGATCCACCTCTGGAAGACTTGCAGCAAACAGTCATTGAGCATGAAAGACTTCCAAAGGAGTGGAGACACAAGAAAGATCACCCACTCGAAAACATCATTGGTGATCCTTCTGTAGGGGTAAGAACAAGAGGTAATGTAATTCCTTGTGATTACCTAGCATTCGTTTCTCAAATAGAGCCTAGGACAGTCAATGAAGCACTCACTGATGAGTCTTGGATTATAGCCATGCAGGATGAACTTAACCAGTTCAAAAGAAACCAAGTATGGTCACTTGTTCCCAGACCATCAGACCATCCAGTTATTGGCACCAAGTGGGTGTTTAGAAACAAATTGGATGAGGCTGGTGTGATTTTAAGAAACAAGGCCAGATTGGTGGCTCAAGGCTATTCCCAAGAGGAAGGCATAGATTTCGATGAAACCTATGCACCTGTGGCTAGACTTGAGGCTATTAGAATATTACTAGCATATGCATCTGCTCTAGACTTAAAACTATTTCAAATGGATGTTAAATCTGCATTTTTGAATGGTTTTATTAAAGAGGAAGTCTATGTAGAACAGCCTCCAGGCTTTGATGATTTAGAATTTCCAAATCATGTTTTTAAACTGCATAAGGCTCTATATGGCTTAAAGCAAGCACCTAGAGCCTGGTATGAAAGACTTAGTTCTTTTCTGTTAAACCATGGTTTCAGTAGAGGTAAAGTAGATAGCACTTTATTTATAAAGTCAAAAGTCAAACACATTCTATTAGTTCAAATTTATGTAGATGATATTATTTTTGGATCTACTGATGAATCTCTTTGCAAATATTTTGAAAAGTTGATGCAGGGAGAATTTGAGATGAGCATGACGGGGGAGCTCAACTATTTCCTTGGACTACAAATCAAGCAAGGAAAAGATGACACTCACATCTGTCAAGCAAAATACACCAAGGAGCTCTTGAAGAAGTTTGGTTTTGATAACACAAAGTCTCTCTCAACACCCATGAGTACATCTACAAGAATGGACAGTGACAAGGATGGTAAGAAAGTAGATCAAAAGATCTACAGAGGTATGATTGGTTCATTACTTTATTTAACAGCTAGTAGACCTGATATTCTATTTAGTGTATGCATGTGTGCTAGGTATCAAGTAGATCCTAGATAATCACATTTAATCTCAGTAAAAAGAATATTGAGATATTTAGCTAGAACTCATGACTTAGGTCTATGGTATCCAAAATCTTGTGAAATTAACTACTCTGATGCTGACTATGCTAGATGCAAAGTGGATAGAAAGAGCACCAGTGGTTGTTGTCAATTTCTTGCAGTGTGTTTGATATCCGGGTCCTCAAAGAAACAAAATTCAGTGGCACTATCTACAGCTGAAGCTGAGTACGTGGCTGCTGGAAGTTGCTGTACACAACTCCTATGGATAAAGCAACAACTTCAGGATTTTGGACTAAATATCAAATCAATTCCACTATTGTGCGACAACACCAGTGCCATCAATCTCACCAAAAATCCAGTTCAGCATTCAAGGACCAAACATATTGAGGTTAGATATCATTTTATTCGTGATCATGTAGCAAATGGTAATATTGAAATTTCATTTATTGACACAAAAGATCAGTTAGTAGATATTTTCACAAAAGTCTTACCTGAAGAAAGATTTACATCTCTTAGAAGGGAATTGGGCATGTGTAATTTGTGAAAAGATTTCTGTTTGAAACTGGTACATAAATTTTCAGATTTAAGTAAATTTTCTCTCCATGGCATTAAGCAAAAGATAGTTAAATTATCTTTCCTGGCCGCTTTCTTGTTAAAAGTCCTATTTGAATAGTCAAACTTATTTGTCGTGTTCTGCCACCTTTGGCGCCTCACTTTTCGGAAAAGCATTTATTCTAATTCCAAAATCGATATGGGAACGATTCATCTCCTATCTCCTACCTTTTCCCACTTTCGTCTGGTTGCCCGAGCCGATGCCCTAACGACTTCGACATCGACTCTCTGCAAATTTGAAGCTTTTCACTCCTTCCCGCGAAAAATTTCTTGAGGGCTTTCACTCCTCTTTCCTTCTCAACTACCCAGAAACCCTGTCCACCTGAATCCATGGCCGCATCTGTTATCTCCGGCAGTCTTGGGGGCTACGACGCTGAGTTCTTTACTCCTGAGCAGTAGGAGAGGTTCACGTTTGTGAAGACCAAGGTTTGTGGAAATAAGGCAGTGGATGTAGCTGATCTTGAGAAGAACGACATGCACAGTGTAGTGGCCGCAATGAGCAGGATGCAGTGGATGGAAATCACCACCTTCTCTGAGGTAAGCTATCCAGACCTCGTGAAGGCTTTTTATGTGTGCTTAAGAACAGAGGCAGACGGGTCCCTGGTTTCATCAATCAAGGGAACCCAAATAAAAATAGATCATGAGATGTTGTATTTGTTGTTTGGAGTGAAGACTTCCGGGCACAGTGGGGTTCACACCGTGGACGCCCAAGCTAAAGGACTTGGTATTGTAGGACCAGGGTTCAGACTGAGAGATGGAAAATTAGATATTAATCAGTTGAATGCTCTCAATCGCCTCCTTCATTTCATAGTTTGTTAGATTTTGGTTCCTAGAAGTGCAACGTTTTCAACTTGTACCAAGGTAGATTCGGACATGATGTTCTGGGCCACACAGAACAAGGACATCAACATGGCCGAAGTGATGATAGAGAGGATGGAGTTTACTCGTGATCAGATTTGGGACACCAAGAGCAAGCTAAATGTTTCTCTACCCTATGCCCATTAGCTTACTAAGATATTCAAACATTTTGGTGTTGATTTGTCTGGGGCAGTAGTTGAGAAGATGGGCCAAGCTATTGGGTCCAGGAATCTGAGGAAGAGTGGTTTTTCAATCGTTAATGGAGTTTGGTCTAAGACCTCTGTGGCAGAGGGAGAGGCCAATATTTGGATTATTCCAGAAGTTCAGGAAGAGGTGCCAGAAGCCTTAGCAGAACCAACAGTTGTAGCATCAGCAGTTCCAGAGCCAACTGCACCATCTGAACTGGCAGCACAAGCAGCAGGGACAGCAGAGCCAGCATGGTCACCTGGAGTAGTAGTTGAATCACAACTCCCAGAAGCACCAGTAGAAGAAGCAGTGGTAGGTGCAGCACATCCTTTACCCACCTCCATTGTAGCTTCAATTCTTCGAGAGGTGTTGGATTCTATTCATTCCACTCCAGTCACTCCAGAGACTGGTGGAAATCCAGAGGAAGAGGTTGTGGCATCAGGCCACATTGAAGAATCCTTTGCAGCAGCAGCCACTCAGGAGGAGCAAACAGTTGCTCCAGAAGATATTGTTATGGAAGAAGTTGCTCCTATTGAGGGGGAGCCATTAAAGGAAGCTCAAGCAAAGACAGCTGTGGCATCAGGCCACACTGACATTTCTATGGAAGAAGATGTTCCAAATGTAGAGAATGATGGACCTCTGGGGGAGAGACATGACAACTCCTCAGATTGTGATGCTAGAGATGGGGAGACTGCTAGCTCCTCATATTCTGATGATGAAGGTCAGCAGCCTTCAGAAACAGAGGCAAGAAAAAAGGGAAAGGAAGTGGCATCCGAAGTCCCTCTCCTAGCAGATGCACCTTTTGAGAGGCAGGTGAGACAGAAAATTGTAATTAATCTGAAACCTGTCATTGAGAGATTAGATGCTCAAGGTGAGATCTTATGCTCCCTTCAATGTGATGTGAATTCCATCTTTATGAGCCAAGCATCCACCACTAAGGAGATCTCTCAAATACGGAATGCCATGAAGTGGTTCAACAGAGAGATGGGCAGCATGAAGTCAATGCTATCTGAGATTCTGAAGGCAGTTGGAGCTCCAGCTCCTCCTCCTCCTCCTCCTGCAGCTCAGAACATAGATGTTGATACCCTTAGGCCATTAGGGCCAGCAGCAGCACAAGCACCTTCAGCAGCAGCATCAGAGGTCAGTGGGCAAGGGCCACCAGGGCCAACTGAGAAGGTGTCAGGGCCATTGGAGTCTGAACCTGTGCAGAAGTTGGTAGAAGAAGAGATCTTGGCTCCTGAGCCCCCAGCTTCCTCTTCTTCTCACACACCTGTTCCTCCATCACCACCTTCAGCTTCTACAGCACCTCCTGCTCCCCAGACCTTCAAGAAGCCTCAACCCAGACCCATCTCCTCACCAACACCCTTTCCCTCTCAATCTACTTTTTCTCCTGCCTCCTCTACTCATATCCCTTCACCTCCACCTATCTTTGAGGTTCCTCCAGCCTCATCATCAGCTAGAGCCTCCTCCTCTGGTCCCCCATCATCAGCTGGACCATCTCCTCACACCTCTTCTCAACCACAATCCCTTCTTCATCCTCATCCTCCTCCCTCCTTCATCACCATCATCCCAGAAGGAGCTCAAATTGATGGTCCCTTTCTGAGCCCCATCAAAGACGAATTTGAGGACACCATTCTTGGCTCTGTTCTAAAAGTTGGTGAGCACATTCATGTCTCTGATCCTTCCTGTCCTCCCTCTAAGAAAAGAAAAACCTCCTCTTCATCTTTCAATCCATTGTATCCTCCCTTGTGGTTTTCTCTCACAGAGGTCACTAAAGACAAGCCTCTCTACAGGGAATACCTCACCAAGGTTGTCTTTGCCACCCTCTTCAATCTTCCTTTCCTAAACCTTTCTGACCATCTTCAAACCATCATACCTTACACCTCTCTTACCAAGTTTGTAAAGACCAAGATCTTCTCTTCTGCTCAATCCTTATCTGAAGAAGAATAGGCACACTCAAATAAGGTCCTCTACAACAAGTTTCTCACTGCCAGATCTGAAGCTTTTCCTCCTAGGGATCACTCTCTCACCTTGTCAGAATGGTTTCTGCTCCACCACTCCAACATCTGGGCTCCCTTCATCCAGAAAGAGATCAAGCTGATCCAGCAATTCAAGATGTTTAATGATTATAGGTATCTTCATCGTTTACCTGAAGTCCAGCTCAGTCAGTTCAGACAAGCCATCCGAAATCTTGGAACTGAGCATGGCACTGCAGCCATTCAAGTAGACTTTGCTACTCTACAGCTGCCAGAGGCTACATATCTTCCTCCTCTTCACTCGTTGCTCATGGATACACCAGTGGGCTCAGTTATTTTTGATCGTTTTGCAAGAGTGATGGGCAGAATCAAAGTTCAGAAGGGCAGTGTGGTAGCTTTCCCCATATTTATCTTTAGGGAGTACCACCTAGGCCACATCCGTGCTGAGATTCTAGCCCCTACCTTGTCAGAATGTGAAAGACTGACACCTGCAGGATGGGCCAAGTTCTATCCCTTATTTGCTCAGCAATTGTCGGATACAAATGCAACCTTAGCCTGGGAAGGCCGCCCTCCAATCTTAGCTGCAACCTTTCTGGACATGAATTCCCTCCACCTTGTAAATGATCCTCTTCAAATTTGGGTGGAAAGGTACAAAGTCTATGTCCCCATGCGCCAGGAATTGAAGCATAGGCAGATCTTCTATCCTATTTCCCTTAATCAGTTTCTTGCTTGTGCTAGCTTTGGAAAAGTCACCTACTACAAGGTATCCTTGGACAGAGATCCGTACCATGATTTCCTTGAAACTCAGTTGGTCCTTCACTTCAAAAGAATGGCTCCTTCTATGGGACCAAATTATTCTGTTGGCCCTGGAACCTTCAAGACTTACTTTAAGAAGCAGGAAGAGCAGGCCTGGGAGATTATTTCTCACTTTGCCTCTCTTTTATCCCCTGCTTATTACTTACATGTACCTCGTCAGGATGAATAAACTACTTTTGTTTGTCTCCATTTATCTTTTATCTTCATTCTTGGTCTCAGATTATCTTTTTGCTTAATGACAAAAACGGGAAGAAAATTAGCATGTCTGAAATACATTCCGAAAATCTTCAGGATTTTTTTAATATATATTCATGCTTATTGTTAAGTGGAGTAAATACTTAGCATGTCTGAAATACATTCTGCGAATATTCAAAATTTTCTCAAATTTTTCATTCATGCTTATTGTTCAATTTTGTCATCACCAAAAAGGGGGAGATTGATGATCAGTCTGTCCCCATGTAATTTAAATTAATTACATATGTATTTTGGTGATTAAAAAACCAAACAAAACCCTATCAAAAAAATTCTAACACATATTTCATAAGTCTTAAGTACAAGAAATATACCAAGGTCAAACAAGCCAATATTGGTAAGTATCACCTTTCTAAAGCTTTAATCCTTTCAAGATCATATTTCTCGAAGTCCACACCGACTTCTGTTGAAAGCTACAATGATTTCCTTATGTGTGTAACGATTTCAATAAGAGCTATAACGATTTGATATCATAACGATTTCTTTATAAGACTGAGATATCTTGTGGTTTCAAACAGGTCGTTCTCGTAACGATTCCTTAAGTCATCGTAACGATTTCTTTGGAACTCGTAACGACTTGCTCGTCGCAACGACTCCTTTAAGTCATCGTAACGATTTCTTTAGAACTCGTAACGACTTGCCCGTCGTAACGATTCTTTAAGTCCGTGTAACGATTTCTTTAGAACTCGTAACGACTTGCCCGTCGTAACGATTCCTTAAGTTATCGCAACGATTTCTTTAGAGCTCATAACGATTTTCTTTGCGCAACGATTTCTTTAGAGCTCATAACGATTTGCTTCGCGCAACGATTTCTTTAGAGTTCATAACGATTTGTTAGGTATTCACAACAATCTCTTCATTGAACACATCGACTTACTTGCCATAATGATTTCCTCAGTATTCATAACGATTCCTTTAATGAATACAACGATTTGCTCTCTATAATGACTTGTTGGTATTCATAACGATTTCATAAGTCATATAGACAACGACTTTATGGTTTATATCGACTTGATATTTATCTTATCTCTTAAAGAGTTGAATAGTCAAAGTCTTCTCTTATCTGTCTGACTGCTGTGCATTTAATGAAGACAGAACGTATCTCTGCATGCATGCAGATGATATCTTTTCATTATCGTGCACATTCTGTCAACATCTTTTAGAACAAGCTATTTGGCATTGCTATTTTGGTGAATATTCACGTCAACGTTTTCTGACATCAAGAGATAGCCTAGCTGTCTACTATTCTAGCATTTAATATGTGCAGGGTCCTAAAGGCATTCTGTCATACAACGTTGGACCATATAGACATCAGAAGATCTTATCTCTTTGCGTGCTCAACTGGATAAAAGATTGTTGAAGCTTCCAGATGTCAAGCAGTCTAACGTCTACCAATCTAAGAGACAACAGTTACTTCAACGACCGTATTTCAAATAGAGATATAAATACAAGACAGAAGTTCAGAAGAAGAAGTATGATGATGAACGTACAAGCAATTCAAATCTTCTGAGAGAATTCTAGAGCCAAGAACCTCATTCCTTCTTGTGTTGCTCTTTGCTCTTTACACTGTAGTGAAAATCCTGAGAGAGCTCATGTAGTTCTGAGAGTCTACTGTGTTTCTAGATCTTCTACTCTCAGTTCTGCTTGCTTCAGATCTTAGCTTGTGGAAGTTTGATCTAGGGGCTTGTTTTTACTGCTTACCTTTGCTGTTGTTGTTCCCTTCTGTTGTGAAGGAAGACCTGGTGGGGTATCCAGGGTGTTGTCCGTTCCCTTCGGTTGTGAAGGAAGACCTGGTGGGATCCAGGGTGTTGATTCCCTTCTGTCGTGAAGGATGACCTGGTGGGGTATCTAGGGTGGTGTAATTCCCTTCGTGTGAAGGAAGACCAGCTGAGCTGGGTGTTGTAGTGTCCATAGGGGGACTGTACCCTAGTTAGTGGAATCCTGAGTTGTTGCTCAGGGACTGGACGTAGGACTCCTAAGGAGAGGAGGTTCGAACCAGGATAATTTCTTACGTTGTGTGGTTGTTTTTCTTGTGTGATTGCTCTTTGAACTAACTGTTACTAACCTTCATCAAAGAACGTCTTTGTGTGAATCTTTTAAGTACAGGTACTAATCAAATATTTTAAAAGACCCATTCACCCCCCCTCTGGGCTTGTCAACTGAGCAACATGCAAGTCAGGTCAGGAGCTCAGAACAAGCGTCACACGTCGGCCAAGCGCGCCTCAGATGGGATTCAATGGCTTGGTCATCTTGGCTCACTCTTCAGTGAGAAGCGCCTCAGCTGTCACCTCGGCTACTAAAGGTCAGTGCGGCTTTCCCCACACCTCGTTAAGTGAACTCAACTAAGTACGGGCATTAAGAAGCCCCTGAGGCATTTTCTATGAACGACAAGGGGGCCGACCAGAGGTGTATAAGGTCACCACGACAAAAATTTCTAGAGAACAGTCAAAAAGAGGAAATGACGAGTCGCTTAGAGCATCGTCTTCTTTTATTATGTAGTAGCGCTTATGCGTACACTAAATCAATAACCTATATTGTGCGGTAACAGACCTCGGGTGTGAGGCCGTCATTAAGGTCGGCAGGTCGAATGCACCAGGAACCTGCTATATTCGTTGTGATTTATCAGTAACGTTATGTTTCATATGAATGTGCATGATTTTGACTGTGATTGAAAAGTTGAAACTCGGCCAATTGCATTATGGCATTGTGATTTGTTATCCCGTTGGCACTCGGTTGATCCCGACAACAAGAGAACAGGACAAAAGACGTGGACATCATAGTTCGCTGAACGAGGTCGCTTAGGCACTCTTCAGGAACTGAGAGACGACGTCTGACGTGAAATGAGACGTGGTCGCTTCGGCACACGAGACGTGGACGTCGTAGTTCGCTGAACGAGGTCGCTTAGGCACTCTTCGGGAATTGAGAGACGATGTCCGACGTGAAATGAGACGTGGTCACTTCGGCACACATGAGACGTGGACGTTAGTTCACTGGACGTGGTCGCTTAGGCACTCGTCAGGAACTGAGAGACGATGTTCGACGTGAATTGAAGGCGTGGTTGCTTCGGCACATGCGAAGTCATCGTAGTTCGCTGGACGAGGTCGCTTAGGCACTCTTCAGAAACTGAGGGACGACGTCCGACGTGAAATGAGACGTGGTTGCTTTGGCACATGAGATGTGGACGTCGTAGTTTGCTGAACGAGGTCACTTAGGCACTCTTCGGGAACTAAGAGACAACGTACGACGTGAAATGAAACGTGGTCGCTTCGGCACACAAGACGTGGACATCGTAGTTCACTGAACGAGGTCGCTTAGGCACTCTTCGGGAACTGAGAGATGACGTCCGACGTGAAATGAAACGTGGTCATTCGGCACACGAGACGTGGACATCGTAGTTCACTGAACGAGGTCACTTAAGCACATTTTAGGAACTGAGAGATGACGTCCGACGTGAAATGAGATGTGGTCGCTTCAGCACACGAGACGCGGACGTCGTAGTTTTCTGAATGAGGTCGCTTAGGCACTCTTCAGGAACTGAGAGACGACGTCTGACGTGAAATGAGACGTTGTCGCTTCGGCACACGTGAGATGTGGACGTCAGATCGCTGGATGAGGTCGCTTAGGCACTCATCAGAAACTAAGAGATGACGTCCGACGTGAATTGAAGGCGTGGTCGCTTCGGCACACGCAAAGTCGTCGTAGTTTGCTGGATGTGGTCGTTTAGGAACTCATCAAGAACTGAGAGATGTCCGACGTGAGTTGAAGACGAGTTCGCTTCGGCACTCGTTAAACTCCGACATACCAGAAGGCTATGCTCATCGTGATAGAATAGTAATGGCCTATGGTTCTACGACCTCAGTATTAGAAACCATTCTAAAGACAAGTTCTCGGATAGAACGACGACAAACACATGTGATCGACAACAAAAAGTTACAATTCTATTGATAAAGAGAGAGGTACAGTGTGCGGCGAAGCGCCATGTACACGTGAATTCTAGTCCACGATGACGTCGTCAGTGCCGACATGAGTCTCCTCATCGGGCACTGCTGGCTGATCGGCTACTACATCGTTGGCAGTAGCCTCAAAGATTTCCTCGGTGGCAGTGGCTAGCGCGTCGTCGACGACAGCAGCGATGCTCTCGTCTCTATCGTCGGCGCCCGTCTCTTCGTCATCTTCCTCGTCGAGTACGACCTTTGAAGTATCAATGTTCGGGAAGTGTTCCCGAACACGCCTGAGGCAGAAGTTGTACCCTTTGCTGAAGATCTTGACCACCTCGGCTTTGAGCTCGTCAGACTCGCGGTACTCATTAATGGCCTCAATGGCTGCCTTCTCATGCTCGTCGGCTACCATCTAAGCAGTAGTAGCCTTGGTCTTTTGGTGAGATTCGAGCTCAGCTTGGTGAGCCTCCTTCCCGGCCGGTAGAGACTTCAGTAGTTCATCGGCTTTGGCCTCGGCCCTGTTCGCTCGCTCAGCCTCCTTGGCACGAAGATCCTTCTCGACCACTAGCTTCTTGCCCACCTTGGCTAGGCGCGCCTCGGTGGAAGCTCTAGAAGTCTTAGCCTGAAGAAGAACTGCTTCAAACCGGGCCATCACACACTGGACTGAAGAGTAGAAGTCCTCGATTATCTGTCCGACCTCATGTCCGAGGTCGGAACCTTCGCTTCGGCGGGAAGTGCTTGCCTTCCCCACTCAGTGGCGCTGAGCGCTTCAGATCGCTCAGAAGACCTCGGCTGAGGGGCGACAGACGCAGTGATGTCGGCCGACACATCTTTTGTTTGCCGAGGACATTTGGTCGGCCCCATCTTCTCGGGGACGTGCGACGACTTGTGAGGTGCCGAGGACGGAGCGAGTGCATTTTTCCCCTCGGCTCGCTTACTTCTTGCCCTAGGACAAGATTTCCCTCTCGGCCATATCTGAGAGAGAGAGGCCGCTCCTCCCCTTGGCTTGGGGAGCCAACGACTTTCCATTATCGGCCATTGCTGCAAGAGAAGAAGGTCAGTCCTCCTGAGATTATAGCAACAGTCGATAATAAAGGTCAGATCAGACCTCGGCTAGCCTTAGCGATGAGCTTGAATAGCTTCTCGGAGGGCTCGAACAGGTCGGGAGGCTCCACCGCCTGCAGAGACTCAAACTCCAAGAGCTCGGAGGCCACAAGATTTGGTGGACGGAAGGTTTTATCCCAGATGTTTACGTCCGACCAAGTGGTCGCGAAAGGCCACTCAGTCCGAGAACAAACGAAAAGGAAGTTCCTCTTCCAGTTATGGACGGAGGAGGGCACTCAACCAAGGATTTGCCGACCTGACCGGGTTGCGAAGTACAACCAATCTCCAAAGGCTTTTACGGAGAAACAGTAGAAGAATAGGCGCGAGGTCGGAAAGACCTCGACCATGGCACAGATAGCCAAGAAGCCGACAACCGACCCCCAGGAGTTTGGGGTCAGCTATGATGGAGCGACTCCCAGCTTGGCGAGAAGAAGAATAATGAAGGGATGGAGGGGCAGGTGGAAGCCTACTCGAACAGCCTCAGAGTAAATGGAAACTCCCCTCGGCATAGAATAGTGTGCACGGAGATGTTTAGAAAAGTAAAAGGTGAAGTCCTCGGGGTGGACGAGACCTGGATGACTCCTCATCCATTGTTGGGTCTCCTCATCGATCTCGCACCGAGCGTCAGCCACAGTGTCGGCTTGCCGACGAGATCCCAAGGTGTGATACGAGGGCTGCCTAGGAACATAGTCCCCGAGACCGACCTTCACTTCGGAGGAGTGCTCGACAGATTCCAACAGTTGACTATCGGGCCGAGCAACCTCCGAATGCGTCCTTTTCTTAGGACAGGGATAATCCACTCCGGAAGGATCCGAAAGGATGAAGCTCTTAGAAGGAGAACCTCCAGACGAGGAAGAAGAGGAAGGACTATACAAGGTAGAGCTCATGGCTTACCTCTGAAGAGAAGAAGCAGAGAAGCAAGGAGCGAGTGCTCGGACGTCAGCCCTTGTGTCGTCGGCTCGTCAGCACGTTGGCACGTCATCTGGGGTAGGCTCACGCGCGAGGGCAAGGGTGGTTTTTCGGCAGTAGACCCTACTATTTATAGGGTCGGGGTATCAGTCGAATCTAATGGTGGGCATTCATCTTCCACGACAACAGTGGAGATCCACACACGTGGCGCTACTGGACTAGCCGCTGGGCGTCGCTTCGGATTCTGATCAACGCAGGTGGCGAGGAGCGCGGGAGTTGAGGAGATGATCTGACAACTAGCGCATCGTATGGTAGCTGAGGCGACGTTCGGCGCTTGGCGGCTCTGCCATACCTTTTGGCAGGGCGACGTCTGATACCAGGATGACGCGGCAGTAAGCGGGCCATGAGGACTAACAGTGCCACGTGCCTGGACACATATTTTTGGTGAGAAGATTCAGCTTCACCTCGGCCTTCGTTCGTAGTCCGATGCGAACCTGGGTGGCCAATGATACGAGGACATCTCGGCAGGTCGCCTTTAATCCCGGCGATAGTTGACCTCATTGAAGGCACAGGCCGACATCCTTTTTATCGCAAACAGAACATTAATTAACTGACTTGAAAGATCAGAACAATGAATCCTTTTTACTCCTTGGGCCATCTTCTTAAGCTCAGCCATGAACTCCTCCAGCTCAAACGAAGCCGACGTGGAGCTTGGCACACTCACGGGCTCCCCAGAGCGTTGCTCTCGTCGCCGACGAGGCAGGTGAGGAAAGTTCTGAAGATTACAGAACTGATAACTGCGGTTATTAAAACCACGGTCACAATGACCTGGCAGAGAGGTGGCAACTTCTAAACCGACATTAATCACGCAAACCCCCGGCGAGATTGGCGGGGTCGTCCAGCTGTTACAGATGTGTCCTAACACTATATAAGAGACAGACATTCCACAGGCGCAAGTATGTTGTTCTACCCAGGCTGGGCCATTCTGTTTGGCTAGAGACTGATAAGAGCGTCGGAGTGTCTCCCGCCGAGACTCCTCGGCGGGCTTTGCAGGTCAGGTCGGGAGCTCGGAACAAGCGTCACACGTCGGCCAAGCGCGCCTCAGATGAGATTCAACGGCTTGGTCGTCTCGGCTCACTCTTCGGCGAGAAGCGCCTCAGCGGTCACCTCGGCCTGAGCCGACCTATGTTACTTACTGTAACAATTTGTATAGCCGTTATTTATATTCTTTAACATTTTATATTTAAAGTTATATTTTTCTTTGTGCATTATTTATACATATTATTTATGTCATTAAAATTGTTACAACTTCTAGTCTTTTTGTGCCTCCTCCTCTGGCAGCAGGTATGTATATTTAAAGTTGTAGTTTCTTTCTGCATTGATTCACTTGTGTTATTTATGCCATTAAAATTCTTATAGGCTCGGGTCAGTTTACGCCTCCTCCTACAGTAGCAGGTATGTATATTTAAATTTGTAAGTATTTGTATAGTCGTTATTTATATTCTTTAACATTTTATATTCTTGTACATTGCTTCTGTCTGTCAAATTTTTACCCAGGACCGAGTGCTTCCGCACCTCGAGTTTTTTTGGCAGGTGCATCTACGGTGCTAGAGGCAGAGGATGATGTCAGTTTACAAGAGGGGGGAGGCAAGTTTTATGATGGCACTCTACAGGAGGTGTGGATAAATGGGTACATAATAAATTTACATGTATCTTTTATTAAGGAAAATTATTTAGTTCATAAATTCATTGTAACAAGTTACATAATTATAGGGATAAAATAGAGCCCGCCCAAGTGTCTCAATTCATCACAAGATCAATTCAAGCACAGTTTCCTAGGCCTCTTCATAGATTCAATGATTTCCCAATGGATGTCCAGGAGTTGTTGTATCAGATGTTCATGGTATGTAATTTATTATTATAATTTATTTATTTTCTTACTCCTACATTCAGTAAACTAACTCTTATCTGTACAGAGCAATCATCGATTCGCACATCCTTCGGATGAGGCGCGGTGTTGATCAGTATGGACGACCATCGCCCGATCAAATTTTACACATTTTTTGTATAATACAAGGAAAAATGCACAGAGAGTTTGTCAAAATCCAGACCCGACTCTTTGGAGGGAGTGCGTACCGACATGGATGAGGAGAGACTACTGGCAAGGTCTGTGCAACATATGGGCTGCAGAGAGATGACAAGAAACCTCCACAACAATGAAAGTGAATCGGGCTGCCAATCTAGAGGCCAACAAGCATACAAGTTGGTCCGTCTCCTTTGCGACCCATCAGTCCAGATTGGTAAGTCATATGTCTGTTTGTGATAAAGTTTATTTATATAGATACTTATTTATGTAACGTTTTTTTGTGAAATAGGAAAAGGAGCTAAAACGGCCTCCGACATTTCAAGAGGTGTTTGATAAGACACATAAGAAAAAAAGGGATGGTTCAATACATTAGCGACAGAGCCCGAGAGGTTGTGGTAAGTATTTACAGTCTATTCACTATTTATTTTTTCTCGTTACAGATTAATATTAAATTATCAATTTTATTTTTTGCAGGAGTCGTATAGCTAGAAGATGGCAGAGAAGTACACCAGGGAGGAGGAGCAGCCGAAGTTAGATCCTGAGGTATGGGTTGCGACATCTGGTGCCCCTAAGAAAGGCCATGTGTATGGTTTTGGGCATAATATGGACACGAGCAGGGTGTTATCTGGCACCTCGAGTTCAGGCTCACATGCAACTGGTGCATTCACCACACTTGGTGCTCCAGCTACTTCTCCTAGTGAGATGATGGGCTTCATTTGAGATGAGATCTCTGGTTTGGAGTCTCGTCTGCTCCACACGATGCATACGCAGGTGACCGAGGCTGTCCAGGCCTAGCTCTCCCAAGCTATATCCCAGGCTATCTCCCAAGCCCTCTCCCAAGTCAACATTCCTCCTTTGGCAGCGCCATCGACATCAGAATGGGCCCCTTATGTGAATAAATTGATTTTATTTTAATTGCTCTATTCTAATAGTCAATTTTTCAATCACTAAGTTTAAAATATCGGAACTTAGGTTTGGGAATCCAAATTAAGGAATACCAATCGGACTTGTGAAAACTAATGGAGTTTAAATCAGACTCTTGGTTTGAGCATGGCACTCGACGCTTAAATACACAATTGTCAAATTAATTGGTTAGAAACTATTTGAAGTCAGATTTATGGGTCCAAAATTTGAAATACTAATTAGATTGGCCTCTGGGTTGTTCCAACACGGCCGAGGCAATGAGTGTGACTTATGGAAACTGACGGAGTTCAAATCGAACTCCCGGTTTGAGCTCGGCGCTCAAATTCACATTAGGCAAGTTAGTTTAGTTTTAAAACGAAGAACTTAGGTTTGGGGGTCCAAAATTAGAAATACTAATCTGATTGGCCTCCGGTTTGTTCCAGCACGGCCAGGGAGATGATTGTGACTTGTGGAAACTGACAAAGTTCAAATCGAACTCCCGATTTGAGCTCGACAATCAAATTCACATTAAGTAAGTTAGTTTAGTATAAAAAGGAAGAACTTATCTAGATTTGGGGGTCTAATATTAGAAATACTAATCCGATTGACCTCCAGTTTGTTCTTGCATGGCCGAGGCGATGAGTGTGACTTGTGGAAACTAATGGAGTTCACACTGGACTCCCAGTTTGAGCTGGACGCTCGAATTCACATTAAGCTAGTTATTTTAGTTTAAAAGTGAGTAAATTATATGGAAAAATAAAATCTAAAAATTTAAATAATTTATTGCCTATAGTAGTATTTGATTTTAATTTATTATTATTATATATCTATTGTAGGTTCCTTCATCGAGTGGCGTCGGAGGAGACGAGGACGAGGATTCATGATTTTCTTTTCATTATTATGAACATTTTATGTATTGTTGTGGACATTTTATGTATTATTATTGTGGATATTTTATGGATATTTTATTATTGTTGATATTTTATGGACATTTTATTATTGTTGACATTTGTCACAGTACAGTTTTTATTTTTATTATATGCACATGTTATTTTGTTTAAAATATGTATCTTTTAAAAAAAATAATTAAAAAATTAGAGACCGATTAGCGACCGAAATTATCAATCACTATTTCGAATTATAGCGACCGATCATTTTCAGTCGCTATATCGTTCACTATTTTGTGACCAAAATAGTGACCGAATAGATTAATCGCTAATAGCAACTGAATATTTTGGTCACTATATTGTGACCAAAATAGTGACTGAAGTAATCGATCGCGGATAGCGACCGAAATGTGTCAGTCACTATTTCGGTCACTATACAGTGACCAAAATATTGACTGAATATATTGGTTGCTGATAGCGACCAAAATATTTCGGTCACTATCAGCGACTGAATAGCGATAAAAAAATTTCGATCACAATATTGTGACAAAAAATTCTTCACCGACAACTTCGGTCCCTATTTGGTCACTAATTGTTTTAGTGACCGAATAGGGACCGATGTTGTCGGCCGTTGAAATCGCTTTTTCTTGTAGTGAGATAAACTTAAATAAATATCATAATTAAACAAACTTGAGTCCTAACATTATATTAATTTGATAGCCACATTTTCCCATATCTATCCTAACTCAATTAGAGATTGGAAAGTTAAGAGATAGAGATTAACATGAAAATCTCGTAATTGAGAGAAGTTAGAGTTGTGTTAAGAAATAAAAAAGTAATCTCTATAAATACACTTCAAATTTTCGCATGACTGACCCTATTACTATCTGGAGCTTCTCCTGGTCGTAAAGGCAAGATCATAAGAGGAAAATTTCATGGGAAGAAGGATCCATAGGAGTTCTATAGCAAGTTCTTCACGTTCTAACCCTAAAGTCCCAAATTTGTCCAAAAGTAGGCATTCTCTTAAACAAAATTTAACTAAATCTATCTATAGATTGTTCATGATGTCAAAAATGAAACCCATATTTTTTCCCCAATTCTTATCTTGCCATCTAAGAGTATTTTGCATCCATGAATTGACATGTACCCGATCCCATATTCTTGCCCTCAATCCATGCTGAATCCATGTTCTATGTCAAATTCAGGAATTTTGTACGTTTAGAAGCCTGTTAGCTTTATTTTAAAACTACTTTGATAAATTTTCATGCTTCATACAACGAGTTTTAAGTGTTCTATGGCTTGTCTATCATATTGAGTTCACTGTGTAAAGAACACGGTGAATGCAGAGCCCACAAACTGAACGCGATCACGTGATACCTTGTGTTCCAAACGCGTCGCCTCTATGCCCTGCGTTAACCAAACGTTAATATGGCATACTATTCGACTGCCTTCTTAACACGGCCTACTCCTTGACTATGTTAAGACTGTCAGTTAGGAAACCCTGATTTTTTTTCTTCTTCAGTAAATAGTGCTAAAATTCGTGATTATCTGTTGTTGAGCTTCTGTTTAGTCTTAAACACACTAACAGAAGATTTATTATGATATTATTTTTTAAATAATCTACATGATCTCTCTCATAACCATGTTTCTCTTTAAATTGCATTCACTCTCTCACACCCCTCAAACCCAAATTTTCCATAAAATGTCTCATAAAGTATCTAGTTAATAGATTAAAATTTTACATCAAAGCCCCTATGGAATAAAGAACTTATTTTTTGGCATCGTTATTTTGGAACACTGTTAATGCCGCTCCGTTGTTCTAGAAGTCCTTTAGAATGTCGAGCAATTGTTTCAACACCTCTCTCGACGTTGTGAGAAGCCTCTGTCAGGTATTTCTCCTGTCAGACTAGAACTCCTTCACCTAAAAATCCTCTAGGACACCGAGGTGATTGTACCATTAACATCCAAACACATTGAGGACCATGCATAATAGATCTATACAACATGATCCAACCATCTTAAATTATCTCTCAGTGAATGCATCCTGTCAGTTGAACACCTTAATAACACATCTAACAAGGGGACCACGTCTTCTATGATTAATGCTCCTGACTTCCTGATCGCATTTTGGTTGTCATGGCCAGGGGGTAGACTATGTTCTCTACCAAACTCTCAGTACTCGAGAGCAGTGTTTGTAGTGGTTACTATTGTGGTTTTCTATGTTGTTTCTTATGCATAACCCTTGTATATTTCTAGTTGATGTAGAAACTCTCATCTCATGACTCTCTTTCTCATCTATTCTTTCTTTCATACTTTTATTGTAGCATTTTGGTGTTTCAGATTTAATTTATTGGTTTTGGAGCTGGTTTGGTGTTGGCTTTGTGCCTAGTGGACGTTTGAGCATTATTTTGGGACCTAGTATGTTGTTAGGGGCCTTGTGGGTTGAAAATTTCAGCCCACAATGTGCCCCATTTTTTGCTTAAGAACACGATAGGGCTAGTGGTGCGACCTTGAATGTGACACTCAGTGAGTCGCATTCTCATTACCAACTGTGATGACCACTTAGCTATTTACGTGACGCATGGAGCACATCAGTTTGATGCGTGACTTGTGTTTGAGGTTGCACGGATCGATATGTCGCGTTCTTGATGGGAACGCGATGACCTTTTTGTTGCCCAGTTGACAAGCCCAGAGGGAGGGGGTGAATGGGTCTTTTAAAATATTTGATTAGTAACTGTACTTAAAACATTCACACAAAGACGTTCTTCGATGAAGGTTAGTAACAATTAGTTCAAAGAGCAATCTCACAAGAAAAACAACCACACAACACAAGAAATTATCCTGGTTCGGACCTCCTCTCCTTAGGAGTCCTACGTCCAGTCCCTGAGTAACAACTCAGGATTCCACTAACTAGGGTACATTCCCCCTATGGACACTACAACACCCAGCTCAGCCGGTCTTCCTTCACACGAAGGGAATTACACCACCCTGGATACCCCACCAAGTCTTCCTTCACGACAGAAGGGAATCAACACCCTGGATCCCACCAGGTCTTCCTTCACAACATAAAGGAATCAACACCCTGGATCCCACCAGGTCTTCCTTCACAACCGAAGGGAACGGACACAAAAACAAGGAAGACAAGGAAATCAAGCCCCTAGATCAAGCTTCAACAAGCTAAGATCTGAAGCAAGCAGAACTGAGAGTAGAAGATCTAGAAACACAGTAGACTCTCAAAACTACATGAGCTCTCTCAAGATTTTCACTACAGTGTAAAGAGCAAAGAGCAACACAAGAAGGAATGAGGTTCTTGGCTCTAGAATTCTCTCAGAAGATTTGAATTGCTTGTACGTTCATCATCATTCCACTTCTTCTGAACTTCTGTCTTGTATTTATATCTCCATTTGAAATACGGCCGTTGAAGTAACCGTTGTCTCTTAGATTGGTAGACGTTAGACTGCTTGACATATGGAAGCTTCAACAATCTTTTATCCAGTTGAGCACGCAAAGAGATAAGATCTTCTGGTATCTATATGGTCCAACGTTGTATGACAGAATGCCTTTAGGACCCTGCACATATTAAATGCTTGAACCGTAGACAGCTAGGCTGTCTCTTGATGTCAGAAAATGTTGACGTGAATATTCACCAAAATAGCAATGCCAAATAGCTTGTTTTAAAAGATGTTGACAGAATTTGCACGATAATGAAAAGATATCATCTGCATGCATGCAGAGATATGTTATGTCTTCATTAAATGCACAGCAGTCAGACAGATAAGAGAAGACTTTGACTATTCAACGCTTAAAGAGATAGGATAAATATCAAGTCGATATAAACCACAAAGTCGTTGTCTATATGACTTATGAAATCGTTATGAATACCAACAAGTCATTATAGAGAGCAAATCGTTATATTCATTAAAGGAATCGTTATGAATTCTGAGGAAATCATTATGGCAAGTAAGTCGATGTGTTCAATGAAGAAATTGTTGTGAATACTTAGCAAATCGTTATGAACTCTAAAGAAATCGTTGCGCGAAACAAATCATTATGAGCTCTAAAGAAATCGTTGCGCGAAGCAAATCGTTATGAGCTCTAAACAAATCGTTGCGCGAAGCAAATCGTTATGAGCTCTGAAGAAATCGTTGCGCAAAGTAAATCGTTATGTGTTCTAAAGAAATCGTTGCGCGAAGTAAATCGTTATGAACTCTAAAGAAATCGTTGCAATAACTTAAGGAATCGTTACGACGGGCAAGTCGTTACGAGTTCTAATAAAATCGTTGTGATGACTTAAAGAATCGTTACGACGGGTAAGTCGTTACGAGTTCTAAAGAAATCGTTACGATGACTTAAAGAATCATTACGACGGGCAAGGCGTTACGAGTTCTAAAGAAATCGTTACGATGACTTAAAGGAGTCGTTGCGACGAGCAAGTCGTTACGAGTTCTAATGAAATCATTACGATGACTTAAAGAATCGTTACGACGAGCAATTGGTTACGAGTTCTAAAGAAATCGTTACGATGACTTAAATGAGTCATTAAGAGAACGACTTGTTTGAAACCACATGATATCTTAGTCTTATAAAGAAATCGTTATGATATCAAATCGTTATAGCTCTTATTGAAATCGTTACACACATAAGGAAATCATTGTGGCTTTCAACAGAAGTCGGTGTGGACTTAAAGAAATATGATCTTGAAAGGATTAAAGCTTCAGAAAGGTGATACTTACCAATATTGGCTTGTTTGACCTTGGTATATTTCCTGTACTTAAGACTTATGAAATATGTGTTAGAATTTTTTGATAGGGTTTTGTTTGGTTTTGTTAATCACCAAAATTCATATGTAATTAATTTAATTTACATGGGGACAGACTGATCATCAATCTCCCCCTTTTTGGTGATGACAAAACTGAACAATAAGCATGAATGAAAATTTTGAGAAAAATCTGAATATTCACCGAATGTATTTCAGACATGCTAAGTATTTACTCCACTTAACAATAAGCATGAATATATAAAAAAAATTATGAAGATTTTCGGAATGTATTTCAGACATGCTAATTTTCTCCCCCTTTTTGTCATTAAGCAAAAAGATAATCTGAGACCAAGAATGAAGAGAAAAGATAAATGGAGACAAACAAAAGTAGTTTATTCATCCTGAGGAGGTACAGGTAAGTAATAAGCAGGGGATAAAAGAGAGGCAAAGTGAGAAATAATCTCCCAGGCCTGTTCTTCCTGCTTCTCAAAGTAAGTCTTGAAGGGTCCAGGGCCAACAGAATAATTTGGTCCCATAGAAGGAGCAATTCTTTTGAGGTGAAGGAACAACTGAGTTTCAAGGAAATCATGGTACGGATCTCTGTCCAAGGATACCTTGTAGTAGGTGACTTTTCCAAAGCTAGCACAAGCAAGAAACTGATTAAGGGAAACAGGATAGAAGATCTGCCTATGCTTCAATTCCTGGCGCATGACGACATAGACTTTGTACCTTTCCACCCAAATTTGAAGAGGATCATTTACAAGGTGGAGGGAATTCATGTCCAGAAAGGTTGCAGCTGAGATTGGAGGGCGGCCTTCCCTGGCTAAGGTTGCATTTGTATCCGAAAATTGCTGAGTAGATAAGGGATAGAACTTGGCCCATCTTGCAGGTGTCAGTCTTTCACATTCTGACAAGGCAGGGGCTAGAATCTCAGTACGGATGTGGCCTAAGTGGTACTCCCTAAAGATAAATATGGGGAAAGCTACCACACTGCCCTTCTGAACTTTGATTCTGCCCATCACTCTTGCAAAACGATAAAAAATAACTGAGCCCACTGGTGTATCCATGAGCAACGAGTGAAGAGGAGGAAGATATGTAGCCTTTGGCAGCTGAAGAGTAGCAAAGTCTACTTGAATGGCTGTAGTGCCATGCTCAGTTCCAAGATTTCGGATGGCTTGCCTGAACTGACTGAGCTGGACTTCAGGTAAACGATGAAGATACCTATAATCATTAAACATCTTGAATTGCCGGATCAGCTTGATCTCTTTCTGGATGAAGGGAGCCCAGATGTTGGAGTGGTGGAGCAGAAACCATTCTGACAAGGTGAGAGAGTGATCCCTGGGAGGAAAAGCTTCAGATCTGGCAGTGAGAAACTTGTTGTAGAGGACTTTATTTGAGCGTGCCCATTCTTCTTCAGATAAGGATTGAGCAGAAGAGAAGATCTTGGTCTTTACAAACTTGGTAAGAGAGGTGTAAGGTAGGATGGTTTGAAGATGGTCAGAAAGGTTTAGGAAAGGAAGATTGAAGAGGGTGGCAAAGACAACCTTGGTGAGGTATTCCCTGTAGAGAGGCTTGTGTTTAGTGACCTCTGTGAGAGAAAACCACAAGGGAGGATACAATGGATTGAAAGATGAAGAGGAGGTTTTTCTTTTCTTAGAGGGAGGACAGGAAGGATCAGAGACATGAATGTGCTCGTCAACTTTGAGAACAGAGCCAAGAATGGTGTCCTCAAATTCGTCTTTGATGGGGCTCAGAAAGGGACCATCAATTTGAGCTCCTTCTGGGATGATGGTGATGAAGAAGGGAGGAGGATGAGGATGAAGAGGGGATGGTGGTTGAGAAGAGGTGTGAGGAGATGGTCCAACTGATGATGAGGGACCAGAGGAGGAGGCTCCAGCTGATGATGAGGCTGAAGGAACCTCAAAGATAGGTGGAGGTGAAGGGATATGAGTAGAGGAGGCAGGAGAAAAAGTGGATTGAGAGGGAAAGGGTGTTGGTGAGGAGATGGGTCTGGGTTGAGGCTTCTTGAAGGTCTGGGGAGTAGGAGGTGCTGTAGAAGCTGAAGGTGGTGATGGAGGAACAGGTGTGTGAGAAGAAGAGGAAGCTGGGGGCTTAGGAGCCAAGATCTCTTCTTCTACCAACTTCTGCACAGGTTCAGACTCCAATGGCCCTGATGGCTCTGACACCTTCTCAGTTGGCCCTGGTGGCCCTTCCCACTGACCTCTGCTACTGCTGCTGAAGGTGCTGGTGCTGGTGCTGGTGCTGGCCCTGATGGCCTAGGGGTATCAGCATCTATGTTCTGAGCTGCAGAAGGAGGAGGAGGAGGAGGAGCTGGAGCTCCAACTGCCTTCAGAATCTCAGATAGCATTGACTTCATGCTGCCCATCTCTCTGTTGAACCACTTCATGGCATTCCGTATTTGAGAGATCTCCTTAGTGGTGGATGCTTGGCTCATAAAGATGGAATTCACATCACATTGAAGGGAGCATAAGATCTCACCTTGAGCATCTAATCTCTCAATGACAGGTTTCAGATTAATTACAATTTTCTGTCTCACCTGCCTCTCAAAAGGTGCATCTGCTAGGAGAGGGACTCCGGATGCCACTTCCTTTCCCTATTTTCTTGCCTCTGTTGCTGAAGGCTGCTGACCTTCATCATCAGAATCTAAGGAGCTAGCAGTCTCCCCATCTCTAGCATCACAATCTGAGGAGTTGTCATGTCTCTCCCCCTGAGGTCCATCATTCTCTGCATTTGGAACATCTTCTTCCATAGAAATGTCAGTGTGGCCTGATGCCACAGCTGTTTCTGCTTGAGCTTCCTTTAACGGCTCCCCCTCAATAGGAGCAACTTCTTCCATAACAATATCTTCTGGAGCAACTGTTTGCTCCTCCTGAGTGGCTGCTTCTGCAAAGGATTCTTCTATATGGCCTGATGCCACAACCTCTTCCTCTGGATTTCCACCAGTCTCTGGAGTGACTGGAGTGGAATGAATAGAATCCAACACCTCTCGAAGAATTGAAGCTACAATGGAGGTGGGTAAAGGATCTGCTACACCTACCACTGCTTCTTCTACTAGTGCTTTTGGGAGTTGTGATTCAACTGCTACTCCAGGTGACCCTGCTGGCTCTACTGTCCCTGCTGCTTGTGCTGCCAGTTCAGATGGTGTAGTTGGCTCTGGAACTGCTGATGCTACAACTGCTGGTTCTGCTAAGGCTCCTGGCACCTCTTCCTGAACTTTTGGAATAACCCCAATAATGGCCTCTCCCTCTGCCAATGAGGTCTTAGACCAAACTCCATTAATGATTGAAAAACCACTCTTCCTCAGATTCCTGGACCCAATAGCTTGGCCCATCTTCTCAACTACTGCCCCAGACAAATCAACACCAAAATGTTTGAATATCTTAGTAAGCAAATGGGCATAGGGTAGAGAAACATTTAGCTTGCTCTTGGTGTCCCAAATCTGATCACGAGCAAACTTCATCCTCTCTATCATCACTTCGGCCATGTTGATGTCCTTGTTCTGTATGGCCCAGAACATCATGTCCAAATCTACCTTGGTACAAGTCAAAAACATTGCACTTCTAGGAACCAAAATCTGACAAACTATGAAATGAAGGAGGCGATTGAGAGCATTCAACTGATTAATATCTAATTTTCCATCTCTCAGTCTGAACCCTGGTCCTACAATACCAAGTCCTTTAGCTTGGGTGTCCACGGTGTGAACCCCACTGTGCCCGAAAGTCTTCACTCCAAACAACAAATGCAACAGCTCATGATCTATTTTTATTTGGGTTCCCTTGACTGATGAAACCAGGGACCCGTCTGCCTCTGTTCTCAAGCACACATAAAAAGCCTTCACGAGGTCTGGATAGCTTACCTCAGAGAAGGTGGTGATTTCCATCCACTGCATCCTGCTCATTGCGGCCACTACACTGTGCATGTCATTCTTCTCAAGATCAGCTACATCCACTGCCTTATTTCCACAAACATTGGTCTTCACGAACGTGAACCTCTCCTGCTGCTCAGGAGTAAGGAACTCAGCGCCGTAGCCCCCAAGACTGCCGGAGATGACAGATGCGGCCATGGATTCAGGTGGATAGGGTTTCTGGAGAGTTGAGAAGGAAAAAGGAGTGAAAGCCCTCATGAATTTTTTCGCGGGAAGGAGTGAAAAGCTTCAAATTTGCAGAGAGTCGATGTTGAAGTCGTTAGGGCATCGGCTCGGGCAACCAGACGAAAGAGGGAAAAGGTAGGAGATAGGTGATGAATCGTTCCCATATCGATTTTGGAATTAGAATAAATGCTTTTCCGAAAAGTGAGGCACCAAAGGTGGCAGAACACGACAAATAAGTTTGACTATTCAAACAGGACTTTTAACAAGAAAGCGGCCAGGAAAGATAATTTAACTATCTTTTGCTTAACGCCATGGAGAGAAAATTTACTTAAATCTGAAAATTTATGTACCAGTTTCAAACAGAAATCTTTTCACAAATTACACATGCCCAATTCCCTTCTAAGAGATGTAAATCTTTCTTCATGTAAGGCTTTTGTGTAAATATCTGCTAATTGATCATTTGTGTCAATAAATGAAATTTCAATATTACCATTTGCTACATGATCACGAATAAAATGATATCTAACCTCAATATGTTTGGTCCTTGAATGCTGAACTGGATTTTTGGTGAGATTGATGACACTGGTGTTGTCGCACAATAGTGAAATTGATTTGATATTTAGTCCAAAATCCTCAAGTTGTTGCTTTATCCATAGGAGTTGTGTACAACAACTTCCAGCAGCCACGTACTCAGCTTCAGCTGTAGATAGTGCCACTGATATTTGTTTCTTTGAGGACCAGGATATCAAACACCCTGCAATAAATTGACAACAACCACTGGTGCTCTTTCTATCCACTTTGCATCCAGCATAGTCAACATTAGAGTAGTTAATTTCACAAGATTTTAGATACCATAGACCTAAGTCATGATTTCTTGCTAAATATCTAAATATTCTTTTTACTGAGATTAAATGTGATTCTCTAGGATCTGCTTGATACCTAGCACACATGCATACACTAAATAGAATATTAGGTCTACTAGTTGTTAAATAAAGTAATGAACCAATCATACCTCTGTAGATCTTTTGATCTACTTTCTTACCATCATTGTCACTGTCCATTCTTGTAGATGTACTCATGGGTGTTGAGAGAGACTTTGTGTTATCAAAACCAAACTTCTTCAAGAGCTCCTTGGTGTATTTTGCTTGACAGATGTGAGTTCTATCTTTTCCTTACTTGATTTGTAGTCCAAGGAAATAGTTGAGCTCCCCCATCATGCTCATCTCAAATTCTCCCTGCATCAACTTTTCAAAATACTTGCAAAGAGATTCATCAGTAGATCCAAAAATAATATCATCTACATAAATTTGAACTAATAGAATGTGTTTGACTTTTGACTTTATAAATAAAGTGCTATCTACTTTACCTCTACTGAAACCATGGTTTAACAGAAAAGAACTAAGTCTTTCATACCATGCTCTAGGTGCTTGCTTTAAGCCATATAGAGCCTTATGCAGTTTAAAAACATGATTCGGAAATTCTAAACCATCAAAACTTGGAGGCTGTTCTACATAGACTTCCTCTTTAATAAAACCAATCAAAAATACAGATTTAACATCCATTTGAAAAAATTTTAAGTCTAGAGCAGATGCATATGCAAGTAATATTCTAATAGCCTCAAGTCTAGCCACAGGTGCATAGGTTTCATCGAAATCTATGCCTTCCTCTTGGGAATAGCCTTGAGCCACCAATCTGGCCTTGTTTCTTAAAATCACACCAGCCTCATCCAATTTGTTTCTGAACACCCACTTAGTGCCAATAACTGGATGGTCTGATGTTCTGGGAACAAGTGACCATACTTGGTTTCTCTTGAACTGGTTAAGTTCATCCTGCATGGCTATAATCCAAGACTCATCAGTGAGTGCTTCATTGACTGTCCTAGGCTCTATTTGAGAAACGAATGCTAGGTAATCACAAGGAATTACATTACCTCTTGTTGTTACCCCTACAGATGGATCACCAATGATGTTTTTGAGTGGGTGATCTTTCTTGTGTCTCCACTCCTTTGGAAGTCTTTCATGCTCAATGACTGTAGACTGCAAGTCTTCCAGAGGTGGATCATGCTTGTCCTCAATTGATGTATCTTTTAATTTTTTGGACAATTCATCTGCATCATCATTGTCACTATCTTCTTCCTTACTCAAGGAATGGTTAGTTTCATCGAAAATAATATGTACAGACTGTTCGATCATAAAGTGCGTTTATTAAACACCCTGCGTAAGGCCCTCGAATTTTGTTACATTATTGAATTGCATGTGAATAATTCATGTTGTGTATGTACGTATGTATGTATCTACGTATGTATTAATTAGTATACTTATGTGTGTATGTGTATAATTTAGGTGTAAATGATGTATGTATTGCTTAATGGTAGTGTGTGCACAATACCATATAGATATTACATGTATATATACATGATGTACATGGGTTTCTGCATGTTTTAGAGTTCTGGCCGAAGGCCAGATTAGCGTCAATATCAGTAGATGTTGATGTTGTGTCGGCGTCAACCCTATGGACGCCAACACTAAGTCCAGCGTCCAGCGATGTGGACGCCAATTTCTCTGACCTGCATGCGTTGCAGACCCGAAATTCTGGAAGCAAGCCACCCCAACCATTGGGGAGCTGTCCCCAACGGTCTGAAGGGGGTATCACATCACCTCCTACGTGGGTGAGAGGTCTTTGGCTATATACAAAGCCATTTTTACAACCCTAAGCCTTCTCTTTGCCCCTTTGCAAGAGAGGAAGAAGAGAAAGGAGTGAAACCCTATTTTCGGACTGTGAGAAACCCTCACCTTTGCAACCCAAAATCTGAAGTTCTGAAGCTTGATCCGGCCACCTGCTGCATCAAGGAGCTTGCTGGATCATCGAGGAAGGCGTCCCCGACCTCGGATTGCACTGGAGCTTGCTCAAGAACCCGGAGGAAGGCCATCTTGGAGGCTGGTTGGGAACTTCTTGGGACAGCCCAAGGAGAGCTTCACCAAGCCTTCTAATCCCATTGGAGTATACCTAAAAGGCAAGTACCCTATTCATAGTGTTCATGTATGTGTCTAGGATGGTTTTACCATTTTTATGTATTTTCCCTCGTGTCCTAGACCCCCAAATTCACCCCATCTTTGGAGCTCGGGTCTGTGTTTTGCACAAACCTGACCTTAACGGCAATATCCCTTGCCGCTAAGATCATGCTTAGCGTCCAGCGATTATGCCGTTAACATTAATTAGCGGCCACAGCTTGCCGCTAAGTTCATCTGAGCAGAACAGAAAGCTGTTCTGCCCATCTATATGATTAATTTCGTTATGATTCATGATGAGGATATAATGTAATCTCTTATATGCTATGTATACTAGCTAATGTGGTGGATGTGAATGTGAATGTACACTTATTTGGTGGATGGTAGAGCTTATTTACATATTTGAAAGCATGTGGAAGAATGTTCATGTGTATGCTCTCACCATTATCCTGATAATCCGTGGTAAAATCATGTTGCCCTAATTTTGTTTGACCATGTATGTACAACCCTGTCTGTGTTCTGAATTTCTAGAATTTTCCATGCTTGTATGATTTATTGAATTTTCTGTTTTGGGAAATAGAAATCATGCGTAGGTCACGATAAATCTTCCGTAAATTGTGTATTGCCCAATAAATTTGGGAATAAATCATGTGGCTCTATGCATGCTAGGGTTCAGACAGTGAGTTGTTAAAATTGTGCTTGTGTTCAACTCCATGTTAAATCGAATTGCGGATAGCATGTGGAATTAATGTTAGATTTTCTGTAATTTCGTTTTAGCTTAGAAAAATCTAAAATTTTTCATGAAGAACCCTAAACCCGAAATTAGCCTGTGGTTAAAATTTCCGGTCATTTGGACCAGTATATTATGCAATATGAATTTTCCATGTAAAAATGTGAAACTAATGCATGCCGTTGTAAAAATGATTTGATTTTGTATATAGCAACCTGATTAGTGAAATTTCCTGAGCACTAAATTTCTGTAATTGTAGTGTCATATCAGGAAAATAGAGCACCATGTGTGTGAATGAGTGAATGAGTGAGATGTGAGTGTCATGTGCTAAACTAAGTGCTTAAATCAGAAAACGTGTAATGTGTAAATTGTGCCAAGTGTGACATTGCTTCCACAGAGGGCAGTGGAACCGTATCAGGGAAAAGTCCCCCTGAGAAGGTTCAATGTGTTGTGACCCTAAGGGCATTAGGGGGAAATCCTAGAGGTGGACAAGTACCACTGGTTAGGGTGGAGACTTGTTCTCCCGGTCTGCGTAGTCCAAGAGTCACCATTGTATTGCCTAGATGGCGTCTATGTGATGTGATGTGTTGTGTCCTTCTTTGGTGGTTTGGACTATGTGTCACGGCACTAAATGTGAATGCGTAAATGTGTATGTGTTCATGTGAAAAATGTGAATGTGAACAATGTGTAAAAGTGCATGTGTAAAGTGTAAAATATGCGAATTTGAAATTGTGTAAAAATGTGAAACCAAAATGTGAGGATGTGAGTTGGTAATCCATGTTATGACAATCTGAAATCATGCTTAAACAGTAGCTTACTATTTTATGATCATGTTTATGTATGCAAAATGCCTAGAATCCATGCTAGGGAAAAATTGTTAAGCATATATAAACAACTTCCATACTTGGTTGTTCACATGTTGTGATTTAATCGTTGTTGTAGCTCTCATGTGTTAGATTATGGTTGCCAAAGAATATAAAACCAGCAAGCTTAAAGCATGTAAAATGGTTACGTATATGTGTAGGAATGTGTAGATTCCATGTTAGGTATGTTTCCCTTCATGTATGCTCGGGAATTCATGTTAATGGCTTTCATGTCTTAGTTGGTTGAAGGTAGATTTTTATGTGAGAAATGAATAGAAAGCATGTGATAGGTGATTCTATTTCTGGAAATCTGAAAGCATAGCCCATGTGTTTAAATTGTAGATTCACTATGATAGGTTGTAAAATTAAATGTCAAACATGCTACATGTTGTGTCTTGTGAATGTGTATGTAGAACCTACTATGATATGTGCATGTGCGGTATGTGTAGAATTACTTGCGGAGTCTTTTAGACTCACTACTTGGGTGACGGCCCTCATTATGCCGGTACGGTTATACCAACCCATGTCGGTATAGCGAGAGTCCTCACAGTGGGACATTTACCCAAACGATACATACAGCTGAGATACACGCGAATATACAACAGAGTAGCGGAAGTAAAAGACAACTGTCTCCATTCATTCATCATCCACATTTAACATACCTGAAGTTTGCAATTAACAACAAAGAACTAAAAGTTCACATAATTTAAATTGCTGAAATAGAAATACATAATGTCCACACATATACATTCCTTTCATGATACTCTAATACAACGTTCAAAATTACATACTATGAAATACACAAGTCACAAATAACTCCAAGTCTAATCTCCGTGCTCGGAGTCCGTCTCCACTGTCTCCTCCAACGGTGCCACATCACCAACTACACCTGTACGCCGAAGCAAGGAGTGAGTCTAAAGACTCAGCAAGCAATACTACTCATAACATGCACGTATAGGTCATAGCGGTTTCTACATGCGCATTCACAATTTTCCAACACATGGCATGCTAGACATTTGAAGGTTTCAACCCATTATGAAAGTTTTACAAATTTATACAAGGATCATGCTTTCAGATTTCTAAGATTAAAACTTTACCTATCACATGCTCTCTATTCAATTTACTCATGAAATTTTGTCTTTAAAGGACCAAGACATGAGAGCTACCAACATGAACATTGTGCATATATGAAAGGAAAACACGACTAGCATGGATCTTACATGTTTTTAAACGCATACATAGACATTTTCGCATGCTTTAAGTTGCTGGTTTCACATGGTTTAATGGCTGTAAACCTACACATGAGAGCTACAATGTTGCTTAAAACAAATCAAGTGAACAACCAATCATGCTATTTGCACACGTGCTCATCAATTATCCCTAACATGGATTCTAGGCATCTTTGCACACATAAACATGACGATAACAACATGAATTTAATGATTTCACATGGTTTCAGATTTGTCTCACATGGATTTCAATAACATATTCTCACATCTTTAGTTTCACATTCTTTACACAAGTTTCCCATTTCACATGGTTGCACTTTACACATACACATTTTACACTATTCACTTACACATTTACACATGAACACATACACATTACACATTACACATTTTAGGTGCCGTGACACATAGTCCAAACTACCAAAGAAGGACATATACACATCACATTACACATAGACGCCATCTAGGCATTCCAATGGCGACTCTTGGACTGCGCAGACCGTGAGAACAAGTCTCCACCCTAACCAGTGGTACTTGTCCACCTCTAGGATTTCCCCCTAATGCCCTTAGGGTCACTTACACACTGAACTTTCTCAGGGGGACTTTTCCCTGATACAGCTCCACTGCCCTCTACGGAAGTAGTGTCACATTGGCACAGTTACACATTTACACATTTTACCGGTTTGCACATGGTTTTACACATAACACTTTTCATCTCATTCACTTTCTCACTCATATGCATTTCTCTGTTTTTCCTGACATGGCACTACAGATTTCAGGAGTTTAACACACAGTCAATTTCACCAATCAAGTTGGGTTTAAGCAATATCTAATCACATTACGATAACATACACGAATTACTATATTTCACATGGAAAATACATAACTTCTTATGTACTGGTCCAAATGACCTCAAATTTTAACCACATGCCATTTGCGGGTTCAAGGTCATACAATCAATTTTTCAGATTTTTTTGAGCTAAATAGAATTTACAGAAAATAAAATACCTATTTCGCATGCCATTCGCAATTTAAGTTAACATGGAGTTTAACACATCATGCAATTTTGTCACTTAATGTTTGAACAGAGACTACTGTTATATACATGATTTGAGAATACAGAATTATCCTAAATCATACATCTATAGATCAATCGTCACAGTTCATTCTTGCATGCCGTTTTATTTACCGAACCGAGTTTATTAGCAATTTATACAAGCATGGACAATTTATCAAAAATTGAGTACATGTATACTGATCCATTAATCTTCATGATGTAATAAAACTGAGGCATTCAGACTAATCCTAATCATAAAGCATAAATTGGCAAGATTGCTAACAAGTCATGCTTACAAGTTCATGGAATACAATTTCCTAACATTCACCACCACACATCACACTCATCCACACACCACATTTAACAATATACATAGTGTATAGGGTTACCATATATCCTCATCATGGAAACCATACCGAAAATAGTGTATAGGAAGGGCAGAACAGGTCACTGTTCTGTCCAGAGGAACTTGGCGGCGGTCTCTGGCCGCTGACTCAGGGTCAGCGGCATGGTCGATGGACGCCAAGCATGATATCATCGTCCATTGACCTTGCCATCAATGCAGGTCTGTGCAGAAACACAGACCCGAGCTCTCAAGTTTGGGTGAATGGGAGGGTCTAGGACTCGAGGGAAAATTCATAAAAATAGTAGAAATGACCTAGACACATACGGGGACATTATGGTTAGGTCACTTGCCTTTTAAAAATTGCTCTAATGGGTCTAGGGTGTTGGTGAAGCCCTCCTTGGGGCAGTCCCAAGAAGGTGCAGAAACGCCTCCTAGATCTTCTTCCTCCGGGCTCCTGGATGATCTCCACAGCAAGGGGATGTCAGGGAAACCTCCTCCTTTGCTCCAGCTATCTTCTTGTCGTGGAAGATGGCCGGATCTAGCTCCAGGAAGTCAGATCCTTGGGTGCAAAGAGTGGGGTTTTCTCAGTTTTTCTTCTAGGGTTTTCTTTCTCTCTTTTCTCCTCTTGCAAAGGTGAAGAGAGGGGTGGGGAAGGCAGCTCCGGGTTCAGACTTAAGGGGAGGTCTCTCTCCCACTCACAAGGTGACATGACAGCTCTCAGAGCCGTTGGGGACAGCCCCCCAATGGCTGAGCTTTCTTGTTTCAGAGTTTCTGGCTCTGCTGCGCATGCAGGCCAGAGAAATAGGCGTCCATATCGCTCGACGCCAGGATTAGTGTTGGCGTCCATGTCTGGACGCTGACACCACCTCAATGGCTAGGGGTTGACGCCAAGATGGCCTTCGCCCAGAAGTCTAAAATATGCAGAAAACCATGCATACCATGCATATATACATGCAATATGTATAAGGTAGTGTATCCATACTATCACCATTCAATACATGCATTATCTACATCTAATATAAACATATGCACACGTAATTATACTAATCAATACGTACGTAAATATGTATATACATACACAAGCACAAATATACACACACAAATACAAATAATGCAACGGAAATTCGAGGGCCTTACACCCTCTCCCCCTTAAAGAAACTTCGTCCTCGAAGTTAGAACGACACTACTCAAACAAAAGGGGATACTTCTTCATCGCATCCTCAAGCTCCCAAGTAGCCTCCTTGCGTGAGAAGTTCCGCCATAGGACTTTCACCGACGCAATACTCTTGTTCCGGAGATGCTGAACCTTTCCGTCAAGAATGGCTACTGGTTGTTCGACATACGAAAGATCTGGCTGGATCTCCACTGGCTCATGACTAATCACATGAGACGGATCTCAGACATACTTCCTGAGCATAGATACGTGGAATACAGGGTGAACGCTAGCCAAAGCTGGGTGTAAAGCTAGCTCATACGCCACGCTGCCCAAACGTCTGAGAATCTCATATGGGCCAATGAACCTAGGGCTCAACTTGCTATGCCTGCCAAATCTGACAACACCTCGAGTAGGCGATATCTTCAAGAAGACATGATCGCCAACTTCGAACTCCAAATCCTTTCTCCTGTTGTCGGCATAACTCTTCTGCCTATCCTGTGTCGCAACAAGCCTTTTCCTGATAAGCTGGATCTTATCTGAAGTTTCCTAAACTAACTCCGGTTCGATCAACTGCCTATCACCAGTCTCCTCCCAACATAAAGGAGATCTGCAGGGCCTACCATACAACGCATCGAATGGAGCCATACCAATACTAGCATGAAAGCTGTTGTTGTATGCGAACTCCACAAGAGGTAAATGACGCTCCCAATCATCCTTCCAATCCAGAACACACTCTCTCAACATATCCTCGAGCGTCTGGATAGTCCTCTCGGACTGTCCATCGGTCTGGGGATGAAACGCCGAACTGAGCTTAAGCTCCGAACCTAACGCATCCTAAAGACCCTTCCAAAATCTCGAAGTAAATCTCGGATCTCGATCCGAAATGATCGACTTCGGCACACCATGCAATCTAATGATACCGCTAACATACAATCTAGCTAAACTCTCTACCGACTGCTTCTTCTTCATGGGCAAGAAATGAGCAGTCTTCGAGAATCTATCTACAACTACCCAAATCGAGTCATTGCCCCTTCTAGATCGAGGCAAACCCGAAACGAAGTTCATAGTGACAGCTTCCCACTTCCACACTGGGATATCCATCCTCTGCATAAGGTCGGATGGTCGCTACCGCTCGGCTTTCACTTGCTGACATACTAGACATCTAGACACATAATCCGCAACATCCTTCTTCATGCCAGACCACCAAAATGATCTCTTCAGGTCTTGATACATCTTAGTGTTACCCGGATGAATAGAGAATCGCGATCTATGAGCCTCCGCTAACACATGCTCACGAACATCTACTACATCAGGGACACAAACACGGTGCTGAAATCTAATCACACCGTCCTCATCACGAGCAATGCCCGCCTTACCCACTAATTCTAACAATCTAGGGTCGGCTTTCTGCTGCTCAATCACCTCATCCAAGACTGAGGATTTAAGGGATAACTGAGCTACAAAAGCCTGACACAGCGATGGCTCTAACTCGGTCATAGAGCACGCTGCATCCTTCAACATCTTCCAATCCTGCTGGAGCGAAGACCTCTTTCTACTAAGAGCATCTGCTACGACATTCGCCTTTCCAAGATGATACTGAAGGTCGAAGTCATAGTCCTTCAAGAACTCAATCCATCTCCTCTGCCTCAGGTTTAATTCCTTTTGGGAGAAAAGATACTTCAAGCTCTTGTGGTCGGTAAACACCTCAAACCTGACACCATAAAGATAGTGCCTCCAGATCTTTAGTGCATGAACCACTGCTGCGAGCTCCAAGTCATGAGTCGGATAGTTCCTCTCATGCTCCTTCAACTGTCGAGAAGCATAAGCCACTACCCTCTCTTGCTGCATGAGTACACAGCCTAAACCAATCTGAGATGCATCCGTATAAAGGGCAAAACCTTCTGGACCACTAGGCAATACCAATACCGGAGCAGAAGTAAGCTTAGCCTTCAATAGCTGAAAGCTACGCTCACATGCCTCAGACCATACGAACTTCTCACCTTTCCTGGTCAGCTTTGTCAAAGGGGCGGCGATGGATGAGAAACCCTCAATGAATCGCCGATAATAACCAGCTAACCCAATGAAACTACGAATCTCCGAAGGAGTCTGGGGAATCTCCCAATCCATAACTGCTTGGACCTTTGCTGGATCAACTGCAACACCAGTGCCGGAGATCACATGCCCGAGAAAGTGGACCTCGCGCAACCAGAACTCGCACTTGCTGAACTTCGCATACAGCTTGTGCTCACGGAGAACCTCTAAGACTAAACTCAAATGCTGACGGTGCGTGGCCTCATCCGGAGAATAGACCAACATGTCATCAATGAACACAACAACAAAGCTATCTAAATACGGACTAAACACCTGGTTCATGAGATCCATGAACGCTGCAGAGGCGTTGGTCAATCCGAAAGGAAGGACCAAGAACTCATAATGTCCATAACGGGATCTAAATGCCATCTTGGACACATCCTCACTCCTTATCCGCAGCTGATGATAACCAGATCGCAAGTCAATCTTAGAAAAGACGATGCATCCTGCAACTGGTCAAACAGATCATCAATCCGAGGTAAGGGATACCTGTTCTTCACAGCCACCTGGTTTAGCTTTCTATAATCAATACACAACCTAAGTGACCTGTCTTTCTTCTTGATGAACAATACAGGTGCGCCCCAAGGGGAAACACTAGGGTGAATGAATCCCTTATCAAGCAATTCTTGCAATTGCTTCCTCAACTCGGCTAACTCTGCAGGGGACATCCGATATGGGGCCTTCGAGATAGGAGAGGTGCCCGGAAGCAACTCTATAGTAAACTCTATCTCCCTATCCGGTGGCAATCCAGACAAGTCATCAGGAAAGACATCTGAAAATTCCTGCACCACATCGATCTCTGCAAGAGTCAGTGACGAACCAGCATCGAGTACTAGCATAACGCTGGCAAGAAATGTGTCACAACCCTTGTTCACCATGCGCATCGCCTTCATGGCAGAGATAACTAACTTTCCCGCTAAGTTCTTTGGCAAGGGATGAGAGAACTCGTCCTCACCAGGAATGCGGAAAACAATCCTCTTCTGACGACAATCCACTAACGCATAGTGCTCCTCTAGCCAATCCAGACCAAGAATAGCATCATAGTCCTTCATCTTTAGCAAGAAGAAACACCCATCTAGGACTCTATCCTCAATGCACACAGGTAACGACGGAATGCACTTCCTAGTCGATACCGTACCCGCAGGGGTGTGCACAGACAAAGGGACCTCTAACTCCTCAGACTCTACGCCTGACTCTAGGGCTAACTGCCTAGCGAACCGCTCAGAAATGAACGAGTGAGTAGCACCCGTATCAAACAAAACCCGAGCGTGCACACCTAAAAGTAAAACCGTACCTTCGGTGACATGCTCCGCCTGCTCAGCGTCCTCGCGTGCCAAAGCAAACACTCAAGCTGGGGCTCGAGGCCTTCCTGGTCTTCCTGTAGTTGGCGCGGCTGCCGCTACTGCTGGTGTTGGCGCTCCACGCTGAGCTCCCTGCTGGAGTCTTGGGCAGTCTTTGATCTTGTGGTCGCTGCTCCCACACTTCAAGCATCTACTCGCTACCAACCAACACTCGGAACCACCGTGTGTCTTCCCACAATGGGGACACTCTTTCTTCACACCAGGGGAATGTACAGAAGGTACTTGAGAGTTGCTGACTGCCACTGGTTTCTGCGGTGTCTGGTACACCGTCTTCTTCTTATCCTGCCGCTGGAATGACGCTGCCGGCCTCTTCTGCGAAGCCTTCTTTTCCTCCAGATATTGCTCCATTTCTCCCTCCTGCCTGCAGGCAGCACTGAGGGCCTCGTCTAGCGTGCGGTGGTCAAACGCCACGAGTCTCGTCCGCAGTGATGGCTTGAGTCCCATCACGAACTTCTTGGTCTTCCTGCGCTCATCCTCTACGATATGCGGTGCATATTTAGAAAGTTCAGAAAACCTTGCCTCGTATTCCAGCACGGTCATGGAGCCTTGCGTCAGGGAGAGAAATTCCTGCTCCATTTTGTCCTGGATATGCTCTGGGACGAACTTGGCTCGAAAGAGCCTCACGAACGCGTACCACGTCACGTCTACTGCTCCGTCCTCAAAGTATGTACGCAGTAGGGAGGACCACCATACATCCGCTCTCTCCTGCAATACTCCTTCATAAGTACCGACTAACAAATTCTAAATTAAGCAGAACATACAAACATACGAAATTAAAAGTCTACCTGTAGCATGTAGGTGGCTAGTGTCACCTTATCCTCATCAGGGCACCTGATGGCTCGGAAGATTTTCTCCGTCTCCCTTAACCAGCTTTCTGCCATTAATGGATCACTCTCCCCCTTAAAAGAGGGTGGGGTCATCCTCTTGAATTACTCCAAGATGGGAGGTCCACCATGGTCCTGAGCTGGTGCCTGAGCCTGCTACATTCAACAATAAACAATATACGATAAACACAATATCATGCAATTTAAATAGAAACTACATAGTTGTTTCATTATTCTACCTGGGCCTCCAACTGGGCCTGGAGTGCTGCCTGGGTATGAGCCTGCGTCTGCATGGCTTGTACCAGACCTTGCATGAATACTCCGTAATCCACAGGCGGCGGTGGGGGAAGTACACGGCCTCGTGGTGCTGGGGCTTGTTGCTCCGCCTGCTCATCACGTCGCGGCTCGTCCTCACGGGCCGACGCTCCACCACGCCTACCTCTCGAAGCCATGGCTGTAATAAAATTTCAGCCAGCATTAGAGCTAGGTTACTAAGTTTTCTAACCATTTTCTTATCTATCTTTCACTTCTCATTAGTGTTTTCTACACATGTGGACATACTTAGCATGCAATGGGTGACTTAGGTATATTCATGTGCAATCTCAACCGATTGCTCTGATACCAATCTCTGTGACGGCCCTCATTATACCGGTACGGTTATACCAACCCACGTCGGTATAGCGAGAGTCCTCACAGTGGGACATTTACCCAAACGATACATACAGCTGAGATACACGCGAATATACAACAGAGTAGCGGAAATAAAAGACAACTGTCTCCATTCATTCATCATCCACATTTAACATACCTGAAGTATGCAATTAACAACAAAGAACTAAAAGTTCACATAATTTAAATTGCTGAAATAGAAATACATAATGTCCACACTTATACATTCCTTTCATGATACTCTAATACAACGTTCAAAATTACATACTATGAAATACACAAGTCACAAATAACTCCAAGTCTAATCTCCGCGCTCGGAGTCCGTCTCCACTATCTCCTCCAACGCTGCCACGTCACCACCTACACCTGTACGCCGAAGCAAGGAGTGAGTCTAAAGACTCAGCAAGCAACACTACTCATAGCATGCACGTATAGGTCATAGCGGTTTCTACATGCGCATTCACAATTTTCCAACACATGGCATGCTAGACATTTGAAGGTTTCAACCCATTATGAAAGTTTTACAAATTTATACATGGATCATGCTTTCAGATTTCTAAGATTAAAACTTTACCTATCACATGCTCTCTATTCAATTTACTCATGAAATTTTGTCTTTAAAGGACCAAGACATGAGAGCTACCAACATGAACATTGTGCATATATGAAAGGAAAACACGACTAGCATGAATCTTACATGTTTTTAAACGCATACATAGACATTTTCGCATGCTTTAAGTTGCTGGTTTCACATGGTTTAATGGCTGTAAACCTACACATGAGAGCTACAATGTTGCTTAAAACAAATCATGTGAACAACCAATCATACTATTTGCACACGTGCTCATCAATTATCCCTAACATGGATTCTAGGCATCTTTGCACACATAAACATGACGATAACAACATGAATTTACTGATTTCACATGGTTTCAGATTTGTCTCACATGGATTTCAATAACATATTCTCACATCTTTAGTTTCACATTTTCTTTACACAAGTTTCCCATTTCACATGGTTGCACTTTACACATACACATTTTACACTATTCACTTACACATTTACACATGAACACATACACATTACACATTACACATTACACATTATAGGTGCCGTGACACATAGTCCAAACCACCAAAGAAGGACATATACACATCACATTACACATAGACGCCATCTAGGCATTCCAATGGCGACTCTTGGACTGCGCAGACCGGGAGAACAAGTCTCCACCCTAACCAGTGGTACTTGTCCACCTCTAGGATTTCCCCCTAATGCCCTTAGGGTCACTTACACACTGAACTTTCTCAGGGGGACTTTTCCCTGATACAGCTCCACTGCCCTCTACGGAAGCAGTGTCATATTGGCACAGTTACACATTTACACATTTTACCGGTTTGCACATGGTTTTACACATAACACTTTTCATCTCATTCACTTTCTCACTCATATGCATTTCTCTGTTTTTCTTGACATGGCACTACAGATTTCAGGAGTTTAACACACAGTCAATTTCACCAATCAAGTTGGGTTTAAGCAATATCTAATCACATTACGATAACATACATGGATTACTATATTTCACATGGAAAATACATAACTTCTTATGTACTGGTCCAAATGACCTGAAATTTTAACCACATGCCATTTTAGGGTTCAAGGTCATGCACTCAAGTTTTCAGATTTTTATGAGCTAAATAGAATTTACAGAAAATAAAATACCTATTTCGCATGCCATTCCCAATTTAAGTTAACATGGAGTTTAACACATCATGCAATTTTGCCACTTACTGTTTGAATAGAGACTATTGTTATATGCATGATTTGATAATACAGAATTATCCTAAATCATACATCTATAGATCAATCGTCACAATTCATTCTTGCATGCCGTTTTATTTACCGAACCGAGTTTATTAGCAATTTATACAAGCATGGACAATTTATCAAAAATTGAGTACATGTATACTGATCCATTAATCTTCATGATCTAATAAAATTGAGGCATTCAGACTAATCCTAATCATAAAGCATAAATTGGCAAGATTGTCAACAAGTCATGCTTACAAGTTCATGGAATACAATTTCCTAACATTCACCACCACACATCACACTCATCCACACACCACATTTAACAATATACATAGTGTATAGGGTTAACATATATCGTCATCACGGAAACCATACCAAAAATAGTGTATAGGAAGGGCAGAACAGGTCACTGTTCTGTCCAGAGGAACTTGGCGGCGGGTCTCTGGCCGCTGACTCAGGGTCAGCGGCATGGTCGATGGACGCCAAGCATGATATCAGCGTCCATTGACCTTGCCGTCAATGCAGGTCTGTGCAGAAACACAGACCCGAGCTCTCAAGTTTGGGTGAATGGGAGGGTCTAGGACTCGAGGGAAAATTCATAAAAATAGTAGAAACGACCCAGACACATACGGGGACATTATGGTTAGGTCACTTACCTTTTAAAAATTGCTCCAATGGGTCTAGGGTGTTGGTGAAGCCCTCCTTGGGGCAGTCCCAAGAAGGTGCAGAAACGCCTCCTAGATCTTCTTCCTCCGGGCTCCTGGATGATCTCCACAGCAAGGGGATGTCGGGGAAGCCTCCTCCTTTGCTCTAGCTATCCTCTTGTCTTGGAAGATGGCCGGATCTAGCTCCAGGAAGTCAGATCCTTGGGTGCAAAGAGTGGGGTTTTCTCAGTTTTTCTTCTAGGGTTTTCTTTCTCTCTTTTCTCCTCTTGCAAAGGTGAAGAGAGGGGTGGGGAAGGCAGCTCCGGGTTCAGACTTAAGGGGAGGTCTCTCTCCCACTCACAAGGTGACATGACAGCTCTCAGAGCCGTTGGGGACAGCCCCCCAATGGCTGAGCTTTCTTGTTTCAAAGTTTCTGGCTCTGCTGCGCATGCAGGCCAGAGAAATAGGCGTCCATATCGCTCGACGCCAGGATTAGTGTTGGCATCCATGTTTGCACGCTGTCACCACCTCAACGGCTAGGGGTTGACGCCAAGATGGCCTTCGCCCAGAAGTCTAAAATATGCAGAAAACCATGCATACCATGCATATATACATGCAATATGTATAAGGTAGTGTATCCATACTATCACCATTCAATACATGCATTATCTACATCTAATATAAACATATGCACACGTAATTATACTAATCAATACGTACGTAAATATGTATATACATACACAAGCACAAATATACACACACAAATACAAATAATGCGACGGAAATTCGAGGGCCTTACAACTTGCTTCGGCGTACAGGTGTAGTTGGTGACGAGACACTTGTGGAGGAGACGTTGGAGACCGACTCCGAGTGCGGAGATTAGAGTGTTGGAGTACTTGTGACATTTTGTGATTTTCATAGTATGTAAATTGAACATTGTACTAGCATTATCATGGAAGAATGTATAAGTATGGACATCTATGTATTTGATTTTCAGCAATTTAAATTATGTGGATTTTTAGTTCTCTAAATGTTATCGAATCATGTATGTTAAATGTGGATGATGAATGAATGAAGACAGTGGTTCTTTTACTTCCGCTACTCTGTTCTTATATTCACGTGTATCTCAGCTGAATGTCATTGTTGGGTAAATGTCCCACTGTGATGACGCTCGCTATACCGACGTGGGTTGGTATAATCGTACCGCTATAATGAGGGTCGTCGTAGAGATTGGTATCAGAGCAACCAGTTGAGATTGTACATGAATATACCTAAGTCATCATCCCGATTACATGCTAAGTCTACATAGGTATGTCCACATGTGTAAAATTGATTAATAATGAATGAAAAGTAGATAAGAAAATGGTTAGAAAACTTAGTAACCTAGCTCTAATGGTGGCTGAAATTTAATACAGCCATGGCTTCGAAAGGTAGGCGTGGCGGAGCGCCGGCCCGTGAGGACGAGCCGCGATGTGACGAGCAGGCGGAGCAGCAGGCCCCGGCACTGCAAGGTCCTGTACTTCCCCCACCGCCACCTGTGGATTATGGAGTATTCATGCAAGGTCAGGTGCAAGCCATGCAGACGCAGGCTCATACCCAGGCAGCACTTCAGGCTCAGTTGGAGGCTCAGGTTAGACTAATAAAAGGATTAATAGTCTATTTTATTTAATTATGTGATATTGTGTTAATTGTGTATTGTTTGCTGTGATGTAGCAGGCTCAAGTACCAGCTCAGGACCATGGTAGACCTTCTACCATGGAAAGATTCAAGAGGATGCTGCCACCCTCTTTTAAGGGGGAGAGCGATCCTTTGTTGGCTGAAAGCTGGATGAGGGAGATAGAAAAGATCTTCCGAGCCATCAGGTGTGCAGATGAGGATAAGGTTACATTGGCCACCTACATGCTACAGGTATGCTTTAGTTTATATGCTTGTATGTTTGTTAAGATTAGATTTGTTCAGATGGTGCTTATGAGCGGTGTACTGCAGGAAAGAGCTGATGTATGGTGGGCTTCATTGCTGCGTACCCGGTTTGAGGACGGAGCTATCGATGTTGCTTGGGACGAGTTCGTGAGGATCTTTCGGGCCAAGTTCGTCCCCGAGCACGTGCAAGATCGGATGGAGCAGGAATTCCTATCTTTGGCTCAAGGCTCCATGACTGTGCTGGAATATGAGGCAAGATTTTTTGAACTCTCTAAATATGCACCTCACATCGTGGCAGACGAGCGCAGGAAGACAAAGAAGTTCGTGATGGGACCCAAGCCATCACTGCGGACGAGACTCGTGGCATTTGACTACCGCACGTTGGACGAGGCCCTCAGTGCTGCTTGTAGGCAGGAGGGAGAGATGGAGCAATACCTGGAAGAAAAGAAAGCTTCGCAGAAGAGGCCAACAACGACTTTCCAACGGCAAGACAAGAAGAAAGCAGTGTACCAGACACCGCAGCGATCTGTGACAGTCGGCAGTTCTCAGGTACCCTCTGTATGTTCCCCTGGTGTGAAGAAAGAGTGTCCCCACTGTGGGAAGACACATGGTGGTACCGAATGTTGGATGATTACGGGCAAGTGCTTGAAGTGCGGAAGCAGCGACCACAAGATCAAGGATTGCCCAAGACTTCAGCAGGGAGTCCAGCGCGGAGCGCCAGCCCCAGCAGCAGTAGCGGCAGCGGCGCCAGCTACAGGAAGACCAGGAAGGCCTCGAGCCCCAGCTCGAGTGTTTGCTTTAGCTCGCGAGGACGCCGAGCAGGCGGAGCATGTCACCGAAGGTACGGTTTTGCTTTTAGGTGTGCACGCTCGGGTTTTGTTTGATACGGGTGCTACTCACTCATTCATTTCCGAGCGGTTCGCTAGGAAGTTAGCCCTAGAGTCAGGCATAGAGTTTGAGGATTTAGAGGTCCCTTTGTCTGTGCACACCCCTGCGGGTACGGTATCGACTAAGAAGTGCATTCCGTCGTTACCTATGTGCATTGAGGATAGAATCCTAGATGGGTGTTTCATCCTTCTAAAGATGAAGGACTATGATGCTATTCTTGGTCTGGATTGGCTAGAGGAGCACTATGCGTTAGTGGATTGTCACTGGAAGAGGATTGTTTTCCGCATTCCTGGTGAGGACGAGTTCTCTCATCCCTTGCCAAGGAACTTGGTGGGAAAGTTGGTCATCTCTGCCATGAAGGTGATGCGCATGGTGAACAAGGGTTGTGACGCTTTTCTTGCCAGCGTGGTACTAGTGCCAGAGGCTGATGAGTCACCTACTCTTGCAGAGATTGAGGTAGTGCAGGATTTTCCAGACGTCTTTCCTGATGATTTGTCTGGTTTTCCACCGGATAGAGAGATAGAGTTTACCATAGAGTTGCTTCCGGGCACCTCTCCTATCTCGAAGACTCTATATCGGATGGCACCTGCGGAGTTAGCCGAGTTAAGGAGGTAGTTGCAAGAGTTGCTAGATAAGGGATTTATTCGCCCTAGTGTTTCCCCTTGGGGCGCACCTATATTATTCGTCAAGAAGAAAGACGGGTCACTTAGGTTATGCATTGACTACAGGAAGCTGAACCAAGTGACTGTGAAGAACAGATATCCCTTACCTCGTATTGATGACTTGTTTGACCAGTTGCGAGATGCATCAGTCTTTTCTAAGATTGACTTGCGATCTGGTTATCATCAGTTGAGAATTCGAAGTGAGGATGTGTCTAAGACGACGTTTAGAACCCGTTATGGACATTATGAGTTTTTGGTCCTTCCCTTCAGATTGACCAATGCCCCTGCAGCGTTCATGGATCTCATGAACAGGGTGTTTATGCCTTATTTGGATAGCTTTGTCGTGGTGTTTATTGATGATGTGTTGGTTTACTCTCCGGATGAGGCCACACACCGTCAGCATCTGAGGTTAGTGTTAGAGGTTTTTCGTGAGCACAAGTTGTATGCTAAGTTCAGCAAGTGCGATTTTTGGTTGCGCGAGGTTCATTTCCTCGGGCATGTTATCTCCGGTGTTGGTGTTGCAGTGGATCCAGAAAAGGTCCAGTCAGCTATGGATTGAGAGGTTCCCAAGACCCCTTCGGAGATTCGTAGTTTTATTGGTTTAGTTGGTTACTATCGACGATTTATTGAGGGATTTTCATCCATCGCCGCCCCTTTGACTCAGCTTACCAAAAAGGGAGTGAAGTTTGTTTGGTCCGAGAAGTGTGAGAGTAGTTTTCAATTATTGAAGACTAAGCTCACGACAGCCCCGGTGTTAGTCTTACCGAGTGGTGTAGAGGGTTTTGCTATCTACACGGATGTGTCTCGGATTGGTATAGGCTGTGTGCTCATACAGCGGGAAAGGGTAGTGGCCTATGCTTCTCGTCAGTTGAAGGAGCATAAGCGTAACTATCCGACCCATGATTTGGAGTTAGCATCTGTGGTTCATGCACTAAAGATCTGGAGGCACTATCTTTATGGTGTCAGATTTGAGGTGTTTACCGACCACAAGAGCTTAAAGTATCTTTTCTCCCAAAAGGAATTAAACCTGAGGCAGAGGAGATGGATTGAGTTCTTGAAGGACTATGACTTCGACCTTCAGTATCACCCTGGAAAGGCGAATGTTGTAGCGGATGCTCTGAGTAGAAAGAGGCCATCTCTCCAGCAGGACTGGAAGATGTTGGAGGATGCGGCTTGCGCGTTGACTGAGTTAGAGCCATCGCTATGCCAGGCTTTCGTAGCTCAATTATCTCTTAGGTCCTCAGTTTTGGATGAAGTGATCGAGCAACAGGGAGCCAACCCTAGACTTTTAGAGTTAGTGGGCAAGGCAGGCATTGCTCGTGATGAGGACAGTGTGATTAGATTTCAGCACCGTGTTTGTGTCCCCGATTTAGTAGATGTCCGTGAGCATGTGTTAGCAGAGGCTCATAGATCGCGATTCTCTATTCATCCGGGTAACACAAAGATGTACCAGGATTTGAAGAGATCTTTTTGGTGGTCTGGCATGAAGGGGGATGTAGCGGATTATGTATCCCAATGCTTAGTATGCCAACAAGTGAAAGCCGAGCGGCAGCGACCATCTGGCCTTATGCAAAGGATGGACATCCCAGTGTGGAAGTGGGAAGCTGTCACTATGGACTTTGTTTCAGGTTTGCCTCGATCTAGAAGGGGAAATGACTTGATTTGGGTAGTTGTAGATAGATTCTCGAAGACTGCTCATTTCTTGCCTATGAAGAAGAAGCAGTCAGTAGAGAGTTTAGCTAGATTGTATGTTAGTAGTATCATTAGATTGCATGGTGTGCCGAAGTCAATCATTTCGGATCGAGATCCGAGATTTACTTCGAGATTGTGGAAGGGTCTTCAGGATGCTTTAGGTTCGGAGCTGAAGCTCAGTTCAGCGTTTCATCCCCAGACTGATGGACAGTCTGAGAGGACTATCCAGATGCTCAAGGATATGCTGAGAGCATGCGTGCTGGATTGGAAGGATGATTGGGAGCGTCATCTACCTCTAGTGGAGTTCGCATACAACAACAGCTTTCATGCAAGTATTGGTATGGCTCCATTCGAGACGTTGTATGGTAGGCCCTGCAGATCTCCTTTATGTTGGGAGGAGATTGGTGATAGGCAGTTGATCGGTCCGGAGTTAGTTCAGGAGACTTCGGATAAGGTCCAACTTATCAGGAAGAGGCTTGTTGCGACACAGGATAGGCAGAAGAGTTATGCCGACAACAGGAGGAAGGATCTTGAGTTCGAGGTTGGCGATCATGTATTCTTGAAAATATCGCCTACTCGAGGTGTTGTCAGATTTGGCTGGCATAGTAAGTTGAGCCCTAGGTTCATTGGCCCATATGAGATTCTCAGATGTTTGGGCAGCGTGGCATATGAGCTAGCCTTACCCCAGCTTTGGCTAGTGTTCATCCTGTGTTCCACGTTTCGATGCTCAGAAAGTATGTCCGAGATCCGTCTCATGTGATTAGTCATGAGCCAGTGGAGATTCAGCCAGATCTGTCGTATGTTGAGCAACCAGTAGCTATTCTTGACCGGAAGGTTCAGCATCTCCGGAACAAGAGTATTGCATCGGTGAAAGTTCTCTGGCGGAACTTCTCGCGAGAGGAGGCTACTTGGGAGCTTGAGGATGCGATGAGGAAGAAGTATCCCCTTTTGTTTGAGTAGCGTCGTTCTAACTTCGAGGACGAAGTTTCTTTTAAGGGGGAGAGGGTGTAAGGCCCTTGAATTTTGTTACATTATTGAATTGCATGTGAATAATTCATATTGTGTATGTACGTATGTATGTATCTACGTATGTATTAATTAGTATACTTATGTGTGTATGTGTATAATTTAGGTATAAATAATGTATGTATTGCTTAATGGTAGTGTGTGCACAATACCATATAGATATTAGATGTATATATACATGATGTACATGGGTTTCTGCATGTTTTAGAGTTCTGGCCGAAGGCCAGATTAGCGTCAATATCAGTAGACGTCGATGTTGTGTCGGCGTCAACCCTATGGACGCCAACACTAAGTCCAGCGTCCAGCGATGTGGACGCCAATTTCTCTGACCTGCATGCATTGCAGACCCGAAATTCTAGAAGCAAGCCACCCCAACCATTGGGGAGCTGTCCCCAACGGTCTGAAGGGGGTATCACATTACCTCCTGCATGGGTGAGAGGTCTTTGGCTATATACAAAGCCATTTTTACAACCCTAAGCCTTCTCTTTGCCCCTTTGCAAGAGAGGAAGAAGAGAAAGGAGTGAAACCTTATTTTCGGACTGTGAGAAACTCTCACCTTTGCAACCCAAAATATGAAGTTCTGAAGCTTGATCCGGCCACCTGCTGCATCAAGGAGCTTGCTGGATCATCGAGGAAGGCATCCCCGACCTCAGATTGCACTGGAGCTTGCTCAAGAACCCGGAGGAAGGCCATCTTGGAGGCTAGTTGGGAACTTCTTGGGACAGCCCAAGGAGAGCTTCACCAAGCCTTTTGATCCCTTTGGAGTATACCTAAAAGGCAAGTACCCTACCCATAGTGTTCATGTATGTGTCTAGGATGGTTTTACCATTTTTATGTATTTTGCCTCGTGTCCTAGACCCCTAAATTCACCCCATCTTTAGAGCTCGGGTCTGTGTTTTGCACAGACCTGACCTTAACGGCAATATCCCTTGCCGCTAAGATCATGCTTAGCGTCCAGCGATTATGCCGTTAACATTAATTAGCGGCCACAGCTTGCCGCTAAGTTCATCTGAGCAGAACAGCAAGCTGTTCTTGTTGCCCAGTTGACGAGCCCAGAGGGGGGGTGAATGGGTCTTTAAGAATTAATCTAGAAGATACCTGTAACTCAAAACAATCACACAAACGTTCTTCGAAATAGGTTAGTGACAGTTAGTTTAAATAACAATCACACAAAGAAGACAGTCACACAACACAAGGATTATCCTGGTTCGGACCTCCTTTCCTTAGGAGTCCTACGTCCAGTCCCTGAGCAACAACTCAGGATTTCACTAACTAGGGAATAGTCCCCCTAAGGACGCTACAACACCCAGCTCAGCTGGTCTTCCTTCACACACGAAGGGAACAACACCCTGGATACCACCAGGTCTTCCTTCACACCCGAAGGGAACAACACCCTGGATACCACCAGGTCTTCCTTCACACCTGAAGGGAACAACACCCTGGATACCACCAGGTCTTCCTTCACACCCAAAGGGAATAACACAGAGAAGAATGAATGACTTTCAAGCCCCTAGATCAAGCTTTTGATAAGCAAGGATCTGAAGCAACTAGAACTGAGAGCAAAGAGATTTTAAACAAGTCACACTCTCAGAACTATACAGGCTCTCTCAAGATTTTCACCAACTAGTGGAGTGCAAAAGAGCAAAAGCTAAGTGGAATAACGGTTCTTGGCTCTGGACTTTCTTCAGAAGAATTTGAATGCTTGAATACGCGATCTCTTCATTTCTTCTGTTCTTCTGACTTGAATTTATATCTTAAATTTGAAATTTAGACGTTGAAGTGTCCGTTGTCTCTCTTTTGAGTAGTCGTTAGACTGAATGACATCTAGAGTCTTGGAAGCTTCCAGTCACAGTCTTTTGATCACTTGAGCACGCAAAGAGATGAGATCTTCAGAAATATCCGTTGGCTTCTATTTTGTTTAACGTTGTACCATGAAGCTAGTTCAGAGGTCTGCACAAATGTCAATCTCAAATAGCAGACAGCTAAGCTGTCTCTGATGTCAGTCAACGTCAGTAGCAATAGACATGAAAATAGTAATGCCAAATAGCTTAAATCTAAAAGACGTAATCAGAGTAGGCACGATAAAGGATGATATAGTCTGCATGCACGCAGAGATACGTTCAGATCTCATAAATGCAAAAGCGTCAGAGAGATGTCTACGTGGACTTTGACTAGTCAACGCTTTTAAGATGAATAAGATATCAAGATATGAAATCCATGGTTATATGACTTATGAAGTCGTTATGAATACTAACAAGTCATTATAGAGAGCAAATCGTTATGAACACTTATCAAGTCGTTATGAACTCTAAATAAATCGTTATGGTAACTTATGAAGTTGTTACAACAAGCAAGTTGTTGCGAGTTCTAAAGAAATCGTTATGGTAACTTATGAAGTCGTTACAACAAGCAAGTCATTGCGAGTTCTAAAGAAATTGTTATGGTAACTTATGAAGTCATTACAACAAGCAAGTCGTTGTGCTTTCTAAAGAAATCGTTGTGAATACTTATAGAATCGTTACGGCGAGCAAGTTGTTGCGAGTTCTAAAGAAGTCGTTACGGTAACTTATGAAATCGTTACAACAAGCAAGTCGTTGCGCTTTCTAAACAAATTGTTGTGATAACTTATAGAGTCATTATGACAGGCAAGTCGTTGCGCTTTCTAAAGAAATTGTTATGAATACTTATAGAATCATTACGGCGAGCAAGTCGTTACGGGTTCTAAGGTAATCGTTATGGTCACTAATAGAGTCGTTGTGACAGACAAGTCGTTACGAGCTCTAAAGAAATCGTTATGGATACTTATAGAGTCGTTGTGACGAGCAAGTCGTTACGGGCTCTAAAGAAATCGTTACGGTAACTTATAGAGTCGTTGTGACATCGACTTGTTTGAAACAACATGACTTTTCAGTCTTATAAGAAAATCGTTGCGATCACTTATAGAATCGTTACGACATCGATTTGTTTGAAACAACATGACTTTTCAGTCTTATAAGGAAATCGTTATGAACTTCAACATAAATCGATATGGACTTAGAGAAATATCATGTTGAAAAGATTAAAGCTTCAGAGAAGTAATGCATACCTTTATTGACTTGTTTGACCTTGGTATTTTTCCTGTACTTAAGACTTATGAAATATTCATTAGATATAATTGATAAACTCTTGTTTGGTTTTGTTAATCATCAAAATATGTATATATATGTAATTAATTAAAATTACATGGGGACAGACTGATCATCAATCTCCCCCTTTTTGGTGATGACAAAACTGAACAATAAGCATGGATAAAAGTATCTGAAATTTGTTGTAAAGAGATGATATGCTAATATTCTAAGCAAAATTTAAAATTTCAGACATGCTAAGTATTTTCTCCCCCTTTTTGTCATTAAGCAAAAAGATAAACTTCGACAAAGAAAGAAGAGAGAAAGAGAAATAGAGAATACACAGAAGGTCATGTCATTAACTGTGGAGGTACAGGTAAATAGAAGGCAGGAGACAACAGAGAGGCAAAATGGGAGATGGTTTCCCATGCCTGAACTTCCTGTTCTTCAAAAAGATTTTTAAAAACTCCAAAAGACACAGAGTAAGATGGTCCCATGGTGGAAGCCGTCCGTTTGAGATGAAGATCTAGGTGCTGATAGAGAAGATCAGCATATGCATTCTTGTCCATGTTCATCTTGAGAAAACGACGAGTGCCAAAGCTGGCACAGGTGAGGAATTGGTCCATGGTGACAGGGTAGTGGTTGTGGTTATCTCTGAGAGCTTTGTGCATAGCCACATACACTTTGTATCTTTCCTCCCAGACCTTGAAGGGGTCATCAACAAGATTAATGGAGTTCATATCTAGGAAAGTGGCTAGAGAAATAGCTGGTTTGCCTTCCCTGGCCTGAGCTTCATTGAGTTTAAATAGCTGCTGAGCTGACAGGGGGTAGAACTTGGACCATTCAGAAGATGTGAGCCTTTCACATTCAGACAGAATAGGGGAGAGAACTTCAGCACTTATATGGCCCTGGTGATATTCCCTAAATAGGAATCTAGTGAAGGAAACCAGGTAGCCTTTCTGCACTTTAATTCTGCCCAAGACTCTGGCAAAATGCTCGAAGATGATGGATCCTACAGAGGATTCCATAACTAGAAAGTGAATTTGAGGAAGGGCTATCTCCTCAGGTATTTGAAGGGTAGCGAAATCTACCTGAATATCTGAAGATTGAGAGATATCTGGAGTCAAAGCTGAAATGACCTTCCTGAACTGACAGAGCTGAACTTCTGGAAGTCTATGAATATATCTGTAGTTGTTGAATAGCATGAAATGCCTGATCATTTTTATTTCCGATTGAATGTTGGGTGCCCAGAGTTCTTGGTGATACATCCTGAACCACTCAGATAGGGTCAAGGAGTGGTCCCTTGGAGGAAATCTGGCAGATTTGGCAAGAGTGAACTTCTTGAGAAGATCCTTGTGACCTTTGCCCCACTGCTCTTCAGATTTGGAGTGAGCAAGAGAGAAGATTTTGGACTTTTCGGATTTTGAAAGAGAAGTATAGGGTAGAATCGTGTTCAAATGATCTGTAAGGTTTTGAAAGGGAAGGTTGATGATGGTGGAAAAAACAACTTTGGAAAGGTATTCCCTATACAGTGGGTTATGTTTGTTGTCCACTGTGAGAGAAAACCACAAAGGTGGGTATTTGGGTTCAGAGGAAGAGGAAGAAGTAGAAGTGAGTTTCCTCTTCTTGGGGGCAGGACTAGAAGGATCTGCCCTATGAATATGTTCTCCCACTTTCAACACAGACCTGAGGATCCCTTCCTCAAATTCATCCTTTATCTTTTCAATAAAGGGAGAGTTGAGTTGAGCTTGTTCAGGTATGATAGTGATGAAAGATGGTGGAGGAGTAGGATGAAGAAAAGAGTGTGAAGTAGTTTGGAGATCATCAGCTGGTCCAAGGGAGGGACCAGAGGAGGAGGAGGATGCTCCAGCTGAGGATGCTGGAGGGGCCTCAAGTATAGGAGAAGGAGAAGGAATGGTGGACTGAAATGGTGTAGGAGAAGAAATTGGTCTAGATTGAGGCTTCTTGAATGTTTGAGGAGCAGGAGGTGCTGTAGGAGCTGATGGTGGAGTTGGAGGAATAGGTGTGTGAGAGGGGGAAGAGGGAGCTGGGAGCTTGGGTGCCAAGAACTCTTCTGCCTCTATCTGCACAGACTCACTCTCCAATGGCCCTGATGGCCCTGATCCTTGCTCAGATGGCCCTATTGGCCCTTCAACCTGATCAGCTGGCCCTGTTGGCTCTACCTCTTTTGGTGGTGCTGCTGCTTCTGGTGTTGCTGCTGCTTCTGGAGGAGGAGGAGCTTGAGCTCCAACTGCCTTGATAATATCTGAGAGCATGCCTTTCATGCTGCTCATTTCCTTGTTAAACCATTTCATAGCATTTCTGATTTGTCCCAATTCTTTGTTGGCTAAAGCTTGGCTCAGAAATATAGAGTTTACATCTGACTGGAGAGTACATAATAGCTCACCTTGAACATTCAGCCTTTCAATCACTGGCTTCAAGTTTATGACAATTTTCTGCTTGACCTACCTCTCAAACGGAGAATCAGCCAGGAGAGGAACTCCAGAGGCAACTTCTTTTCCTTTCTTCTTGCCTTCCTTTGCTGGAGGAGGTTGATCATCATCTGAGCTCGAAGAGCTTGCAGTCTCCCCTTCTCTGTCATCCAAATTTGGAGAATCTCCATGCTTTTCATCTTGATCAACATCTGGAGTTGCGTTTACTGAACCTTCTTTTGATAGCTCCCCCTCAATAGGAGCATCTTCTTCATCTGATACTTGCTCCCCCTGAATGGGAGCAGATTCCATCACAGAGTCACCTTGGGCAGCTGGGTGCTCTACCTCTACTTGAACATCTTCCATTGGTTCATCAATGTGGCCTGATGCCACAGTCTCTTCTGCAACTCTGCCACTTGTTTCTGGAGCACTTGAGATAAAAGGAATCGAATCAATGATGTCTGCCAGAATAGATGCAACTACAGTTGAGGGAAGTGGGTCCTCAACTGGAATAATGTCCTCTGGGAGAAGATCCTCAATTCTCCTTTCTGCAAAAATTTGAACTGATTCTTCTGGAAATCCTGAAGCTTCTACAGACGCTCTTTCTTCTTCTACTGCACTTTCAGACTGAACTTCTGCAATGGAGGGGCCTGAAGATTCTGCTGCTCCAACTGCTGGAGCTGAAATTGACTCCACTGGCAATTCTGGAATCATATCCGCTGATCCCATCTCCTGATGAACAACTGAGGTGTCGTTAATGATGGCTTCGCCTTCAGCAACTGAAGCCTTGAACCAGACACCACTTTCCACAGAGAAGCCACTCTTCTTCAGGTTCCTGGACCTGATTGCTTGACCCATTTTCTCTACAACTGCCCCAGAAAGATCAACACCGAAGTGTTTGAAGATTTGGTAAGTAGGTGGGCATAAGGCAGGGACACATTGAACTTACTCTTGGTGTCCCAAATCTGATCTCTTGCAAACTTCATTCTTTCCATTATCACTGCGGCCATATTTATCTCCTTATTCTGAATGGCCCAGTACATCATGTCCGAATCGGCCTTTGTGCAAGATGAAAAAGTTGCACTTCTGGGAACTAAGATTTGACAGACAATAAAATGGAGAAGACGATTGAAGGCGGATAGTTGATTTATATCGATCTTGCCGTCCCTCAGCTTGAATCCTGGCCCGATAATTCCCAAACCTTTCACTTGGGCATCCACGGTGTGAACCCCACTAAATCCGGAAGTCTTTACATTGAACAACATTTTCAGCAACTCAGGGTCTATCCTAATCATGGTTCCCTTTACTGAAGAAACTAGAGACCCATCTTCCTCTGTTCTCATACACACGAAGAAGGCTTTTACCAAGTCCGGATAACTGACCTCTGAAAAGGTGGAAATTTCTGTCCACTGCATCTGATTGATCAAATCTACTACGCTGCTCATTCCACTTTTCCTCAGATTAGCGACATCTACTTCTTTATTGCCACAGAGCTTTGTCTTCACAAAAGTAAATCTCTCTGCTGCTCAGGAGTGAGGAACTCGGCGCTGTAGCCACCCAAACTGCCGGCGATAACTGGTGCGGCCATAGATTCAGGTGGGAAAGGCAACGGAGGGTGGAGACGGAAGGTGAGGAGAAGGAATCCTCAAGAAATTTTGCGGGAAGTAGGAGGAAGATTCAAATTTGCAGAGGATTGAGATGTGAGTTGTTAGGGCATCGGCTCAGCGACAGGATAAAAGAGGGGAAAAGGTAGACGATGAGATACGAATCGTTCTGTCATCGATTTTATGAATAAATTAATGCTACGTGGAAAGTGAGGCGCCAAACGGCGGTGGAAAACGACAAAAGGTTTTGACTATTCAAACGGACTTCAATGAGAGAGCGGTTACAACAATACAATTTGAATTTCTTTTGCTTATCGCCATGGAGGGAAAAATTACTTTAATTCTAAAAATTTAATGTGCCACTTGTAAGCAAACTTTTATCACAAATTGCACATGCCTAATTCCCTTCTAAGAGATGTAAATCTCTCTTCAGGTAAGGCTTTTGTGAAAATGTCTGCTAATTGGCCATTTGTATCAATAAAGGATATTTCAATATTTCCATTTGCAACATGATCACGAATAAAATGATATCTAACCTCAATATGTTTGGTCCTTGAGTGCTGGACTGGATTCTTGGTGAGATTAATGGCACTGGTGTTGTCACACAGCAACGGGATTGATTTGATATTTAATCCAAAGTCCTCAAGCTGTTGCTTTATCCATAAGAGTTGTGTGCAGCAACTTCCAGCAGCCACGTACTCAGCTTCAGCTGTAGAGAGTGCTACTGAATTTTGTTTCTTTGAGGACCAAGATATCAAACACCCTGCAAGGAACTGACAACCACCACTGGTGCTCTTTCTATCTAATTTGCATCCAGCATAGTCAGCATCAGAGTAACCTACTAGGCTAATTTCACAATGTTTTGGATACCATAGACCTAAGTCATGAGATCTTGCTAAATATCTAAATATTCTTTTCACAGAAATTAAATGTGATTCTTTAGGATCTGCCTGATATCTAGCACACATGCATACACTAAATAAAATATCAGGTCTACTAGCTGTTAAATAAAGGAGTGAACCTATCATACCTCTGTAGATCTTTTGGTCTACTTTCTTACCATCTTTGTCACTGTCCATTCTTGTTGATGTACTCATTGGTGTCGACAGTGGCTTGGTATTTTCGAATCCAAATTTCTTCAAGAGTTCTTTTGTGTACTTTGCTTGACTGATGTGAATTCCTTCCTTTCCTTGTTTGATTTGAAGTCCAAGGAAATAGTTGAGTTCTCCCATCATACTCATTTCAAATTCTCCCTGCATTAACTTTTCAAAATACTTGCAAAGAGACTCATCAGTAGAACCAAAAATGATATCATCTACATAGATTTGAACTAATAGGATGTGTTTGACTTTTGACTTTATAAAAAGAGTACTATCTACCTGACCTCTACTGAAACCATGATTTAGAAGAAGAGAGCTAAGCCTTTCATACCAGGCTCTAGGTGCTTGCTTTAAACCATATAATGCCTTGTGAAGTTTGAAAACATGATTAGGAAATTTGTGTCATCAAAGCCCGGAGGTTGTTCCACATAAACTTCCTCTTTTATGAAACCATTTAAGAAGGCGGATTTAACATCCATTTGAAATAGTGTCAAGTTCAAAGCAGATGCATATGCAAGTAATATTCTAATGGCCTCAAGTCTAGCTACAGGTGCATAGGTTTCATCGAAATCTATGCCTTCCTCTTGAGAATAGCCTTGAGCTACCAATCTGGCCTTGTTTCTTAAGATTGCACCAGTTTCATCCAGTTTATTTCTGAACACCCATTTGGTGCCAATGACTGGATGGTCTGATGGTCTAGGAACAAGTGACCATACTTGGTTTCTCTTGAATTGATTTAATTCATCTTGCATGGCTACTATCCAAGATTCATCAGAAAGAGCTTCATTGACTGTCCTAGGCTCTATCTGAGAAACAAAAGCTAGGTAATCACAAGGAATAACATTACCTCTTGTTCTTACCCCTATGGATGGATCACCAATGATATTCTCAAGTGGGTGATTTTCTTGTATCTCCACTCCTTTGGAAGGTTTTCATGAGTAACTTCTTCTTGTTGTAATTCTTCCAGAGGTGGATCATCCTTGTCCTCAATTGATGCATCTTTTAGTTTCTTGGATAGTTCTTCTGCATCATCATCGTCACTATCTACTTCCTTTCTCAAGGAAGGGTTAGTTTCATCAAAAATAATGTGCACAGATTGTTCAATCAACAAGGTAGTTTATTAAAAACTCTATAGCCTTTGGGTTTAGACGTTACCCCATGAAGATGCCTTCATCTGATTTGGCATCCAACTTACCAATGTCCCTTTTTCCATTGTTGTGAATGAAGCAAGGGCACCCAAAAGTCCTGAAGTGGCTGATCTTTGGCTTCTTCCCTTTGAATAGTTCATATGCAGTCTTCTTCAGATTGGCCTGATCATTACTCGGTTGATAATGTAGCTTGCTGTATTGACTGCTTCAGCCCAAAAGTATCTTGGCAGATCATATTCTGAGAGCATAGTTCTTGCCATATCCAATAGGGTTCTGTTCTTCCTCTCAGCAATGCCATTTTGTTGAGGTGTCCTTGGTGCTGAGAAATTATGCTCAATTCCCTGATCATCACAAAATCTAGCAAATTTTTCATTTTGAAATTCACCACCATGATCTGATCTGATAGACACAATGCTGAACTTCTGATCTTTCTGAACTTTCTTACTGAAGCTGACGAAACTTTCAAAAGTGTCATCTTTATGTTCTAGGAATGATACCCATGTGAATCTTGAGTAGTCATCAACTATGACAAATCCGAAATTCTTTCCTCCAAGACTGGTAGTCCTCATTGGCCCAAATAGATCCATATGAAGGAGCTCCAAGGGTTTTGAGGTGGTCACTATCGTCTTTGACTTGAAGGAGACTTTGGTGTGCTTTCCCTTAGCACAAGGTTTACATACACCCTCCAATTTTGTACTAACTTAGGTAGACCTTCCACAAGATTCTTCTTTAGCAATTTTCTCATGCCATCTATGCTGCAATGTCCAAGTCGTCTGTGCCATAATTCTGTGGATTTATCTTTATTTGCTGCCAGGCAAACATTTTGAACTTTGAGTTCTTCAAGATAGAGCATATACAAATTCTTTTCTCTATTAGCTTCAAAGATGACTGTTCCATCCTTCAGTATGCTGCACTTTGACTATTGAAACTTGATCTGATGGCCTCTGTCGCACAGCTGGCTAATGCTGATGAGATTGTGCTTCAATCCCTTGACTAATAGTACATCTTCTATGACTGTTTTTCCTTTGTTATTCACAGAGCCACTGCCTATCACGGTTCCTTTCCCATTATCTCCATAAGTAAATGTTCCATCTTCAGCTTGGAGATGAGAGAACAACTTCTAGTTTCCTATCATGTGTCTTGAGCACCCACTATCCAAATACCATTTGGATGCTCGAGGGTTAACCTGAAATAAAAACATCAAGCTTTAGGTACCCAAATTCTTTTGGGTCCTGATTGGTTAGTATCATTAATTTTACCTTTTAATATCCATTTTTTATGTCTTGTTGGGCATGTAGTTATAATATGTCCTAACTTATTGCAGTGACTACAACAGGATAACTTAGTCACTTTTTCTATGTATTTGAAATCAGCTTTGTATGCTACATCTTGTTCGGGTACAAATTTTGGTGTTGGATATGTTTTAGGATAGACTATGGTTTCTTCATTATCTGGGGGTGTATATCCTAACCCATTTTTCTTCTTACCTGATCTCCTAGCACCTTTTAATATTAGAGAGTTTTTACCATTAGTAAATTTTTCTAGTGTGCTTGATAGTTTATCATTTTCTTCATTTAAGCTTTTAATTTCTTTCCTTAATTCATCTGTACTTTCCTATTTTTCTAGTTTAGTTATTTGTTCATTCTTAGCTTTTAGGTCTTCACATAACAGTTCATTTCTTCGTTTAAGTTCAGTTATTTGACTTTCTAATTGTTCATTTTCTGATTTTAGATCTGAGTTTGTATTTTCTATATAGACTATGTTTTTCTTACTTACTTTTAATAATTTGGTTACTTCTTTATAGTTTTCATAAAGTTCGTTGAAAGCCTCTTCTAAACTATCGGAGTCTGAACCATTGCATGAATCAAAAGAGGAGTCAGAAGTTACCTTTTCTTCAGTATTTGCCATGAAGGCCAAGTGGGCTTTTTCTTCATCACTGCAGGAGCTTGACTCACTATCTGAGGCGCTACTGTTTTCCCATGCTGCTCCCATTGCTTTCTTTTTGTACTTTCTAAACTTCTTGGAACTGTCCTTCTTCCTGAACTCTGGCTTCTTTAACTTAGGACACTCAGTCTTAATGTGTCCTGGCTTCTTACATTCATAGCAGATGGGTTCTCCTTTCTTTATTTCTTTTCCATCTGGCTTCTTGAATTCCTTATTCTTTTTGAAATACCTTCTACCAGATTGAGATTTCTTTTTTTTAGCCAAAATTTGTTGTAACTTTCTAGATAACATAGCTTCCTCATTCTCGCTGTCTGCATCACTTTTGCTTTCAGCTGAGCTTGCATCTGGTGAATCTTCTTCAGCTTTTAAGGCGTTGGAGTGCTTCTTTCTGCTAGAGGACTCTCCTAGCCTTTCCATATTGATCTCATGGGCCATGAGGGACCCAATGAGCTTTTCTACAAACATTCTCTTCAGGTCATTAGCTTCTTCTATTGCTGTGACTTTTGGAGTTCATGAGGACGGTAAGGATCTAAGTATCTTTCTTACCATATCTCCCATCTCATAGACTTTCCCCACGCTAGCCAGTCCATTTGTGATGTCAGTGAACCGGCTGAACATTTGAGTTATGGACTCACTTGATTGCATCTGAAATCTTTCATATTGAGTGACAAGAATATCGATTCTTGTTTCCTTCACTTTGTCTGTGCCTTCATAAGTAATCCTGAGCTTTTCCCACATTTCCATTGAGGATTTGCAGGCTGAAACTCTGTTGAATTCCTTCTTACTTAGAGCACAGCATAGGATGCTCTTTGCTTTGCAATTCAGGGAAATCTTCTTCTTGTCATCATCTGTCCATTGTGCTTTCTCATTTGTGACTAACAGAACACCTTCTTCTACTATGGACCAAATTTGATAGTCGTGTCCTTTTAAAAAGTATTCCATTCTGGTCTTCCAGTAAGGATAATCTTCACCATCGAAGAGAGGGGGTCGGTTGACGGACTGACCTTCAAAGTTACCTTGGGCTGCCATGGATCTTTGCTCTTCAGATCGTTGGATCCTTTCTTTGTCGAAGAGACTAGCTCTGATACTACTTGTTGCCCAGTTGACGAGCCCAGAGGGGGGGTGAATGGGTCTTTAAGAATTAATCTAGAAGATACCTGTAACTCAAAACAATCACACAAACGTTCTTCGAAATAGGTTAGTGACAGTTAGTTTAAATAACAATCACACAAAGAAGACAGCCACACAACACAAGGATTATCCTGATTCGGACCTCCTTTCCTTAGGAGTCCTACGTCCAGTCCCTGAGCAACAACTCAGGATTTCACTAACTAGGGAACAGTCCCCCTAAGGATGCTACAACACCCAGCTCAGCTGGTCTTCTTTCACACACGAAGGGAACAACACCCTGGATACCACCAGGTCTTCCTTCACACCCGAAGGGAACAACACCCTGGATACCACCAGGTCTTCCTTCACACCCGAAGGGAACAACACCCTGGATACCACCAGGTCTTCCTTCACACCCGAAGGGAACAACACCCTGGATACCACCAAGTCTTCCTTCACACCCAAAGGGAATAACACAGAGAAGAATGAATGACTTTCAAGCCCCTAGATCAAGCTTTTGATAAGCAAGGATCTGAAGCAACTAGAACTGAGAGCAAAGAGATTTTAAACAAGTCACACTCTCATAACTATACAGGCTCTCTCAAGATTTTCACCAACTAGTGGAGAGCAAAAGAGCAAAAGCTAAGTGGAATAACGGTTCTTGGCTCTGGACTTTCTTCAGAAGAATTTGAATGCTTGAATACGCGATCTCTTCATTTCTTCTGTTCTTCTGACTTGAATTTATATCTTCAATTTGAAATTTAGACGTTGAAGTGTCCGTTGTCTCTCTTTTGAGTAGTCGTTAGACTGAATGACATCTAGAGTCTTGGAAGCTTCCAGTCACAGTCTTTTGATCACTTAAGCACGCAAAGAGATGAGATCTTCAGAAATATCCGTTGGCTTCTATTTTGTTTAACGTTGTACCATGAAGCTAGTTCAGAGGTCTGCACAAATGTCAATCTCAAATAGCAGACAGCTAAGCTGTCTCTGATGTCAGTCAACGTCAGTAGCAATAGACATGAAAATAGTAATGCCAAATAGCTTAAGTCTAAAAGACGTAATCAGAGTAGGCACGATAAAGGATGATATAGTCTGCATGCATGCAGAGATACGTTCAAATCTCATAAATGCAAAAGCGTCAGAGAGATGTCTACATGGACTTTGACTAGTCAACGCTTTTAAGATGAATAAGATATCAAGATATGAAATCCATGGTTATATGACTTATGAAGTCGTTATGAATACTAACAAGTCATTATAGAGAGCAAATCGTTATGAACACTTATCAAGTCGTTATGAACTCTAAAGAAATCGTTATGGTAACTTATGAAGTCGTTACAACAAGCAAGTCGTTGCGAGTTCTAAAGAAATCGTTATGGTAACTTATGAAGTCGTTACAACAAGCAATTCGTTGCGCTTTCTAAAGAAATCGTTGTGAATACTTATAGAATCGTTACGGCGAGCAAGTCGTTGCGAGTTCTAAAGAAGTCATTACGGTAACTTATGAAATCGTTACAACAAGCAAGTCGTTGCGCTTTCTAAACAAATCGTTGCGATAACTTATAGAGTCGTTATGACAGGCAAGTCGTTGCGCTTTCTAAAGAAATCGTTATGAATACTTATAGAATCGTTACGGCGAGCAAGTCGTTACGGGTTCTAAGGAAATCGTTATGGTCACTTATAGAGTCATTGCGACAGACAAGTCGTTACGAGCTCTAATGAAATCGTTATGAAGACTTATAGAGTCGTTGTGACGAGCAAGTCGTTACGGGCTCTAAAGAAATCGTTACGGTAACTTATAGAGTCGTTGTGACATCAACTTGTTTGAAACAACATGACTTTTCAGTCTTATAAGGAAATCGTTGCGATCACTTATAGAATCGTTACGACATCGATTTGTTTGAAACAACATGACTTTTCAGTCTTGTAAGGAAATCGTTGCGATCACTTATAGAATCGTTACGACATCGATTTGTTTGAAACAACATGACTTTTCAGTCTTATAAGGAAATCGTTATGAACTTCAGAGAAGTAATACATACCTTTATTGACTTGTTTGACCTTGGTATTTTTCCTGTACTTAAGACTTATGAAATATTCATTAGATATAATTGATAAACTCTTGTTTTGTTTTTTTAATCATCAAAATATGTATATATATGTAATTAATTAAAATTGCATGGGGACAAACTGATCATCAGTTCTGCCCTTCTATATGATTAATTTCGATATGATTCACGATGAGGATATAATGTTATCTCTTATATGCTATGTATACTAGCTAATGTGATGGATGGGAATGTGAATGTACACTTATTTGGTGGATGGTAGAGCTTATTTACATATTTGAAAGCATGTGGAAGAATGTTCATGTGTATGCTCTCACCATTATCCTGATAATCCATGGTAAAATCATGTTGCCCTAATTTCGTTAGACCATGTATGTACAACCATGTCTGTGTTCTGAATTTCTGGAATTTTCCATGCTTGTATGATTTATTGAATTTCCTATTTTGGGAAATAGAAATCATGCGTAGGTCACGATAAATCTTCCGTAAATTGTGTATTACCCACTAAATTTGGGAATAAATCATGTGGCTCTATGCATGCTAGGGTTCAGACAGTGAGTTGTTAAAATTGTGCTTGTGTTCAACTCCATGTTATATCGAATTGCGGATAGCATGTGGAATTAATGTTAGATTTTCTGTAATTTCGTTTTAGCTTAGAAAAATCTGAAATTTTGCATGAAGAACCCTAAACCAGAAATTAGCGTGTGGTTAAAATTTCAGGTCATTTGGACCAGTATATGATGTAATATGAATTTTCCATGTAAAAATGTGAAACTAATACATGCCGTTGTAAAAATGATTTGATTTTGTATATAGCAACCTGATTAGTGAAATTTCCTGAGCACTAAATTTCTGTAATTGTAGTGTCATATCAGGAAAATAGAGCACCATGTGTGTGGATGAGTGAATGAGTGAGATGTGAGTGTCATGTGCTAAACTAAGTGCTTAAATCGGAAAACGTGTAATGTGTAAATTGTGCCAAGTGTGACATTGCTTCCACAGAGGGCAGTGGAACCGTATCAGAGAAAAGTCCCCATGAGAAGGTTCAATGTGTTGTGACCCTAAGGGCATTAGGGGGAAATCCTGGAGGTGGACAAGTACCACTGGTTAGGGTGGAGACTTGTTCTCCCGGTCTGCGCAGTCCAAGAGTCGCCATTGTATTGCCTAGATGGCGTCTATGTGATATGATTTGTTGTGTCCTTCTTTGGTGGTTTGGACTATGTGTCACGACACTAAATGTGAATGTGTAAATGTGTATGTGTTTATGTGAAAAATGTGAATGTGAACAATGTGTAAAAGTGCATGTGTAAAGTGTGAAATATGCGAATTTGAAATTGTGTAAAAATGTGAAACCAAAATGTGAGGATGTGAGTTGGTAATCCATGTTATGACAATCTGAAATCATGCTTAAACAGTAGCTTACTATGTTATGATCATGTTTATGTATGCAAAATGCCTAGAATCCATGCTAGGGAAAAATTGTTAAGCATATATAAACAACTTCCATACTTGGTTGTTCACATGTTGTGATTTAATCGTTGTTGTAGCTCTCATGTGTTAGATTATGGTTGCTAAAGCATGTAAAACCAGCAAGCTTAAAGCATGTAAAATGGTTACGTATATGTGTAGGAATGTGTAGATTCCATGTTAGGTATGTTTCCCTTCATGTATGCTCGGGAATTCATGTTAATGGCTTTCATGTCTTAGTTGGTTGAAGGTAGATTTTTATGTGAGAAATGAATAGAAAGCATGTGATAGGTGATTCTATTTCTGGAAATCTGAAAGCATAGCCCATGTGTTTAAATTGTAGATTTACCATGATAGGTTGTAAAATTAAATGTCAAGCATGCTACATGTTGTGTCTTGTGAATGTATATGTAGTACCTACTATGATATGTGCATGTGCGCTATGTGTAGAATTACTTGCGGAGTCTTTTAGACTCACTACATGTTTCGGTGTACAGGTGTAGTTGGTGACGAGACACTTGTGGAGGAGACGTTGGAGACCGACTCCGAGCGCGGAGATTAGAGTGTTGGAGTACTTGTGACATTTTGTGATTTTCATAGTATGTAAATTGAACATTGTATTAGCATTATCATGGAAGAATGTATAAGTATGGACATCTATGTATTTGATTTTCAGCAATTTAAATTATGTGGATTTTTAGTTCTCTAAATGTTATCGAATCATGTATGTTAAATGTGGATGATGAATGAATGAAGACAGTGGTTCTTTTACTTCCGCTACTCTGTTCTTATATTCACGTGTATCTCAGCTGAATGTCATTGTTGGCTAAATGTCCCACTGTGATGACGCTTGCTATACCGACGTGGGTTGGTATAACCGTACTGGTATAATGAGGGTCGTCGCACCCTATAACCTTTAGGTTTAGAAGCATACCCCATGAAGATGCCTTCATCTGATTTGACATCCAACTTACCAATGTCTCGTTTGCCATTGTTGTGTATAAAGCATGGGCATCCAAAGGTTCTGAAATGACTGATCTTTGGCTTCTTTCCTTTGAATAATTCATATGCTGTCTTCTTCAGGGTTGGTTTGATCATTACTCTATTTATGATGTAGCTTGCTGTGTTAACTGCTTCTGCCCAGAAGTACCTTGGCAAATCATATTCTGACAACATTGTTCTTGCCATATCCAATAAAGTTCTATTCTTTCTCTCAGCAACTCCATTCTGCTGTGGTGTCCTTGGTGCTGAGAAGTTATGGTCGATCCCTTGGTCATCACAGAATTTTGCAAATCTTTCATTTTGAAATTCTCCTCCATGATTTGACCGGATTACAACAATGCAAAACTTCTTGTCTTTCTGAACTTTCTTGCTGAAGTTTATGTTGCCCGGTTGGCTAACCCAGAGGGGGGGGTGAATGGGTCTTTAAAGTAATCCTAGCTGATAAAAATCTGAACTCAGAACAAACATAAAGAGTTCTTGAAAGGGATTAGTAATGGTTAGTAAAAACAGCAATCACACAAAGAAGACAATCACACAACACAGAAATTTATCCTGGTTCAGATCTCCTCTCCTTAGGAGTCCTACGTCCAGTCCCTGAGCAACCCTCAGGATTTCACTAACTAGGGTACAGTCCCCCTATCGACAAGCAACAACCATCCAGCTCAGTTGGTCTTCCTTCACCCCTGAAGGGAACACAACACCCTGGTACCACCAGGTCTTCCTTTACTCCTGAAGGGAAAAACACCACCCTGGAAACCACCAGGTCTTCCTTCACACACGAAGGGAATAACACAGGAAATTCTTGAAAGAAAAAGACTAGCCCCTAGATCAAGCTTTTACAAAAACTCAATCTGAAGCTACAAGCACTGAGAGTCGAAGATCTACACAGAGTGCACTCTCTCAGAACTAAACTAGCTCTTCTTTTGTTTTCTTCACACAGCACAGGGAGCTAAGAGCGAAGATGAAAAGAGTGAATTTTTGGCTCTAGAGAACTTTCGAAGACGTGAAAGCTGCAGAGATCTAGCCGCCCTTGAATCAAATTGACTCGATGTTGTCTTCAGAGCTTCATCTTGTATTTGTATCTCTAATTTGAATAAGGACAAGGAGATGACCGTTGTCTCACGGCTTTGGTGTACGTTAGACTGAAGGATTTGAGGAAGCTTCCTGTCAGCAGTCTTTTGTTCTTTGGAACACGCAAAGTGATAAGATCTTCTGAGTTTGCTTGTAGTTCTTTCTGTGTCCAGTGTTGTAGGATATTACATCCTTAAGGTTCTACAAGGTTGAGCTTTAATGGTAGACAGCTATACTATCTCCAGATATCAATCAACGTCAGAGCAGATAGACGCAAATATAGTAATAACACTTTATCGTTCTAAAAGATGCATGCAGAGAATACACGAGAATGGAAGATATGTTCTGTGTCCATGCAGAGATACGTTCAGTCTTTATTAAATGCATGGCAGTCAAACAGACGAGATGCGACTTTGACTATTCAACGTAGCTTAAATCAAGGAAAAACATTTAATTAATGGAAACATGACTTATGCAGTCGTTGTGAAAATCTGATAGAATCGTTATTATCGAGTTGCTGTAGACTGATAAGAAGTCGTTATGATAACTTATGAAATCGTTACCACAACCAAGTCGTTCTATAACAGATGATAAAGGAGATCGTTATGAAACATGGCAGGTCGTTGTAGCTTTCAAAAGAAATCGTTATGACTTAACAAGTCGTTAAAACTTTCTAAAGAAATCGTTATGATGACTTACAGAATCGTTATAATGAGCAAATCGTTATAACTCCTGAGGAAGTCGTTACGATAACTTACAGAGTTGTTATAATGAGCAAGTCGTTATAACTTCTGAAGAAGTCGTTACGATAACTTACAGAGTCGTTATAATGAGCAAGTCGTTATAACTTCTGAAGAAGTCGTTACGATAACTTACAGAGTCGTTATAATGAGCAAGTCGTTATAACTTCTGAAGAAGTCGTTACGATAACTTACAAGTCGTTATAATGAGCAAGTCGTTATAACTTCTGAAGAAGTCGTTACGATAACTTACAGAGTCGTTATAATGAGCAAGTCGTTATAACTTCTGAAGAAGTCGTTACGATAACTTACAGAGTCGTTATAATGAGCAAGTCGTTATAACTTCTGAAGAAGTCGTTACGATAACTTACAGAGTGTTATAATGAGCAAGTCGTTATAACTTCTGAAGAAGTCGTTACGATAACTTACAGAGTCGTTATAACTTCGACTTGTTTGACACAGCAAGGTTATTCAATCTTTCAAGTAAATCGTTGTTCTGGTGAGGAAATCGTTATAGACAATGAAGGAATTATTATGGCTCTTCTAAAAAAAAGATGTATGGAAGACTTACCACAAATGCTTGACTTTCTTTGGGTAATTCCTGTGCTTATGGCTAGATAAACGAGGTTAGAAAAACTTTTGACAGTGTTTTGTTTATCACCAAAATAGGCAAGTACTTAAATGAAAAGGACATGGGGATGGACTGTTCATCAATCTCCCCCTTTTTGGTGATGACAAAACTATGATCAATATTTAAGTATTACTAATTAAAATACTTGAGTCATGATTCAGGAATGTGTCAGACACAAGTAGGTAATCATTCTCCCCCTTTTTGTCATTAAGCAAAAAGCAAAAGGAAAGAGACAAAGAATAAGAGACAATGAGGAGAAGAGCACAATTCATTCATTAAGAGTGAGGAGGTACAGGCAAATAATAAGCAGGAGAGAGAAGGGAGGCATAATGAGAAATAGCTTCCCAGGCCTGCTCTTCCTGACGCTTGAAGAATTGCCTAAAGGCACCACACTCAATGGAGAAGGATGGTCCCATGATTGGAGCCATCTTGGATAGATAGAGGCTGCGCTGCTTGGTAAGAAACAGGTCATACTCGTCTGGATCCATGGAGGAGCAGATGATGAGTGTTTTACCAAAACTTGCACAGGCAAGAAACTGATCCATGGTGACAGGGTAGAAAATCTGTTTGTCCTTGAGTTCCTGGCGAAGAGCTAAAAACACTTTGTATCTTTCAGCCCAAACTTTGTAGGGATCAAGGACCAGCTGGATTGAATTCATATCCAAGAAGGTTGCAGGAGAGACAGGAGCTTTCCCTTCCCTGGCTTGAGCAGCATTCAGATGTGCTAGCTGCTGAGCAGATAGAGAGTAAAGCTTGGACCAATCGGAGGCATTCAGCCTTTCACATTCTGAGAGGAGAGGGGCAAGGACTTCAGATTTGACAAACCCTCGATGGTATTCCCGGAAAAGAAATCTAGAAAAACCAACTTGAAGGCCTTTCTGAATCTTGATTCTGCCCATAACTCTTGCAAAACGCTCAAAAATGATTGAACCAACCGAAGATTCCATGATCAAGAAATGAATCTGAGGTAGGAAAATCTCTTCAGGTAAATGAAGAGTTGCAAAATCGACTCTGATTTCCTCAGACTGCGCAGAGTGGGTTAGGACCTTGATGGCTCTCTTGAACTGGCTGAGCTGAACTTCAGGTAAATTGTTGAGATACCTGTAGTTGTTGAAAGTTTGGAAATGCCTGACCAGCTTGATGAGCTTCTGAATGACAGGAGCCCAGGTGTTCTGGTGGTGAAACTGGAACCACTCAGAAAGGGTCAAGGAGTGATCCCTGAGAGGAAACCGTGCTGCCTTAGCCTGAAGAAAGCGATTGTACAGATCTTTATGAGATTTAGCCCATTGCTCCTCAGTTTTGGAGTGGGCTGAGGAGAAGATTTTAGATTTGTCGGCTTTAGACAGAGGAGTATAGGGAAGAATGACATCTAAGTGGTCAGAGAGGTTAAGAAAAGGAAGATTGTGAAGAGTGGCAAAGACAACCTTTTGAAGATATTCTTTGTACAGAGAGGAATGCTTGTGGGTGACTGTAAGAGAAAACCACAAGGGAGGGTAAAGAGGAGAGGCGGAGGAAGAAAGCTTCGTTTCTTGGAGACAGTACTGGAGGAGTCTGTCTTGGAAAGGTGGTCGCCTACCTTTAGCACAGACCTAAGGATAACCTCTTCAAACTCATCCTTAATTTTATCAAGAAAGGGAGAGTCGATTTGGACATTCTTAGGAATAATAGTGATAAAGGAGGGAGGAGCAGGGGGGTTGAGAAAGGCATCAGAATTGAAAGATCCTACTTCTGGAAATGAAGATGTACCAGAAGAGGATGAGGCTCCAGCTGAGGATGCTGGAGGGGCCTCAAATTCTTGAACAGAAGAAGGATGAGAAGTAGAAGAAACAGGAGAAGATGAGATAGGATGAGGAGAAAAGGTGTGGGAGAGGAAATGGGCCTGGATCTGGGCTTTTTGAAGGGAGGAGGAGCAGGTGGAGCTGTGGAGTTAGTGGGTGGAGAAGGAGGAATGGGAGTGTTGGTAGAAGTGGGAGGATCAATGGGTGGAGGATCTAATACCACTTCTTCAGGCAAGGAAGACAAGGAGTCCAACACTGCCGGCCCTGGTGGCCCTGACTCCATCACAACTGGCCCTGATGGCCCTGAATCTATAGCTTGCCCTGATGGCCCTGACTCTTTAGCTGGCCCTGATGGCCCTGACTCTGTAGCTGGCCCTTCTGCTGGGGCTTCTGCTGCTGCAGCTGCTGACTGCCCGGAGGGCTCAGGTACACTTGAGTGAGGCTCCTGAGCTGCTGGAGGAGCAGGAGCTTGAGTTCCAACAGCCTGAAGGATGTCAGATAGCATATTTTTCATGGTCCCCATTTCCTGATGGAACCATGTCATGGCAGAGCGAATCTGAACTAATTCCTTGCGGGCTGAAGCTTGGCTTAGAAAGATGGAGTTCACATCAGACTGAAGTGAGCAAAGCAGCTCACCCTGAGCATCCAACCTCTCAATCACAGGTTTTAAATTGATGACAATCTTTTGCTTGACCTGTCTTTCAAATGGTGCATCAGCTAAAGGGGTACTTCAGGAGCTATATCTTTCTCTTTGCCCTTTGTAGCTGGAGGAGGTGGATTATTGTCCTCATCAGAGCTTGATGAACTAGCTGTCTCCCCTTCTCTGGCATCCAAATTTTCAGACTCTCTCTGGTCTTCCTCCTGATCGCTGGTGGCTGGAGGTGCAACATCTGGTGTCTCTTGGGATTGCTCCCCCTCAAGTGGAGCATCTTCTGCAATGGCACCAGTCTCCCCCTGACAGGGAGCATCCATTTCCATCGAATTATCCTGAGGAATTTGCTGCTCTTCTTCCACTAGTCCTTCTTCAAAGATGTGGCCTGATGCCACAGACTGCTCCATAACAGGCAAGATATCTTCTGGAAGAATGTCCTCAATTCTTCTTTCAGCAGGTGGCACAACTGGATCTGCTGCAGCTGGCCTGTCTTCTTCTGCCCTCACTGCTGTTGCTGCCTCTGATTGATTTCTGGCCATAGATGGCCCTTCCTGCTCTGTTTCTACAAAGACTGGAACAGAACCTGATTCCGGTGGCAGTTCGGGCATCACAGAATCTGCCTCTAACTGGGCTTGAGCAACTGAAGGCTCACCAATGAGACCTTCACCTTCTGCAACTGAGGCCTTGAACCAGACCCCATTGACTATTGAAAAGCCGCTCTTCTTTAAGTTTCTGGACCTGATAGCTTGGCCCATCTTCTCCACAACTGCCCCTGAGACATCTACACCGAAGTGTCTGAAGATTCTGGTGAGTAAATGGGCATAGGGAAGGGACACATTCAACTTGCTTTTAGTGTCCCAAATCTGCTCCCTGGCAAATTTCATTCTCTCCATCATCACTGCGGCCATATTGATTTCCTCATTTTTAATGGCCCAGTACATCAGATCGGAGTCAGCCTTAGTGCAAGCGGAGAAGGTTGCACTTCGGGGAACCAAAATCTGACAAACGATAAAGTGAAGGAGGCGGTTGAAGGCACTTAACTGATTGATATCTAGCTTGCCATCCCTCATCTTGAACCCTGGCCCAACAATCCCCAAACCCTTTTCTTGGGTGTCTACAGAATGAATTCCACTGAAGCCCGATATGCTTACTCCAAATAGCATCCTAAGCAATTCCTGGTCGATTCTGATTACGGTGCCCTTGACTGAAGAAACGAGGGCCCCATCTTCTTCTGTTCTTAAGCATACAAAGAACGCCTTTACCAGGTCCGGATAACTTACCTCTGAGCAAGTGGTAAGCCCTTTCCACTTCATCTGGTCGATCTTCTCAATGATGCTGCTCATTCCATTCTTCTGCAGATCTGAAACATCTACTTCCTTGTGACCACAGAGCTTTGTCTTCACAAAGGTGAAACGCTCCTCCTGCGCTGGGGAGAGGTATTCGGCGCTGTAGCCACCCACACTTCCGGCAATAGCTGGTGCGGCCATGGATTCAGGTGGGAGAAGGTTTGAAGGGTTGAAGAGAAGGGTGATGAGAAGAAACCCTCAAACGATTTCGCGGGGAGGAGATGGAAGCTTCAAATTTGCAGAGGGTAGAGGCAAGAGTCGCTAGGGCATCGGCTCATGCGTCGGGACGAAAGGGGGAAAAAAGTGAATGAGGAAGAGGAATCGTTAACGTATCGATTTAAAGAATATAAATGCTCCAAAAGGTGAGGCGTCAGAAAACGACAGGCGAGGTTGACCGCCTTGAAGGACTATGACTTATCGGACGGAACGCTTAAACTGAGACTTTTGAATTGATTTTGACACAGAAGGAGAGAGAGAGAACCTTCTTAAATTCTGAGAATTTTTATACCAGCTTTAAATGAAGATCTTTTCACAAAATACACATGCCTAACTCCCTTCTAAGAGATGTAAATCTCTCTTCAGGTAAGGCCTTTGTGAAAATATCTGCTAGCTGATTATTTGTATCAATAAACGATATTTCAATATTGCCATTTGCTACATGATCACGAATAAAATGGTATCTGACCTCAATATGTTTGGTCCTGGAGTGCTGAATTGGATTTTTGGTGAGGTTGATAGCGCTGGTGTTGTCACATAGCAGAGGAATTTTCTTGACTTTGAGTCCGAAATCCTCAAGTTGTTGCTTTATCCATAAGAGTTGTGTACAGCAACTTCCAGCAGCTACGTACTCGGCTTCAGCTGTAGATAGTGCTACTGAATTTTGTTTCCTTGAGGACCATGAGATTAAACACCCTGCAAGAAATTGACAGCATCCACTGGTGCTTTTTCTATCTACCTTGCATCCAGCATAATCCGCATCAGAATATCCTACTAATTTTACATCACAGGAGTTTGGATACCATAGTCCTAGATCATGAGTCCTGGCTAAGTATCTGAAAATCCTTTTGACAGAAATTAAATGTGATTCTCTAGGGTCGGCTTGATATCTAGCACACATGCATACACTAAATAATATATCAGGTCTACTTGCGGTTAGATAAAGTAATGAACCTATCATACCTCTGTAGATCTTTTGATCTACCTTCTTACCATCCTTGTCATTGTCCATCCTTGTTGATGTACTCATTGGTGTTGACAGAGGCTTGGTGTTTTCAAATCCAAATTTCTTTAGCAGTTCTCTGGTGTACTTTGCTTGACAGATGTGAGTTCCTTCCTTTCCTTGTTTGATTTGAAGTCCAAGGAAGTAGTTGAGCTCTCCCATCATACTCATCTCAAATTCTCCCTGCATTAGCTTTTCAAAATACTTGCACAAGGATTCATCAGTAGATCCAAAGATGATGTCATCTACATAAATTTGAACCAACAGTATATTTTTGGCTTTTGTTTTTATAAAAAGAGTGCTATCTACTTGACCTCTATTGAAACCATGTTTTGTGAGAAAAGAACTAAGTCTTTCATACCAGGCTCTAGGTGCTTGTTTTAAACCATATAGAGCCTTATGCAACTTAAAAACATGATTTGGAAAGTCTGTATCATCAAAACCCGGCGGTTGTTCCACATAAACTTCTTCTTTTATAAAACCGTTTAGAAATGCAGATTTAACATCCATTTGAAATAACTTTAAATCTAATGCAGAAGCATAAGCAAGTAACATTCTAATAGCCTCAAGTCTAGCCACTGGTGCATAGGTTTCATCAAAATCTATGCCTTCCTCTTGACAATAGCCTTGAGCCACCAGTCTGGCCTTGTTTCTTAGAATTACACCAGATTCATCCAATTTGTTTCTGAACACCCATTTAGTGCCGATCACAGGATGGTCTGATGGTCTAGGAACAAGTGACCATACTTGGTTTCTCTTGAACTGATTTAATTCATCTTGCATTGCTATTATCCAAGATTCGTCAGTTAGGGCTTCATTGACTGTCTTAGGCTCTAATTGAGAGACAAAAGCAAGGTAATCACAAGGAATCAAGTTACCTCTTGTTCTTACCCCTACCGATGGATCACCAATAATGTTTTCAGGTGGGTGATCTTTCTTGTATCTCCATTCCTTTGGAAGAGTTTCATGAGAAATTTCTTCTTGTTGCATTTCTTCCAGAGGCGGATCATCCTTATCTTCAAGTGATGTGTCTTTCAGTTTATTGGACAGTTCATCTGCGTCATCATTATCACTCTCTACTTCCTTTCTCAAGGAGGGATTAGTTTCATCAAAAATAATGTGTACAGACTGTTCAATCAATAAGGTACGTTTATTAAACACTCTATAGCCTTTGGGTTTAGAGGCGTACCCCATGAAGATGCCTTCATCTGATTTGGCATCCAACTTACCAATATCCCTTTTTCCGTTGTTGTGAATAAAGCAAGGACATCCAAAGGTTCTGAAATGGCTGATCTTTGGTTTCTTCCCTTTAAACAGCTCATATGCAGTCTTCTTCAGGATTGGCCTGATCATGACTCTGTTGATAATGTAGCTGGCTGTGTTGACTGCTTCTGCCCAGAAATATCTTGGTAACTCATATTCACAAAGCATAGTTCTTGCCATATCCAAGAGAGTTCGGTTCTTCCTTTCGGCTATACCATTTTGCTGCGGTGTCCTTGGTGCTGAGAAATTGTGCTGAATTCCTTGATCATCACAGAATCTAGCAAACTTTTCATTTTGGAACTCACCACCATGATCAGATCGAATGGATACTATGCTGAACTTCTGATCTTTCTGGACTTTTCTGCTGAAACTAACAAAATTATCAAAAGTGTCATTTTTATGTTCTAAGAAAGATACCCATGTGAATCTTGAGTAGTCATCTACTATAACAAATCCAAAGTTCTTTCCTCCAAGACTGGTAGTTCTCATTGGCCCAAATAGATCCATATGTAGGAGCTCTAAGGGTTTTGAGGTGGTCACCACCGTCTTTGACTTGAAGGAACTCTTTGTGTGCTTTCCCTTAGCACAAGGTCTGCAAACACTTTCTAATTTACCATTGATTTTAGGTAGACCTTCCACAAGGTTCCTCTTTCTGAGCTTGCTCAATCCATCCAAGCTGCAGTGGCCTAGCCTTCTGTGCCACAGATCAGTTGATTTGTCTTTGCTGGCTGCCAGACACACATTTTGCTCTTTGAGTTCTTCAAGGTAGAGCACGTACAGATTCTTTTCTCTATTTGCTTCAAAGATGACTGCTCCATCCTTTAGTATGCTACATTTTGACTCTTGAAATTTGATTTGATGTCCTCTATCACACAGCTGACTAATACTTATGAGGTTGTGCTTTAAACCTTTGACTAACAGCACATCTTCTATGACTGTTTTTCCTTTGCTGTTTACTGATCCACTGCCTACTACAGTTCCTTTTCCATTATCCCCATAAGTGACTGTTCCTTCTTCATCTTGGAGATGGGAGAAAAGCTTCAGGTTTCCTGTCATGTGCCTTGAGCATCCACTATCCAAATACCATTTGGATGCTCGAGGATTAACCTGAGATAAAGACATCAAGATTTAGGTACCCAAGTTCTTTTGGGTCCTGATGGGTCAGTATCATTACTTTTACTTTTTATTATCCACTTCTTATGTCTTGTTGGACAAGTGAATTTTAAATGTCCTAGCTTGTTACAGTGACTACAGCATGATGTTATTGTTACTCTTTCTATGTACTTAAAATTCGCTTTATATGCTACATCTTGTTCTGGAGTGAACTTAGGAGTTGGATATTTTTCTGGATAGATTATTTCTTCTTCATTTACTGGAGGTATGTAACCTAAACCTCGTTTATTCTTACCAGATCTTCTAGCACCTTTTAATAATAAGGAATTCTTTCCATTTGTAAACTTTTCTAAGGTGCTTGCTAGTGTATTGTTTTCTTCATTTAATTCATTTACCGTTTTTCTTAAATCATCTGAGCTTTCCTGTTTTTCTAGGTCAATGATTTGTCTGTTCTTGTCTTTTAAGTTTTCACATAATAGTTCATTTCTTCTCTTAAGCTCCATTATTTGTTTTTCTAGTTCTTCATTTTCAGATTTTAAATCTGAGTTGGTATTTTCGAGACAGGTGATATTTTTCTTGCTTAGCTTAAGTAGTTTAGACACTTCTTTATACTTATCGTAGAGTTCATTAAATGCACTTTCCAAATTGTCCGAATCTGAGTCATTACAGGAATCGAAAGAGGAATCAGATGTTACCTTATCCTCGGTATTTGCCATAAGAGCCAGGTTGGCTTCTTCTTCTTCACTGCTGGAGCTTGACTCACTGTCTGAGTCGCTGCTGTTTTCCCATGCAGCTGCCATGGCTTTCTTTTTGAATCTTCTGAACTTCTTGGAGCTGTCCTTCTTCTTGTGATCATTTTTCTTTAGCATTGGACAGTCTGCCTTGATATGTCCAGGTTTCTTGCATTCATAGCAAAGTGGCTCATTCCTCTTCTGATCTTTTCCATCTGGTCTCTTGAGATCTTTGTTTTTCTTGAAGTACCTCCTACCAGACTGGAACTTCTTCTTCTTGGCCAAGATTCTCTGCAATCTTCTTGAGAGCATGGCTTCTTCATCATCACTATCTTTGCTATCTTCACTGTTATCTAAGGATTCTTCTGATGAGTCCCCATTAGCTTTAAGCGCATTTGACTGCTTCTTTCTACTGGAGGATTCTCCTAGTCTTTCCATGTTTATTTCATGGGCCATGAGAGACCCGATGAGTTTTTCTACTGACATTCTCTTAAGATCATTAGCTTCTTCGATAGCTGTGACTTTTGCCGTCCATGAAGATGGCAAGGATCTGAGAATCTTCCTTACCATATCTGCAATCTCATATGACTTTCCTAGACTTGCTAGGCCATTAGTGATGTCAGTAAATCTACTAAACATTTGGGTAATAGACTCACCTGTTTGCATTTGAAATCTTTCATACTGAGTGACAAGAATGTCGATTCTTGTCTCCTTTACTTTGTCTGTACCTTCATATGTAATCCTTAACTTTTCCCACATTTCCATGGAGGATTTGCATGCTGAAACTCTGTTGAACTCCTTCTTGCTTAGAGCACAACATAGAATGCTCTTAGCTTTACAGTTCAAGGAGATTTTCTTTCTATCTTCATCTGTCCATTGTGCTTTCTCATTTGTGACGACCAGATCACCTTCTTCCACTATTGACCAGATTTGATAATCGTGGCCTTGTAGAAAGTATTCCATCCTGGTCTTCCAATACGTATAATCTTCACCGTCGAACAAAGGAGGTCTGTTGACAGACTGACCTTCGAAGTGACCTTGGGCTGCCATGGATCTTTACTCTTCAGATCGTTGGATCTTGTTCTTTGTCGAAGAGACTCGCTCTGATACCACTTGTTGCCCGGTTGGCTAACCCAGAGGGGGGGGTGAATGGGTCTTTAAAGTAATCCTAGCTGATAAAAATCTGAACTCAGAACAAACATAAAGAGTTCTTGAAAGGGATTAGTAATGGTTAGTAAAAACAACAATCACACAAAGAAGACAATCACACAACACAGAAATTTATCCTGGTTCGGATCTCCTCTCCTTAGGAGTCCTACGTCCAGTCCCTGAGCAACCCTCAGGATTTCACTAACTAGGGTACAGTCCCCCTATGGACAAACAACAACCACCCAGCTCAGCTGGTCTTCCTTCACCCCTGAAGGGAACACAACACCCTGGTACCACCAGGTCTTCCTTTACTCCTGAAGGGAAAAACACCACCCTGGAAACCACCAGGTCTTCCTTCACACACGAGGGAATAACACAGGAAATTCTTGAAAGAAAAAGACTAGCCCCTAGATCAAGCTTTTACAAAAACTCAATCTGAAGCTACAAGCACTGAGAGTCGAAGATCTACACAGAGTGCACTCTCTCAGAACTAAACTAGCTCTTCCTTTTGTTTTCTTCACACAGCACAGGGAGCTAAGAGCGAAGATGAAAAGAGTGAATTTTTGGCTCTAGAGAACTTTCGAAGACGTGAAAGCTGCAGAGATCTAGCCGCCCTTGAATCAAATTGACTCGATGTTGTCTTCAGAGCTTCATCTTGTATTTGTATCTCTAATTTGAATAAGGACAAGGAGATGACCGTTGTCTCACGCTTTGGTGTACGTTAGACTGAAGGATTTGAGGAAGCTTCCTGTCAGCAGTCTTTTGTTCTTTGGAACACGCAAAGTGATAAGATCTTCTGAGTTTGCTTGTAGTTCTTTCTGTGTCCAGTGTTGTAGGATATTACATCCTTAAGGTTCTACAAGGTTGAGCTTTAATGGTAGACAGCTATACTATCTCCAGATATCAATCAACGTCAGAGCAGATAGACGCAAATATAGTAATAACACTTTATCGTTCTAAAAGATGCATGCAGAGAATACACGAGAATGGAAGATATGTTCTGTGTCCATGCAGAGATACGTTCAGTCTTTATTAAATGCATGGCAGTCAAACAGACGAGATGCGACTTTGACTATTCAACGTAGCTTAAATCAAGGAAAAAACATTTAATTAATGGAAACATGACTTATGCAGTCGTTGTGAAAATCTGATAGAATCGTTATTATCGAGTTGCTGTAGACTGATAAGAAGTCGTTATGATAACTTATGAAATCGTTACCACAACCAAGTCGTTCTATAACAGATGATAAAGGAGATCGTTATGAAACATGGCAGGTCGTTGTAGCTTTCAAAAGAAATCGTTATGACTTAACAAGTCATTAAAACTTTCTAAAGAAATCGTTATGATGACTTACAGAATCGTTATAATGAGCAAATCGTTATAACTCCTGAGGAAGTCGTTACGATAACTTACAGAGTGTTATAATGAGCAAGTCGTTATAACTTCTGAAGAAGTCGTTACGATAACTTACAGAGTCGTTATAATGAGCAAGTCGTTATAACTTCTGAAGAAGTCGTTACGATAACTTACAGAGTCGTTATAATGAGCAAGTCGTTATAACTTCTGAAGAAGTCGTTACGATAACTTACAGAGTCGTTATAATGAGCAAGTCGTTATAACTTCTGAAGAAGTCGTTACGATAACTTACAGAGTCGTTATAATGAGCAAGTCGTTATAACTTCTGAAGAAGTCGTTACGATAACTTACAGAGTTGTTATAATGAGCAAGTCATTATAACTTCTGAAGAAGTCGTTACGATAACTTACAGAGTCGTTATAACTTCGACTTGTTTAACACAGCAAGGTTATTCAATCTTTCAAGTAAATCGTTGTTCTGGTGAGGAAATCGTTATAGACAATGAAGGAATTATTATGGCTCTTCTAAAAAAAAAGATGTATGGAAGACTTACCACAAATGCTTGACTTTCTTTGGGTAATTCCTGTGCTTATGGCTAGATAAACGAGGTTAGAAAAACTTTTGACAGTGTTTTGTTTATCACCAAAATAGGCAAGTACTTAAATGAAAAGGACATGGGGATGGACTGTTCATCAGTTTACGAAGCTCTCAAATGTATCATCTTTGTGCTCCAAGAAGGAAATCCAAGTAAATCTGGAATAAACATCAACAATCACAAAACCAAAATTCTTTCCTCCAAGACTGGTAGTTCTCATTGGCCCAAATAAATCCATATGAAGGAGTTCTAAGGGTTTTGAGGTTGTCACCACAGTCTTTGACTTGAAGGAACTCTTAACATGCTTTCCTTTGGCACAAGATCTGCAGATGCCATCTAATTTTGTGCTGACCTTAGGCAGACCTTCCACAAGATTTTTCTTTAACAATTTTCTCATACCATCGATGCTGCAATGTCCCAGTCTTCTGTGCCATAGTTCAGTTGATTGATCCTTGTTTGTTGCCAAACAGACATCTTGATCTTTGAGTTCTTCAAGATGAAGTGCATACAAGTTCTTCTCTCTATTGGCTTTGAAAATTACTGCTCCATCCTTCAATATGCTGCACTTTGACTCTTGAACTTGAATCTAATGACCTCTGTCACAAAGCTGGCTGATGCTGATGAGATTGTGCTTCAGCCCTTTGACAAGCAATACATCTTCAATGACTATCATTCCTTTGTTGCTCATAGAACCACTGCCAATCACTGCGCCTTTCCCATTGTCTCCATAGGTAACTATTCCTTCTTCAGCTTGTAGATGGGTGAATAGCTTCCGATTCCCTAACATGTGCCTTGAGCACCCACTGTCCAAATACCATTTGGATGCTCGAGTGTTACCCTGAAATAAAATCATTAAGTTTTAGGTACCCAAATTCTTTTGGGTCATGAGGGGTTAGTATTATCAACTTTTCCTTTTATTATCCATTTCTTATGTCTTGTTGGACATGTTGCTTTTATGTGACCTAACTTATTGCAATGACTGCAACAAGAAGTTTTTGTTACTTTTTCAATATATTTGAAATTGGCTTTATATGATATGTCTTGTTCAGGTACAAATTTTGGAGTCGGGTATATTTTAGGATAGACTATGGTTTCTTCATTATCTGGAGGTGTATATCCTAATCCATGTTTTCTCTTTCCTGATCTTCTAGCACCTTTTAATATAAAGGGGTTTTTACCATTTGTAAATTTTTCCAATGTGCTAGATAACTTAGTATTTTCTTCTGTTAGTATCTTAATTTCCGTTTTCAGTTCATCTGAGCTTGCTTGTTTTTCAAGTTTAATTATTCGTTCATTCTTAGCTTTTAGATCCTCACATAGTAATTCATTTCTTCTTTTAAGTTCAGTTATTTGTTTTTCTAATTCCTCATTTTCTGTTTTCAGATCTGAGTTAGTGTTTTCTAGACAAGCACTATTTTTCTTACTTGCTTTTAACAGTTTAGTTACTTCTTTATATTTATCATACAATTCATTGAATACTTCCTCTAAATTGTTTGAATCAGAATCATTGTAGGAATCAAATGAAGAATAAGAAGTTACCTTATCCTTGGTGTTTGCCATAAAAGCCAAGTTGGCTTCCTCTTCATCATTGGTTGAGCTTGACTCACTATCTGAGTCGCTGCTCTCACTGTTGTCCAGTGATTCTTCTGACAATTCTTCTTCAGCTTTGAGCGCATTTGACTGCTTCTTTCTGCTGGAGGATTCTCCTAATCTCTCCATATTTATCTCATGGGCCATAAGGGACCCAATGAGCTTTTCCAAAGACATTCTCTTTAGATCATTAGCATCTTCAATGGCTGTAACTTTGGGAGTCCATGAAGATGGTAGGGATCTAAGAATTTTCCTCCCCATGTCTCCCATTTTATAGGTCTTTCCTAGTCCAGCTAACCCATTTGTGATATCTGTAAATGTAGCAACCTAAATTTTGAGAAAAATAAAAATTTAAATAATAAATTAAAAACTCAGCTAAAGGGATATTCAATGAAAAGAGCATTAAATAAAACCCATTAAATAGAAAAGATTAATGAGATTTGCTTAATGGATCCTCTAGAACTTATTGGGTCAAAATATGAATTTAAAAAGGGAGAATAATAAGAAAATATCCTAAATTCGGAGTTTAATTATCTCCTAATTGGAAAGAGGTTATTAAAGCAATAAAAGTGGCAATTAGAGTTGGAATTGGATTCCTAAACCTACCCCATATAGTCTAGCACGAATTTAGATACTATCCTAACCCAATTAGAGGTTGGAAAGCAAGAGAGGAAAGGTGGAGTTAGGAAAACCCGTAATTAAGAGGAATTTGAGTAGTAGTAGGAATATGAACTTTTATTTATATAAATACACCTCTTAAACCCTCATGGCCAGCCCTAGCTCGGGCAAAGGGGTTCTTGGATGTGGAGAAGAGGCCAAGGAGGAGGAGAAATCGAGGAGAGGTACATCCATCAAACTTCTTCCTTCATTCTTGGAGTTCTAAGCCCTAGAAGATAAATCGAGTCAAAGGTACGCATTCTTACAAGCAAAACCAAATCAAATCCGTCTATAGGTAGTTCCAATCACCAGGAACAATAGCCCTCTTGTTTCATAATTTTTCATCGAGCCAATCTTTTGTTCTTGATTTTAGAAGTTCTGCAAATATGATAATCCCGAGTCATCATGTTGGAATCATATCTCCATGTACACTTGATCCCATGCTACGAAATTTTTATTGTAGACACTTCATGTTGTTAGGGATCTTTTGCCCCTAAAAGCTCTAATTTTTGTTGAGCATGTTGCTCGAATTAAATCAATCTTGCTCTGTGTATCATGTTCTGTGTTACTCATTATTATTCATGCTCAAACCATGTTCAAACCATGCTCTCTCTCTAATTCCTATTTACTGGAAGTACTGTCGCATGTCTAGTTTCATTTGCCCCTGGTTTCATGATTTTTCATCGTGTATACAATTAGTTATGATTTTATGAACGACCCTATATCAAAATCTGATATTTTGGACCGCAATCCAAGACAGAGCAGAACTCTGTCAGACTCAGTCCACGGACCTGAGAACGCGACGGCCCGATAGGTCGCGTTCTCAAGCCCGTCGCGACGCCTCTTCTTGTCGCCTTCTGAACGCGACAAGAGACCCCGTCGCGTTCTGGCCGCCTGAGCAGACAACCATGTCGCGACCTGTATAGGACCCTGTCGCGTTCCATCATGACCCTATCGTGACCCTTACATGGGTACGCCTTTTTAACAGTCATATATGCAGTAAAAATATGTAAGGCCTCGAATTTTTCTTTTTCCCACTTATATTTTATGTATATGATGTTTGCTCATTCTGCACAAACGGCGTGCATGAAAATTGTGCATATTATATTTCTATTCGCATGTGTATATACGGGGATGTATATTACTACCATGAATACAAGTAATTGGCCAATTTTGTATAAGTTTTCTATTTAAATATTATACATGTACAATCTAAATATTGAAGAATATCCTATACTACCTATTTCATGGATATTGTATGAGAGTGTATGAAGTGCATATGTGTATGTACATATGTATGTTATCTTATACGTGTGATAATTGTATACCTAATTCTACATACATAACACCTTGGTATACTTATGTATGCATGCGTGTGTTTAGTTGTAAACGTTGTTCATTTGTATGGTGTAGTTAATGTGTACATTGTACTTTGTACATTGCATGTACATATGGAGTTCAAGTATGGTAGGTGTATTTAGTAATGTGTATCGAAATTCTATATTCCTCATGAATGACATGCATGTATTCTTAGGAAATTTTGGGTGAGAATAGGCAATTAGCAAAATTGTGCATATTATGTATATTAAGAATTCCACGCAGATAGTATTTAAGTAATGTTGTGCAAGATTAATCTAGTTACCGGTGTGCATGTTGTATCTATCTATTTCATGCATAATGTACCTATGTATGTATGGGTATGATTAGCTGTAAAAATTGGATGTTTGCATGGTATAGCGGTCTATACGTTAAACTACATAGGTTTCATGTACATATATGTATGGATTAAGCATGGTTCTGCATGATTTTAAGTTCTAGCAAAAGGGTCAATTGACGTCAACATGGGTGGACGCCCATGAGGTGTCGGTGTCCTTATCGATGGACGCCAAGCCTTAAGTAGCCGTCCATATAGGTGGACGATTACTTCTCTGACCTGCATGCATTGCAGACCCCGAAATCCTGGAAGAAGGAAGCTCAGCCATTGGGGAGCTGTCCCCAACAGCTCTGAGCCTTTCCCATCACCTCTGCGGGAAGGAGAGACCCCTCTCCTTTAAAACCAAGCTCCTCTTGCACCAGAAAGAGCACTCTTGGGGCTCTTTGCAAAGAGGAGAGAAAACCCTAGTAAGCTGTGAGGAAGTGTGGACTTTGCCTACCTTGATCTGACGATTTGGAGCTTCATCCGACGTTCTATTGCAACTGGAGGCTAGAGGGGACCAAGGAGAAGGCTTCCCCACCACTGGTTTAGCATCTACATCGACCAAGAACCAGAGGAGTGGTGTTTTGGAGGCTTCTTGGGACTGCCCAAGGAGAGCTTCAACAGCAACATAGATCCCTTTGGAGGTTTTTAGAAAGGCAAGTAACCAACAGATCTCAATCCTATACATGTGCTCTAGGTCCCAGCATTTTTTCTGGATTTTTCCTCGTGTCCTGGATTCCCCCATTCTCCTTGTGTTTGGAGCTCGGGTCTGTGTTTTGCACAGACTTGAAATTGACGGCAAGATCCATTGCCGTCGAGATCTTAGCTTGGCGGCCAACGATATTGCCGTTAAAGTGTTATTAGCATCCAGACTATGCCGTTAAGCTCTTCAGGGTAGAACAGTGAGATGTTCTCCCTTATATATGATTAATTTCCGAAGTGTTTTCGAATGAGGATATCAGGTAATCATATATGTTATGTAAAATAGACCATGGGATGCATGTGATATTTTCTGTGCTTTTTGGTGAATGGCATGGATTGTTAAATTACCGAAATACATGTGAAAAAAATGGATTATGCATGTTCACTACTGTCTACATGATTCCCGAGGAATTAAATACCCTAGATTTTTCTATACCATGTGTATATGTATCAGTGCATGCCCTGAAATTTTGAGAATTTTTCCATGACTGTGAGATTTACTGAAATTTCTGTTTTGGAAATAGAAGACATGCGTAGGGTTTGTAAAATTTACAGTAAATTGTGTGTTGTGCAATAAATCAGGAGAAAATTTCTGTGATGGAGAGTGTGATAGGATCAGGGTTGTGAACTGTTAAATCTGATGTTCGTGTTATGTTCCATGTTAAATTGAATTATGAATAGCATGAAACTGAATGTTTTAATTTCTGTAAATGTAATATGATTCAGAAAAATATGAAAATTTGCATGTGCGATTATAAACCTGAAATATGTCTGTGGTTAAAATCTCATGTTATTTTGATGACAGTAAGTATTGTTATGGATTCTGAGTTCGATTCCTGGGGGGGGCTTACCTGATCTACATATAATCCTCGAGGTGTGTAGGTCCGGGGTTTTCCTGGTCAAGTGGGGTAAGGACAATACGGGTACACGGAAAGTAGGAGCTGCCAAGTCCTGACCTTGGAGTTCACGAACACCAATCCTTGAGTCCACAAAACCACACGGGGCGGGGTTTCCTCGTTAGCAAAAAAAAAAAGTATTGTTATGGATTTTTAATGAGAAAAACGACTATGTGAGCATGTTAATTGTGACTTGATGTGATTCAGTAAGTTTCAGTATGATTAAATCTATATTATGATTATTTGGCAGTTGCAACAGTGAGGTTAAAATCAGTAAATGATGACTTATGTGTGTGTGAATTATGTATGAGTGTGTGCATGGGATGTGAGAGAACAAGTGGTATAGGTGTGTAAAATGGTTAATGTGACAAGATAAACAAATATGCCCATAAGACACTGCCACCCTAGATGCTTGGAGTTGTACCGTAGTAATGCCCCTACGGGAAAGCTCAATGTGATATATGATACCCTAGAGAAGGGTCTTGATAAAGTGTTATACCCTGGCAAAGGGTCTTGTGAAATCCTGGAGGTGGACAAGTTCCACTGGTAATGGTGGGAAGGGCTTTCCCCAGTTTCTGCAGGAACTAAGACTTATCACTATGCCGGTGATTAAGTATGTGAATGTGAATGTGTGTGTCATGTGATCGTCTAGGTGGTGGTTTGGGCTGTGTCTTGGCATTATGTGAAAATGAGCATAAGTGTGATGTGAAAAGTGATATGTGTTCATAGCACAAGGTATGTGCGAGATATGTGTAAATGTGGCACATGTTATGTGCAAAAGTGAAATGATAAGGAATATGTGAATGTGAAAGAGGAAATAATGGGAAATGTGTATAAGTATTGTGTGATAGAACAAAAGTGAGTGTATGTGAAAACCAAGGTTAATCATATGGTTGTATGTAATGAGAAGATAGTATAAGTGTAAATGACAATAGTGTTAATTGATATTTGTTTATTGATGTGTATAAATGTGTGTGTGCATGTGTTGATGTATTAATTGTCAAATGCTAGAAGTGATGTTACTATTAGTACTAAAATGTAAGTATATGCTTTCATATTCATGGAATTCGAATTATTGGAAGCACATGTGTTTAGTATTATGTTGTGTAGTTAAAAGTGATCCCTATGCAAAGGTAATATGAATGTGATAAAATTTGTACAAAATCAGCAAGCTAAATGTGAAGTAAATTGTTATGATTGCATACGAAGTGAATTAGAAATCATGCTAGGAGTGCTACCTATCTTGTATATGTATCAATGGTTTAGTTGTGCAAACTTTACAATGACTTGGGTAAGTATAGAAACGTGTGAGTGTATATTTTACTCGTGTTAAATGACACCATGATGTTAGTAATCTTGTGAGATTTTAGTTTTACATGTGTTAGGATAATTGTTTAATGAAATTCCCTGTGCAATTATTTAGGATTAGAGCGTGATCATGTATGATATTAACTGCTGAAATTTTATTGTGTTAATTGATAAAAAGCATGTATGTATTGAATCTTAAGTTACTTGCTGAGTCTATTGTGTAGACTCACTTTTGCTAAACATTTCAGGAAATTAGCAGCGGAGGAGCTAGCAGGATTTGAAGTGGAGTTGGACTAAGTGATCGAAGACTTGTAATCTACCTTTCATAGTATGTAATGCTACAATTGAAATTTGAATTTTGATCAAATGTACTTGGAGTTGGCTATGTATTTGGAAAACATCGCGCTTATGTTATCTCTTGTTGAACTATACAGACTGTGGTATGCGGATTTAAAAGTTGATGGAATAAGATTCGTTTAAATTCCGTTGCATTTATTCAATTCTATTTGTGTATATCTCAGCTCACTTGTTACTTGTTGGGGTATTCTCCCTTGTAGTAGCTTGCTCTCATCCGATGTGGGTTGGTATAACCGTACCGGGTGGAAGTGGGTCGTTGCAGAGATGGTATCAGAGCCTTTGGGTTGAGCTTATACATAAATAGCCATCAACTAAATCACATCTCTATGTCTTTGTAGTGGATAGCCAGATCCAAGGAATAATTAAGATAATACTAGAAAAGTGGTAAGATAAATACATGATAACATGTTAGGTAGAAGGATAAGTGGAGTTTAACTTGATGTTTATTTTGTAGCAATGGATAGAGGGGTTCGACGTTCGAGCTTACCTATTCGGGATGAAGAGTTAAGTAGGACTGACGGAGAGGAACATGAAGTACCAGCACCTCAAGGATCGCCTGCGCCACCCCCGCCACCGTTGGCTGATTATGGTACAGTCATGCAAGGGATTGTACAAGCAATACAGACTCAAGTGCAAACACAAGCGGCTCTTCAAACTTAGCTTCAAGCTCAGGTTCCAGCACCAGCTCAGTAGGACCGTGGTTTAGGAGGTGTATCAGTCATGGAGAGGTTCAAGAGGATGGCTCCACCCTCTTTTAAGGGGGAGAGTGAGCCGTTAGTTGCAGAAAGTTGGCTCAGGGAAATCGAAAAGATATTCAGCGCCATCAGTTGTGCAGAGAATGACAAGATCAGTCTGGCGGCATACATGCTTCAGGAACGAGTGGACGTGTGGTGGTCTTCTGTTCTTCGCACGTGGTTCGAGGGAGTGGAGCTAGAGGTTACTTGGGAAGATTTCATAAGGATGTTTCAGGCCAAGTATGTTCCTGATCATATACAGGACAAAATGGAGCAGGAATTCTTAGCATTGACTCAGGGATCGATGACAGTTTTGGAGTATGAGGCTAGATTTGCAGAGTTGTCTAAATATGCACCACACATAGTTGCCGATCAGAGGCACAAGGCAAGGAAGTTTATAATGGGGCTTAGACCATCAATGAGAGCCAGACTGGCGGCGTTTGACCTTAGAACTATGGATGTAGCTCTTAGCGCGGCGTGCAGACAAGAGAGTGAAATGGAGTTGTACTTGGCAGAGAAGAAAGCCCGATTAGAAATGTTACCAGAATCATTTCAACGGCAAAATAGGAAGATGAAGAAGCTCAGGAAAGGACAGCAACCAACTATGGTACCAATAGAATCAACCTTTCAGCCAGTAGTTTCGGCCGGCAACGAGAAGCCCGTATGTGTGCATTGTGGCAAGCGCCACGGAGGAGACGTATGCTGGACGAGGTTAGGAAGATGTCTCAAGTGTGGTAGCAAGAACCATCGGATTAAAGACTGTCCGAACCAGAAGAAGAGGTTTATTCCCCGAGATGTTCCAGTAGTAAGGAAGCCACCGGTAGGAATTTAGGCACCGGTCTAAGTGAATTAGAAGCGGCAATGATATGTCATCAAGGGTACGTGATTCGATCTTCGAGGACGAAGATCTCTTTTAAGGGGGAGAGGGTGTAAGGCCCCGAATTTTTCTTTTTCCCACTTATATTTTATGTATATGATGTTTGCTCGTTCTGCACAAATGGCGTGCATGAAAATTGTGCATATTATATTTCTAAATTTTGCATGTGTATATACGGGGATGTATATTACTACCATGAATACAAGTAATTGGCCAATTTTGTATAAGGTATCTATTTAAATATTATACATGTACAATCTAAATATTGAAGAATATCATATAATACCTATTTCATGGATATTGTGTGAGAGTGTATGAAGTGCATATGTGTATGTACATATGTATGTTATCTTATACGTGTGATAATTGTATACCTAATTCTACATACATAACACCTTGGTATACTTATGTATGCATGTGTGTGTTTAGTTGTAAACGTTGTTCATTTGTATGGTGTAGTTAATGTGTACATTGTACTTCGTACATTGCATGTACATATGGAGTTCAAGTATGGTAGGTGTATTTAGTAATGTGTATCGTAATTCTATATTCCTCATGAATGACATGCATATATTCTAAGGAAATTTTGGGTGAGAATAGACAATTAGCTAAATTGTGCATATTGTGTATATTAAGAATTCCACGCATATAGTATTTAAGTAATGTTGTGCAAGATTAATCTAGTTACTGGTGTGCATGTTGTATCTATCAATTTCATGCATAATGTACCTATGTATGTATGGGTATGACTAGCTGTAAAAATTGGATGTTTGCATGGTATAGCGGTGTATACGTTATACTACATAGGTTTCATGTACATATATGTATGGATTAATCATGGTTCTGCATGATTTTAAGTTCTGGCAAAAGGGCCAATTGGCGTCAACATGGGTGGATGCCCATGAGGTGTCGGCGTCCTTATCGATGGACGCCAAGCCTTAATTAGCCGTCCATATAGGTGGACATTTACTTCTCTGACCTGCATGCATTGCAGACCCCGAAATCCTGGAAGAAGGAAGCTCAGCCATTGGGGAGCTGTCCCCAACGGCTCTGAGCCTTTCCCATCACCTCTGCGGGAAGGAGAGACACCTCTCCTTTAAAACCAAGCTCCTTCTGCACCAGAAAGAGCTCTCTTGGGGCTCTTTGCAAAGAGGAGAGAAAACCCTAGCAAGCTGTGAGGAAGTGTGGACTTTGCCTGCCTTGATCTAACGATTTGGAGCTTCATCCGACGTTCTATTGCAACTGGAGGCTAGAGGGGACCAAGGAGAAGGCTTCCCCACCACTGGTTTAGCATCTACATCGACCAAGAACCCGGAGGAGTGGTGTTTTGGAGGCTTCTTGGGACTGCCCAAGGAGAGCTTCAACAGCAACATAGATCCCTTTGGAGGTTTTTAGAAAGGCAAGTAACATACAGATCTCAATCCTATACATGTGCCCTAGGTCCCAGCATTTTTTCTGGATTTTTCCTCGCGTCCTGGATTCCCTCATTCTCCTTGTGTTTGGAGCTCGGGTCTGTGTTTTGCACAGACTTGAAGTTGACGTCATGATCCATTGCCGTCGAGATCTTAGCTTGGCGGCCAACGATATTGCCGTTAAAGTGTTATTAGCGTCCAGACTATGCCGTTAAGCTCTTCAGGGTAGAACAGTGAGCTGTTCTCCCTTATATATGATTAATTTCTGAAGTGTTTTCGAATGAGGATATAAGGTAATCATATATGTTATGTAAAATAGACCATGGGATGCATGTGATATTTTTTGTGCTTTTTGGTGAATGGCATGGATTGTTAAATTACTGAACTACATGTGAAAAAAATGGATTATGCATGTTCACTAGTATCTACTTGATTCCTGAGGAATTAAATACCCTAGATTTTTCTATACCATGTGTATATGTATCAGTCCATGCCCTGAAATTTTGAGAATTTTTCCATGACTGTGAGATTTACTGAAATTTCTGTTTTGGAAATAGAAGACATGCGTAGGGTTTTTAAAATTTACAGTAAATTGTGTGTTGTGCAATAAATCAGGAGAAAATTTCTGTGATGGCGAGTATGATAGGATCAGGGTTGTGAACTGTTAAATCTGATGTTCATGTTATGTTCCATGTTAAATTGAATTATGAATAGCATGAAACTGAATGTTTTAATTTCTGTAAATGTAATATGATTCAGAAAAATCTGAAAATTTGCATGTGCGATTATAAACCTAAAATTTGTCTGTGGTTAAAATCTCATGTTATTTTGATGACAGTAAGTATTGTTATGGATTTTTAATGAGAAAAACGACTATGTGAGCATGTTAATTGTGACTTGATGTGATTCAGTAAGTTTCAGTATGATTAAATCTATATTATGATTATTTGGCAGTTGCAATAGTGAGGTTAAAATTAGTAAATGAGGACTTATGTGTGTGTGAATTATGTATGAGTGTGTGCATGGGATGTGAGAGAACAAGTGGTATAGGTGTGTAAAATGGTTAATGTGACAAGATAAACAAATATGCCCATAAGACACTGCCACCCTAGATGCTTGGAGTTGTACCGTAGTAATGTCCCTACGGGAAAGCTCAATGTGATATATGATACCCTAGAGAAGGGTCTTGATAAAGTGTTATACCCTGACAAAGGGTCTTGTGAAATCCTGGAGGTGGACATGTTCCACTGGTAATGGTGGGAAGGGCTTTCCCCAGTTTCTGCAGAAACTAAGACTTATCACTATGCCGGTGCTTAAGTATGTGAATGTGAATGTTGTGTCATGTGATCGCCTACGTGGTGGTTTGGGCTGTGTCTTGGCATTATGTGAAAATGAGCATAAGTGTGATGTGAAAAGTGATATGTGTTCATAGCACAAGGTATGTGCGCGATATGTGTAAATGTGGCACATGTTATGTGCAAAAGTGAAATGATAAGGAATATGTGAATGTGAAAGAGGAAATAATGGGAAATGTGTATAAGTATTGTGTGATAGAACAAAAGTGAGTGTATGTGAAAGCCAAGGTTAATTATATGGTTGTATGTAATGAGAAGATAGTATAAGTGTAAATGACAATAGTGTTAATTGATATTTGTTTATTGATGTGTATAAATGTGTGTGTGCATGTGTTGATGTATTAATTGTCAAATGCTAGAAGTGATGTTACTATTAGTACTAAAATGTAAGTATATGCTTTCATATTCATGGAATTCGAATTATTGGAAGCACATGTGTTTAGTATTATGTTGTGTAGTTAAAAGTGATCCCTATGCAAAGGTAATATGAATGTGATGAAATTTGTACAAAATCAGCAAGCTAAATGTGAAGTAAACTGTTATGATTGCATACAAAGTGAGTTAGAAATTATGCTAGGAGTGCTACCTATCTTGTATATGTATCAATGGTTTAGTTGTGCAAACTTTACAATGACTTGGGTAAGTATAGAAACGTGTGAGTGTATATTTTACTCGTGTTAAATGACACCATGATGTTAGTAATCTTGTGAGATTTTAGTTTTACATGTGTTAGGATAATTGTTTAATGAAATTCCCTGTGCAATTATTTAGGATTAGAGCGTGATCATGTATGATATTAACTGCTGAAATTTTATTGTGTTAATTGATAAAAAGCATGTATGTATTGAATCTTAAGTTACTTGCTGAGTCTATTGTGTAGACTCACTTTTGCTAAACATTTCAGGAAATTAGCAGCGGAGGAGCTAGCAGGATTTGAAGTGGTGTTGGACTAAGTGATCGAAGACTTGTAATCTACCTTTCATAGTATGTAATGCTACAATTGAAATTTGAATTTTGATCAAATGTATCTGGAGTCGGCTATGTATTTGGAAAACATCGCGCTTATGTTATCTCTTGTTGAACTATACAGACTGTGGTATGTGGATTTAAAAGTTGATGGAATAAGATTCGTTTAAATTCCGTTGCATTTATTCAATTCTATTTGTGTATATCTCAGCTCACTTGTTACTTGTTGGAGTATTCTCCCCTATAGCGGCTTGCTCTCATCCGATGTGGGTTGGTATAACCGTACCGGGTGGAAGTGGGTCGTTGCAAAATACTTGTTAGAAATTGAAGCCATATTGAATGCTTTAAATCACATATTCAAGACTTCTTTTCTATCTATGATTTCTCTTACACATGCACACACATGAACCATCCATATATGGCTGAAATCTGGCATAAAATATCTCATAATGTATCTGGTAATTTATTGCAATAACGTATATTAATTGCCCTATTTTAAAGGACTTGTATGCGTTTCTAGCGATGTTTATATACCAATATCGACGCTCCACTGTTCTAGAATTTCTCTAGAACGTCAAGCACCTGTTCTATATGCACTTCACTTGGCTTGTGGTGAACTCTCCGTTGGATATTTACTTTCGCCAGACTAGTGAACCCTTGCACAAGGCCTCTGTAAGTCTCCTCTGATCATGGATTCCCACATGGTCGACGAGCCGGTTGTACCCTAACACCCATTACACCTTTAGGGATCGATATGATCCAAACGGCTATTAGAAGTTCGCTCTTACCTTGAATCGCGTCGGACCTCTGGACTTGTGCATAACATGGCCAGCGAGAAGATCGTGAGTTCCACCTGACTGCCAACACCAAGTGCGCGTGTTGTGCAACTGTTACTATCGCCTGTTTACTCGTCGCATTACGTGCAATGTCCACTAGCTCTCATCTGTACTATACTCGCTCGTCTATTCACGTTCTCTCTACTATCTCGTCTATTCATCTAGTGCTCTTTACTATTCTTGGTACTCTATATTGGCCATTGACTGATTATCTAAAGATACAATATAACTAATACCTAGCAATATATAAAGGGCCCGATCTGGTCCTGGGATGTGCGCCCGAAAGTGCTAGTGCCCATGGGAGTTAAATGATCAGAGTGTTTGGCATTACACTCAAGTGCTATCTATCTCGACTATCTATATGACAATCAAAACAAAAAACGTGCTACACTCTCTCGATGTCTAGAATGACAAACAAGTGCTATACTCGTCGTACTATTATTATACCTGTGCTAGTTGTGCTATGGTCATCCTGCTACTCGCGCTAGACTTGATACTTGTGCTATTTTTGGAAACTATACTTGATCTCATGCTATTGTGATATCCTGTTACCTGTTGTGCTATCTCTTGCTATATTTTGACTCTCTTGTACCTGCTATCTTTAGATACTCTGCCATTAAATGCGTTAATTATTTAAAGCCTGCTTGAGCCTGAGATTTAAGTCCTACTGGGCGTTATCCCTCACCCTACGTTATTTGACGTTGTGTTCTCAGGTGAGACCGAGGATGACACATACACTCACGAGGAAGGGAATGACCCAGAGTGAAGCCAGGAGTACCCTCGAGTCATTATGTTATCCTAGAGTTGTAGTTAGTTATTTCCTTTTATTGAAATGTAATTGGGCCCTATAGAATGGCTCTGATATTGGTGGTTGTAACTAGTCATTTGAAAGGTTATTAATGAGAAAGAATTGCTTTAGTATTATTCAATGTGCAATGGTTTGATGTCTAGTACTCGCTCTATACCCTTTTCTTGCAACTGCCTTCGCGCTCCGATATTCCGCGTCGGGGCGTGACAGTAAATCTACTGAACATCTGGGTTATGGACTCACCTGATTGCATCTAAAATCTTTCATATTGGGTTACAAGAATGTCAATTCTTGTCTCCTTCACCTTGTCTGTGCCTTCATAGGTAATTCTAAGCTTTTCCCACATCTCTATTGCGGATTTGCAGGCTAAAACTCTGTTGAATTCCTTTTTGCTTAGTACACAGCACAGAATACTCTTAGCCTTACAGTTCAAGGAGATCTTTTTCCTGTCATCATCTGTCCATTGAGCCTTCTCATTTGTGACCAAGAGATCGCCTTCTTCTACTATTGACCATATCTGATAGTCGTGATCTTGGAGAAAGTACTCCATTCTAGTCTTCCAATAAGCATAATCTTCACCATCAAAGAGAGGGGGTCTGTAAGGCCCTCGAATTTCCATTGCATTAATTATATTTGTATGTGTATATTTGTGCTTGTGTATGTATATACATATTTACGTACGTATTAATTAGTACAATTACGTGTGCATGTGTTTATACTAGATGTAAATACTGCATGTATTGAATGGTGATAGTATGGATACATTACCATATACATATTGCATGTATATATGCATGGCATGCATAGTTTTCTGCATGATTTAGGGTTCTGGCCGAAGGCCAGATTGGCGTCAACCCCTAGCCGTTGAGGTGGTGTCAGCATCCACCCATGGACGCCAACACTAATCCTGGCGTCTAACGATGTGGATGCCTATTTCTCTGACCTGCATGCGTTGCAGAGCCAGAAATTCTGGAAACAAGGAAGCTCACCCATTGGGGAGCTGTCCCCAACGACTCTGAGAGCCATCTTGTCACCTTGTGAGTGGGAGAGAGGCCTCTCCCATGTGTTGAACCCGGATCTGCCTTCCCCAACCCTCTCTTCACCTTTTGCAAGAGAGAAACCAGAGGAGAAAACCCTAGTTCTGAACTGAGGAAAAAACCCCACTTTGCACCCAAAGATCTGACCCTCTGAAGCTGAATCCGGCCATCTTCCTCGACAAGAAGCTAGCTGGAGTGAAGGAGAAGACTTCCCCGGCCGTACCTTGGAGCCATCTTCATCCAAGAGCCCGGAGGAAGGAGATCTTGGAGGACTGTTTGCAACTTCTTGGGACTGCCCAAGGAGAGCTTCTCCGAGCATTTAGACCCATTAGAGCATTTCTCTAAAGGCAAGTAACCTAACCATAACGTCCCCGTATGTGTCTAGGTCGATTCTACAATTTTTATGAATTTTTCCACGTGTCCTAGACCCCCACTTTCACCCCATCTTTAGAGCTCGGGTCTGTGTTCTGCACAGACCCGACATTAACGGCAATGTCCCTTGACGCTGAGATCATGCTTGGCGTCCATCGACCATGCCGCTGACACTGAATTAGCGGCCAGAGACCGCCGCCAAGTTCACCTGGACAGAACAGTGACCTGTTCTGCCCTTCTATACACTATCTTCGATATGATTCACGATGAGGATATACTGTAAACCATTTATATTCTATGTATATTGTTAATGTGATAAAGGTGGTGTGTGGATGGATGAGTGTGCATGGTGGTGAATGATAGAAGTTATTTTGTTCCATGAAATTACAAAGCATGATTAGTTGTTAATCTTGTCAATCTACTGTTGCATGATTTAGGACTAGCCTGTATGCCCAAGTTTGTGAGGATCATACATGTATGGATCAGCCCTATTCTGAAATTGAGATTTTTCCATACTTGTGTAAATTATTGAAAGTGTTATTTGGAAAATAGAAATTTTACATAAGTTATGATAAATCCTTGGTAAACCAGGCATCACCCCATAAGTTGAAGAATAAATTATGTAGCTCTATACATGTAGAGTTCAGACAGTAGCTTGCTAGAATTGTGACTTGTATATGATTCCATATTGACTTGAATTACGAATGGCATGAAAAATGAATGTTTGATTTTCTGTAAATTCATTTTAACTCAGAAAAATCTGAAAAATTGTATGAAGAGTTCTAAACCCGAAATTAGCTTGTGATTAAAATGTCAGGTCATTTGGACCAGAGCACGATGCCTTATGAAATTTTCATGAAAAATGTGAAATTGATGCATGTCATTGTAAAATGAGTTGATTCTTGTTTAATCCAACTTGATTAATGGAATTACCTGCTTGTTAATGTTTGAAATCTGTAGTGTCATGATAGGAAAACAGAAAATGTGCATGTGAGTGAGAAAGTAAATGAATTGAGAGTGACATGTGTCAAACTATGTGTAAAATCGGTAAAAATGTGTAAATGTGCCTAGTGTGACATTGGTTCCACAGAGGGCAGTGGAACCGTATCAGGGAAAAGTCCCCCTGAGAAGGTTCAATGTGTAAGCGACCCTAAGGGCATTAGGGGGAAATCCTGGAGGTGGACAAGTACCAATGGTTAGGGTGGAGACTTGTTCTCCCGGTCTGCGTAGTCCAAGAGTCGCCATTGTAATGCCTAGATGGCGTATATGTGTAATATGATGTGTATATGTCCTTCTTTGGTGGTTTGGACTATGTGTCACGGCACCTAAAATGTGAATGTGTAATGTGTATGTGTTCATGTGTCAATGTGTAAGTGAACAATGTGAAATGTGTATGTGTAAAGTGCAACCATGTGAATTGGAAACTTGTGTAAAGGAAATGTGAAACTAAAAATGTGAGAATATGACATTGAAATCCATGTGAGACAAATCTAAACCATGTGAAATCAGTAATTTCATATTGTTATCATCATGTTTATATGTGCGAAAATGTCTAGAATCCATGTTAGGGATAATTGATGAGCACGTGTACAAAATAGCATGATTGGTTGTTCACATAGTATGTTTTAAACAATATTGTAGCTCTCATGTGTAGGTTTACAGCCATTCAACCATGTGAAACCAGCAACTTAAAGCATGTGAAAATGTCTATGTATGTGTTTAAAAACATGTAAGATCCATGCTAGTTGTGTTTTCCCTTCATATATGCACAGTGTTCATATTGGTAGCTCTCATGTCTTGGTTCTTTAAAGGCAAAATTTCACAAGTAAATGGAATAGAGAGCATGTGATAGGTAAGTTTTATTCTTAGAAATCTGAAAGCATGATCCATGTATAAATTTGTAAAACTTTCATGATAGGTTGCAACTTTCAAATGACTATCATGCCATGTGTTGAAATTTGTGAATGTGTATTTAGAAATCGCTATGACTTATACGTGTATGTTATGAGTAGTGTTGCTTGCTGAGTCTTTAAGACTCACTCCTTGCTTCGGCATACAGGTATAGACGGTGACGAGACTCTCATGGAGGAGACGGTAGAGACGGACTCCGAGCGCGGAGTTTAGATTGTGGAGCAGGCGTACCCTTTTGTGATTTGCATAGTATGTAAAAGTGACATTGTATTAGAAATCATGAGAATATTGTATAAGTGTGGACATTGTGAACTTAATTTTCAGCAATTTAAATTATGTGAACTTTAAGTTCTTTAATGTTAATTGCAACTTTCATGTATGTTAAATGTGGATGATGAATGAATGAAGACAGTTGTCTTTTACTTCCACTACTCTGTTCGTATATTCGCGTGTATCTCAGCTGTTTGTATCATTTGGGTAAATGTCCCACTGTGAGGACTCTCGCTATACCGACGTGGGTTGGTATAACCGTACCGGTATAATGAGGGCCGTCACAGAGATTGGTATTAGAGCGACCGGTTGCGATTGCACATGAATATACCTAAGTCATCATCCCCATTGCATGCTAAGTATGTCCACATGTGTAGAAAACACTAATAAGAAGTGAAAGATAGATAAGAAAATGGTTAGAAAACTTAGTAACCTAGCTCTAATAGTGGCTGAAATTTTATTACAGCCATGGCTTCGAGAGGTAGGCGTGGTGGAGCATCGGCCCGTGAGGACGAGCCGCGACGTGACGAGAAGGTGGAGCAGCAGGCCCCGGCACCGCCAGGTCCTGTACTTCCCCCACCGCCGCCTGTGGATTACGGAGTATTCATGCAAGGTCTGGTGCAAGCCATGCAGACGCAGGCTCATACCCAGGCAGCACTCTAGGCACAGTTGGAGGCCCAGGTAGAATAATGAAACAACTAGTAGTTGCTATTTAAATTGCATGATATTGTGTTTATTGTGTATTGCCTATTGTTTAATGTAGTAGGCTCAGGCACCAGCTCAGAACCATGGTGGACCTCCCATCATGGAGCGATTCAAGAGGATGACCCCACCCTCTTTTAAGGGGGAGAGTGATCCATTAATGGCAGAAAGTTGGTTAAGGGAGACAGAGAAAATCTTCCGAGCCATCAGGTGCCCTGATGAGGATAAGGTGACATTAGCCACCTACATGCTACAGGTAGACTTTTAATTTTGTATGTTTGTATGTTCTGCTTAATTTAGAATTTGTTAGTTGGTGCTTATGAAGGTGTATTGCAGGAGAGAGCGGATGTATGGTGGTCCTCCCTACTACGTACACGCTTTGAGGACGGAGCAGTAGACGTGGCGTGGGACGCGTTCGTGAGGCTCTTTCGAGCCAAGTTCGTCCCAGAGCATATCCAGGACAAAATGGAGCAGGAATTTCTCTCCCTGACGCAAGGCTCCATGACCATGCTGGAATACGAGGCAAGGTTTTCTGAACTTTCTAAGTATGCACCGCATATCGTAGAGGATGAGCGCAGGAAGACCAAGAAGTTCGTGATGGGACTCAAGCCATCACTGCGGACGAGACTCGTTGCGTTTGACCACCGCACATTGGACGAGGCCCTCAGTGCTGCCTGTAGGCAGGAGGGAGAAATGGAGCAATATCTGGAGGAAAAGAAGGCTTCGCAGAAGAGGCCAGCAGCGACATTCCAGCGGCAGGACAAGAAGAAAATGGTGTACCAGACACCGCAGCAATCCGTGACAGTCAGCAACTCTCAGGTACCTTCTGTACGTTCCCCTGGTGCGAAGAAAGAGTGTCCCCATTGCGGGAAGACACATGGTGGTTCCGAGTGTTGGTTGGTAGCGGGTAGATGCTTGAAGTGCGGGAGCAGCGACCACAAGATCAAGGATTGCCCGAGACTTCAGCAGGGAGCTCAACGTGGAGCGCCAGCCCTAGTAGTAGCGGTAGCCGCGCCAGCTATAGGAAGACCAGGAAGGCCTCGACCCCAGCTCGAGTGTTTGCTTTAGCGCGCGAGGACGCCGAGCAGGCGGAGCATGTCACCGAAGGTACATTTTTGCTTTTAGGTGTGCACGCTCGGGTTTTGTTTGATATGGGTGCTACTCACTCGTTCATTTCTGAGCGGTTCACTAGGCAGTTAGCCCTAGAGTCAGGCGTAGAGTCAGAGGATTTAGAGGTCCCCTTGTCTGTGCACACCCATGTGGGTACGGTATTGACTAGGAAGTGCATTCCATCGTTACCTGTGTGCATTGAGGATAGAATCCTAGATGGGTGTTTCTTCTTGCTAAAGATGAAGGACTATGATGCTATTCTTGGTCTGGATTGGCTAGAGGAGCACTATGCGTTAGTGGATTGTCGTCAGAAGAGGATTGTTTTCCGCATTCCTGGTGAGGACAAGTTCTCTCATCCCTTGCCAAGGAACTTGGCTGGAAAGATAGTCATCTCTGCCATGAAGGCGATGCGCATGGTAAACAAGGGTTGTGATGCTTTTCTTGCCAGCATGATGTTAGTGCCAGAGGCTGATGAGTCACTTACTCTTGCGGAGATTGAGGTAGTGCAGGATTTTTTAGATGTCTTTCCTGATGACTTGTCTGGATTGCCACCGGATAGAGAGATAGAGTTTACTATAGAGTTGCTTCTGGGCACCTCTCCTATCTCGAAGGCTCCATATCGGATGGCACCTGCAGAGTTAGCCAAGTTGAGGAGGCAGTTACAAGAGTTGCTTGATAAGGGATTTATTCGCCCTAGTGTTTCCCCTTGGGGCGCACCTGTATTATTCGTCAAGAAGAAAGACGGGTCACTTAGGTTGTGTATTGACTATAGGAAGTTGAACCAAGTGACTGTGAAGAACAGGTATCCCTTACCTCGCATTGATGATTTGTTTGACCAGTTGCGAGAGGCATCAGTCTTTTCTAAGATTGACTTGCGATTCAGTTGAGGATTCGGAGTGAGGATGTGTCCAAGACGGCATTTAGAACCCGATATGGACATTATGAGTTCTTGGTCCTTCCTTTCGGATTGACCAACGCCCCTGCAGCGTTCATGGATCTCATGAACCGGGTGTTTAGGCCGTATTTAGATAGCTTTGTCGTAGTGTTTATTGACGATGTGTTGGTCTATTCTCCGGATGAGGCCACCCACCGTCAGCATTTGAGGTTAGTGTTAGAGGTTCTTCGTGAGCACAAGCTGTATGCAAATTCAGCAAGTGCGATTTTTGGTTGCGCGAGGTTCATTTCCTCGGCATGTTATCTCCGGCGCTGGTGTTGCAGTTGATCCAGCAAAGGTCCAGGCAGTTATGGATTGGGAGGTTCCCAAGACCCCTTCGGAGATTCGTAGTTTTATTGGGTTAGCTGGTTACTATCGGCGATTCATTGAGGGTTTCTCATCCATCGCCGCCCCCTTGACAAAGCTGACCAGGAAGGGTGAGAAGTTCGTATGGTCTGAGGCATGTGAGCGTAGCTTCCAGCTATTGAAGGCTAAGCTTACTTCTGCTCCGGTATTGGTATTGCCTAGTGGTCTAGAGGGCTTTGCCATTTATACGGATGCGTCTCAGATTGGTTTGGGCTGTGTGCTATGCAGCAAGAAAGGGTAGTGGCTTATGCTTCTCGTCAATTAAAGGAGCATGAGAAGAACTATCCGACTCATGATTTGGAGCTCGCAGCAGTGGTTCATGCACTAAAGATCTGGAGGCACTATCTTTATGGTGTCAGATTTGAGGTGTTTACTGACCACAAGAGCTTAAAGTATCTTTTCTCCCAAAAGAATTAAACCTGAGGCAGAGAAGATGGATTGAGTTCTTGAAGGACTATGACTTCGACCTTCAGTATCACCCTGGGAAGGCGAATGTCGTAGCGGATGCTCTTAGTAGAAAGAGGTCTTCGCTCCAGCAGGATTGGAAGATGTTGGAGGATGCGGCGTACTCTATGACCGAGTTAGAGCCATCTCCGTGTCAGGCTTTTGTAGCTCAGTTATCCCTTAGATCCTCGGTTTTAGATGAGGTGATCGGGCAACAGGAAGCCGACCCTAGATTGTTAGAATTAGTGGGTAAGGCGGGCATTGCTCGTGATGAGGACGGTGTGATTAGATTTCAGCACCGTGTCTGTGTCCCTGATTTAGTAGATGTCCGTGAGCATGTGTTAGCGGAGGCTCATAGATCACGATTCTCTATTCATCCGGGTAACACTAAGATGTATCAAGACCTGAAAAGATCATTTTGGTGGTCTGGCATGAAGAAAGATTTTGCGGATTATGTGTCTAGATGTCTAGTATGTCAGCAAGTGAAGGCCGAGCGACAGCGACCATCCGGCCTTATGCAGAGGATGGATATCCCAGTATGGAAGTGGGAAGCTGTCACTATGACTTCGTTTCGGGTTTGCCTCGATCTAGAAGGGGCAATGACTCGATTTGGGTAGTTGTAGATAGATTCTCGAAGACTGCTCATTTCTTGCCTATGAAGAAGAAGCAGTAGTAGAGAGTTTAGCTAGATTGTATGTTAGTGGTATCATTAGATTGCATGGCGTACCGAAGTCGATTATTTCGGATCGAGATCCGAGATTCACTTCGAGGCTGTGGAAGGGTCTTCAGGATGCGTTAGGTTCGGAGCTGAAGCTCAGTTCGACGTTTCATCCCCAGACCGATGGACAGTCCTAGCGGACTATCCAAACGCTCGAGGATATGTTGAGAGCATGTGTTTTGGATTGGAAGGATGATTGGGAGCGTCATTTACCTCTTGTGGAGTTCGCATACAACAACAACTTTCATGCTAGTATTGGTATGGCTCCATTCGAGGCATTGTATGGTAGGCCCTGTAGATCTCCGTTATGTTGGGAGGAGACTGGTGATAGGCAGTTGATCGGACCGGAGTTAGTTCAGGAAACTTCGGATAAGATCCAGCTTATCAGGAAGAGGCTTGTTGCGGCACAGGATAGGCAGAGAGTTATGCCGACAACAGAGAAAGGATTTGGAGTTCGAGGTTGGCGATCATGTCTTCTTGAAGATATCGCCTACTCGTGGTGTTGTTAGATTTGGCAGGCATAGCAAGCTAAGCCCTAGATTCATTGGCCCATATGAGATTCTCAGACGTTTGGGCAGCGTGGCGTATGAGCTAGCATTACCCCCAGCTTTGGCTAGCGTTCACCCTATATTCCACGTATCTATGCTCAGGAAGTATGTCCGAGATCCGTCTCATGTGATTAGTCATGAGCCAGTGGAGATCCAGCCAGATCTTTCGTATGTCGAGCAACCAGGAGCCATTCTTGACCGGAAGGTTCAGCACCTCCGGAACAAGAGTATTACGTCGGTGAAAGTTCTCTGGCGGAACTTCTCACGAGAGGAGGCTACTTGGGAGCTTGAGGATGCGATGAAGAAGAAGTATCCCCTTTTGTTTGAGTAGTGTCGTTCTAACTTCGAGGACGAAGTTTCTTTAAGGGGGAGAGGGTGTAAGGCCCTCGAATTTCCATCGCATTAATTGTATTTGTGTGTATATTTGTGCTTGTGTATGTATATACATATTTACGTATGTATTAATTAGTACAATTACATGTGCATGTGTTTATACTAGATGTAAATAATGCATGTATTGAATGGTGATAGTATGGATACATTACCATATACATATTGAATGTATATATGCATGGCATGCATAGTTTTCTACATGATTTAGGGTTCTGGCCGAAAGCCAGATTGGCGTCAACCCCTAGCCGTTGAGGTGGTGTCAGCATCCACCCATGGACGCCAACACTAATCCTGGCGTCTAACGATGTGGACGCCTATTTCTCTGACCTGCATGCGTTGCAGAGCCAGAAATTCCGGAAACAAGGAAGCTCACCCATTGGGGAGCTGTCCCCAACGGCTCTGAGAGCCATCTTGTCACCTTGTGAGTGGGAGAGAGGCCTCTCCCATGTGTTGAACCCGGATCTGCCTTCCCCAACCCTCTCTTCACCCTTTTGCAAGAGAGAAACCAGAGGAGAAAACCCTAGTTCTGAACTGAGGAAAAACCCCCACTTTGCACCCAATGATCTGACCCTCTGAAGCTGAATCCGGCCATCTTCCTCGACAAGAAGCTAGCTGGAGTGAAGGAGAAGACTTCCCCGGCCGTACCTTGGAGCCATCTTCATCCAAGAGCCCGGAGGAAGGAGATCTTGGAGGACTGTTTGCAACTTCTTGGGACTGCCCAAGGAGAGCTTCTCCGAGCATTTAGACCCATTGGAGCATTTCCTAGACCCCCACTTTCACCCCATCTTTGGAGCTCGGGTCTGTATTCTGCACAGACCCGACATTAACGGCAATTTCCCTTGACGCTGAGATCATGCTTGGCGTCCATCGACCATGCTGCTGACACTGAATTAGCGGCCAGAGACCGCCGCCAAGTTCATCTGGATAGAACAGTGACCTGTTCTGCCCTTCTATACACTATCTTCGATATGTTTCACGATGAGGATATACTGTAAACCATTTATATTCTATGTATATTGTTAATGTGATGAAGGTGGTGTGTGGATGGATGAGTGTGCATGGTGGTGAATGATAGAAGTTATTTTGTTCCATGAAATTACAAAGCATGATTAGTTGTTAATCTTGTCAATCTACTGTTGCATGATTTAGGACTAGCCTGTATGCCCAAGTTTGTGAGGATCATACATGTATGGATCAGCCCTATTCTGAAATTGAGATTTTGCCATGCTTGTGTAAATTATTGAAAGTGTTATTTGGAAAATAGGAATTTTACATAAGTTATGATAAATCCTTGGTAAACTAGGCATCACGCCATAAATTGAAGAATAAATTCTGTAGCTTTATACATGTAGAGTTCAGACAGTAGCTTGCTAGAATTGTGACTTGTATATGATTCCATATTGACTTGAATTACGAATGGCATGAAAAATGAATGTTTGATTTTTTGTAAATTCATTTTAACTCAGAAAAATCTGAAAAATTGTATGAAGGGTCCTAAACCCGAAATTAGCTTGTGATTAAAATTTCAAGTCATTTGGACTAGAGCACGATGCCTTATAAAATTTTCATGAAAAATGTGAAATTGATGCATGTCATTGTAAAATGAGTTGATTCTTGTTTAATCCAACTTGATTAATGGAATTACCTGCTTGTTAATGTCTGAAATTTGTAGTGTCATGATAGGAAAACAGAAAATGTTCATGTGAGTGAGAAAGTAAATGAATTGAGAGTGACATGTGTCAAACTATGTGTAAAATCGATAAAAATGTGTAAATGTGCCAAGTGTGACATTGCTTCCACAGAGGGCAGTGGAACCATATCAGGGAAAAGTCCCCCTGAGAAGGTTCAATGTGTAAGTGACCCTAAGGGCATTAGGGGGAAATCCTGGAGGTGGACAAGTACCACTGGTTAGGGTGGAGACTTGTTCTCTCGGTCTGCGCAGTCCAAGAGTCGCCATTGTAATGCCTAGATGGCGTCTATGTGTAATGTGATGTGTATATGTCCTTCTTTGGTGGTTTGGACTATGTGTCACGGCACCTAAAATGTGAATGTGTAATGTGTAATGTGTATGTGTTCATGTGTCAATGTGTAAGTGAACAATATGAAATGTGTATGTGTAAAGTGCAACCATGTGAATTGGAAACTTGTGTAAAGGAAATGTGAAACTAAAAATGTGAGAATATGACATTGAAATCCATGTGAGACAAATCTGAAACCATGTGAAATCAGTAATTTCATATTGTTATCATCATGTTTATATGTGCGAAAATGTCTAGAATCCATGTTAGGGATAATTGATGAGCACGTGTACAAAATAACATGATTGGTTGTTCACATAGTATGTTTTAAACAATATTGTAGCTCTCATGTGTAGGTTTACAGCCATTCAACCATGTGAAACCAGCAACTTAAAGCATGTGAAAATGTCTATGTATGTGTTTAAAAACATGTAAGATCCATGCTAGTTGTGTTTTCCCTTCATATATGCACAGTGTTCATATTGGTAGCTCTCATGTCTTGGTTCTTTAAAGGCAAAATTTCACAAGTAAATGGAATAGAGAGCATGTGATAGGTAAGTTTTATTCTTAGAAATATGAAAGCATGATCCATGTATTAAATTGTAGAACTTTCATGATAGGTTGCAACTTTCAAATGACTAGCATGCCATGTGTTGAAATTTGTGAATGTGTATTTAGAAATCGCTATGACTTATACGTGTATGTTATGAGTAGTGTTGCTTGCTGAGTCTTTAAGACTCACTCCTTGCTTCAGCGTACAGGTATAGACGGTGACGAGACTCTCGTGGAGGAGACGGTAGAGACGGACTCCGAGCGCGGAGTTTAGATTGTGGAGCAGGAGTACCCATTTGTGATTTGCATAGTATGTAAAAGTGACATTGTATTAGAAATCATGAGAATATTGTATAAGTGTGGACATTGTGTACTTAATTTTCAGCAATTTAAATTATGTGAACTTTAAGTTCTTTAATGTTAATTGCAAATTTCATGTATGTTAAATGTGGATGATGAATGAATGAAGAAAGTTGTCTTTTACTTCCGCTACTCTGTTCGTATATTCGCGTGTATCTCAGTTGTTTGTATCGTTTGGGTAAATGTCCCACTGTGAGGACTCTCGCTATACCGACGTGGGTTGGTATAACCGTACCGGTATAATGAGGGCCGTCACTCAAAGATGTTCTTCGATGAAATATTTGATTAGTACCTGTACTTAAAACATTCACTCAAAGACGTTCTTCGATGAAGGTTAGTAACAGTTAGTTCAAAGAGCAATCACACAACAAAAACAACCACACAACACAAGAAATTATCCTGGTTCGGACCTGCTCTCCTTAGGAGTCCTACGTCCAATCCCTGAGCAACAACTCAAGATTCCACTAACTAGGGTACAGTCCCCCTATGGACACTACAACACTCAGCTCAGCTGGTCTTCCTTCACACGAAGGGAATTACACCACCCTGGATACCCCACTAGGTCTTCCTTCACGACAGAAGGGAATCAACACCCTGGATCCCACCAGGTCTTCCTTCACAACAGAAGGGAACCAACACCCTGGATCCCACCAGGTCTTCCTTCACAACCGAAGGGAACGGACACAAAAATAAGGAAGAGCAGGAAATCAAGCCCCTAGATCAAGCTTCAACAAGCTAAGATCTGAAGCAAGCAGAACTGAGAGTAGAAGATCTAGAAACACAGTAGACTCTCAGAACTACACGAGCTCTCTCAAGATTTTCACTACAGTGTAAAGAGCAAAGAGCAACACAAGAAGGAATGAGGTTCTTGGCTCTAGAATTCTCTCAGAAGATTTGAATTGCTTGTACGTTCATCATCATTCCACTTCTTCTGAACTTCTGTCTTGTATTTATATCTCCATTTGAAATACGGCCGTTGATGTAACCGTTGTCTCTTAGATTGGTAGACGTTAGACTGCTTGACATCTGGAAGCTTCAACAATCTTTTATCCAGTTGAGCACGCAAAGAGATAAGAACTTCTGGTGTCTATATGGTCCAACGTTGTATGACAGAATGCCTTTAGGACCCTGCACATATTAAATGCTAGAACAGTAGACAGCTAGGCTGTCTCTTGATGTCAGAAAACATTGACGTGAATATTCACCAAAATAGCAATGTCAAATAGCTTGTTTTAAAAGATGTTGACAGAATATGCATGATAATGAAAAGATATCATCTGCATGCATGCAGAGATACGTTCTGTCTTCATTAAATGCACAATAGTCAGACAGATAATAGAAGACTTTGACTATTCAACGCTTTAAGAGATAAGATAAATATCAAGTCGATATAAACCATAAAGTCATTGTCTATATGACTTATGAAATCATTATGAATACCAACAAGTCATTATAGAGAGCAAATCGTTGTATTCATTAAAGGAATCGTTATGAATTCTGAGGAAATCGTTATGGCAAGTAAGTCGATGTGTTCAATGAAGAAATTGTTGTGAATACTTAACAAATCGTTATGAACTCTAAAGAAATCGTTGCGCGAAGCAAATCATTATGAGCTCTAAAGAAATCGTTGTGCGAAGCAAATCGTTATGAGCTCTAAAGAAATCATTGCGCGAAGCAAATCGTTATAAGCTCTGAAGAAATCGTTGCGCAAAGCAAATCGTTATGTGTTCTAAAGAAATTGTTGCACGAAGCAAATCGTTATGAGCTCTAAAGAAATCGTTGTAATAACTTAAGGAATCGTTACGACGGGCAAGTCGTTACGAGTTCTAAAGAAATTGTTATGATGACTTAAAGAATCATAACGACGGGCAAGTCATTACGAGTTCTAAAGAAATCGTTACGATGACTTAAAGAATCGTTATGACGGGAAAGTCGTTACGAGTTCTAAAGAAATCGTTACGATGACTTAAAGGAGTCGTTGCAACGAGCAAGTCGTTACGAGTTCTAAAGAAATCGTTACGATGACTTAAAGAATTGTTATGACGGGCAAGTCGTTACGAGTTCTAAAGAAATCGTTACGATGACTTAAAGGAGTCGTTACGAGAACGATTTGTTTGAAACCACATGATATCTCAGTCTTATAAAGAAATCGTTATGATATCAAATCATTATATCTCTTATTGAAATCGTTACACACATAAGGAAATCGTTGTGGCTTTCAACAGAAGTCGGTGTGGACTTAGAGAAATATGATCTTGAAAGGATTAAAGCTTCAGAATGGTGATACTTACCAATATTGGCTTGTTTGACCTTGGTATATTTCATGTACTTAAGACTTATGAAATATGTGTTAGAATTTTTTGATAGGGTTTTGTTTAGTTTTGTTAATCACCAAAATACATATGTAATTAATTTAAATTACATGGGGACAAACTGATCATCACTTTTTGTCACGATCTTAGTGTCGAGGTTTTAAACCTCTACTCGTGGGACAAGTAGAGAAAAGCACTCTATTTAGCAGAGGGGTGAAGCTCCTGAAGGGAGATTCTTGGCGATTTGGTTCGAAGTGTTGGATCGAAATGGCAGATTGCATAGTCCTAGAGGGGGGGTGAATAGGACTTTTCTTGATTTTTGGAAATTCTTCTGAAAGAGAAATCACAACACTAAGTAGAGATGTTAGTGCTTGGTGTGATATGTGTGATTCAAGTGAGAACTTGGCGGAAAACAATCACACAAAGAATTGCACAAGAGATTTATCCTGGTTCGAGCCTTCCCACATGGAAGTCCTACATCCAGTCCTCAAGCCAACCACTTGAGATTTCACTAAACTGCCAATCTAATTTGGCATTCTCTCACCCTTGAGAGGAAATTACAAAACCCACTTGCTCCACAGCAAGTCTTCCCTAAACAGAGGTAAACAACACTGCCTTATGCAAAATGCCTTCCCTTCACAAGAGGGGTAAAGCAGAAACACTTCTGCAGAAATACCAAAATGAAGGAGAAATAAAGGCTTGTGTGTTGACTCAAGAATGAGTACAGAACACACACTTTCCAGCAGGATAGAATAGATGAGAATTGAAATCTAAATCCTAGCTGAAGCTACTTGGGTGGTCTTCCAAAGAAGAGACAATTACAATTGCCACCCAATAAACAGATCTTCAGAAATCACTGAAGATGGGGCTCTCAAACAGTTGCTGAACAGGAAGGCTTTTGAGAGCTTGCAAGATGAACTTTCAAAGAATTGTCTTCAAGAAACTTCAAAACTTGTTGTTTTTCTATTGCGTTCTTCATCTCTTTATAATTTTTTCAAACTAGCCGTTGAGGAAGATAGCCGTTGAAGTAAGATGGTTGTTGTAATCTAACCGTTTGAGAAGAGTCTTTAGGATCCTTTGGATCTTGGAACTTTTGTCCAGAGGTTCTGGAAATTTGCCTTTTCCCAAGGTCTTCATAGGCAGAAGCCGTTTGCTATAGCTAGAAGATAAGCTCTTTGATACTTGGGCTGAGCGGCCTATGTGCAACAATAAATGCCTGTATGAAAGGACAAGACAAAGACAAGAGTATATCCATACCTTTGTGGTAGGTGAGTCAGTGTAGTACAACAGAACAGTATGGAACCTAGTATTCTTAGTCCTTTTGGAAAGTAAGGCAAACAGACAGAAAGTTTAAGGTGTGGGTCTGTCAGTGGTAGGTGAGATTGTCAGATACAATGCGCCTAACTTCCACATAAATGCTTTGAGTCTTTGTAGAAGGAATAGTTTGAAATAAAAGATCATCAGAACCGTAAGCATTAAATGTATGTTCATATTTTGTTCCAGAGAAGTGACTCTGTGAAGATACTGAATTTTCTGTCACAAACTATATTAAAGAAATAATGATCTTATAGAATTTTGAAGATCCATATAATAAGCAGTCATAAACAAATTATTTTTATGCTAAAGAGAGATTACCATCAATCAGTAGAGATTTCATAACATTTAGAAACTGACAGAAGTATACTGAAAAAGTACAAGTGTACAGCTGACAGTGTAGTCGAATTCAGTAGAACAGGTGATTCGATTCAAGAGGAATAGAGTGAGTCGAATACAGTATGTGAATCGAATACAGTGTAAAAGATGTGAATCGAATACAGTATAACATATGTGAATCGGAGATGTGAATCGAATACAATATAACATATGTGAATCGAATACAATGTAAAAGATGTGAATCAAATACAGTATAACATATGTGAATCGGAGATGTGAATCGAATACAGTATAACATATGTGAATCGAATACAGTGTAAAAGATGTGAATCGAATACAGAGTGTAAAAGATGTGAATCGAATACAGTGTAAAATATGTGTACTTAGAAAAACTTTTGGTCTTTCAAAATGTTGAAACTGATGAAATTTTGTAGTAGATCTATATCATGATACAGATAAAATATTTCATTTAAAGATTTGTCTTATCAAAATAATTGATTGTTTAAAGACTTATGAGGAGTTGCTCAACAATTCTCCCCCTTTTTGTTAATGACAAAAAATCTTTAAATGGTAGCTGATAGCCTGATATAGCAAGTAAATTGTTTGACAAAATTTTGCATTTTGCAGAAACAACTTTGCAGAAACAACTTTGAAAAAGTAGCTACCCTGCCTTTTCTCCCCCTTTGTGGCATTAACATAAAGGAGAAACCAAGCACAAAGACAGGAGATAAAAGAAAGTAGTAAATGCCATATATAAAAGGAATGTTTGAAGATTACATAACTTGCAAAAAAAAAGAATGTTTTTAAGTAGTGCTGGAGGTGGGAAGATAAAGAGTTGGTGGAATTTTAGCCAAGAAAGGCTCTATGAGTTGCCAAAGTTTCAACTCATTGGACTGGAAAGTGTGGTTAAACTTGTCATTATCCACCTCATATTTGGGATTGTTGTAAGGTAATTTCTTGGCTGATTTGATGTGGCGCCTTCTGTAAAAAGATCGTTTGTTGGCGGCTTTGTCATGGTCCAAGAGACACCTGATGTGCAGAGGAGTGAACTTCTTGGTGGCTGCCAAAGTGAAGAACTCATGAAGAGTGATATTCCAATATAGCCCACTTGAGATAGCTGCATCCTTGGCCTGATAATAATATAGATACCTCTGTGCCCATTTGAGGCCAATGTGCTTTCTCAAATCAAGAAGACTCTTGGAGTGATAATCATTGAGGGGGAGTGCTAGAGTTCTACACTGAGCATGGTGTTCAGGATAGGCTTTTTCCCATAGATGAGGAGGGAATCGTTCAGACTCAGCAAAGCTTATCTGAAGATCAAGAAGGTTCTTCTGAAACTTGTGCATGTTCAAAAAGATGAACCTCTGAAAACTGAGCTTGGACTGATACTTGATCTTGAATCTTGTGGAGATTCTGATGAATCTGTTGAAGATGGTTTCACCAAAGGCACCTTTGTAGAAGATAGCTCCTATAAGGGGAGGATGAAGATTGGGCAAAAGATCTGCTTGCATAGAAGGGACCACTGGCCTTGGTCCTCTTAGGAGCATATCATATTGGCCTTTGGAGACATCATGCAGACCGAGCTTGTACCTTTCAAAGTTGAAGGCTTTCATGGCAGTAAATTTGGCCTGAGAATCTCTAAGGAGAGCGCCAAAAAGTACATGAAATTGAAGGGATAGATGAGTGTAGAGCTTGAGCTGGTGGTTCCTGGATTGAGCTTCCTGAAATCTCAAGGCTTCCTCAGGATGAAGATGAACAAACTCTTGAGGAGTCAGATAATGACTCTTCTGAGAGACAGTTTGAAGATCAGAAATGGAAACTTGAGATGTTTTGATCAAAGATGGAAGCCAGTGTTCAAAAGTGAAACCTGGCATGTCATGAATCTCAAGAAAGGCCCTGATTTGAAGATATTCTCTAAATAGAGCCATGAATTCAGGGGAATGGTAGACAAATGCATACCAGAAAGGAGGAAGAAGTAGAGCTGGTTTGTCTGCCATTTTAGGACCACGGGAAGCTGGAAGTCTGAGACTTGGAACCATATCAAGGATTTGTAAGTGAGGTTGCTGAGAACCTGGTTTGAGGGGCAAAGCTGAATAAAAAGGTGGAGGTTGAGTGGACAGATTCATTGCAAAAGCCCTAAGAGGCTTGATTGGGTATTTTAAAGGATATGTGGAGAATTTGATATTTTTGAGAACTAGATCTACTGGGGGGCTAGATAGAGGTAGATCCTGTGAAATGATTGAACCAGAGGGAATACTTGAAGAGGTGGCTGGAGGAGTAGCTTCTGGAGGATTGTCAGAAGGAGGGGTAGGTGAGGTAGGCCTGGAAGGAGAGTAACAGATAGGATGGCCATCTTTGACTAGGCTTCTCTTAACCTCTCTTAAAGGTGTGAAGCTCGGAGGCCTGATGAGGTCTCTTTCCAAGAGATACAACTTCCTCAACTGCTGCTACTTCTGGCTGCTGATCAGCCACTGATTCCTGCTGCTGATCTTGATGCTGCTTTTGCTGGGGTTGATATACAACCATTGCTAGGTGATCTTTGGGAGCATGCTCCTGCTCCTGTTGGAGAACATCTTATGAGGGTGTTGGGTTTTCCATATATCATGTTTTTGATGATCACATTAATATCCTTGAACATTTATTTAATGCAAAATTGATGTGCTAACTAACATGAAAAACACCATGAAAGTGATTGAGTTAAACATTGCTAAATCATACAATGTATATCACTAACAATGTATTTGCATGTAGGTCATGAAAGATGGAGCATTGAAGAGGCATTGAAGAGATGAGAAAATAGCATAAAAAACTGTCAAAGAGGTGCACCTGTCGACAGATGCAATGTACCTGTCGACAGATTCACATAGTCATTCCAAGATAGAACTCAGGTTTGCATCTCTGAGTGCACCTGTCGACAGATGCAATGTACCTGTCGACAGATTCACACAGTCAACCCAGGACAGAACTCAGGTTTTCTATTCCTGAGTGCACCTGTCGACAGATGCAAATTGCCTGTCGACAGATACACTCAGAAACTCAATTTTCTAAAACCCAGTTCTCAGCCTGAGTGCGCCTGTCGACAGATGTAAGTGCACCTGTCGACAGACGACAGAAACATGAGATTTAGAGTTTCCAAATCCGGCCCCACTTGGGTGTTTCCTTCCTCCACGACCCCCACCTTTACCTAACACTATATAAGCATCCTTTTGGAGCCAAATTCGCAGAGAGCAGCCTCCCAACCAAGAGCCTCCAAGGGACCAAGAGGAAAAGCCCCAAATTGCTGCTCTGCTTCAACTTTCTGCCCAGATCGTTGTGGAATCGCCATCCATGCGAAGTTGAAGCCGGATCGTCATCAATTCAACTTTCTACATCGATCAATCTACATCCAATCGAAGTTTGAAGAGCGTTTGGACGATCCACGAGAAGAATTCCAACTGGATTTGTTCCCCAACTCTAAATTCTTCTCCATTTCACAATTTCCATTTCATTGTGTGTGTGTGGTTGTGTTTCGAGCATCCCTTGTGCTTGATTCACGAATTTGTGGTTGTTCTGATCGTGGTTCATCAGACAACGTGTGTGTGGTTGAGTTGTTGTGTTGAACTCGCTCATAAGCAGTCGTTTCTGCGTGTGTGTGTGGACGGTGGATGTAGGATACACGAGTTGTGTACTCCGAACCACCTTAAATCATCGTGTTCTGTGTTTGTTTGCATTTTGCGATAGATGATTGGTAGGCACAGTGTTCATACGCACGTTTAATTCCCTGTTTTCAAAACATCAACTCAAGCTTTCTTAATCTCAATCAAATTCCAATCAAGTTTCAATTGAGATTGCTGTAGGACCGAAAAGAAGCCATCAGTAATTTAGAATTTTCCGTAATCTATTCAACCCCCCCCCCCTCTAGATTACCACATCGTGTTATTCCGCATAACCCTTCAATTGGTATCAGAGAACGGTTTCTCCGATTTAGATGCGGTTTTGGGTGCTAAAATACATGTAACCAGGCATGTAATCAGGCATGGGTTAGGATATCAACCTGTCAAACAAAAGAAAATAGGAGAATCATTGATCACTTCCTTTGTTGATCCTAGCCCAAGCACAAGCAAGCATGTTCCCACAAAGCTTAAAACAAGTCAATCTCAAACCAAAACATTGCAACCCAAACAAAAGAAAAAGCCACCTGTCAACAGATGGAATGGTGCCTGTCGACAGGCAAGAACAACTTCAACCAATAAACAGTCTATCAAGCAATAATCAATTGAAAAGAAAGTTCCTTCATGCAATGTGTGTAAAAAGATTGGTCATGGTGAAAAACAATGCTGGAATAATCCGAAGAAACAGAAATTCAAACAAGTTTGGATTCCTAAGCATTTACTCTATTGCATGAATGAAATTTTGGGACCCAAAGTAATTTGGGTACCAAAACCTCTTGTCTGATCCACATATGCAGGAATGCCTAGTAGCCCAACATCAAAACAAATGGTACTTAGATAGCGGCTGTTCGAGGCACATGACGGGCGACAAAGCTAAATTTTTTTTCCTAGTGGAGAAAGACGGAGGACAAGTCATTTTTGGAGGTAACAACAAAGGCCAAATCATTGGCACAGGTAATGTTGGTAAGTGTCCCTCCAATTCAATTGAAAATGTACTGTTGGTTGATGGCCTTAATCACAACTTGCTTAGCATAAGTCAATTGTGTGATAGAGGTCACAACGTCATGTTTGAATCAAATTCATGTCAAATTGTTGATAAAGAAACAGGAAGTGTAAAATTTTCTGGAAAAATAGTGAATAACATTTACTTAGTTGACTTAGATGATCCAAAAAATGACAACTTGTGTCTTGTTGCAAATAGACAGGATGAATTGACCTTGTGGCATCGTAGGCTTGGCCATGCGAGCTACAACGTGTTGCACAAGATCATGAAGCTCAAATTGGTAAGTGGACTTCCTGACATTTCTTTTAACAACAATGAAAGTTTTTGTGATGCATGTGCACAGGGAAAACAGACCCGGAAGTCTTTCAAATCTAAAGCACCGGTAAGTACATCTAAACCATATGAACTGTTGCACATGGACATTTTTGGACCAACCAGAACTTTAAGTCTCAATGGCAAATGTTTTGGTTTTGTCATTGTAGATGATTTTTCTAGGTTCACATGGGTCAAATTCTTGGCACACAAAAGTGAAACACTTACAATCTTCCAAGAATTCTTTAACAAGATTGAGCATGGCAATGTGAATAAAATATGCTCAATCCGCACCGATCACGGGGGAGAATTTGATAACAATGCATTTTCTGATTTTTGCAGGCACCAAGGGATTGAACATATGTTCTCTTCCCCAAGGACTCCAGAACAAAATGGAGTAGTGGAGAGGAAAAACAGAACATTGGTGGAAATGGCTCGCACTCTTCTAGTTGAAGGCCAACTCTCCAAAAGCTTTTGGGCAGAAGCAGTGAACACTTCGTGCTACATTCTAAACAGAGCCATGGTAAGACCTGTGATAAAGAAAACCCCCTACCAGTTGTTGAAAGGTAAGAAACCCAACCTTGGGTACTTCCGAGTTTTTGGCTCAAAGGTATTTATTCATAACAATGATAAATCTGATTTAGATAAATTTGAAGCCAAAAGTGATCAAGGTGTTTTTCTAGGCTACTCAGAACACTCTAGGGCATATAGGGTGTTTAACAATAAAACACGCACTGTGGAAGAAACTCCACGTGTCGTTTTTTATGAGACTTATGCCAAATCTAACAGCTTGAATGTTAACATAACTGAAAAAGAGGATGAAGGAACATCGCTTAAGGATCTACAAGTCAAAGCAAAAGACAAATCTGAAGAAGATTCAAAGACCAAAGGTGGATATCTTCACAGGGACTACGATGAAGATGATGAAAGAGCATTCAGAAAACAAGATGAAACACTTGAAGAGAATCCACCAGAAAGTGAACCTCCTGAAGAACGACATTCACAAGATCAAATTCCTCAAGGACAAGATACTCCCGGCCCTTCAACAATCACAAATGTGAGGTATTCCAAAGATCACCCACTTGATGATGTGATAGGTAGTTTAAATGACTCTGTTCAAACAAGGTCTCAAGTAAGACAAATAATTGAACATGATCTTTTTGCTTTTGTTTCTCAAGTGGAACCCAAAAATGTTGAAGAAGCCTTAAAAGATAACTCGTGGATTGATGCTATGCATGAGGAACTTGGTCAATTTCAAAGAAATAATGTATGGAGTTTAGTTCCTAGAACCCCTGAAATCTCTATCATAGGAACTAGATAGGTGTTTAGGAATAAACTTAATGAAGAAGGAAAAGTGGTCAGAAATAAAGCAAGACTCGTTGCAAAAGGATATAGTCAAGAATTTGGTGTAGATTTTGAAGAATCCTTTGCTCCTGTAGCCAGGTTAGAAGCAGTCAGAATTTTATTGGCATATGCATGCTCCCATAAGTTCAAACTTTATCAAATGGATGTTAAAACTGCTTTCTTAAATGGCTATATCAAAGAAGAAGTCTATGTCTCTCAACCACCAGGTTTTGAAAATTCTGAAATGCCTAACCATGTGTATAAATTGCACAAAGCTCTTTATGGTTTGAAACAGGCACCTCGAGCTTAGTATGATAGACTAAGCAATTTTCTGGTAAGCAAAAACTACTCAAGAGGTAAAGTGGACCAAACTCTCTTCACTAAGAAAGTTCGCAATCACATGAATGTTGTTCAAGTTTATGTGGACGATATTATGTTTGGTTCAACTAACCCTTCACTGTGTGAAGAATTTTCTAAACATATGCACAGTGAATTTGAGATGAGTCTAATGGGGGAGCTTCAATTCTTTCTTGGTTTGCAAGTGAAACAACATAAAGACGGATTCTTCATAAATCAAGAAAAATATGTCAAAGAGCTTCTCAAACGATTTCAATTTGAGCAAGCTAAACCGGCCTCCACCCCAATGAGCACAAGCATCAAATTGGAAAATGATGAGAAAGGTAAACCGGTAGATGCAAAGCACTTCCGAGGTATGATTGGCTCACTCCTTTAACTTACTGCAAGTAGACCGGATATACAATTTAGTGTTTGCCTTTGTGCTAGATATCAATCTAGTCCAAAGGAAAGCCATTTAATTGCAGTCAAGAGAATTTTCCGATATCTCTCAGGCACATGCAATTTGGGTTTTTGGTACCCAGCAGGCAGTAGTTTTGATTTGATCTCATATTCTGATGCTGATTATGTTGGATGTAAAATTGATAGAAGAAGCACTAGTGGATATTGCCAATTCCTTGGCGGTTGCATGGTTTCGTGGGCATCCAAGAAACAACACTCGGTTGCACTCTCCACTGCAGAGGTAGAATATGTCGCTGCAGGAAGTTGTGCAGCTCAAGTGTTGTGGATCAAAAGTCAGTTAGCTGACTATAATGTTGAAATTGGATGCACACCTATCCTATGTGACAACACAAGTGCTATCAACCTTTCAAAAAACCCTATCCAACACTCAAGGACTAAACACATAGAAATCCGTCATCATTTCTTGAGAGATGAAGTTGCCAATAAAACCTTGGAACTTAATTTCATTCCCACAGAAAAACAATTGGCTGACATTTTCACCAAACCCTTGTCTGAAGATAGATTCACATCCTTAAGAAGAGAATTAGGTTTGTGTAAAATGCAATGAAACTAACTATCCCTATTGGGGTACATGCTCTTTATGTGTGAATGACTATGTGGTATATCAAATGTTGAACTGTGGAAGAACAAGTTCGGCTTGTTTGGAAACTATCATCATGCGTGAGAAAATATTCTCCGCCAAGTATCCATAGTCCCATTGCATATAAAGGTCCTGTACTTCACATAGGATTTTTAGTTTCCTTACATTTTATCATGTTAACTCCATGAAACAATGCTTTTTCTGTGATCATGTGCTTGTGTATGACTTTCTTTAAATGATCATGTTTGTCTTGTATTAAATGCTTGTGTGAATCCTTGCTTAGATGTTGTGTCAACACGTGCACACACTATGGGGGAGTGAGTTAAGGATAGATGAGTATTTTCTTGAGGAAACTCTTCCTACATCTCCTTGTTGAATTCTCACTTCCTTGAACTCAATGTGCACTCAAACTGAAACCAGAAAAATCCACTCTGTTCATATCTGTCGACAGACACATTCCATATGTCGACATGCACACTCAGATTTGCTCTGACTGAAACTTCAATTCTTCAGTCTGTGTGCATCTGTCGACAGACAGATTCCTGCTGTCGACAGATACACACATTCTCACTTTTTTCTCATTCCTTCTTCATACTTTTCAAGAAAGTGTTCATTACTTGATTTGAAGGTAAACATTGGATTGTTTTGTGAAATATAACCTTTCATATCCACTTCATGTCAAAGTTGTGACCCAACTCTAAATGATGTTTGATGCAACACTTGATTGAGGTCTTTTTAGATCATTTTGAACACAATAAGCAAACCAAATGATTTTTAAACATCTCCTTTGAATAACACCCTTGTCTTTAAACATGAATCCAAAATGATTTGAAAAATCAGAAGGTTCTTGAATTTAATGTTCTACATTATCTCTTGCCTAAAGAAATCTCATGTACTTGACGAAAAGTAAAAACAAAATAAAAGGGAGAAAAGCTACCTATTTCTACGCTTAAATCAAAAAATTATCTTTCATTTATGGGATGGAGGTAGAGCAATGATGAAAATCACTAAGTAACCGGGGACATGGGCATCACCAATGTCGGTCTTCGCGTCAAAATGTTGTTTCATTATCTCTATACAATGGCTTGATGGACACTCACATTGAGTAACTGGGGGTATTGGCATCACAAATGTCTACCTTCACATGAAAAAGTGAAAGTGCTCCTCATTGCCACTCTTTTCCATCTTCGTTGTTTAAAGATTCTAATATCACACCAGAAATAGAGTGAAGCCTCCGAAAAACTTTTTATGTCAAGTCCAATGTGCTTCTTATGGGTAAGATGTTCTTGTAGCCATCTAATTCAACTGTCTTCTGACTATCATCTCTATTTAGATGCATATTTTTCTTCAACGGCCTTAATCAAAAGAGTTATTTAATTTTCACTAGTTATTGTGAAATGTGTTCTTCATGATCTAATTAAAGAACTTATCGGTTTTAATTCAAAATCATTTTAGAATTGTGTCATGTCTTCATCATAATGGATATGAATTTTTATCTTGTACATACACCTATTTTACCTTAAAACACAAAATGAACACTTGTCCCTTTGAAAAATCTTGTCAAAAATCAAGTTTTAGCCAAAAAGGGGTTATCTGTCGACAGATAGATTGTCATCTGTCGACAGACGACGGCCCAGATCCATTTTTGAAGCAAACCCTCACGCCGGTTCAAGTCTTTTGTGTGGGGCCTCTTTTTTAAAACCCTTCTCAACCTATTCTAAGGCCTCCTACGACCACTTCTCACCATTCCCCTCTCATTTCCTCCTCCTCTTCTCCAAACCCCTCTCTTTCCCCTTCCGGGCTCAAGATCCGCTCCGTCTCTGACGATCCTGCTGCTCCTCATCTGGGATCCCTCCACTCTCCTTTCCCAAACGCCATTCTCACCCTCCTACTTGAGATGGCACCCAAATCAAAGCTTCTCGCTCGCCGTCGTCGCGCTTCGACGGACGCCGGAGAAAGCTCCAGGGCTCCTTCCGAACGTCGCAGCAAGCATCGTGAGGATCGGTTGCCGGAACTCATTGTTCCTCAAGGTCTCCGTCTTATCCGGGCCACCGGAACCTTCAAGAAACTTGTCCAATCCCGGTATGTGGACTTCGAGTCCTTAGCACCGATGTTCCCCTCCCTCCTACCCTATTTTGACACTCAAGGGTGGACATCTTTCTTGTACTCACACTTGCAATACTCTCCAACTGTCGTCACAGAGTTTTTCAATAACCTAGGGCTTTCCGATCAGGGAGATCTCTACTTTTCGGTGAAAGTCACTCGTTTTCACCTCACCGCCAATCTTATCTCGACAGCCCTTGAAATTCCAAACTCAGGAGTTGCAATCTTCAACTACACTCCTTCCGCTTCTGAGTACTATGAACTTCTCACGTTGCAACCTTATGACTCCACTAAGGAAATTGCTCGTCTAAATGCCAACTCCTTTCCTCCTTTGATCCGGATGATCCATCACATCTTCACTACCTTGATCGTCCCGAAGGATGGAAGCCGAGAATTAGTCACCGAGGTCCACAAGTCTTTGTTCATATTCTTCCTCAAGTGTCAACCAATCAATCTGCCTGAACTCATGATAAGCCTCATCCGTCGGTGCTTCTCAAACACCAAAAGATCAATGACATACGCTTACCCCATCACCTCTCTTCTCATTTTCATTGGCATTCCTATCACTTCAACTGAGCTCATCTCCTTGAAATCCCGCAGTGCTTTTGACCTCACTGTTGCTAACCGAATGGGCTACAAGATTGTAGATGGTGTAGTCACAAGGACTCTCAAAGGAAAGGAACCACAAGGAGCTGAAGAGTCATCTGCTGAAGAAGACAATGAAGCCGATGAAGCAAATGAAGGCAGTGATGAAGAACCTCAGGATGAGCAAATGCCTGATGAAGCTCAAGAATTTGATGATGTACCTGTGCCTCAAGAACAATCTCTTCATGATTACTTGGCACAAATGCATCAACAAATGATCTCAGGTTTTGCTCAGATGAGTTCAAGATTTGATCAAGTGGACGCTCGCCTCAACTCTCTAGATGAGTCTCACGTGCAGATCCGAGACCGGCTTGATTTCCTCTACTCCGAGAGAGATGGATCCCGTCATCCTCCACCTGCTGGACATGACAATGAATAGAGGGTCTCAGGGTCATTAGAGGTCATTAATAGTCTTAGCTGGGAGTTAGTCTCACTTGTCCAGTCATCTTTTACTTGTTCATGTTATTTCCCTTTCTTTTGATCTTTATTGAGTCATGTAATGATTGTCTCTTGTACTGTAAAATATGAATGATCAATCAATGAAAACTCACAGTTCATGTTTATTTGTCTCCTAATGTGCATGACTTGACATTTTGAATGTTATCAAAAAGGGGGAGAACATCAATATGCATCAATTGAATGTTTTTGTCATCATCAAAAAGGGGGAGATTGTTGGGTTTTCCATATATCATGTTTTTGATGATCACATTAATATTCTTGAACATTGATTTAATGCAAAATTGATGTGCTAACTAACATGAAAAACACCATGAAAGTGATTGAGTTAAACATTGCTAAATCATACAATGTATATCACTAACAATGTATTTGCATGTAGGTCATGAAAGATGGAGCATTGAAGAGGCATTGAAGAGATGAGCAAATAGCACAAAAAACTGTCAAAGAGGTGCACCTGTCGACAGATGCAATGTACCTGTCGACAGATTCACATAGTCATTCCAAGATAGAACTCAGGTTTGCATCTCTGAGTGCACCTGTCGACAGATGCAATGTACCTGTCGACAGATTCACACAGTCAACCCAGGACAGAACTCAGGTTTTCTATTCCTGAGTGCACCTGTCGACAGATGCAAATTGCCTGTCGACAGATACACTCAGAAACTCAATTTTCTAAAACCCAGTTCTCAGCCTGAGTGCGCCTGTCGACAGATGTAAGTGCACCTGTCGACAGACGACAGAAACATGAGATTTAGAGTTTCCAAATCCGGCCCCACTTGGGTGTTTCCTTCCTCCACGACCCCCACCTTTACCTAACACTATATAAGCATCCTTTTGGAGCCAAATTCGCAGAGAGCAGCCTCCCAACCAAGAGCCTCCAAGGGACCAAGAGGAAAAGCCCCAAATTGCTGCTCTGCTTCAACTTTCTGCCCAGATCGTTGTGGAATCGCCATCCATGCGAAGTTGAAGCCGGATCGTCATCAATTCAACTTTCTACATCGATCAATCTACATCCAATCAAAGTTTGAAGAGCGTTTGGACGATCCACGAGAAGAATTCCAACTGGATTTGTTCCCCAACTCTAAATTCTTCTCCATTTCACAATTTCCATTTCATTTTGTGTGTGTGGTTGTGTTTCGAGCATCCCTTGTGCTTGATTCACGAATTTGTGGTTGTTCTGATCGTGGTTCATCAGACAACGTGTGTGTGGTTGAGTTGTTGTGTTGAACTCGCTCATAAGCAGTCGTTTCTGCATGTGTGTGTGGACGGTGGATGTAGGATACACGAGTTGTGTACTCCGAACCACCTTAAATCATCGTGTTCTGTGGTTTGTTCACGTTTTGCGATAGATGATTGGTAGGCACGGTGTTCATACGCACGTTTAATTCTCTGTTTTCAAAACATCAACTCAAGCTTTCTTAATCTCAATCAAATTCCAATCAAGTTTCAATTGAGATTGCTGTAGGACCGAAAAGAAGCCATCAGTAATTTAGAATTTGCCGTAATCTATTCAACCCCCCCCCCCCCTTCTAGATTACCACATCGTGTTATGCCGCATAACCCTTCAGAGGGCTGCTGGTCAGCCGAAAACTCTTGATTCTGCTGTACTACTGGCTCAAGCACTGGATCTTCAGGAATTTTCTCTTGGGTTGGTTCTTGGTGTTGAGGCTCTTGAGCAGTAGAGGCTGGTTCTTCTTGAGGCTAAGAGGGAGCAGGCCCTGATGGCATGGAAGCGCCCTGATGGCACACTAACTGAAGTAAGAGTTCCTTCATCTGCTTGACCTCATCAGCAAAACTATCAAACTTGACATCAATGAGCCCGACTTGCATATGAAGAAGTGAGAGACTCTCTTGATGTGATCTGACAAGCTCTAGAATGGTGCCAAGACTGCTGCTACTCTCCCCCTGAGACCTTGGCCGGGTCTCAAACTGAGAAGGGGAGAAAGAAGGCTCACTCTCTCTGAAAGTTTGTTCCATAGGTGGGACAGGAACATCTTCAGACATGATTCCCTTACCTCTGAGATTTCTTAAGTTTTCATGCATAGTTTCAGAGGGAGCATCTTGCTCATTGAGAGAGGAGGAGGCTGGAAGCTGTTCTTCAACTGGCTGAACTGGTGGAGAAATAACTAGTGAAGGAGGCTGTGCAAACACAACTGGTGCAACTGGATCTGCTGGGGCTTCAATCTGAATACCTGAAGTGGGAATATCTTGGGGAAGCACAGAGACTAGGGGCTCATCTGGATAAATTTCATGGTCACACTCCGGAACTGAATCTTTGTACCATAAGTTTTCTTTCTTGCTAACTAGGGAGTAGTGACCTCTTCTCAGAGTAATGAGTCCAATTTTCTCTTTGATGCTGACAGGCACTTCTCCAGATAGATCCACAGCAAATTTCTTAAAGATCAAAGTAAGCAGAGATCCATAAGGAAGAGAATCTTGAAGGTCCTTGGCTGCTATCATTTTTTCTAAAATCACTGCTGGAAGGTTGATTCTGTGTTTCTGAATAGCCCAAAAGAGGAGATTCCTATCTCTGGCTGTGATGGAGGAATGGGAACCTGATCTAGGAGTTATGATATTAGAGATGATAGAATGCAGTAACCTTTTCTCTGCAGAAAGCTCATTTACTTGCAAACCCCTTTTGCTCAAGGTCCCCAGATTTCCAATAATCCCCAATTTTTGTTTCTCAAGGTGAATGAACTCACTAAGATAGTGTCCGGTGTTAGGACAGTCTAAAAGTTCTACAAGACATTTCTCAGAGATAGTGATTCTTACTCCTTTAACATATCCTACGACTGTATTTCCAGATGAAACTTTGAGAGAGGCATAAAATGCCCTTACAGCACCAGCTATGAGAGGTTCAATGATCTGACACAGTTTGGTCCATCCCATCTCTGTGAGTGTTTCCTCTACCCAAGCTAGACTGCCACTCAAATGAGAGAATTCAACTGATTTGCCGGAACAGATAGGAATCTTGGCTAGTCTTTGGAGTTGGTCAAAGGTGAGTTGGACGGAGTCCTGAGCCCTAGGAGATGCCATCTAGACAAACAGATGAAAAGGAAACTTAGGAGATCCTTCAGAGGAGGATGAGATGTACCCGAAAGAGTTAGAAGATCCTACCTTTTTCGTGAAAGGATGAAGTTTAGCAGAGATCTTCTGAAGGTCCTTTTCCAGAGAGCAGAAAGGCGCGAAGAAGATAGAGCAGACTAGAGAGATTTCGAACGGGTATTTTCTAACGGAGATGAGGGAGATCTATATATATGAGAGGGATAATGACCGTCGTTTCATGAAGGGACGTGATTTGAGTTACGAAGGGACACGCCTTTAATTTTGTGTCAGTTACGAAAATTTGAATATTTATTCGTTTCAGAGTCATAAAGGAAGTTAATTTAGGAATTCAAATCCATTAGTCGAATACATAAGTTTTGACATGAATCGAATACCTTAACTTTTCATGAATCGATTACATGAATCGAATACCTTGATTTTTAACATGAATCGAATACATAAGTCGAACTATGACTTAGGAAAATTTTTAGGGTATAGCTACACAGAATGTAAACATCAAGATGATTCAGGTAAATATTAATCAGGATTGCACATACCTATTTCTCTTCTAATAGACGTAAATCTATCTTCTGGTAGGGGTTTGGTAAAAATATCTGCCAATTGATTTTCTGTAGAGACAAATTCAAGAGAGATATTTCCATTACTTACATGGTCCCTGATGAAGTGATGTCTGACCTCAATGTGCTTTGTTCTTGAGTGCTGAATTGGATTTTTGGTTAAGTTGATTGCACTTGTATTATCACACAGCATTGGGATTTCTTGAAGCTGATGCCCATAGTCTTTCAATTGATGCTTAATCCATAGCAGTTGACTACAGCAACTTCCAGCTGCAATGTATTCAGCTTCTGTAGTGGATAGAGCTACTGAATTTTGTTTTCTGGAAGACCAAGATATTAAACATCCTACAAGGAGTTGACAAGTACCACTGGTGCTTTTTCTATCTATCTTGCATCCAGCATAGTCAGCATCACTATATCTAATTAACTTGAATTCAGAACATCTGGGATACCATAAGCCTAAATTGCTTGTATTAATAAGATATCTAAAAATTCTTTTAACAGCATGAACATGTGATTCTTTTGGATCAGCTTGGAATCTAGCACATAAACAAACGCTGAACATTATGTCTGGTCTACTTGCAGTAAGATAGAGTAGTGATCCTATCATTCCTCTAAAGATCTTTTGATCTGCCTTTTTACCAAGGGAATCACTATCTAGCTTAATGCCTGAGCTCATGGGTGTACCTAAGGGCTTACATTTGTCAAAACCATACTTAATCAGCAGATCTGAGATGTATTTGGTTTGGCATATGTGAGTTCCTTCTTTGGTTTGCCTAATTTGTAATCCAAGGAAATAATTCAGTTCACCCATCATGCTCATCTCAAATTCACTTTGCATTAAGTTCTCAAAGAACTTGCAGAGTGATTCGTTGGTAGAGCCAAAGATAATGTCATCAACATAAATTTGTACAATTAAGATTTCATCTGAAAATTTTTTGATAAATAAAGTACTGTCTACTTTTCCTCTTACAAAATCATGTGATATAAGATAAGCACTTAGTCTTTCATACCAAGCCCTTGGAGCTTGTTTCAAACCATATAGTGCCTTCTTTAAACGGAAAACATGATTAGGATTTTTTGTATCTTCAAATCCGGGAGGTTGCTCAACATACACTTCTTCTTTTATAAAACCATTCAGAAAAGCACTTTTAACATCCATCTGAAATAGATTAATATTAAGAGAGCAAGCATATGCTAATAGAATTCTAATTGCCTCTAATCTAGCAACTGGAGCATATGTTTCATCAAAGTCTATGCCTTCCTCTTGGGAGTATCCTTGAGCTACAAGTCTAGCCTTGTTCCTGGTGATTATTCCTGATTCATCCACTTTGTTTCTGAAAACCCATCTGGTTCCAATAACAGGATGGTCAGAAGGTCTAGGCACAAGGGTCCAAACTTGATTGCGTTGGAATTGATTTAATTCCTCTTGCATAGCAAGGATCCAAGATTCATCTTCCAATGCATCATTGATTGTCTAACGCTCAATTTGAGAAACTAAGGCAGAGAAATCACTAGGAATTTGCATACCTCTTGTTCTTATTCTGTCTTGAGAATTACCTATGATGTTTTCTCTAGGATGATCCCTATGGTATCTTAATTCTCTGGGCAATCCTTCTTGTATTTCCTCTTGTTGTTGAAGATCTTCCAATGGGGGTTCTTCTGATTCTTCATCCTTGTGTTGTTCTTCTTCAATAGAAGTCTTTTCAAGATCCCTGCATAGATCATCAACAAAGTCTTCTTCTTCTTCTATCCTCTTGATAGAAGGGTTAGTTTCATCAAACAAGACATGTACAGTTTGTTCTATAGTCAATGTCCTTCTATTAAATACCCTGTATCCTCTAGGTTTTGAGATATATCCTAACAGAAAACCTTCATCACTTTTAGCATCTAACTTTCCTAAGTTGTCTTTACCATTGTTTAAAATGAAACACTTACAGCCAAAAGGTCGAAGATGACTGATGTTGGGCTTCTTATCCTTGTATAATTCATACGGAGTCTTTTTCAGAATAGGTCTGATCATGCATCTGTTGATAAGTTAGCAGGCTGTATTTACTGCTTCTGCCCAGAAGTATTTTGGTAAATTGTACTCATTCAGCATTGTTCTGGTCATGTCTAGCAGTGTTCTATTTTTCCTTTCTGCTACACCATTTTGTTGAGGTGTTCTGGGAGCTGAGAAGTTGTGTTCAATTCCATTTTCTTCACAGAACTTCAAAAATTCTTCATTTTTGAACTCTCCTCCATGATCAGATCTGATACTGGTAATCTGAAATTTTTGATTCTTTTGGACAATTTTGCTGAATTTCAGGAAAGCTTGAAAAGCTTCAGATTTGGCTTCTAGAAAGGATACCCAAGTATACCTTGAGTAATCATCAACTAATACATAGCCATAGACTTTTCCTCCAAGACTAATTGTCCTCATTGGTCCAAATAAATCCATGTGAATTAATTCCAAAGGCTTGAAAGTTGTAACAATTGTCTTGGACTGAAATGAGGTCTTGGTCTGTTTTCCTTTTGCACATGCTGAGCAAATTTCAGACTTTTTGATTTTCATCTTGGGAAGTCCCTCAACCAGATCATACTTCAACAATTTCTTGATTACTGAAGTGCTTGCATGACCAAGTCTTCTATGCCACAAATCAGCTTCTTCGCTTTTGGTAGTAGTTAGACAAAGATTTACTTCCTTTAATTCTGCTAGTTGCAAGGTGTACAGATTCTTTACTCTTTATGCTTCAAAGACCTTTTTGTTGTCCTTCAGAATTACACACTTATCATTCTGAAATCTTACTAAATGACCTTTGTCACATAACTGACTAATACTGATCAGGTTGTGCTTGAGTCCTTCTACATACATGACATCCTCAATTAAATCCTTTCCTTTAGTACCAATAGTTCCACAGCCTAGCACTTTTCCTTTTCCATTATCACCATAGGTAACTTGACCAGATTCTTCTCTAAAACTTGTGAATAGCTTCCTGTCACCTGTCATATGCCTTGAGCATCCACTGTCCAAATACCATTTGGATGCCCTCAGCCGACCCTGCAAACAAAGCTAAGTTTTAACTTTTGGTACACAAATTTTCTTGGGTCCTTGATGGTTAGTTTTGGGAATCATCTCAAGTTTCTAATAGTGCATGTGCTAACTGTGTGACCTAGTTGGTTGCAATGAGTACAGCATAAACTAAAAGAATTTTTCTTGTATGCATTTTTATTGTATTTCTGTTTTTGTTTGTAAGCACGTTGATCTACCCTTTTGGTTTTCTTAAGGTCATCTTCTGTCACAAACTTAGGTGTTGGATATACTTTAGGATAAATGATATGTTCTTCATTTTGTGGGGGTGTGTATCCTACTCCATATTTTCTTTTTCCTCTTCTAACACCCTTCAGATCTACAAGTAATGAAGCTTTACATGTTGCAATTTTATCTAAAGTTGTTCTTAGATAAAGATTTTCTTCTTGTAATTTTTCTTCATTCTTTAGTTCTTTTAGATTTGCTTCTACTTCTAAGATTTTGTTATTTTTATTTTTCAGATCTTCACATAATAGTTCATTTGCTCTTCTTGTTTCAGCTGAACTTTTCTTTAACCTTTCTACCTCATTTTTGAGAAAAGTATTACTCTTTTCTTGATTTAATAAGTTTAGCTTAACTATCTTCATTTGCTTTATAATGGTTTTATATTTTTCATAAAGCTCATTGAAAGCATCCTCTAAATTATCAGAGTCAGATTCTGAGCAAGAAGTAAAAGATGTTTCAGAATTTACCTGTTCTAGTCCTGCCATGAGGGCTAGATTTGCTTTTTCTTCTTCTTTTGATTCTGAGCTGGAGGAATCTGAGCTGGTAACATCTTCATTGTCCCATGTTGCTGCCATTGCTTTCTTTTTGAACTTCTTGAATCTCTTTTCTTTGCTTTTCTTCTTTTCTGATTTTTCTGCTTGATCCTTCTTTTTGAGTCTGGGACACTCAGATTTGTAATGCCCCGGTTGATTGCATTCATAACAGGTTGGCTCTTTCTTCTTGTCTTTCTTGAAGAACTTTCTTGAGCCAAATTTCTTCTTTTTAGCCAAAATTCTTTGTAGCCTTCTTGAGAGCATGGCCTCATCATCACTGTCATTTGATTTTTCATTGGAGTCCTCAGATGAAGAAGAATCTGCAATCTTTAAAGCATTTGAAATTTTCTTCTTTGAAGAGCTTTCAGAAAATCTCTCCATATTTATTTCATGTGCCATAAGAGAGCCTATTAATTTATCAATGGATAATTCAGTGAGATCATGGGCTTCCTCTATGGCTGTAACTTTAGGGGTCCATACATTTGTTAGAGATCTTAGTATTTTTCTAACAATTTCTTCATTGGTTAGGGTTTTTCCTAAGGCACTCAACCCTACAATTATGTTTGAAAATCTATTGTACATTTGTGTTATATTTTTATTTGGAAGCATTTTGAATTGTTCATATTGAGAAACTAGTATATCTATTCTGGTTTGCTTAACTCTATCTGTTCCTACATAAGTCACTTGTAATTTATCCCACATTTCTTTTGCGGTCCTACAAGCTGAGAGTCTATTGAATTCTCTTTTGGATAGAGCACAGCATAGATAATTTTTTGCTTTATAATTTAAAGACATATTTCTTTTGTCAGCAATAGAGAGACCTGTGGAAGTAGTTTCACCTAGGATTTGATAATCACCTTGTTCTATTACCTGCCAAAGGTTGAAATCTGTACCTCTGATGAAACACTCCATTCGCATCTTCCAATATTGATAATCTTCACCATCAAAGAAATGTGGTCTTGAAACTGATTGGCCTTCATAGTTGTGTGCTTCTGATGCCATCTCTTCTCAAATCTTTAGATTCTTCTGAGAAGACCTCGCTCTGATACCACTTGTTTGATCGAAATGGCAGATTGCACAGTCCTAGAGGGGGGGTGAATAGGACTTTTCTTGATTTTTGGAAATTCTTCTGAAAGAGAAATCACAACACTAAGTAGAGATGTTAGTGCTTGGTGTGATGTGTGTGATTCAAGTGAGAACTTGGCGGAAAAAAATCACACAAAGAATTGTACAAGAGATTTATCCTGGTTCGGCCCTTCCCACATGGAAGTCCTACATCCAGTCCTCAAGCCAACCACTTGAGATTTCACTAAACTTTCAATCAAATTTGGCCTTCTCTCACCCTTGAGAGGAAATTACAAAACACACTTGCTCCACAGCAAGTTTTCCCTAAACAGAGGTAAACAGCACTGCCTTATGCAAAAGGCCTTCCCTTCACAAAAGGGGTAAAGCAGAAACACTTCTGCAGAAATACCAAAATGAAGGAGAAATAAACGCCTGTGTGTTGACTCAAGAATGAGTACAGAACACACACTTTCCAGCAGGATAGAATAGATGAGAATTGAAATCTAAATCCTAGCTGAAGCTACTTGGGTGGTCTTCCAAAGAAGAGACAATTACAATGCCACCCAATAAACAGATCTTCAGAAATCACTGAAGATGGGGCTCTCAAACAGTTGCTGAACAGGAAGGCTTTTGAGAGCTTGCAATATGAACTTTCAGGGAATTGTCTTCAAGAAACTTCAAAACTTGTTGTTCTTCTATTGCGTTCTTCATCTCTTTATAATTTTTTCAAACTAGCCGTTGAGGAAGATAGCCGTTGAAGTAAGATGGTTGTTGTAATCTAACCGTTTGAGAAGAGTCTTTAGGATCCTTTGGATCTTGGAACTTTTGTCCAGAGGTTCTGGAAATTTGCCTTTTCCCAAGGTCTTCACAGGCAGAAGCCGTTTGCTATAGCTAGAAGATAAGCTCTTTGATACTTGGGCTGAGCGGCCTATGTGCAACAATAAATGTCTGTATGAAAGGACAAGACAAAGACAAGAGTATATCCATACCTTTTTGGTAGGTGAGTCAGTGTAGTACAACAGAACAATATGGAACCTAGTATTCTTAGTCCTTTTGGAAAGTAAGGCAAACAGACAGAAAGTTTAAGGTGTGGGTCTGTCAGTGGTAGGTGAGATTGTCAGATACAATGCGCCTAACTTCCACATAAATGCTTTGAGTCTTTGTAGAAGGAATAGTTTGAAATAAAAGATCATCAGAACTGTAAGCATTAAATGTATGTTCATATTTTGTTCCAGAGAAGTGACTCTGTGAAGATACTGAATTTTCTGTCACAAACTATATTAAAGAAATAATGATCTTATAGAATTTTGAAGATCCATATAATAAGCAGTCATAAACAAATTATTTTTATGCTAAAGAGAGATTACCATCAATCAGTAGAGATTTCATAACATTTAGAAACTGACAGAAGTATACTGAAAAAGTACAAGTGTACAGCTGACAGTGTAGTCGAATTCAGTAGAACAGGTGATTCGATTCAAGAGGAATAGAGTGAGTCGAATACAGTATGTGAATCGAATACAGTGTAAAAGATGTGAATCGAATACAGTATAACATATGTGAATTGGAGATGTGAATCGAATACAATATAACATATGTGAATCGAATACAATGTAAAAGATGTGAATCAAATACAGTATAACATATGTGAATCGGAGATGTGAATCGAATACAGTATAACATATGTGAATCGAATACAGTGTAAAAGATGTGAATCGAATACAGAGTGTAAAAGATGTGAATCGAATACAGTGTAAAATATGTGTACTTAGAAAAACTTTTGGTCTTTCAAAATGTTGAAACTGACGAAATTTTGTAGTAGATCTATATCATGATACAGATAAAATATTTCATTTAAAGATTTGTCTTATCAAAATAATTGATTGTTTAAAGACTTATGAGGAGTTGCTCAACACGAAGGTTCGTGTCCTAGTGTGATTCTAGCGCGAGGAGGCTATTCGGAACGTAGAATTGCCATATCTACACTATTCTTTACATTCTTGGTGTTGGTAGGGGAACTTTTTACATGTCATGGCATGGTTTTATTCGACTAGATCGGTTTAAAACTTTAAGTTGTATTATTTAATGTTCATATCATGAAAGTTATCATGTGGAATTCGAATAGTGAGCTGAGTGGTGTGGAAATGGTTGTTTGTAGTGGTTTTGAGTGGTTTCAGATTGGGTTCTATGTGCCTTGCATTCTGACTGAGAATGAGACAACCAGTCTGCCGCGTTCTCTGTTGGCCCTCGGATGATATGGCAGCAAGCTCAATCTATCTAGAGGGGGGGGGGGGTGAATAGAATAGCTACAGAAATTCTGAAACTAAAACGCAAAAAACACAACTTTAAAACTTTGGTTAGTGAATGTGATAGTGTGTGATAGAGAGTATCTGTACGGAACACAAATGAACATAGAGAATTTTATCCTAGTTCGGTATTTCATAGAAGGAAGACCTACGTCTAGTCCCCAAGTAAAATTTTGAGATTTCACTAACCGAGGTACAATCCCCCCAAAGATATACAAACCCACAGCTCCGCGTTGGTCCTCTTCCTTTCTGAGTAGGAAAGAAACTCACTTCTATTACAGGTCAAGAAGCTACCCTCCTGGAACAAACCCCAGTACGGTTCTGTTCGAACAAACCCCAACAAGGTTCTGATGACACTAACCCCAGCTAGGGTCTTCCCTTAACCAAAAGGATGTGCTAAGAACAGTCCCTTAGCTGGACAGAAATCACCAGCAACCCCACTGGCCTTCTCTTCACACAGGAAGAGGCTCACTGTATACAATCCTACAACTGGACAGAAATCTTTTTTAGAAAAGAAAGAACATACTGAGAGTTGTACAATAATGGACACTAACACAGAAAACACTCAGCTGAAAGACTCTCCCCAAATTTACAATTGCAGCATAGAGAGAGTGAAGAGAGGAGATGAGCTTGAAGCTTAAAGACTTCAGATGGTTGCTTGCACACTTCTTCTTTGGCATGAGCTATTTCTCTCTTCCTTTTGAGTGTATGTGGAGTTGAGGTTTCTCACTAGATGTACACTCTTTGAATGATCTTCAGGAAAGCTCTCTTTTCTTCTTTAAACTTCTGTTTCTATATATGAGCTTCAGAAATCTGCCTGTTGGAATTTGGTCGTTGGAAGCTAGCCGTTGAAGGATGTCTGTTGAGAGGAGACTTTGATATTTTTAGGTTTGTCCATCAAATCTTTAGCTTCATGAGTCCCAACATCTTTAGGCTATATTTTGTAGCTTCATGCTTGAGAGACAGTTTCATTAATGCTCTGCAGGTTCCATACCCAAGACTGAAAGCTTGAGTAAGCTTCAGTGGGTGGCTGCACATCTAAAACAATATAAAAAGCATAGATACCTCCATACCTTGGAGATAGGTGAGATAGAAATATATAGTATGAAGAAGTTCAGACAGAAATATTTAGAGCATTTAAGAGTGAACAGATAGTTGTATATATGGGGAATACAAGAACTCTTTCTGAAAGTCATGGTATTTCTGACAGTGGTAGGTAGATTTTGACAGATAGCCCATACATCTTATATCTACCATCGCATTAAAACTTTAGTCCATTTGTCAAACAGGAATAGACCTTAAATTTCTGACAGTGAGAAAGACAATAAGCATATAGACATTGTAGATCTCAAAAAGACATTTCAAATGAAATAGATATATAATATTTTTCCCGCCAAAAGATATTTGAATTTTATGATGGCAGAAAAATAATTATAAGTCTCATAGAAAATATTCTTATGTAAAAGAGATTCCAATATGAATAATGAAAACTTATGTAATGATGTACATTAAGTTGTGCTCACTGATAGAGACTTAAAAGATCATCTAAGTACATATATACAGAAGTTGATATGAGAAACTTCGACTTTCAAGAAGTCAGAGTAAGGCTTAATAGATAACCAATCGGTACAAAGACTTCAACTTATCAGAAGTCGGAGTAGGTCCAACGTCGACTTTTCAAGAGTCGGAGTGCTAACATTTGTTCATCAGTCGAAGCATTACTTCGACTTTTCAAGAGTCAGAGTCTAGAGTCGGAGTTAGTATGATATACAATGTACGCTGTGGACTTAGAAAAAAATCTGAGGAAACCAATAGCTGTTGACAGGCAGGTTGTATCTATCGACAGCCTAGTTCCTAAATCAGAAATACAGTTCTGGAAGACACATATACTGCAGTACCTATTGACAGCCTGTGAGCATCTGTCGACAACCGTTGTTCAAACATATTGTTTATAAAATACATTCTTTTGTGATACCATTATAGTGCATTTGAAGATTATATATGCAGATGGTTATGCACTAATTGAATGTTCAAACATATACGTGAAATGCATGAGTTTTCAGATTAATACCAAAACATGATATGGCATAAACATAAGCTTTATTTAGTCAAGAGTTTTAGTTATCACCAAAACATGAGATGAACAAAAGAGTGGTTCAACATTCTCATGTGAATGCGACGATATGTTGTCGAGATTAGGTTGCGACTTGTTTACTGTCGTATTGGTAGGTGTGGTTGCAACATATCGATGTGTCGCGTTTTGAATGGCGACTAGGAGCATGTCACCTTCTGCATTTTGAGGCTTGTGGTTGTTCCACTTGCAATATGGGTCCTGTGGGAGCCCGGTTTCCATATTCTCTTGCTAGTCTAATATGTTTAAGCAAATGTGAATGTTATTTATGCATGGATTTAAGGGAACTGAGTAAATTATTGATAACGTGAAGATGCTAAGTATGATGTAAGGTATTTTCAGTTTAATATTAAGAATGTGGTTTTCATCGTAAAGCTTAATGGTTATGACTGTAAGATTTTCAAACTTGTTCAGTAGTTGGTAATGATCAGTTGTGATTTATGTGCGTGGCCGAGTTTGGTGGTCCGACGCTTATCCGGAATGTCTCTCCAGTCGAGTACCCCAAGTTCTCTGTGAGCCAAGCATGTGTGTGTTGGGAGGGGACAGCACTCAGACCAGCGACAACTCTCTCACACTACCCACTCGTAGATACCAGAGAGAGATAGAAGGAGGTGGGAAGAAGAACACATGAACACCAGATTTTTACGTGGTTCGGAGGCAAGAAGCCTTCCTACGTCCACGGCCACAACAGCTTTCAATGCTTCTTCTCCAAGAAAAGATACACACTATGTCACATACAAAGAGGACAAAACCCCCCTTTATATACTGGGAGGAAAGGGCGCCACAATCGAGTCACACAAGGGCAAAAGGGTCCTGTCTCTGAATCGCCTCAGAACGACATTCGACTGTATGAGTCGAATCCTCCATATTTGACATTCGACTGCATGAGTCGAATCCTTCATGCTGACATTCAACTGCATGAGTCGAATCATTCACATCTGACATTCGACTACGTGAGTCGAATCATTCAATCTGACATTCGAACCGCGACCTGACCCCTTATGGAGATCTGCTTCAGAGTTCGGGCTCCACATTCTAACAGTGTGTGCTCGAGTTTGTCCCAATATTGTGTAACAGTAAAGGTCTGTGTCATCTTCCTGGACACCTTCTCTCATTTGTCGAGTTGTACATCCGACTAAGGGAAAGATGACAGTGAGGCAACCACTTGTGGTGTGCGAGTGTTCTTCTATTCGGTCATTTGTAGCACGCTCGTGGTTGGGGGAGTGGACATCGGTAGATGTACTAGTCCCCAACTAGTTCTGTGTTGCCACTTGCCTCACTCTGCGGGCCCCAGAACCCGTAGAGATGTGTTAGGCGTAGGTCTGCAGCATGTGTCGCTACATGTGGTGTTGGTTGGTCTCCACAGTTCTTTGACTTATGTAGTGTTGTTGTGGACTCTTGTGGGTTCTTGTTCGTAGAAGGTCCTAGACTAGCTACCCAGGTACCGTGGTCTGAGTGGTAGCGTCATACTTTCCGACTCAGACTTTTCGTAATTGTAGTGGTTACTTTCATACACTATACTAGTTGGTTGTCAAGCTATAATAGATTATGTTTATATCAATGTGATAGATGTTTTAGCCCCATGAGCTTTTTTTTTTTTTTTTTTTTTTGGTAAAAGCGGTCCTCAAGGCCTCAAACTAGGAGAGTGCACCCTTCCTCAAAGAGGAAAGCTGTTCTCACTCCACCAGTGAGTTCCCTGGGCCGAAAGATTATATATAGATAAAACCATTACAATAGGGGTCTAAGAAAACCCAATTAAACCATTCTAACATGCATAAGACCAGATTTATCCATTACAACTGGCCCTTTACAAGGATGAGGAAGATTGGAAGCCCCCCAAAAGACATTATTTTCCTTAGAAATAACAGCAAAATTTGCAAGATAATCTGCCACTTGGTTTGTTTCCCTGTAGGCATGAACTAGCGGGATGTGCTTCTAGATGAGAGTATTCTTCACTTCTCTCCACCATCTTAAAGAGGTCCAAGAGACCTCCTTATTTGCCTAGATGGAATTGACAATGACCTGAGAATCCGAATAAACTATGGAAACGCGGTAACCCATAATAGATGCAAGGCGAAGGCCATCACATAACGCTCTGGTTTCAGCAAGCATACTAGTTCCATCGCCATAGAAATGTGCAAAGGCGATCTAAACATTGCCTTTAGAATCACGAATGCAAACTCCACCACCACACGCTCCAGGATTGCCCTTGCATGCCCCACACGCTCCATGAGCTAATGGTTAGGGCTCTGTGGTGTCTTGAGAACATGGTTTAATGTTGACCTTCTTCCGGTTAGTTGAATAGTTGATTTAATGATCGTGGTTCGTGGCATCTCATTAGTTAGTGTTACTGTTTAGCTATCTTTAATTATGTTCCTTTTATGTTAACTGAGTTAATAAGGTAATCCCTATTATTTATGTTAATTTCCTATAATTTGAATGATTCCTTTAAATTGTTATGTTTGAGTTGGTTAGTGTGGTTATGATTGCACCTACTTCTTATGGTTACCCATGGGTCTAGTATGTTTTTTTGGGATTTTTCTACTAAGCCAGTGACTTGTGAGGCTTACACCCTTACAGACTCTTTTTAGGTGTTTAGCAACGAGTGTGGTTCTCGAGGGAGGATTTCTACCACCAACAGTTGAGTGAGTTATTGTTCTTGTTGCACACCTCGAGATATTCCCCAGGTTGTTGTACTTTTCTTCTGGACAAGTAATATTGTGTTGGAACAATGTAATTTACAACTGTGTATGAGAGCATATACTTTATCATATATCTTTATACAATGTGGTTGTCTTTTATATTCTTACTGGACATGTGTTAATGATATTCCTTGTGAGACTTCTGTCTGTTCACGGGAGGCGGGTCTGGATATGAAGCCTCCTCGGACATAAATATCTAGGGTCACTACACTCATCAATTCATCTACTCTTCTCATCTATTCTTGGTACTCTATATGGCTGTGACTGATTGTCTAAAGATAAGAAAAATGACTAATGTTTGGCAATATAAAAGCTTGATCTGCTTCTAGGAGGAGCGCCTAAAAGTGCTAGTGTCTGCGAGAGTTAATTGACCATGGTGTCTGGTATTACACCCAAGTGCTATACTATCTCGATCTATCTAAAGACAATCAAACTCGTGAAAGTACTAGACTATACTTGTTACATGACATGACTTGAATGTTATGTGCTCTGTGGCCATTACCTGTTCTCGTGCTATACTTGTGCTCGTTGCTATATGTCATCTTCATGCTATTACTTTCTTGACTTGACTAGACTTGATATGACACTCTTTCTGTAGTTACTCTACTTGTTAATGCATTAATCTCTTTAAACCTACCTGGTCAAGAGATATATAAGACCTACTGGATGTTATCACTCATTAAGTGGTATCCATGACTATTTCAGGTGAGTCTAACGAGGAAGACAACACACACGAGAACGGGGATGACCAAGGGTGAACGAGCATCCCTATTGAAGATTTAGCGTGTGTAGACATGCCATTTTGACATCATACTGAGTACATTTCATGTTATACTGCAATGCCTCAAAGTGGCTCTCTTCAATTAACCTCTTGAGTGATTTTCCTATTTTTTTGGATTTTTCTAGGATTTTTAGGAATTTTTCTAGGGATATAGAGGGGTCTTCTATGCACAACTGATTCGTGATGGACACAGTGGTCGCGGTTTAAGGAGTTTGATCCGCAATGGATTAAACCGTCATGTATCACACTTTTTTTTCTGGTGCCTACCATGTTTTGAAATCGTGTCCAGCCAAACCGTCGCATTTAAGAGTTTCCAATTTCGAATTATAGTAATTTCTAAAATTATTTTTTGGAAAAATTTTCTTGCTAATTAGAATCGCGTCCACATATTCCGTCGCGTTTCTGACCTTCCATCATATGAAGATCGATTCCTATCAGAAGATCGATTCTTTCAAATACGCGACCACTCATATCGTCGTGATTCAACATTTCCATTTAATAAAATTGGAAAGAATCAATCGATATTGGAAGTGTTTTAAATGCGTCGGTCTATGTCGTCGCGATTCTAAAACCTGCTATAATCAATGTTTGGGAAGGCTTAATCGAAGTAAGTGGATCTTGTTAAACGCGACGCTTGGGTCAGTCGTGATTCATTTTAATAGGCGACCACTATGTCCGTCGCAATTTATCAAATTTACCCTTATAAGAAGACCCCCGAGGCCATTGTTTCAGACACATCAAAAAAGCATTAAGGCGAAGCCCTGCTGCGCTGAAGAGTCAAACTCCAAGCTTGAAGTGAAGAGTCACTTCCCCAAGCACCATTGTCAAGTCCTCATCCCTTGGAGCTTGGTGTTCTTCATCTCAAGTGCATTGGAGCTTGAGGAGGCTCCCTCCAATTTGTGCATTGCAGCACCAAACCACTTCGCCAATTCTTCTTTTCTCCCTTCATTCTCACTTTTAGTTTTTCATTTCATTTGCTTAGTACATTCATCCATCATTTTCACACACTCACTTCACTTCTATCATACCTAGTTACTTAGGGGTTTAACACCACCTCCACAAGGTGTGTTCAAACCCATGCAATTGCATTTTTCTTACATTTCCTTGAATTTGATACTACGCAACTTATACTAATTTCTTCTGCATTTGTTTGCTTGTTTCTTATTTTTGCAAGGTAACCGCGAACTAAAGTCTTCTCTGTCGGCTGGCCGGTTGGAGGAGTAAGAGTAAACCCACCTTCTTCATCTCCTGCAATCTTTGGGTGAAGGTAATTAACGCTCCACCTCTCACTTACTCCTTCGGTACCCTCGTGTACCTGGCGATCACACCCTCCATTCTCGTGCACACACGCACTCCCTCCCTTTTCTTCCTCGTCTATCTTTTATTTCTTTTAAAATTTTCTTTCTTTTTTTAATCATTCTTTGTGGTGTGTTTGAACGAAAAGCACATTCACAAATTGGCGATCCCAGTGGGACTTCTTTTTATTTTAGTTGTGGTTACCTCTCCTTCGGCACCTACGTGTGCCCCACCTTTCGACACCCACGTGTGTCCCTCCCTTCGTACCCCATATGGTACAACTCCCCTTCCTTCATACCCCACGTGGTACTCCTTTGAGATCCTCGCCATTACCAAGTTGTGTTAGTGTTTCTTTTTCTCACTCTATAAAGTTTGATTAGAAAAAAAAATCATCATCTTACTCCCCTCCCCCTTTACTTACCTTTACTTGAAGAAAGCATGTCCACTTGACTCTTATTCTTTTCAATTGGTTGGCTGATAGCATGATTGTCTGATTTACAGCTTTTATATACGTCCTTGGGTTTCTTTTGAATCACGACGTGTTCAGACGTCGTGTTTTGTGATTTTGCGCGCCAGCATACCCCATCGCGATTTGTGACAGACACCGAAGGGAGTTGTCACGGCTCTTACAGCTTCTGCGAGCTGTCAGATCCGCGACCAACTGAACGGTCGTGATTTAGCTTGAAGACGACTGAACTTGTCGCATTTTTGTCTGTTCACAGAGAGCTAGGTTTCTGTCGTCTCTTGCATTCTTTTGCATTACAGGGCATACTTTGGCAGAGGGACTTCCTTCCCTCCTTACACTAGGATCCAAATACCTCTTTTGGTGAGGGCTATCTCTCCATTGGGCATTCCATCTCATTGGACTAGAGAATCCTTATCGGGACCTCCGTAACTCACCGTACCCTGTGGATTCCCTCACGGTGGACCGAGCAGGTTGTACCACCCTGGAGACCCGTGATTGAATATCCCATCTTTAGAAGAAGTTTTCTTAGTGAATCCTAAGTCCTCATCATACCCATCTAGGTTCATACCTACACTGGAGTGAAATATGTCAACAAAATCCACCTTGAATCATACTGAAACAATTAATTGGATGTAAGTATCCACCAAGTGTTTGATTAAAAGCCATTAACTTCTCTCTCAAACTTGTGTGAGTATTTGTTTGTTAATAAACTTTTGTGCTTAAAATTCCATGTTGCTTCATTTAGGCAAATCCCTCAGAATGGCCGAATACGAGGATATGGGTTACCATGAGGATGTCTATGATGTGGTGTATGACTCTATTGAACCAGTTGCACAACTCCCTAATGAACCCCATGCAGGTCCGTCCACTTCGCAAGTCCATGCGGTGGATTCATAGTCTCCCCACCATTCCCCGAGGCATGTTGCTGGAGATGCCTCTGCTTCTATTGATTTGTCCCAGCTAGTGGACCTTCTCTAGAATTTCCAACCCTCCCAACTCCAGGAGGTTCAAGTTGCTTTAAAGGGGAAATCCATCCCCGAACCCATTCAATCTCTCCACCCAAACACGGGTGCCTTCTATGCTGAACCCACTCGCGACCCGACGGTCCGAGCCTCCCCGCCCCCCTCTCGGGCTAACTCTATTACACACTCTCACCCCCACAGCCCTGTTGGGAGGCCTTCCCTTGTCCGGCCAACCCCTCCGCGGCAATGCTCACTTACCCTCTCCTAGCTCCAGTCCATGTTTCTGCGCCCGTTGGCGCACCTCCACGCTACCACTCAGTTCAAGTGAGCGCACCCCAACCCCATTCTTCCGGGGTGCCTCCCAAACCTTCCTCTGATCAACTCACCCAAGCACTTCTCGTGAAGGTGAGTCATTTAGAGCAGGATTTGAAAAGGGTGTTTGTACCCAAAGACTCCTTCGAGTTGGCTCTCCTTTCTATGCCAGTCTTCCACCTCCCCCCCTCCGAGCTACCAGTTTACCACCGCTACAACGGCACCGGCAATCCATTCGTACATATCAAAGAAATCATGTACGAATCTTCATTCTAGAAAAATGACAATCGTGCACTTGCCTTTCTATTCTGGAGATCCTTAGATGGTCCCGCTGTAGTACCCCGGAAAATCTATTAATTAAAAATTTTAGATAAATAGAAATTTTATCTATTAATAAACTCAATTAATTAAAATGGTACGCATCATTATTGCATGCGTATAAACACCTATAAAAATTTCGAAAAAATAATAGTCATACTTTAAATAATGTTCTCTAATGACCCATCATGAAATTTGGACGTAGAAAAATCATTTGGACTTAGTTTAAGAATTTATGCGACTTATTAGCATAATTAAGGAATAAGTCGAAGAATCCATTATTTTATGATCCAAAGTGGATTATAAATTAAAATAAATATATGAGTAGACTTTAAATAATATGGGATGATAGTCCATTATGATATTTGGACCAATGGACAATCTTGGCCCATAAATAAATTCTTTAATGAAAAGGATAAATAAAAACCCATTAAGTAAAGTAAGTACATGGGTTGTACAATTAAGCTCACATGAGTTATTGGGCCAAGAGTAAGAGCCCAAATGATGAAGGTTAGAAATATTGACATGAATAATATTTAATTGAAATAAAAATATGAAATTACTTGAATAAGTGTGATAAATAGATTTACATAAGGATAAAGGGTGAATAATTGGAATTAAATCAATACCCATTAAGTCAAATTAGTAATGGGTTTTACTAATGGTCCTAGCATAAAGTTTTGGGCCCAATTATGAAGAGTCCACCATGAGATGAGAGTTAAATAAGTGAAATTCATACCTAAAATATTAATAAATAGAAAAGGGTTAAGATAATGAGTATTTTAACTCTTAATTATCTTTAAAAAAGTCCTAACCCTAGTCTAACCCAATAGGACTCTATTCTAATCTAAAATTGGGATTTAGATGAGAGACAATTGGGTTGAATATAAGAGACCCAAATTAAATAGGAAAATTCGTAACTATATTATCTCTTAATTAAAAAGGGGTCATTAAAGCACTAATATGACTCATATATATCTTAATAAGAATCATAATCCTATCATAAACCATTACCCACGAAATTAGACCTCGCTCTTACCCAATTAGATAGATATAGCAAGAAAAATATGTGATAATTATGGAAATTAGTAATTAAATGAGGAGGAAAGAGTTTTAGGTGATTTAGAACTCTACAAGCCATCAAAACACCCCCCATTTGACCCTAGCACCCCACAATTTCGTGCTAAGACTTTTGGAGAGGAAGAGGAGAAGATTTGGACCAAGGAGCAAGGAAGGAGAAGGCTTGGAGCAAGAAGGGTTTTCATAATTTCGTCATCCAAACTAGGGCTTTCTTACTCCACGAAAAAGGTAGACAATCTCTCAAGCTAAAATCGTGAAATAATTACCCTAGGTAGCCTTCATGTACCTCTTCAAAAGTCCTATGGTTTCGTGGTATTTCGTTCACCCATTTGGGCGAATTTAATTCATGAATTCTTGCTGTTACCATGAACTGAGATCTTGTGTTTTCTATAATCCCCAATGTGTCCTTGCTCTCATGCCTTGATCAAATTCTCAGATATACTACATCTTATTATCTTTCAAACGCCCCTGGTCTTGCTTGTTTTCGATCTTCCATGAGGGAGAATTAAATCTTTGAATATCTATCAGACCTGTGCACTTGACCCTCCTTGTTTCCTTTTTAACCTCGTGCAAACTTGACATCATTCCATGATAAAATTATCATAAATAATAGTACATGTTATCTTTCAAACGCCGCTAGTTTCATAATTTTTCATCATATATACATCTCTAATTAATTCATTGAACCCTAACTGCGTCTGTTTAGGTCACCGAAAAGTAACCTGATCAACGCATATATAAACCTTGTCTATTTTCAAATTAATCGTGAATGTTGATAGATATACATGTCTACTTTCGTTTAAAACTAGTTTCGTGCTTTTTGGATCACCGTGCGATTTTATACTGATTTTAGAATGACCCTGTGTCAAGAGGGGTCCACCCAGAGAAAAATAGAAAAAAGCCGGACATCCCTGTTATCGCGGCGGCGCGACCCGTCGCGATACGGGAAGGTCGCGGCCGGCTAAGGCGACGCGTTCATAACGCGGCTGACTGTACCGCCGCATTCTCAACCCCGAACCGGGCCAGACCAAGCCAGTTCGCCCGTCGCACCATGCCGCCCCGTCGCGACCTGGACCGCGACGGGAACTCCCGCCGCGTTAGCAGTTTGACGCGCCCATGCGCCCCATCGCGACGTGATCGCGACGGGCACCCCCGTCGCGTTCTTGAAATTTCGGCCAGAACCTTTAATTGCTCTTATATCCCTGCTTTAAATGCCATCTAATCCTTATACAAGTTAAACCATGTACTGTTAAGCTTAAAAATGATCTGCATATTTTTATTGGATAATATTTAAATGACTCTTATTAATTTAAAAGCCGTGAGCACGACTTATTCTATTCTCATGATTTCTTTACACTTGCACACTAAACATTGTTTATTGCCATTTGACCCTATTAAATTACTCAATAATGTATCTGGTAATTAAGTGAAATTAATTACCTAATTTCCCCATTATTTAAATGACACATGTCTTCGTTTTACTCCCGTGATTTGTACACCGTTATCGCGTCCCTCTACCTTCGAGCACTCGAGGCAAGACGGACAACGTTTCGTTACACACTTTCTCTTGACTTGGACCACCTCTCCACCGGGAATACTCTCGACTGGACCAGGGACTCCTTGTCAAGGCCTCCGTAAGTCTTCTTGGCTTTGGCGCACGTCCTTAGCCGACGAGCTGGTTGTACCTTTAAATCCCGTTACACTCTTAGGGATTAGTACGATCCAAATAGCCTTAGTGAGATCTCTCTTATCTTGTGATCACGCCGGACCATCTGGCTCATGTACGCGGCACGGCTAATGGGCGGATGTGACTTCTACCTGACTGTCGGTACCCGACCTGGTACTATGCAACCGTTACTATCGTGGTTTATCATTGTTTTACAATTATACCCCTATCTCATCTACTATCCTTGTACTCTCATCTGTTCATGTTCACTCTACTATCTCGTCTATTCATCTAGTACTCTCTTGAAACTCTTGAGCTGTTGTGGCTCCCATTGCTTGTACTATACATGACTGTCTAGAGCCATAATATGGGTCTGGTGACCTACTAACTTTAATGCTAAGTGTGTAGGGCACGGAGAGTGTCCGAGGGGCTCCAATCTAGTCCTGGGGGCAGAGAGCCACTCGAAAATACCTGCAGGGGCTATTGACGGTGTTATGCATTGCACCGGTTCTGACTATCTCGACATTGGCTAGACATCTAATTGGTTTACTATTAGTCTGAGGAGTTCAGACATATTGTGCTAGTTCTTTGCTATTAGTGTGCTAGCACTGACTGATTAACATTAGTCTGAGGAGTTCAGACGAAATGTACTATCGTTAAACGGCTACTGTCCCAAAGTGACCATTGTCGTACTCGACTAGTGCACCATTGTGCAACCATACACGTTATCTCATTACATGCTATCTCTTTACAAGCTATCTCGTTACACACCACCTTGATACAAGCCATCCTCTTTCATGTCATTTTGATACACGCTATCTTCTTATACACTATCTTGTTACGCGCTATCTCGTTATGTTGCCATCCTAATTTTGCAATACTCTTGAGAAATGTATTATCATTCACTTGTTATCTTGTACTATTACTCTCTCAACTATACATGATCGTTCTCTCTAGTTAACCTGCGTTACAAGACATTAATCACTTAAAGCACGCTTGTTTACACGAGATATTAAGTCCTACTGAGCGTTATCGCTCACCCTTCGTTATTTGTTATTGTGTTTTCAGGTAAGTCAAGGGATGACCTTACACACAACAAAGGGATTGGACTGGAGTGATGAGCGTCCTGAAGTCATAGCGATGGAATGTCCTTAGTACCTTAGAGTTAGTTAGATATTTGCTTTAGATTTCTTTTCCAATGTAATAAAGTCATTGAGCCCTATGTTTTGGCTCTGAATTAGTGGTTGTAATAGTTTAGATGAATTATCAATAAAATGATGAGTTTTATTGCAATTATTGTTCATTAGTTGCTCTGATATTTGCGAATGTATGCATAATTTTCATTACCATACTCGTTGTTCATGCCTCCCCGATTTATTCCGCTGCTAAATTGGCGGGGCATGACAGTTGGTATCAGAGCCTAGGATGTCCTTATCAGGATATTTACGTCTAGGATATTCTAGGTGAGCTGCCCTGACATGTGTCTAAGTCAACTACCATACCTATGTGAGAATTGGGTAGAACCATGGTTAAGATTTGTATACGTTTATCTATATATATATGTATCAACTTGGTAATACTTTAGCACCCAAAGTCTAAAAAGAAATAACTAAAGTGTTATTGCTCGCAAGAGATTAGTGGAGATGGCTGGTGAGCATGGACAATTGTGGGACTTGCAAAGCACCGTACAAGGGTTAACTCAAGCCCTTAACAACATGATTCAAGCAGGAGCAAGGAATGGGGTAGGAGATTTATACAGAAATTTCCAACGAATGAATCCTCCTAGGTTTAATGGAACTCCGGATCCCGATGAAGCTAAAAATTGGGTGAAGGCGATGGAACGAATCTTTAGAGTTATGCAATGTTCAGAACAAGAGAAAGTCCTTCTGGCAACCTTCCAATTGGGCCGCGATGCTAGAGCTTGGTGGGAGGCTGCCAGTCGACAACTACCCGACATCAACATAGAGTGGGATAAATTTTTAGAACTCTTCAACACCAAATATTTTTCCGAAAGGATTCGTGAGAAGAAGGCAAAAGAATTTGCAGAGTTAAAACAACGAATGATGTCTGTAGCAGAATATGAAGCACAATTTGAAAGACTAGCACAATATGCACCACATTTGGTGAGTACGGAAAAGATGAAGGCAAAGAGATTCTTAGAAGGATTGTGACCTGTGTTCTGGGAAAAGTTGGCTCCGCTAGACCTTGTAGTATATTCGGACATGGTATCGAGAGCTCAAATAGTGGAGGACACCATGGGACTTCTTGAAAAGATGCATAAGAAGAAAGCGTTGAAAAGGGAACGTGATATCCATTCCAATGATAATAAAAGAAGAAATATAGTAGATAGCAAGAGAATGAAAGGGGAAGCAAAGAGGAAAGAATTCTGTAAATTTTGTAAAAAACCAAGGCATCAGATTGAAAACTGTTGGAAGAAATTGGGCAGATGTTTGCATTGTGGAAGTCGACAACATCGAGTCATCGATTGCCCGACAAAGGAGAACCAAACTCCACACCAAAGATAAAGGTAGACAAGGTACCATCACTAAACCCATAGTTTGAAGTTCATATTATTTTCTCGACAGTAAAACCCTAATTAGGGGAGATGATGGAATGAGATATTCAGAATAGAATTGGTAGTCGTATAATATCATATGATTTGGGGACCAAATTCTATTTAAGTGGGGGAGGATGTAGTACCCCGGAAAATCTATTAATTAAAAATTTTAGATAAATAGAAATTTTATCTAATAATAAACTCAATTAATTAAAATGGTACGCATCATTATTGCATGCGTATAAACCCCTATAAAAATTTCGTAAAAATAATAGCCATACTTTAAATAATGTTCTCTAATGACCCATCATGAAATTTGGACGTAGAAAAATCATTTGGACTTAGTTTAAGAATTTATGCGACTTAATAGCATAATTAAGGAATAAGTCGAAGAATCCATTATTTTATGATCCAAAGTGGATTATAAATTAAAATAAATATATGAGTAGACTTTAAATAATATGAGATGATAACCCATTATGATATTTGGACCAATGGACAATCTTGGCCCATAAATAAATTCTTTAATGAAAAGGATAAATAAAAACTCATTAAGTATAGTAAGTACATGGGTTGTACAATTAAGCTCACATGAGTTATTGGGCCAAGAGTAAGAGCCCAAATGATGAAGGTTAGAAATATTGGCATGAATAATATTTAATTGAAATAAAAATATGAAATTACTTGAATAAGTGTGATAAATAGATTTACATAAGGATAAAGGGTGAATAATTGGAATTAAATCAATACCCATTAAGTCAAATTAGTAATGGGTTTTACTATTGGTCCTAGCATAAAGTTTTGGGCCCAATTATGAAGAGTCCACCATGAGATGAGAGTTAAATAAGTGAAATTCGTACCTAAAATATTAATAAATAGAAAAGGGTTAAGATAATGAGTATTTTAACTCTTAATCATCTTAAAAAGAGTCATAACCCTAGTCTAACCCAATAGGACTCTATTCTAATCTAAAATTGGGATTTAGATGAGAGACAATTGAGTTAAATATAAGAGACCCAAATTAAATAGGAAAATTCGTAACTATATTATCTCTTAATTAAAAAGGGGTCATTAAAGCACTAATATGACTCATATATATCTTAATAAGAGTCCTAATCCTATCATAAACCATTACCCACGAAATTAGACCTCTCCCTTACCCAATTAGATAGATATAGCAAGAAAAATATGTGATAATTATGAAAATTAGTAATTAAATGAGGAGGAAAGAGTTTTAGGTGATTTAGAACTCTAAAAGCCATCAAAACACCCCCCATTTGACCCTAGCACCCCACAATTTCGTGCTAAGACTTTTGGAGAGGAAGAGGAGAAGATTTGGACCAAGGAGCAAGGAAGGAGAAGGCTTGGAGCAAGAAGGATTTTCATAATTTCGTCATCCAAACTAGGGCTTTCTTACTCCACAAAAAAGGTAGGCAATCTCTCAAGCTAAAATTATGAAATAATTACCCTAGGTAGCCTTCATGTACCTCTTCAAAAGCCCTATGGTTTTGTGGAATTTCGTTCACCCATTTGGGTGAATTTAATTCATGAATTCTTGTTGTTACCATGAACTGAGATCTTGTGTTTTCTATAATCCCCAACATGTACTTGCTCTCATGCCTTGATAAAATTCTCAGATATACTACATCTTATTATCTTTCAAACGTCTCTAGTCTTGCTTGTTTTCAATCCTCCATGAGGGAGAATTAAATCTTTGAATATCTATCAGACCTGTGCACTCGACCCTCCTTGTTTCCTTTTTAACCTCGTGCAAACTTGATATCATTCCATGATAAAATTATCATAAATAATAGTACATGTTAGCTTTCAAACGCCGCTGGTTTCATAATTTTTCATCATATATACATCTCTAATTAATTCATTGAACTCTAACTGCACTTGTTTAGGTCACTGAAAAGTAATCTGATCAATTCATATCTAAACCTTGTCTATTTTCAAATTAATCGTGCATGTCGATAGATATACATATCTACTTTCGTTTAAAACTAGTTTCATACTTTTTGGATCACCGTGCGATTTTATACTGATTTTAGAATGACCCTGTGTCAAGAGGGGTCCACCCAAAGAAAAACAGAAAAAAGACGGACATCCCTGTTATCGCGGCGGCGCGACCCGTCGCGATACGGGGAGGTCGCGGCCGGCTAAGGAGACGCGTTCATAATGCGGCTGCCTGTACCGCCGCGTTCTCAACCCCGAACCGGGCCAGACCAGGCCTGTTCGCCCGTCGCGCCAGGCCGCCCCGTCGCGACTTGGACCGCGACGGGAACTCCCGCCACGTTAGCAGTTTGACGCGCCCATGCGCCCCGTCGCGTTCTTGAAATTTCGGCCAGAACCTTTAATTGCTCTTATATCCCTACTTTAAATGCCATCTAATCCTTGTACAAGTTAAACCATGTACTGTTAAGCTTAATAAATGATCTGAATATTTTTATTGGATAATATTTAAATGACTCTTATTAATTTAAAAGCCGTGAGCACGACTTATTCTATTCTCATGATTTCTTTACACTTGCACACTAAACATTGTTTATTGCCATTTGACCATATTAAATTACTCAATAATGTATCTGGTAATTAAGTGAAATTAATTGCCTAATTTCCCTATTATTTAAATGACACATGTCTTCGTTTTACTCGCATGATTTGTACACCGTTATCGCGTCCCTCTGCCTTCGAGCACTCGAGGCAAGATGGACAACATTTCGTTACACACTTTCTCTTGACTTGGACCACCTCTCCACTGGGAATACTCTCGACTGGACCAGGGACTCCTTGTCAAGGCCTCCGTAAGTCTTCTTGGCTTTGGCGCACGTCCTTAGCCGACGAGCTGGTTGTACCTTTAAATCCCGTTACACTCTTAGGGATCAGTACGATCCAAACAGCCTTAGTGAGATCTCTCTTATCTTGTGATCACGCCGGGCCATCTGGCTCGTGTACGCGGCACGGCTAATGGGCGGATGTGACTTCTACCTGACTGCCGGTACTCGACCTGGTACTATGCAACCGTTACTATCGTGGTTTATCGTTATTTTACGATTATACCCCTATCTCATCTACTATTCTTGTACTCTCATCTGTTCACGTTCACTCTACTATCTCGTCTATTCATCTAGTACTCTCTTGAAACTCTTGAGCTGTTGTGGCTCCCATTGCTTGTACTATACATGACTGTCTAGCGCTATAATATGGGTCTGGTGACCTACTAACTTTAATGCTAAGTGTGCAGGGCACGGAGAGTGTCCGAGGGGCTCCAATCTAGTCCTGGGGGCAGAGAGCCACCCGAAAATACCTGCAGGGGCTATTGACGGTGTTATGCATTGCACCGGTTCTGACTATCTCGACATTGACTAGACATCTAATTGGTTTACTATTAGTCTGAGGAGTTCAGACATATTGTGCTAGTTCTTTGCTATTAGTGTGCTAGCACTGACTGATTAACATTAGTCTGAGGAGTTCAGACGAAATGTACTATCGTTAAACGGCTACTGTCCCAAAGTGACTATTGTCATACTCGACTAGTGCACCGTTGTGCAACCATACACGTTATCTCATTACATGCTATCTCTTTACAAGATATCTCGTTACACACCACCTTGATACAAGCCATCCTCTTTCATGTCATTTTGATACACGCTATCTTCTTATACACTATCTTGTTACGCGCTATCTCGTTATGTTGCCATCCTAATTTTGCAATACTCTTGAGAAATGTATTATCATTCACTTGTTATCTTGTACTATTACTCTCTCAACTATACATGATCGTTCTCTCTAGTTAACCTGCGTTACAAGACATTAATCACTTAAAGCACGCTTGTTTACACGAGATATTAAGTCCTACTGAGCGTTATCGCTCACCCTTCGTTATTTGTTATTGTGTTTTCAGGTAAGTCAAGGGATGACCTTACACACAACAAAGGGATTGGACTGGAGTGATGAGCGTCCTGAAGTCATAGCGATGGAATGTCCTTAGTACCTTAGAGTTTAGTTAGATATTTGCTTTAGATTTCTTTTCCAATGTAATAAAGTCATTGAGCCCTATGTTTTGGCTCTGAATTAGTGGTTGTAATAGTTTAGATGAATTATCAATAAAATGATGAGTTTTATTGCAATTATTGTTCATTAGTTGCTCTGATATTTGCGAATGTATGCATAATTTTCATTACCATACTCGTTGTTCATGCCTCCCCGATTTATTCCGCTGCTAAATTGGCGAGGCATGACACCCACCCTCGAGTGGTTTTACTCTCTGGAACCTGCCGACGCCGAAGATTTTAAGGCTGTACAAAGAAAATTCTTGCAGAGGTACAGGGATCAGTTGGTCCTTCCTTATCTATTACCGATCTGATGGCTGAGAAAATGAAAGCAGATGAGGACTTCTTGCAGTACTCTAATAGGTGGAGAGCATTGGCTGAGAGATTAAGGGATCCTTTGTCTGAACCTGAGCAAGTTAAGATGATCACTGCGAATGCTACTCCCCAGTTCAGACATATCCTGGCTATGAACAAATTAAATACCATGGAAGAGCTTTATCAGAGAGCCCGGTACATTCAAACCCAACTGAAGGACTCTCCCATTATGGCTATGTTTGAGCGAAAGGCCAGGACAGTAAAGAACAGCAACGACAATCCCTCAACTGGTGGTCCCACGACTGAAGGGGTTATGCAACATGAGCAGGTGAGTGTCATGGGCAATCCAAACACCTCCTCCTACCACCCAACCCCGAACCCCAGGTCTCAACAATACCAACCACCGCAATAGCCAACCTTCAGGCCGAGTAACCCTCTAGTATTTAGGGCCCCATTCCAACAACCTCAACAACCTCAACAGCCGCCACCTCAATACCGTCACGCTCCTCCACCTCCTCAACACCGTCCAGCCCCACAACCCCAGTATCGCCAGCCTCCTCCTCCCCAGTGCCAACAACAACCATCACCTCCCCAACACCCTCCACACTACAACCAAGTCCCTCCACTAGGCACGTATGACCCCCAGCAGCCCAGACGCCCCCTGGCCCAAGAAGAGCCCAGTACCCTCCACTGCCAGAGACCCTACCTGACATTTTCAATGCTCTTATGGCCGCCAATGCGCTCACTCTGCCAAGGGAACGACTACAATAGCCTCCCAATGTTAATACCTCGTGCTATTGCACATTTCATACACTGGGGGCCTGTTTCAATTTTAAAGATTACATTTATGATTTGAATGACAATGGAGGGATTGATTGGGAGGAGATGAGAAAATACATAGCTGAGATGAAGGCAAGAAGGCCACCTAAGCAAGATGTACTGCAGCAACAGCAGCAACAACCGCCACATTAGCCCCAAGCACCCCTGAGCAGCCCAATATGGGCATTGTACAGATCCCACTCCCGGAGCACCAGGCTCCAAATCAATAAGTGAACACTCTCAGGGCATCTCTCCGCGACGAAAGAACGTCCGGCTGGAAGATGGAAACATCCCTCCCTACTTATACCTCCCAATCCTCCTTTACACTCCCACCCTTCATCCGTACACCTACACCCTCTAACCCACTACCATCCTTCCTCTGCATCCCCACAACATCCGCGCAATATCCACCACCATCTAGCCAATCATCCAAACAATCGCTGATATGCCAACCCTTCGAAACCTCCACACCACCACCCCCTAACCCACAAACTCCCTTTCTACGCAACACCTCCACCATGCCACCACAGCCCAACCGCCCACTCATATGCCAACCTCCTATCATCACCACCACTTCACAACCATCATCATCCAACCCACCTCTTCTCTGCACACCACTAACCACTCCCATCACTACTTCTGACCTCCGAGCTCCCTTCCTACGTACCCCCATTCCACCACAAAACACGGCAGCTATTCAACTACCGCACCAAATGTTCAACAACCAGCATCCCACCTCCCATCCATCTTCCACTCTGCCAGCCGCGACACACGTAGCGGGAGATAATACGAAGGAAACTATGGTGCTCTGGAGTGGGCGAATTTTCAACCGCATATTCCCGCAGCAAGACTAGGCACCCCAGCAACCCCAAGAATAAGAAGCCCAGTAAGAAGAGTCCATTCCTGAGACTCAATATGATCTGCTCAAACATTTAGACAAAACACCGACCAGAATTTCTATCTTAGAATTGATCAAGAGATCGCCGATACATCAAGAAGCTCTTTTGTAGTATTTGCAGAAGGTTATGGTGAATGAAGGGGCCCAACAACCATACTAGTTGGTAGACTTCCCAGAAAGGTCACCCATCTTGGGACTACTCCCAACTGAGCACGCTTAACTTCAGAGTTTTTTTCTTGCTTGAGCTCTAAAAATGACTAGTCCGAGTTGTTAGTAGTCTACTGATTTAGTCTATTTAATATATTCTTATATGGGGTGTTACAATCCACCCCTCTTATATAAGCGACGCCCTCGTCGCTGCACACACATATAGCACACAGTCAAACCCCAGGCAGACAAAATTCTAGAGGTAGCCCCCATAGGCCCAAGAGGTGGCTCCCACTGTGTAGCACTTTGCGCCATTATGGCCTCAAGAGGTGGCTCCCATAGCATAGCACTTTGCCTTGTGTGGCACTTAGTTCCTGCACTTCCGGCTGGGCAAGGCTCTGATACCATTTGTGATGACCCAACCAATAAACTGGCCCAACAACCATACTAGTTGGTAGGCTTCCCAAGAAGGTCACCCATCTGGGACTACTCCCAACTGAGCACGCTTAACTTTAGAGTTCTTTTGCTGCTCGAACTCTGAAAATGACTAGTCCGAGTTGTTGGTAGTTTGTTGATTTAGTCCATTGAACATATTCTTATATGGGGTGTTACACCAGTACATCAGATCAGTGCAGTATTGACCCCCACGAGTCAACATCCAACTATAGAGTTCCACGAAGATGAGCTAGCACCTGTGGAATATCAAAGATATGCATTATGCTTGACCGTGAAGATCAACGAGATCCGCGTGTCCCAATGCTTGGTGGACATCGGAGCTTCTATCAACATCGTGTCTCTAGACATGTTAAACTTTTGTGCGGTCACGTTGCAGTCAGTCCGACCCTCCTCCATCATTGTCACGGCCTACGAAAACACTAGTAGGCCGCCAAAAGGAGTGGTCGCCTTGAAGGTAGGGCTGGGTCCATCCATTACTGAGATGGATTTCCATATTCTAGACATGGACCCGAGCTTCCGCATGATTCTGGGCAGGCCATTTATTCAGGCACTTAGCGTTGTCACTTCCACCATACATCAATGCTTGAAGTTTCCATACAAGGGGCCAGTCGTCAAGGTCTCCAGTAAACCAACCGTCTTGGAAGTGGACGCTATGACTGACAATTCAGTCCCTTCCATATGGCCAAGTAATCAGCCACTCATGTCGGTGCTGGACATGTACGGCACGCAACAGGGCCCAGTATGTTCACCATCAGTAAGTACATCGAAGAGAAGCAAGGTCATAACTGAAAATGGGTGGCCTATTATGCTGAAAATGGGGTACCAGCCAGGCAAAGGGCTGGGGGTATATCTGTAGGGAAGAACCGAGGTGGTATAGGACAACAAGACAAGACCTAGGGCAGGACTGGGGTACAAGCCAGGCAAGGCAGATTGCAGACAGGGGCAGCCACCCACTTGGTCCCTCTACCAACACTTTAAGAGGGGGCCGTTGCAGCTAGGGGATAAACAGACCTCAGTTATCAGGTCTGAACCTTCTCATATTTCACCTATGGCTACATATAAAGTTGTTGAGAACCTCAGGCCCAAAAGCAAAGGAAAAGGGGCGATCAGGAATCGGAATGGTACTGCTGGTTCGATGTGAATGATCTTGCCATTTTTTTAAGTCAACTCTTCACACCAGCGAATACCGAGCAGCTGGCGGCTAACAGATGTATGGACAGATGAAGCCAAGCTAAGCACACAGTCTGAAGAAGCTCCCACTATATGTAGGCTCAGGGCGGGCCTCCTCTCTCTGAGCATCACGCCCAATATCCTCCAGGGCACCGCATGGCCATCTTTTATTTCTCTAAGCATTCCTCGGGCACCAACGCCCGACTTTACAATCTCCCTCCATTCCCTCGAGCAGACGCTCATTCTCCAACTCCCCCTTCTCAATAATTTCCCTCCACTCGAGCATAAACTCGTTTATCAACTCTCCAGATTAGCGATATCACCTCGCCCTCTTTTTATGATTAATAAAAACCATAAAAATTCAAATAGCTCTAAAAACTCAAAAGAAATGCACATTTTCAAATGGCCGATTCCATCATCTCCGTTGAGGAGACTTCTTATCTCTCCTCCAAGTGTGTCCCAACCTATGGGCCATTCCTCCTCGGTCCAATGACCGACCTTCTCTTTCCCTCCACGCAGGGACTCCCATCCCCCTCCACGCAGGGGACATTTACTACTTTTCCTCCTCCCCCACCTTCCCCCATGTAGAGAAATTTTTTTACTGCTTTCACTCCTCCTCCATCTTCCCCCATGCAGGGATCTTCTGTTATTACTTTTCCTACTTCTCCACCTCCTGCTGTAGATTCTGGTAGTTGTAGTAAGAGTCTGGGCGAGGTTAGCAATAATCTAGGGGTAGTATCCAAGAAGAAGTCCAAGGATAAGAGAGTTGCACACCGTTTCTTAGCTGATCTAGCCCGTAGATGCAAGGCATGTCTAGCGATTCAGAAATTTGTTGAAGAGCCTTTGAGTTACCGGATATAGAATATGAGCAGTCATTGTGCTTCATTGATGATGGATTCAGAGTCTACAAGATCATGAATGACGACGACCCAATGGAGGAAGGTGATGAAGAATTTGAGGACGAGGCTGACGCGTTCGTAAGTGGAGTCAGAAGATTCGACGAACTGTCAGCTGCCATAGAAGAAATCACCAAGGAAATCAATCTCGGAATTGAGAAAAACCCTAGGACAGTCCTCATAAGCAGTAACTTATCACCAGCTAAAGAGGAGGCAATCATTAAGGTTCTCATAGAATACAAGGACACGTTCGCTTGGAGCTACGAAGATATGCTAGAACTGGACACCGCACTTGTTGAACACCATCTCATACTTAAGCCAGGGTCAGTCGCCATTAAGCAGCGATTGAGATGTTTACACCCTCAGATGGCTTTGAAATGAAAGATGAGGTCGATAAGCTCCACAAAGCCAAATTTATTAGAGTCATACTTTATCCTAGTTGGGTGGCAAACATCGTCCTGATCATGAAAAAGGACGAAAGAGTCAGAATTTTTATTGACTTCTAGGACCTCAACCGCGAATGTCCTAAAGATGATTTCCCGTTGCCTCACCTCGATGTGCTCATAGATAATATGGCCGGGTATGAAACCCTCTCCTTCATGGACAGCTTCTCAGGGTACAACCAAATCAAGTTGGCTGAGGATGATCAGAAGAAGACCTTGTTCACTACACTGTGGGGTACTTATTGTTATGTGCTCATGCCATTTGGACTTAAGAACACTGGAGCTACTTACCAAAGAGCAATGATGGCCATCTTTCATGACATGATTCATATTTATATTGAGGTGTATGCGGATGACCTGGTAGTGAAATCTAGAACATTGGCTGAGCATCTTGGGGTTCTAACTATGGTTCTGCAAAGATCAAAAGAGTATCAATTGAAAATGAACCCTAAGAAGTGTGTATTTGGTGTGTCATCGGGTAAGCTCCTAGGGTTCATTGTGAGCAAGAGGGGTATTGAGATTGATCCCAATAAGGCAAAGGCGATAAGAGAGATGTCTCCTCCCAAGAATTTAAAGGAAGTTCGAGGATTAATTGGGAGGTTGTAGTTTATTCACCGATTTGTCTCCCAACATTCGCAGAGGTGTAGACCCTTCTACAACCTCACCAAGCCGAGAGTCAAATTCCATTGGGACGAGAAGTGTTAGGCTGCTTTTGACGGACTGAAGGAATATTTGGCTAATCCTCCTATCTTGAGGCCGCCGACTCTAGGCAAGCTACTCATTCTCTATGTATCTATCCTGGAAGACTCTGTAGGAGCTGTCCTTGCACAAGTAGATGAAAAAGGGAAGGAGAGGGCAGCATACTACTTGTCTAAACTTCTCAACCCCTGCGAGCAAAGGTACACAACAATGGAGAAGACATGTGCCACTCTCGTTTGGGTAGTGCAGAAATTGAAGCACTATTTTCTTGCTCATGAGATCCACCTTATTGCCCATATGAATCCTATCAAATTCCTTCTTGAAATATGTCCTCACTAATAGGCTAGCACGTTGGCAAAGCTTCCTTTCTCAGTTTGGCATCACCTATATTCAGCAGAAATCTATCAAAGGCTATGCCATAGTAGAACATCTCACTCACCAACCTATTCCACAGTTTGATCCTGTCCGTTTGGAGTTTTCAGAGGAAGAATTAATGTCTCTTATCTGATCTTATGTGAACGCTATATTTTGATGGAGCTCTGAATTCTCATGGAAAGGGAATTAGGATTGCTCTACTATCATCTGAAGGGGTCACCATTCCACAGGCTTTCCAGCTGGCATTCCCTATCACCAACAATATAGCCGAATATGAAGCCCTGTTGGCCGAACTGGAACTCGCACATTTCTATGGTGTTACCCATCTGCGGATTGTAGGTGATAGTTAACTAGTTCTACGTCAAGTGCTCACCAAATACCACATCCGTGATCCCAAGCTCAAGCCATATCAAGAACTGACCTTAGCCTATGCCAAGCTGTTCTCCAAACTTATTTTTGTCCATGTGCCTCGTCATCATAATCTTCTAGCAGACGCTCTTGCTACTATCGCTTCAACTCTCAACATGTGTTATCGTGGGGATTTTAATAGCATCCTTATTGTATGGCGTCATACACCAGCTGTTTATGACCCAGTTTTCCTGTGGATCAAGGAAGAGATGTTGAAGAAGGCAGAGAGGAAGAGCAAAATAGAAATCATGTTAACAAAATTGGAAGAAGAATTGGATGATGAGGAGAAGCCATGGTATTATGAGATAGCTAAGTATTGCAGGGATCAGACATACCGTGAGGAAGCCACAGCTGAAAAGGAGAATGTCCCAGAAATACACATTGGTTGGTAACACTCTTTATAGAAGGGGTCTCACTGGAGTTTTACTTAGATGTCTAGATGATGATGAAGTGTTGAAAGTTGTTGAGGAGGCTCATTTAGGTGTGTGTGGTGGCCATGTGAATAGTCAAATGCTTTCCAAGAAAATCCTTAGGCAAGGCTTTTACTGGCCTACTTTAGAGGAGGATTGTTCTATCTACGCCCGTTGGTGTGTCAAGTGCCAACTGCACGCCGACATAATTCATTCTCCATTCTCTACACTCCACCCAATATCCTCCCCATGGCCTTTCGCTATGTGGGCTTTCGAGATTATTGGTCCCCTTGGTGATCCGAACTCCCAAAACAAAACAAAGTCATACATCCTCATTGCAACAAAGTACTTCACCAAGTGGGCGGAAGCTAAAGCATATGCAAAGGTCAAGGCAAAAACTGTATGCAAGTTCATCATGATAAACTTCATCACCAGATTCGGCATCCCAAATACCATCATCACCGACAACGAACCACATTTCATCTCTCAAGAGCTTTGTGACCTCTGCAACGGGTATAAAATTGCATTGCATCATTCATCTCCTTATTATCCGCAAGGCAATGGCCAAGTAAAGTCCATAAATAAAACCCTAATCAAGATTATAAAGAAAATGTGTGAGGTTAATAAGTTCTCGGACTGGCCAGATAAGCTTGTAGAAGCTCTATGGGCCTACCGCACTTCAATCTGTACTCCCACAGGGTAGACACCGTTCACCCTCACTTACGAAATGAAGGCTGTAGTACCATATGAGATTCTTATCCCCTCACTAAGAGTCCAGCTTGACAAGGACTTGTCAATTGATGAGCGACGTGAATCGCTCCTTGCACAACTGGAACTCTTGGATGAGAAGCATTTGGTTGCCGCAGAACACACAAAGGTATATCAAAATAGGCTCGCATGTTTCTACCAAAAGAAAGTCATTGAGAGAAAATTTAAAGTCAGTGAAATGGTCATCAAAAGAATCTTCGTAAAACCTGGTGGTCCCCGATCTAAACTCCAACCAAACTGGGAAGGGCCGTATGTAATCAAAGAAGCATATCCAGGCAACATGTACAGACTAGTGAATGCGAAGGGTGAGGAACTCTCCCACCCTTTGAATGGGTTTTATCTCAAGAAATACTACCCCTAGATAGGTGTTTGGAGTTACGTGGTACACGGACCCTAAAATGAAAAGTCCTCATTTCTAATTCATTGGTTGTTCTTGATGAGTCAACCAGAGGTGTCGATAATCACGCACACTTACACACCTACCCTTGGAAGCTAGACACACGAAATCTAAGGAAGATCAATGCCTAACCAAGAGTTTAGGACATTACCATTTCTTTCCATCCGCTGCTGGGGCTGGCGTTCCACGCTGAACTCCCTGCTGCAGTCTGGGACAATCTCTGATCTGATGCTCTGAGCTGCCACACTTGAGAAACTTCCCCGCTAGCTTCCAACACTCGGTACCGCCGTGTGTCCTTCCACAGTGAGGACACTCCTTCTTGCCACTGGGCCTGACGCCGGGGGACCACGGTGCAACTGCCTGGTGACTACTAGCTGCCACTGGACGCTGCGGTGACTGGTACACTGCCTTCTTCTTGTCCTGACGCTGGAAAGGTGGCGTAGATCTCTTTTGTGATGCCTTCTTCTCTTCCAGATACTGCTCCATCTCACTCTCCTGCCTGCACGCAGCACTAAGAGCCTCATCAAGGGTACGGTGGTCAAACGCCATGAGCCTCGACCTCAGTGATGGCTTAAGGCCCATCACAAACTTCTTCGTCTTCCTGCGCTCATCAGCAACTATGTGAGGAGCATACTTGGACAGTTCAGCAAACTTGGCCTCATATTCTAACACCGTCATGGAGCCCTGAGTGAGAGAAAGGAACTCTTGCTCCATCTTGTCCTGGATATGCTTTGGGATGAACTTGGCCCGAAACAGCCTCATGAACACATCCCAAGACACCTCGATAGCACCACCCTCAAACCTGGTGCGAAGCAAAGAGGACCACCACACATCGGCTCTCTCCTACAAAATACAACCCATAAGCACCAATCTAAGCAACTTCTTAACCTACACAAGTACATGCATATATAATTAAATACCTGCAGCATATAGGTGTCCAAGCTAACTCTATCCTCCTCGGCACACCTAATGGCTCGGAAGATCTTTTCTATCTTCCTCATCCAGCTCTCCGCCAAAAGTGGCTAACTCTCCCCCTTAAAAGAGGGTGGAGCCATCCTCTTGAATCTCTCCATGATGGAAGGACCACCATGGCCTTGCTCCTGAGGAACTGGAGCTGGAGCATGAGCCTGCCACAACAAGCAATATAAGGAACACATATAACAATCATACATTTAATAAAAATAGGCTACTCTATTTAACAATTCTAACCTGAGCCTGCAGCTGAGCCTGCAGTGCCGCCTGAGTATGCGCCTGGGTCTGCATCGCTTGGACCAGACCTTGCATGAACACCCCATAATCCATAGGCAGTGGCGGAGGAAGTACAGTAGGACCCTGTGGTGCTGCGGCCTGCTGCTCACCCCTATCCTCACGTCTCTGCTCGTCATCACGAGCCTGGGCACCACGCCTACCATGACTAGCCATAGCCTGTAAAACAATTTAATCTAGTTAGAAACTAAGTGATTGGCCCTAACCATTTTCTTAGCTATCTTCCATTCATTATTAAATATTTTCTACATATGTGGACGAATTCTATAAAGACTTAGCATATTATGAAGATGATGGTATATTCATGTACAATCTCAACCTGGTTTCTCTGTAACAACCTTTCTTATACCGGTAAGATTATACCAATCCACGTCGATATAATGAGTGTCGCCACAGTGGGACATTGACCCAACACTATACGATAGGTTAATATGCACATGAATAACAAAATAGTACAGTGGAATTAAACAAATGATTATTTTCATTCCATCATCATCACATAATCCACAGTCTATATATCAATAAAAGAAATGCAAATGTCCACATTATTACAACTTCAAATAAAAATACATTGTCCATCACTTTATTTACATGCTATGAAAGGAAAAGTACAACGTAGCGACGTCCACAAGTGAAGCTACTCCTCGCGCTCGGAGTCGCTCCTCACAATGTCCTCCTCAAATGTGGGGACACCTGACTCACCTGTACGCCAAAGCAAGTATGAGTCTAACGAGACCCAGCAAGCAATATGAGGACACAACCTTACACATATCACATGCACATGCTAGCCTTTTTAATCATTTAGGAATAAACATGGTACATGCTTCGTATTTCTTAAACAATTAAACATGGAACCCTATAACATGTTGTCTACACATAATCAACATGATTCAAAGTTCAAATGTTATCCAAATCATTTCACAATTATACACAATTAGAGCATGGTACTATGTACATGGTAGATAACATACCTAGCATGATATCTACTCATTTTCACATGCAATTATCACACCTATTTATACATTTAACTTGATGTTTTAAAATAAATAAATCACATGTACACAAGTCCACATCTATTCACATGCTAACATATTCATTTAACACTTTCACATGCTCATTTTCCACATTTACACAATTCACATATTCACTTTCACATGTTTACACTTTTACATTTAATTGTCGTGACACATAGTCCAAACCACCATATAGAAAGACACACATAACACACACACATACCCATCACCTAGGCAACACAGTGACGGATCTTGGTTAACTGCGCAGAACCGGAAGACGCCCTCTCCACCCTAACCAGTGGTACTTGTCCACCTCCAGGATTTCATCCTAATGACCATAGGGTATCACAACACATGAGCCTTCCCATAGGGACTTTACTATAGTACGGCTCCACAGCCCTCTATGGTAGTAGTGTCATTATCGGCACAATTTTACACATTCACATTTTATCACATTGTTCACATGCACTATTTCACACACATACATGTATTTTTAACTAATCACATATGCATCAGTTTACAGAACAGGGTACTTCTGTTTCACAGTGAAAATTAACTCACAACCTAAACCTAATCATGTTGCTAGTCACTGAATTTCACAAAATTAGAATTAACATGATTAATATGGTCAATTGCACTTGCTAGACTGATCACATCACCTACTGATGTCAATATAGCATGAAATTTTTATCACAAGATGTACACAGGTTACATATCACATATCCAAATTTTCAGATTTTTCGGAACAGTAAACAAATTTTAACATTTAAAATAGATCACATGCAGATTTATTAAGAAATTCCTTTAAATATGATCCACAGTAAAACAGTCGTACCTAATAGTTTCAAAACCTAGAAACAATCAACATATAATCATGGAAAATTCATGAAATCCTAATATACCATGGACCTATTTATTAAGGATTTATCATGGTCAGATCATGCCCATTATTCATTTACAAAAATTTGAATAAATAATACTATGCACATAAATTTGATCTACCCTCATGACATGACCTAATGACTATACCTGACCAAATAAAATTTTCACAGTATGCACATATACCCAGAAATCCGACAAACACATCACATAGATCAAAACAGCCATTCTGTAGAACCTGAAGAACTTGGTGGCAATGGGGTTGCCGCCAACCGGGGTTAACGGCACAAGAGGTTGCCGTCAACTCTGGATCTTGATGGCAGCAAGGTTTCTGTCTAGTTCTTCTCTGCATAAGTGCAGACTGAATGCACATAACTTGATGAATTAGGGGTTCCAGGACACGAGGAAAAATCTAATAAAAACCTGGGACCTAAGGGACATGGGTAGGGATGAAATCCCTAGATTACTTGCCTTTTAAAAATTTTAGAATGGGATTAATTGGCCGAAGATGCCCTCCTCGGCCAAGCCAACAAGGTGCTCCAAATCCTCCCAGATCCGATCTTTGTGTCGATGTAGGTCGCGCACCGGAGTCGGGGACGCTTCCTCGAAGTCAACTGCACCTCCCAGTCGATGAAGATCACCGGAAGAGACACCAAGTTGTCGGATCAAGATCGCACAAAACCCACTTTTCACCACAGAAAACCCTAGGTTCTCTCTTGGGAAAAAAGACTTAACTCGGCTAAATCAAGGTGTTTTTATAAGGCCAAGGGGGTTGGGTACGCATTAGATAGGATTTCCTACCGTTGGAGGTGGGTTTCCAAAACCAGAACTGGGGATAACACGGTCGTTTCTTGATCCGAAATCGCAACAGAAACTGAGAAGTAAACGACCACTTCTCTGCCGTTAACAGGAAGTAAATGGCCATCGATCTGGACGCTGACTCTGAGTAAATGGAACACTATTGGCCGTCAAAATGATATCAACGTCAATGGATATGGATGCTAACATGCACTTCGGCCAGAACACCGAACCATCAATTTAGCATACATACATTGTATATTTACAAGCAATATACATTGCATTATTTAAATACAACATGTAACATAAATAAATAGAGATAATGTGTATAGAAATAAGCATGTATTTACACATACACTTAGGTAAATAAATAATTATGTACAAAATCAAACAAGCAAGAGTTCAAATACAATGAACAAAGTTCGAGGGCCTCACAGGGAGAAAAGAAAACAATGCAAACCAAAGTAAAAAGAACCAAAACAAGACAATTCCTAAATAAAAAGCACGTCAAGAGCAGCAAAGTCCCCGCAGAGATCCAAATGGACTTGGTCGTAAGCGTGCCAAAATACCATAGCCAAAAGGTTGAATCCCATTCAGTGTAAAGGCAGAGGAATAAGCGTCTCTCCGGCCACCCAAACTATTGGTAGACTTCATAAATATCATCTTCCCTTCTCCCCTATTGGTATGTCCTAGGCTCAAGGCAACAATCAACTGAAGAGGACATCGCCGAAAGCACGTCTAACCTCTGTTTGGCACACTTAAGAATCATTAATGAGTTTTAAATGATGACTGAGTAATTGAAGGGTCCAAGTATCACGTTTTCCCAATTACAGCGGATCCTCTTCGTTCCACACGTGTTTTTAGAAGGGACTACGCCGGGTTGCGGCCCTTATTTCAAAATAAAAAAAAAGTGAATATTTCAAAATAAAAAAATGAATATTTTAAAACAAAAAATTTGAATACTTCAAAACAAAAATTTTTTATGGAATACATCAAAATCTTAAAAAAATGAACATTTTCAAAATTCTAAAAAAAAGGTCAAATATGTTGAAAACATAAAAAATCTGATAAGTGGAACCTCCTTTCATTCGCATGAATGCATTGAATGCATGCTCATCCTTTAATTTTTTGTTAGCATTTTCCTGCTCGCTTGTTGCATTTTTTTAATTAATTATGTTATTTATTTATCTACGCCTTATTTAAATAAAGGCTCAGCCCCTTGACAAGATCATGAAGCCTAATTCGCCTAATGTGCAAGGGGTTGAGTCAGAGTAGTTTTTTAACTTGTTTGCTTAGGGGGGGGGGGGGGGGGCAGCCCCAAAATATAGCATATAAAGGTACCCCACCGAGTACACATCATTATAGAAAAAGAAAAAAGTATAAGTCATGAAGGTGGCCTAACTCTCGCCACCACTCTCAGCTGGAGGGGGGTGTCGGCTGCTCTCCACCTCACTGAGGTCCGCTGTCGAGCGAGGAGGCGGTGGCTTCATGGACGTACGGGAGTCAGTGGACCTCTGGGCACCTCGTCCCTCTTGGACATTCCTCTGGTACTCAGAGGAAGTCACTAGAAAGTTCACAGAGTGCGCACTGGCCCGCCCCTCTCTCATGGCGCGCTCACAGCCGTGCCGATACCAATCCACCACCTCGCGCTGTAGGCACTCGGAGACGCCCAAGCTCGTGCATGCGTCGAGGACCTGCTAGGAGAGATGCTCCCGCTCCTCGGCCCACTAGCTGCGCTCTTGCTCCCACCGGCCACGCTCACGCTCGCGCTCCCTCCGCTCCACAACGAGCGTCACCCGCAGCTCTGCAGCCTCACGAGGGGGGTCCGCATCATGCTGGGAGACCTGAGTGTATAGCACGGACAACTACTACATCAACTCCATCACTTCAGCACCTGCAAGCGTCGCCTGGGTGATGGCGCTCTGAAGCTCGGCAGACTGCACATAAGACAACACGCGTAAGTATAAAGAAATTCATTTTTATGTACGTAATTGATTAACTTACCCGTGTAGCAAGGTCACACTCCGCCACCTCCGCCCGAGCCACCGCCGACACCAGCTGCTCCCAGAGAGAGGCTGCTTCCGAGTCCGGAGCACTCCTACTTGTAGAGGCACCTGCGGCGTTGGTGCATTCCACGGTGGCCTACACCGCACGCTATACATTGAAAATCAGGTCAGCACATGGTAAGGTAAGAAAGCCAAAGGTAAACTATCTGAACTTACCAAAGTTGCCAGGGCCTTACGAGCCTCCGCCAGCTGAGCCTCAATGCTCGCCAACTGAGCACGGAGGGTTGCTGGCCCGCGGATATGACAGCAAGCTTTCTAGAGGGGGGTGAATAGAAAAGCTACAAAAATTTTGAAGCTAAAACACAAAAATCACCACTTAAAAAACTTTGGTTAGTGAATGTGCTAGTGTGTGATAGAGAGTAGCAATGCGGAAGCAAATTTAAACAATCACACAAATGAATACAAAGAATTTTATCCTAGTTTGGTACTTCACAGAAGGAAGACCTACATCCAGTCCCTAAGCAAAATCTTCAGATTTCACTAACCGAGGTACAATCCCCTCAAGGATATACAAACCCCCAGCTCCCCGCCGGTCCTCTTCCTTTCTGAGTAGGAAGGAAACTCACTTCTATTACAAGTCAAGAAGCCACCCTCCTGGAACAAACCCTAGTGTGGTTCTGTTGGAACAAACCCCAACAAGGTTCTGTTGATACCAACCTCAGCTAGGTTCTTCGCCTTTAACCAAAAGGAAGTGCTAAGAACAGTCCCTTAGCTAGACAGAAACCGCCAGCAACCTCAATGGCCTTCTCTTCACACATGAAGAGGCTCACTGTATACAGTCCTACAGCTGAACAGAAATCTTTCTTAGAAAAGAAAGAACAGACTGAGAGTTGTACAAAATAGACACTAACTCAAAAACTCTCATCCGAAAGACTCTCCCTAAAATTACAATTGCAGCACACAGAGAGTGAAGAGAGGAAAGGAGCTTGAAGCTTGAAGACTTCAGATGGCTGCTTGCACACTCATTCTTAGGCTCGAGCTCTTTCTCTCTTTCTTTTAAGTGTATGTAGAGTTGAGGTTTCTCACTAGATGTACACTCTTTGAATGATCTTCAGGAAGCTCTCTTGTTGTTCTTCAGCCTTGCTTCATCCTTTTATAGAGCAGCTTTGAGCAGTTCCGTTGAAGAGATCCGTTGGAACTCTTCTAGTCGTTTTTGATCTCTTTCTTTATCTACTCTTCTTCTTCTTCTGTCTAACAGACACTTGGTGTAGAGAGAAGTCTAGATATCTGCAGGCACAGAAGATAGAGTCAGACTATAAAGGACTTCTGACAACAGGCCCATACCTTGCCTTACTTCCATGTTTTCTGCTGACATCTAGACATGTTAGGTACGAGCCTTTTTGTCTAGCAAAAAGGATGGAGTCTTTATTTTCTACTGACAACATCTCACCTACCTTAAAGGAGAGAATGCAAAAAGATCTCTAGTCAGATAGAGAAATAATAATATAACATGTGAAGTACATATGAATTTTCAATTGTCGCCACAAATATTTTGAAACATTTGAAATATAGAAACTTTGACTGTAAAGAAGTTGGAGTATGTACTTCAACTTTCCAGGTGTTGGAGTTGGTCAACTTTGACTTTTGTCTTCAACTCTTCAGAAGTCGAAGTTGGAGTGCACACTTCAACTTTCCAGGAGTCAGAGTTGGTCAACTTCAACTTTTCGAGAGTCAAAGTTGCCACTTTGACTTTCAGGAGTCGGAGTTGCCACTTCGACTTTCCAAGAGTCAGAGTTGGACTTCATTTGTTCAACAGTCGATATCATACTTCAACTTTTTAGGAGTCGGAGTTACCACTTCGACTTTCCAAGAGTCGGAGTTAGTATGATATAGGTATATGTTGTGGACTTAGAAAAAATCTGAGCAGTTAGAAAATGCGCCATTCAAACAGTGTTTATAACATATGTTTTTCTGTGATATTACTATAGTGCATTTGAGGATTATTTGTGCAGATAGTTATGCACTCATTCAATGTTCAAACTTATACATGAAATGCATGAGTTTTCAGATTAATATCAAAACATGATATGACATAAACATAAGATTTATTTAGTCATGAGTTTTAGTTATCACCAAAACATGAGATAAACAAAAGAGTGGTTCAACAAGGGTGTCAACCAGGCCATCCCGAGCGTCCAACATATGCACACATTCTTTAGCAAATCATACACATCATAATGAACAAGCAAAGGTTTAGAAGTGCATACCCTGGCTGGCCTCATGTAGTCCCGCTCACCATACACATCCTGGTACCGCTGGAGGTAGGCGAAGCTGTCGGCGGTGTCGGACTCTACCAAGTACCCTCCTCGCTGCCAATCAGCGTGCTGGTCGGGGAAGCAGAGGCGCCAGTCGACCCTCTTCGCCTTCCCCCGAGTCCTCTGGTCGATCCCCCTCGACTCCACCTTGTCGAACCACACCTGGTGCAGCCCCAACATATGCATGGAGAGCCTCAGGCGGAGAGGCTCGATCTCGTTCAGGCAATGGACCCAAAAGTCCCACTCGAAATAAGGTCAGCCGCTCTCCACCCAAGGTGGCCATCGTCCGTCTTGCCCGTATAGGGCTGCCAAACAACCTGCACCCATGCATATGTCACATCATATATCATATATCACAAAGAAATACATGAGAGAAGATGAGGTAGATACATACCAGGAGGGCTGGGAAGTCCCAGATGTCACGGCGTAGGGTGTCGAGCTAAAGCGAGAAGAAGGCCTTCGTCACTACCAGTAGCCACCGCCTCACGAGTGGGAGTGCGTCGGGACACACCTCAGTAGCCCTCCCCAGGGGAATATAATAGTAACTCCACACCTGCATGCATGAACATATTGGTTAGTATGACTAACAAATTTTAAATGTAGGTAAATTGAGAAAGCATAAAGCAGATCGTACCTGGAGGAAGGGGGCGAATCCGCCCACTATAGTCTTGAGGCCGGTGCCACTGGAGAGGTCGGCAAACATGTGAGCAAAGAAAGTTGCGCCCCAGGCATACCGCCCGATCCCCTCCAAGTCCTCCATAATCTCCAGGAACCGATAGTGGATGCCATCCCCCTTGGTCCCCAGCAACATCTTGCCCAAGAATAGTACTAGGAACCTCCTTAGGTCCTGTAGACCACCCTGGTTAGCCCCTCCGCATGATGCACAAACTTGTACAGTCACTCCTCCCCGGTCTGCCTTGCCCCCTGCAGATCAAGGCTCTCCAAAAGAACCACTCGGTCGACCATCCTCCGATCGCCGAGCTTGTCCTCCCCTGCTGGCTTCAACCCCAGCAGGTCCCGAGTGTGCTCCATATAATCAGCGTAGGTGACCCCCGTCACCGCCTCCCCATCCACCCGGAGCCCCGTGATCTATGCCACATCCTCTAAGGACAGCACCATGTGTCCCAGGGTAGGAGGAACGCCCTTCTAGCATGGCCCCATCGCTCCCTCAGTGCCTGTACCAGGAAGCTGTCTATGTAGAAGGGCTCGATCTCCAAGATCGGCCCAAACCCCATCTTCCGGATCCTCTCTCTCTCAAAATCCGAAAGCCCCTGGTACGCCGCTATCACCAGCAGCCAGTGGATGCAGGGCCTCATGATTCCCTGCATATTAAAAAAGGCAAGCACAGGTCAGCACAAGTTTAACACACTTAAACTCACTTAAACAGCCCAAAATAGGCCCAAGATCAGACTCTCGGACAGCTCTTTTGAATCGTGACCAACTCAGTGGTCGCGCGTCTATTTGAATCGCGACTATTGAGTCGGTCGCAGTTCATGGTGAAACACAACGGCCAAGGTCGTCATGATTCAACATCTTGAATCACGACGACTGGTGTTGTCGCGATTCACCCACTACAAGAAAAAGCGATAATAGAGACCGAAATATTTCGGTCCCTATTCGGTCCCTAACTAGTGACCGAATTGTCACTGCAATGAATCGGTCTCTAAATAAATGCTTTAGAGACCGATTCAAAATCGGTCCCTATTTAGGGACCGAATAGGGACCGAATTAAATCGGTCTCTATATTTGGGACCGAAATAATGCAGTCCCTATTCGGTCCCTATTTAGGGACCGAATAGGGACCGAATTAAATCGGTCTCTATATTTGGGACCGAAATAATTCGGTCCCTATTCGGTCCTTAAAATAGGAACCGAATAGGGACCGAATTATTTCGGTCTCTGACCGAATCTGAGACCGAAATTTTTCAGTCACTATTCGGTCTCAGATCTGAGACCGAATAGTGACTGAAGAAAATTCGGTCACTAACACAATCGATTGGCGGGATTAGAAATGAAATTTTGTGACCGAATATTTCGGTGACAAATTCGGTCTCAGATCTGAGACCGAATTGTGACTGAAAATCTTTCGGTCACAAAATTTTTGCGGGAATAGACTCTAAAATCTTGTTTTATCTCCACTCCCGCGCAGACTCCTCTCTCTCTCTCATTCTCTCTCTTTCTGTCTCTCTCTGGCGTTCTCTCCCTCTGTTCCTCTCTCTCTCTTTTGCTTGCCGCGGTTGCCACCGTCGGCAGCCCTGGGAGGAGCCCCTCTGCCTGCCTCTCGTCGCCCCACCGCCGCGCCGTTCTCCGCCGAGAGGCCGCGCATGGAGGACGCCGTGCGCGGAGTGTCTCCGCCACCGCTGCTCTGTCTGCTGCTCGTGGGAGCCTCACCGCCGCCGCTCGTGCCGCCGGCGGGTCCTACCGTCGAGGTAGGGGCCGTCCTCCCTCTCTAGTCGGTCCCAACTCTGCCGCCGGTTGGGTCCTGCGAATCTAAGATCCTCCCTGTACTTCCCTTTCAACCACCGACGGCCTGTGGTGGAAGACGTGACACCTATCGCTGTTCCTATACTCTCTCGCCCGCCCCCAATATTTCTATGGTGGAGGTAGCTGATCTGCAGCTGGAGGATGCCCTGGTGCAAGCACTGTCAAGAGGTCTGCCCTACGATTCGGGATGAAAATCGTGGTTACATGTGAGCCTCCTCCTCCTTGTCTATCTCACTCTGTGCCTTGATTCTTCCTTTTCCTATAACATAATATTCAAATGTACCTCCCAGATGCTGCCAGGGATGTGGACGTGTTCTTGATCAGGACATATACTTCAGCAGAGTAACATTTGAGAAGACTAGCAGCGGGCAGGTGCATGCTTCCGGGCTCCAGCTGTTCCAGTCTAACTCTTTTTACTTAGCCTAGAAATCTCATGACTTTCTTGCGACATTTGTTCCATCTTCTTCTGTTATTCTGTGGGGTTTCGTCGTTGTGCGTTTGGTTTATCTTACATCCTTCAATTTTCTTGTGGCAGAGTCGACTGGCATGTGACTTTACAGGTCTGTCCAGAGTGAGTATTCCCTGTCCCACGAGAGAACTCTACTGAAGGGTATGCCATTGCAGCTCCTCCTCTTTTTCTTACTTCTGTTGTGTTCGTTTGATGTACCATAAGTTCTACTCGATTTCCAGGGAGTAATTGTGTGCTATCTTTGTTTATAGTGTTTACTTTGAATGAACTGTTTGGCATCTTACCTTGACCTACTATTAGCAGAAAAAAAAATAGCAAACTCCTATGATAATACCTTTCTCAATTTTTGCTACTTACTTAAGAATGATTGGCCTAGAGTTTCATGTTCTTAAGGTTTTTATGTGCGTAATGAAATTAAAAGAAAGTTAGTGGATATGTTAGTGCCAAAGAGATGGTTTTGGATATGTTCTTGCTAAGTTAGATAACCATAATGGAATGTTCTGGCTTCCCCTAATAAGTCAGATAGCTATAATGAAATGTTCTTGCTAAGTTAGATAGCCATAGACTCAATCGATATTGGTGAATATGTATTTTACCATAAAATACGTACTTACTTAAATGATAAAATACATGTTTTAATATTATTAGATATTCCTGTCAATTTGTGTTTCTAAAAATATTTTGTATAAATCAGTGGGCAGTGAGATCAGACATATGTCCTTATATTTTTTAAGAGTTCAGTTTCCACTTAACTGGCTCTGTTATGTAATATTAAAATAGGTTAATACAGTTATAAAGATATTATAATTATTTTTTGTAGTGTACACAGATTATACTTTTAGAATCTTTTTTTGTAGTATGCCTTCACTTAAACTATAGTGATATCCATATGATTGATTGTTAGTTTCCAATTGACAACATAAATTTAGACAAATTCTTCTACCTCAATTTTGTTTTAGAAAAAAAAACTAGCAAAGTTCAAAGTTTTCAGGTGCCATGGGAGGTGCTTTTAGAGGGTCTTACTTTTGGCTCCTCCCTTTGGATTCTCCTAATAAGCATACAAACCTATCAACTAAAAGATAGAAAATACTGCTAATTAGTCTACTCTTTTGTAACATAAGGAGTCATTCTATTTTGTGAGTGGGGCACTTCTTGGCCTGAATAACCTGTAGAAGGTTGATTGTAGTTTTGCCTATTACGTTTTTGACTATAATATTGTAAGTTGTAGTTGTCACCTTGGTTTTGATTCTTTAATATTTTCTTGGGTTTACTGGAAGCTCAAACTCAGTTTAGGCTACTATCTTCCCAGATGTAACTAGATTGTTTGTGATTTTTTTAGACTTTCTGCTGATTCTTATTATATTATGTAAATATTTGATTCATGGGGCAGGAACATACCTCTATTCGAAAGAGCAGCATCCAGGCTTTTTATTTTTTCCATTTGATATTGTTGCTTTGATCTTATGTCTCACGTATTATAGGTAGCAGATCAACTGTAATGTATGGCCATACTATCAACATGAAAAAGGACCCCATTCTGAAGGTCAAACACTAAATTGAACACAATATCAGAGATCAAATAAATGTCTGTTTTGGGTTGTTACAAAATATATGGTTCAGTTGAATCACTTAATATGCTATTCCAACTTTGGGCTATCTATAAGGTATACCAAGAGTAAAGCCACCTTGTCCTGGATCAAGCCTGAATCACCAATTGTCTGAACCCTAAGAAGGTCAAATGTCTCTCAGGCACTAGGACCAAGACCAGGACCAGAACCAAGATCAGCACCAAAACTACCCGGCACTAGCCTGCTACCAAATTTCCACAGTTAATTTTCTTCATCATTAATGGGCTGAGAATTAACACTTATGATTAAAAGAAGATAAAATGTAGAACAAGGATAAAGAGCATAGCCAGAGTGGTCTAGGCATAGCAAAATTGAATAGCAGAGTGATCTCACTAAATGAGAAAACGTAAGCCCTTTGCTTTTCATGATATTTTCCTGTGTTGGAGCTATGATGTTTTTTCTATCCAAATTTCGTGATTACTCTTTGATCTCAAACCAACAGAAACATGAATGTAAGACTACGTGGCTTCACAGAGTTTATATGTTGCAGCCTTTTACTTTCAAGAATCTATCTTTTTTTTCTTTTTAATGTTTTACACATCTTCTCACACACTCTATGTGCTCATGATTAAGTGTATCCCAATTTTTTTTTTCACTATCTCACACACTCTTTGTGCACTAAAAACAGATATCTTGAATTTTTATTTTGTTCACACACACTCTGATTATTCATATTGATTGTGTTTATGTTCCTAATATATATATAGTGTGTATAGTTTGTATATTGTGGGTTTCAATTTTCTGAAACAGATTTTGCATATATTCACAATTGTTGAAATGTAGGTACCTAAAATATATGTACCTTACTATCATAGTTTGTAGACTTATGTTTTTAATTTTTTGTGGATTTTCAGTTGTCTTATTACATTTCTTGGAGCTTTACTTTTTTATTTCAGGTTTTGTTTATGTTATGAGTTTTAAGAATGAATTCTTTGATTTTTTTATATTCTTGTACATTGTATATTTGAAGTTGTATTTTTCTTTGCGCATTATTTATACATTATTTATGCCATTTAAATTGTTACAGTTGTTGGTCCTTCCTCTGTCCCTCCTCATGTTCTTATGTCATAAATTTTTTTTGTAACATATGATGATAGGTTTTGTTTGGAACACGTGCGGAGATCGAGCTAGTTGCTTTCATCTTTTGAGGCTTTTGTTTAGGTAAGATCCAGCGAGCCTGGGTGGTGGCTCATTTTTATTTAATCTAACGAGCCTGAGTGGTGGCTCAACTTTTATATTATGTGTGGATGCATGAATATTTTTTTTTGCAGGATGTGTGAATGTATTTAATGCAGGATGCAAGCATTGGATGAATGTTTTTCTATTATAAGTATGGAATAGCTTGATGGTCTGTTTATATTTATTTTGCTTCATGTGGTTTCTTGAAACTAAACTAGATGGTCGTGCTTTTGTAGTTCCAGCCCTTATATCATCCAACTGTGCTAATGACAATGTATTGAAAAAAAAAAAACCAAGAATTCCCCTAGGGATGTGATCTCATCATGCCCTTATGGACCTAACTAGAGGTTAGGCTCGTGATTTTAGCACAGTTACAGCTACAACCATTTGTTTCTATCGGGGATGCTGTTGACAATTCATGAAAATCAGGATTATAGTTGTAAATAACTAAAATGATAGTTCATGAGGGCATCTATGCACATTCTTTACACTCCCCCGCAACTTTTACCAACTTGATTATATATGCCAATAAGAAGTTTTGCAGACACCCAACTCTCTAAAGATGAGCATACTTTGGCCAACCGCCAACTTAATACCCAATCTCCACTTGCCATGCAATGAAATTGACTTTGCCAAATCCTAGATCATGGGTACTCAAGGACTAGTGGTTAGGCCTCCATGTACACTAGGAAGAGGTCAAGGGTTCAACTTAATAGAATTATGAAGCTTTTTGTCTCAATATATATTTTTCCTCTTGCTTAAGTGTTCAAACTTTCTAAGAATTACTTAGTATAAGGCAGCTTGTGAGATGTTTCTGCCTTTCTCGTCCCTTTTATTATCTTCCTTTATATTAGCTTGTGCTAATGTCATTAATTCGTAATGTCATCCATTGTTGATATGATCACTCTAATGAAGTCACCATGTGTTCTTTTTGCCCAATCATACTGAAAGATTCTATCTCTGCCCTATACCTCCAACTCAACCTCAATCTCAGGAGTTCATTGTTTTGAATAGGTATCAATGGTATAATTTTGCGCACTGTTGATGCCCAGCACTAGTACCCTGTCAATCAAGGGAATGCGCCACATACAAAAGGGAAGGCGGCCATAGATATCTGAAATGGGACTAAACACTAAACCTTAACAATACGTAAACCAGAACACCATCCTAACCCCATTGCTTTAGCTGAAATTGATTGAAATGGGTAACTATTACCCTTTGGATAAAAAAAAAGAAAGAAAATCCACCCAATTCAAATAGGTTTGAAGATTCTCTTCCTGTATCTATTGCTGATGTAGCAAGGTTTCACTGTTAAAATAAAACATCAAGTATAGTCCTCTTTTTATATTATGAAGACTATGTCATCACCTATCTATAAACACCAATTATAATAATCTCCATGTTCAAACTAATTTCTTTTTGGAAGCTCCCCCTCAAAACCCCTCCGGGACAGACTCTTTGACCCCCTCCACCTGACTAATACAAGTATATAATATATATATATATATATATATATATATATGTTGGACAATTCAGTTTCCACATTAATCTGACATAAAATGGACAAATAAGGGAGGGCATGAGTGGGAGAATTTTGAAGAGAAGCTCAAGAGGCAATTTTGGAAGAGTGGCAGACAAGATGTGGAGTTACTAATTGGTGGTACAACACTTCTGTCTCCAGAAAATATGTTCGAATTGCTACCGGGTGTTTCCAGCTACATTTGATTCCCATCAGAAAATTGGAGAAAACATTAGCAAGATGATCCATTATGCTGTCTCATAGTGCAAATATCCTCATAGAATTAGATGTCTACCAATTCCAGGTTACCATGACAGTTATCATCGGCAAGAGCATTGATGCTAATTTTATCTCTCTTTGAATTTTGACCGAAAGAGTGAATTAACCATTTGTTATCAGTTGTCAGCTAGTTGGTGGTCGGGCATGGTTAAAATATTGAGTGAATTAACCATTTGACTTGCCCATATATTTTTTGTATTGGACACCATGGTGGATATGAGAGAGGTTGTGGGTTAGGATAATCTAGAATGTCACATTGGGGTGATTCTGAGTCTAATTTTATTTCCATATTTTTCATAAGTTGTTGATTCAACATGGCACTATGGAATCCCAACAAACATGTCAATAGAGATGGAACATAATTCTCACGTTAAAACTTACAGCTATCCAATTGAAGTTTTTAAATTAGAAAGAAACAATGTAGTTTTTGTTATGGACTTTTGAAATATTTTCTGCTATTGCATCATATTTTGCTGTGGAAGATTTTGTAAACATTTTGAATCGATATTTTGCAAACTGGTTTGAGCCTGAAATCTTCCTCACTTGACTTCTTTTGTGAAACTGGGGATACTGGATCCTTGGCACTTGGTGGAAGATGTTGCTACATTCAGAAAAGAAATATAAAGATTTAGACATCTATTCTGGTAGACAAATCTTTTTCTGATAGGTAGTTCTGGTAGACTAATCTTGTTTGTGATTTCTTGGATTTTTTTGCAGGCATGATGATATAACTGCTTCGCATCTGTTTGAAGGTTCATCAGATGTTTTCCAGGTGCTATTCTGGTAAAATACCGTTTGATAATGAGAACAGTCTACACATTTTCTGGGGTATCAAGTGGCACTTGCATGATGCATCAAGTGTTTGAAGGGATTGCCATTAGGAGTGTGTGGGGGTGTCGGTGGATACATGCTCACCCATTTGTTACTTCTTTTGTCATTTCTGGTTTGAAGAGGTATTTTTTCATAGCAGGTAGCTGATGGGTGTGAATATGGATGGATTCACAGGTAGCTGATGGGGGGGAGAATATGTATATTGAATCTGGAAAAAGAAGGGATCCTAGTGAATTTTGATGTTCTTCTTTTTTCATTTGAAATGTAGATGAAAAAAGTGGACTTTCAGTATAGTATGTGCATGTGGATATGTATTTTGTGTAAAAGGGATTGATATATTTGAATACAATTGTGGATTTCTTTTGCAAAACAAAATATGTGAATATGTATATTGCAGGAATCAAATATGCGGATGTGTATTTTGTGTAGAAGGTATTGATGCTATTGCATTTTCTGCTATTGATGTTTCTGACAGGTAGTTGATGATTGTGAGATGGTCTTGATTCCTTCCCTCTATCCAGCCTTTTCCTTCTTCTCTTTCTTTGGGTGTTTGTCTCATGATCTGTTTGAATCACCCAAGTTCATAATTCCACAGTTTCTGATGAATTGTGATCTGGTTCTGGTTTTTTATGCTCTCTCCACACACCTCTGACATCTTTATTCAAATCATGGAAGTGCTTTCCCTGTGCTGGCTTATTCAAATTATGCACTGCTTTCCTGTCATGGCATGGACTTGCCCATATGCTTATTCCCTTTTCCCCTTGCCCACGACTTGCCCATTTGCCTTCTGAAGTTTACATCTCAGAGGGGGAATCCAAACTCATAGCTCTCTCTACATCTCGTTTTGTTTTAAATGCATTTTTCCTGTGTTAATCTAGCTACAAATTTTTCATCCTAAAGTGCTTCGAGGAAACAAACAAACATACATACTGATTAATGAGCTAACTTGCATAAAGACAACACATTTGCATGCATCTTGTTCTTTTCCCTTCAATTTTTTTCCAGTTCATTCCCGTTGGGAGGTTTTAGAAATTATTCAGCAATGAATAATTCCCTTGTCCTCTTTGGCCAGCTGGGAGGGAGAAGAGTAGATGTTGGCATGACATCCCCACTTGTTATCTCTTGGTGTCTTTTACAAGTAAAAAAGTGCAGTAGTCTTGGGACTAGGTAGGCTACTCTGCATCCAGGTAATAGAAGTCTCCATCTGATATCCATGTAATTCTGGTTCTGGAACTCTGCCTTCATTAAAAATTGAACTTGCAGATTTGATTTCTAATTTAGTTCTTCATTATTCAAGTGTGGGATAGCTTTTACCAGGTTCTTAATTTAGTTCTTCATTATTCAACAGTTTTGCTGGAACCATCCTTTTCATGTCTGCCAACTTTATTACTCATTGCACAGATCACCACCAATCCTATACTGCCAAAATCATGATTGAACCAAGGAAGAGAAGGAAAAAATAGGTGACAACATCACAACCATCCCATGTACTTGAGGTTTTCTTGATTCACACAGCGGAAACTTTATTTGCAAAGTATCCTTCTGCGGACAAGTATTTTTCACGTTACATGGTTAATAAATTGTAAATATTCATAAATAATCTTTCTGTGCCACTTTGATTTCTTCTGAAGTTAGAGTTTGTTCTGACCTCCCATCTTAATATATTGTCTGTTGAATGGTGTGAAACCTCATGTCATCTAAAACCATCCTACATGGAGTCCAACCAAGACTGATCATTTGGCCTGTGCGCCAATTTGCAACTAATTGCATAAATCTCTACTCTGAGATGCCAGCCACCACATTGAACCATTGACTTCTAGACCATGTGTCTTTGCCTTACAGATAATGTTGATTGAAAAGTTTGAACTCAAAGAGAATTACTCCATTCCTTATCATTTTGATTATCTTAAGATCCTATAAAGTTTTAAAAAAGATGGCGGTTTCTGACTTATTTGTCGATGTCCGGCCCTTGGAACAATCTTCTCCTGCCTGTGCTCCTTGGGAATTGGAATAGATAGAGTCAGTTTCACATCTGCTGTAGCACCAACGTTTGTCATTAAATTGCCATGTAGGATGGGTCAGTTGTGTTGCATGCATGTAACTGGGTGATGTACCAGTTCTTGTTGTTTCCATTGGCCGACAATCGAAAATTGCTCCTCAATTTCTCTCATCTTCAATATGATGTTCTGGAGTCATATCTCTGTGTTAGAGTCTCTATCTTCATTCCTTTTTATTTTAAAAAGCATTATGTGTATCTTTATCCGTGTGTGGCTGGTGTCATGTAATGAAACACTATCTCTTGCCAGTGCATTTATCAGGAGTAATGCAGGCTGGTAGCTATAACAAACCCTTTTCTTGGAGGTTGAGAACAACCTTATCTGATGGCATGATGCTGGGAGAAACCCTTGCAGCTGGTCTATCCCCCAGGAGGGCAGGACATTCATCATCCACTGCTAGACTTTTCATGTTGGGGCTGATTTGAGCACAAAATATTTTTACTCGTTAAGATGAGAATTATGATCAACAAGACCACCAAATGAAGATCGTTGGATCCACATCTTTGATATGGTTATTCTAGACAAAGTTGGGTAATGCTTATGATTGATTGAATAATTGTGTTATTGGGATGCTTGCTGTTTTCTGAAATCATTATAACTAAAAGGTCAAATTTTTATGGTTAATTTTATTCTGTTTACCTATCATCTTGTGTAGGTTTCAGAAGTTAGCTCACTTATAGGAAGAGCTGGTACCGTTGGGCTAGGAAAGGCGGTGGAGGTTTTGGACTCTCTTGGCAGTAGCATGACAAATTTGAACTTGAACAGTGGTTTTGTTTCAGGGGTGACAACAAGAGGCAATAAGATTTCTATTTTAGCATTTGAGGTTGCTAACACAATTGTCAAGGGGTCCACTCTTATGCAATCTCTTTCAAAGGAGAACATAAAACATTTGAAGGAGGTGGTGCTCCCTTCAGAAGGTGTGCAACTTTTAATATCTAAAGACATGGATGAGCTACTAAGGATTGCCGCTTCCGACAAAAGGTGGAGAATGGAGAAATGATGATATGTGTTGAACATATTCTTTACCTGTGGCTCTGAATGTTGATTCTCTTTCAATAAGTAACTTTCTGGTTTCATTTTTAACATTTTAGGGATGAGTTGAAGGTCTTCTCTGGAGAAGTGGTTCGTTTTGGCAATCGCTGTAAAGATCCTCAATGGCATAGCTTACACCGCTATTTTGAAAAGTAACTACCTTCTCATTTTGTTTTTACATTATGCCCCTTAGGTTCATTTGTTTGATTTATTTGTCATCTACATGTAGATTAGGAACAGAGATTCCCCTGCAAAAGCAATTGAAAGAAGATGCTGAAGCAATAATGCAGCAATTGATGGCATTGGTTCAATATACAACTGTGAGTATTTTGGGCTGATGGATAGTACTCATTCTGTTCTTGCTTTTATATGAATATCTTTTAAGTTTCACTTTAAAAAGTGTTGCTTCTATTCACATTGAAATATTGCTTGATATTGCAAAAGGCAAATTTTATGCAACATTTGACGATGCTGGAATAAATTTATCAAGCAACAGATTTCCTAAGTTGTCCATGTTCTTACATTGATTAAAATCTTTCTTTTCATTGGTCGGATCATCCACCATGTGAAAGTTCATAAATTTGTAGAAGCATAATTTCAGCTTCTTGCGAGTATGCTATCTTTGCACATTTAATGATCAAAATGATCTGACAGTGTAAGAAAAAGATTATTGACTGTTTTGTTTCTAATTTCCTCAGGAACTATACCATGAGTTACATGCTTTAGACAGATTTGAACAAGATTATAAACGGAAGCTCCAGGAAGAGGAGAACTCTAATACAGTTCAAAGAGGTGAGTCAGGACTCATCATTTTACTGGTTTTACTTTAGTGATATTAGTTGAAGGGCACATCATTGGCTTTGTAGTTGAGTTGCATTTGGGGGAAAAGTATTATTCTGACCTCTTATCTGAAACAATTTTTTGGTCTAGTCAAAACCACCAAGAGAAGGTCGCCAGTTGGTTTTGGTGTTTTTATGTTTCTGTTTGAAATGAGGAGGGTTTGCGTTAGGTTGACAGTCAACAGTAAAAATAATGTCAAATCCTTACCCAATTAATGGGATAAGGCTCTGATGATGATGATGATGTTTCTGTTTGAAATGAATTGACATCAGCAAGGTTTAAAATAAGGAAGGTCTGGGCAGCCCTTACAATTGGCCTCCGGTTTGTTCCAGCATGGTCGGGGCGATGAGTGTGATTTGTGGTAACTGACGGAGTTCAATTCGGACTCCCGATTTGAGCTCGACGCTCAAAGTCACAATAAACAAGTTAGTTTAGTAAAGAAATGAAAAACTTAGGTTTGTGGGTCCAAAATTAAAAATACTCATCCGATTGGCCTCCGGTTTGTTCCAGCACGGTCGGGGCGATGAGTGTGACTTATGGAAACTGACGGAGTTCAATTCGGACTCCCGATTTGAGCTCGACGCTCAAAGTCACAATAAACAAGTTAGTTTAGTTTAGAAATGAAAAACTTAGGTTTGTGGGTCCAAAATTAGAAATACTCATCCGATTGGCCTCCGGTTTGTTCCAGCACGGTCGGGGGGATGAGTGTGACTTGTGGAAATAGACGGAGTTCAATTCGGACTTCCGGTTTGAGCTCGACACTCAAAGTCACAATAAACAAGTTAGTTTAGTTAAGAAATGAAAAACTTAGGTTTGTGGGTCCAAAATTTGAAATACTCATCGATTGGCCTCCGGTTTGTTCCAGCACGGTCGGGGCGATGAGTGTGACTTGTGGAAACCGACGGAGTTCAATTCGAACTCCCAGTTTGAGCTCGGCGCTCAAAGTCACAATAAACAAGTTAATTTAGTTTAGAAATGAAAAACTTAGGTTTGTGGGTCCAAAATTAGAAATACTCATCCGATTGGCCTCCGGTTTGTTCCAGCACAATCGGGGCGATGAGTGTGACTTGTGAAAACCGACGGAGTTCAATTCGGACTCCCGGTTTGAGCTCGGCGCTCAAAGTCACAATAAACAAGTTAATTTAGTTTAGAAATGAAAAACTTAGGTTTGTGGGTCCAAAATTAGAAATACTCATCCGATTGGCCTCCGGTTTGTTCCAACACGGTCGGGGCGATGAGTGTGACTTGTAGAAACTGATGGAGTTCAATTCGAACTCCCGGTTTGAGCTCGACGCTGAAAGTCACAATAAACAAGTTTGTTTAGTTAAGAAATGAGAAACTTAGGTTTGTGGGTCCAAAATTAGAAATACTCATCCGATTGGCCTCCGGTTTGTTCCAACACAGTCGGGGCGATGAGTGTGACTTGTAGAAACTGATGGAGTTCAATTCGGACTCCCGGTTTGAGCTCGACGTTGAAAGTCACAATAAACAAGTTTGTTTAGTTAAGAAATGAAAAACTTAGGTTTATGGGTCCAAAATTAGAAATACTCATCTGATTGACCTCCGGTTTGTTGCAGCACTATCGGGGCGATGAGTGTGATTTGTGGTAACTGACAGAGTTCAATTCGGACTCCCGATTTGTATGACAAAAATATAAAGTGCGATCAAAATGGTGTTCGAAAGTGAGTGAATAAAAAACTATGAAATTAAATAATTTATTGCTTATAATAGTATTTAATTTTTACTTCTAAAATAAGTTATTGTTTATAATAGTATTTAATTTTAACGTATTATTGTTATATATGTATTGTAGGTTCCTTCATCGAGTGGAGTGGGAGGAGACGAGGACGAGGACGAGGACGATGATTCATGATTTTCATTTCATTATTATTATTGTTGTAGACATTTTTATTATTATTGTTGGCATTTTATTATTGTGATGTGGATATTTTTATTCTTATTGTGGACATTTTATTATTCTGATATTGTGGACATTTTATTATTGTTGTGTTGTGGATATTTTTATTATTGTTGATGTTGTGGACATTTTATTATTATTTTGTTGTGGATATTTTTATTATTGTTGTGTTGTAGATATTTTGATTATTTTTATCTTGTGGACATTTATTATTGTTGTGGACAATTTTATTATTGTAATGTTGTGGACAATTTTATTATTGTTGTGGATATTTTTATTATTGTTGTGTTGTAGACATTTTTCTTGTGGACAATTATTATTGTTGTGGATATTATTATTTATTTTACGCAGGATATTTTCCTAAAAATGTATATATTTTAAAAAAAAATTAAAAATAGAGACCGATTAGTGACCGATTATAATCAGTCACTATTCGGTCCCTAAATAGTGACTGCCTATTCAGTCACTATTCGGTCCCTATTTTAGGGACCGAATAGGGACCAAATCAGTTCGGTCCCTAAATAGGGACCGGCTATTTCGGTCCCTATTTTAGGGACCGAATAGGGACCAAATCAGTTCGGTCCCTATTTAGGGACCGAATAGAGACCGAATCAGTCGGTCCCTATTTAGGGACCGAAATGATTCGGTCCCTATTTAGTGACCGAATAGGGACCGAATTCAGTCGGTCACAGATTTGTGATCAGAAATTCTTCACCGACAAATTCGGTCACTATTCGGTCTCTGAGCTCTTTAGGGACCGAATAGAGACCGAATATTTCGGTCTCTATTTCCGATTTTTCTTGTAGTGACCCTCTTCCCTTCTCTGGCACCGACGGTCACTCCTTCCTCCTCCCGCGTGCAAACCAAGAGGCAAGTTTAGGGTACTTACCGTATTGCTTCGTGGGGGAGCTTCCCGACCACGGCATCCTCGTTGAAGCCTCCCTCCTGACACATCATCCTCCACTTCCATCGCCGCCACCGCTTCTTCCTCCACGGCCGTCGGAGCCTCCTCCTCCTCTATCACCGCCGCCAGCTCCTCACCCGGGGTGAGGAGCTCCTCCACCATCGCCCGGGCAGCCGTCCCCGGCGTTTCCACCATCTTCTCCTCCATCGTCGGCGTCGGTTCTTCTTCCTCCGCCGCACCTTCGCTTTGCCGACGCTTAGAGGCGGCGAGTTTCTTTATCGTTGGAGTAGAGAGAGTTGAGAGAGCAAGAGAGAGTTGAGAAAGAGAGAGCGAGAGAGATGAGAGCAAGAGAGATGAGGGAGTCGAGAGTGGCGAAAGGGAGAGCCGGAGGGGCTCTCAGGCATTTTGTAGCTTCTGGAAGCATTTTAAAATGCGACGGACACAGTCGTTGTGATTTTGAAGCAATTATTTAATACGTGATGGAGGACGTCGTCACGATTCAGTGAGCCATCATTACCCCGATGCTGAGTTTAAGGCACATAATTTTTAATTTTGAAGTATAATTGAAACGTGACAGGGCAGTTGGTCACGATTTAAGGTTAAGCGCAATGACCTAGGTGGTCGTGGATCAAGAGGTGAAGCGCGATGCCTGTGTCCGTCGCGATTCAAGAGGCTCACCCGAGGGCCAATTTTTGAGGAAAAATTTAAGTGCCTTGGATGATACAATCATGTAAGACAATGCATTTTGGCCATGTAAAGGATGCTATTTATTTCTCATTGAGGATTTAATTTTGCCGTTTACAAATGGCCACCTTGGGCCATAATTTCATGAGTTCTTTTACATATTTCATCCACTCTTCCTCCACCTCCTCCACATGTGGGACCGGCCGCCTGAAAGAGCAGACCTTCCATAGTGCTTTGATGGTGTCCGCCTCTTCTCTGTCCCCGTTGGTACCGATCTCCCGTCTCTTGATCGGCGATAGATAGGACAGCCCCTCAAAGTCACACCGTGGAAGCCCAAGTTGGGAGAGGCAGCGATGTGCATTGTATAGCATGAACTCGGTCACCCCGATCAGCCGAAGTTCCACGCCGGGTGCTAGCCGCGTCTGTAGGTCCTTGGCTAGAAGTGGCGCTGGAGTACAGGTAAACGCATTCCTGGGCATGCTTCAGAGATGATCACGCCAATCCACCCGTATCTTGAGTTGTGGTGCATGGTTAGCCACACGCCCTTCTAGACCAACCAAACCGTCCATGTGCCAGAGCGGGCTCTTGGAGAAGATGCGGGATGAGCTCGTAGACTCATTATTCACATCAAATTTGAAGTGCAGATCAGTCCAGCATGTGAATAAAAGCATAGAACCACATGGAGGCTTACCCAAGCTTGTCGCCATGAGCCCGCTGTAGAGGAAGGCTATCACCGCCGGTCCCAGTCTCTCTCCTTCCCATATGCCGCAAACCGCACTTAGCTGCTCTTCTTCAAGCACATTGTCCATCGATGGAAAGAGGAGTGCACCTGCCAGGCATATGGCGAATCCCTTCATCACTCTCTCCAGCTTCACATCATCCTTCGCCTTGGGTATCTCCTTCATGGTCCAAGCCGCTAAATTTTTGTAGATTCACACCTCTCCCGGCTTGGACATCTTGGGCCGCCTTTCCGTTCCCCATGAAGCTCTCAAGCACCACTTTTCTTGTAAAGCTCCTCAGCATGATCGCCATTTCGTCTTCGTCACCTCTTCTCATCTACTTCAAGCCTAATAACAATTCAACTTCTTCCAATAGGATGGTGGCTTCGAAGGTTTTGAAGAGGAAGGTGTGGGTTTGAGGATGCCACAGCTCTACAAGTGCCCTCATCGCCGCCCAATCAAGATGAATTTCATGGTAGCATTTGACGTGGAAGGCAAGATTTTGGATTCCCCACCTAGAGAGGATGGCCTTCATGTCTAGGCTAAATGAAAGAAGTTAATTTTTGGAGCCATGGGAGATGCATATACCTTCTAGTGCCCGGGAAGAGGGGGTATTCCTAGAATTGTGAAGAGATGTATGGACAGATTTGGCCAGGAGGAAGGTTGGTGCATCTTGACACATGGATGATATGGAGATGGGTTGATCATGGTAAGAGGAGGATGGCGCATGGTCGGAATGGGTAGGTGGTTCAGCCATGGTAGGTATTGTTGGAAGAAGAAAAAGAATAAGAGGAAAAGGAAAAAAAAAAAAGAGAGAGAAAAGAAGAGCATAAAAAAACAAGAACATGATGAACAAGTTAAAATCAATGCAAGAAATCACATCAACTCACCAATTTGGCTTGAATTACCTTGCATATATGACCATCTACCTTGCTTAACCTCAGAAAACTACCAACTCTTTGTCTCTTGGATGGGGGAGCTCCAGCATGATCCATGGCTTCTCTCCTCCTCTTCTCCTTCTTCTTGCTTGATGGGATGAATTCTACACTTTGGGAAGGTTAGAAAGCATGAAGAGAGCAGGGGGAGGGTGTTTTTAAACACCCATGGCCACACAAGCCCAGAGGCAAGACCAAAACACAGCAAGAAATGCAAAACAGGCAAGAAAATCAAGCCTCGGGTGGAAGTTTCAAAATCACGATCGACACATACGTCGTGATTCAAGCGCCTCACTCCGACTTCTAGTTCGACTAGTAAGGTAAATCGCGACCATTAAGGTCGTCGCGATTCAAGTAAGTGAAAACCGTCCACATACCCTGTCACGATCTACAAGCATCATTATTTCAATATTTGTGATTTATATCTGTTGCTTGTCATTGCTAATCAGTCTTTGAGCGCAAGTTTGGATACGCGTCTCTCGCCGAAAGCTTCACGACCATCTTCGGCAATTCCTGGTACCCTTGCATTTTTACTATACAATATACCCTATTAGAGCATATCAAGGACCTTCAGGCTCTGATGAATCTGAAATTTGAGTCCCCCTCCACCTCCAAAAATAGTGATAATTTCATAGGATTCTTACGACTTGAGGATAGGTTGTTACGCTTTGCAAGAAGGAGGATGGATTCCACCTTGACTTCTGCATCGTGACAAGATTATCCTTGATTATTTTATATTTTCTTTATTTTAATTTTTTTCTTTTAGCCCAGCATGCATCATGTAAGACTTTGAGCTCATTTCCGGAAGATTATTCTTGTGCTTAACTGAAGAAAACCACTTATTCTCAATTCCAATTGGCATGAAATATTCCATTATGAGTCAAGTATTCAGTTCACCTTGTTGATGTTTGAAGACTATCTTTTGAGAAACTCCTTGTTTTGGATTCCTATATCAATTCATTTGTTTTTTCCATAGATCCATCTTGGCTGCAGCACGTCCACAAGTTGGTAAACTCTCCCCAATGGAAAAACCTGCCGGATTGTGTCCGTAGGTACTTCCCCGACGCTGGAAGTTGATCTTTCTCTCCGTCGTTCCCACGTGCACACCCTTTCCCTTCGTCCAAACACGAGTTATCCCTTGAGATTCTCTACAAGCCGCTTCATGGTGATCTGAAGAGCAGTTTCTGCCATATGTTGTTGAAGGCGTGTCTCATTACACCTTGGCGTCTACTTTTCAGTCACTCCACTTCATTCCATTACTTTCATCTCGTGTCTTTACCCTCCATTTCCTTGCAAAGTAGACGCCAAGGCGAGGCAGCTGTAGACATGTCATTTTTGACATTATACTGAGTACATTACCGCAATGCCTCAAAGTGGCTCTTTTCAATTAACCTCTTGAGTGATTTTCCTATTTTTTCAGATTTTTCTAGGATTTTTAGGAATTTTTCTAGGGCTTTAGAGGGGTCTTCTGTGCACAACTGATTCGCGATGGACATAATGGTCACGGTTTAAGGAGTTTGATCCGCGACGGATTAAACCGTCGTGTATCACACTTCTTTTTCTGGCACCTACCATGTTTTGAAATCGCGTCCATCCAAACCGTTGCATTTAAGAGTTTCCAATCTTGAATTATGGTAATTTCCAAAATTACTTTTGGAAAGATTTTCTTGCTAATTACAATCGCATCCACATATTTCGTCGCGTTTCTGACCTTCCATCATATGAAGATCGATTCTTTCAAATACGCGACCACTCATATCGTCGCGATTCAACATTTCCATTTAATAAATTTGATGTTTGGAAAGGCTTAATCCAAGTAAGTGGATATTGTTAAACGCGATGCTTTGGTCGGTCACGATTCATCTTAATAGGCGAACACTGTGTCCGTCGCGATTTATCAAATTTACCCTTATAAGAAGACCCCCGAGGCCATTGTTTCAAACACATCAAAAAAGCATTAAGGCGAAATTCTGCTGTGCTGAAGAGTCAAACTCTGAGCTTGAAGAGAAGAGTCACTTCCCCAAGCACCATTGTCAAGTCCTCATCCCTTGGAGCTTGGTGTTCTTCATCTCAAGTGCATTGGAGCTTGAGGAGGCTCCCTCCAATTCGTGCATTGCAGCGCCAAACCACTTCGCCAATTCTTCTTTTCTCCCTTCATTCTAACTTTTAGTTTTTCATTTCATTTGCTTAGTACATTCATCCATCGTTTTCACACACTCACTTTACTTCTACCATACCTAGTTACTTAGGGGTTTAATACCACCTCCACAAGGTGTGTTCAAGCCCATGCAAGTGCATTTTTCTTACATTTCCTTGAATTTGATACTATGCAACTTAGACTAATTTCTTCTTCATTTGTTTTCTTGTTTCTTATTTTTACAAGGTAACCGCGAACTAAAGTCTTATCTTCCGACCAGCCGGTTGGAGGAGTAAGAGTCAACGCACCTTCTTCATCTCCCGCGATCTTTAGGTGAAGGTAAGTAACGCTCCATCTCTCACTCACTCCTTTGGTACCCTCGTGTACCTGGCGATCACACCTTCCATTCTCGTGCACACACGCACTCCCTCCCTTTTCTTTCTCACCTATCTTTTATTTCTTTTAAAATTTTCTTTCTTTTTTTAATCATTCTTTGTGGTGTGTTTGAACGAAAAGCACATTCATAGCGTGGAGCTACCATAGAGTTCTAGTAGTGTCTTAGTTAGATAGCGGTTTACTTTTTCAGTGTAAGATGTCAATGAGTCCTATTTATTGGCTCTAATTAGTGAATGTAATAGGCAATGGTGATTAATTATGAATAAAAGAGTTAGTTGATTTTTACTACTCAATTGTCCAACGGTTTGATCCCTATTTCTCTATACTCACACGATTGCAATTGTCTGTCCTGATATTCTGCGTCAGTTCATGACAATAAGTGGATAGATAGAAATCCAAGTACATAGACGAATAACACTTGGGTCTTGCTCAATTGCATAAGATTGGAGGTAAATATCCCACTGTCACAAATCGAAGTCCAACATTCGAATTTCGTAAATAGCTATCGTCCTCAGACACAGAATGAGATCCTATAATGGACACTAACTATAGGGTAGTCTAAAAGTCCCCCTAAGATATATGGCACTATCATTATACTTTGTTTTATTTCGGATTCTATAAAGCATGAATCATAATTAAGTTGAGTCTTACTGAATGTTGTTTGTTAAAACATGACATGCATTGTTGTAACAATGAAAATCAACATTTTATCCATCAAAATATTAATTCTTAAGTTCATAATGTTATTTTTGAACACCTAAACGCTACTGATCAACATCAAAGTGCAAAATTAATCCTTATCATTGGTCTTACAAGTTACAAAATGTTAAGATCATATAAGCAAACTCTAGATCCATCATGTAATAAGTAAAAATTTAAGGATATAATACACTGAACGTTAAATGAATTCAAAATAACACAACTTAAGATTAACCTCTATTAGTTTATCACATGTCTACTTTTCGGTTGAGTTCTTCAAGCCAAATTAATGAAGACCCTGAAAACCTTCTACGACGACTGCTACACCTCCTTGGCAAACTCTTGGAATATTAAAAGCAATCACCTTGCTCCGGATTCTTCTCCTTCTTTCTCTGCTTCTACAGATTTTACCTTAATTCTCCCCCTCATACGGACGTCAGAAAATTCCATTATATAAACCTAGCTTTTCTAAAATTCCTCCTAACAAGTAGATAGTAAGTCATCTATGCAACTGCTCATCACATATGAGGGACAGATTGTTATTTTCTAAACTTTCTATCTGCTCACTACTATGAGTGACATGGTTAGGTATTTCAAAAACTTCCAATTCCTAATTAATTTTTCTTATTATATGCATATTTATATTTTTTTCTATTACATGACATAATTACAAAAGGTCATATAAACATAAAGGACATGTTTGGTATTAGGATCTCCAGTCTATCCTAATACCAAACATATCCAAAAGTGTCGCACTGAGGATAACTAATCAATTAGCTCCTTCTGAATACCATACGATAATCGATTATGTGCCTTTGCTTTGTAACTAAGTATCACACAATGCATCGATAATCAATTATATTGTATCATAGTGAAACGATAATCGATTATATACTCTACTACTCTTTTGGTAAGTACTACACAGTAGACCAATAATCGATTATATGTGGTGCAACACAGTGAAATAATAATCAATCATGTGTCTCACTGTCTTTTTTTTTTGTTAAATATCACACAGTGAATCGATAATCGATTATATGGTATCATACAATGAAATGATAATCGATTATGTTCACTTGTGGTATCTATATATATATATATATATATATATATATATATATAGTTTGGGTCTTCTTATTCTACTTGATCAATTACTTCAACCTTTCAAAAGTATATTTCACTTCCTTAATGGTATACTTTTATTAATGTTTGTCTAAATTGTTGTTAATCTTCATTATCTGTTAATGTTGTAACCTAAATACGTGTAGGTGTGTAATACCTTATGGTTAGTTTGTAATACCCGTGTTAGGATTGATTATGCTACCTCACAAGAATAATGACAATCGATTTTGTACTATATAGTACAAGTTAGACTTTTGGCTTCCTGAAATTGAAGTGTTAAATTTTTAATCTGGTTGGAGTTCAATAATGGTTAATACAACATCGTTATCTGGGGACTTCGCCTATCAAGCCCCTTAATTTCATGTGAAGACATCATGTATATGGCAGACCCATTAACAAAGTAAACATATTTACAGGATTTGCTTGTTTGACTATAAAATTTTGCAAAACTCTACACTTGTTTTATTTCACACCATGTTAATTACAGACTTACAGTTGTTTGTCTGTCAATAAAACTACATAGGTAGGATTATATTAGTCTCTCATAATTTGATTTACAGCTCTCCCATTAATTATGAATACTAATGTGTCGGAGGTGGCTCTTCCATGTGCTTGTAAGATTCTTATATATGTGAAGACATTATATATGTCAGAGAACATATATTCCTCTTTCCGCTCATACACCAACTTGGTCGATCGGTAAGAACTCTTGTTTAAAAGTAAGAGGTCTCGAGTTTATCTGATCTACATGCAATCCTCGAGGTGTGTAGGTCCGGAGTTTTCCTGGTTAAGTGGGGTAAGAACAATACGGGTACACGGAAAGTAGGAGCTGCCAAGTCTTGACCTTGGAGTTTACGAACACCAATCTTTGAGTCCACAAAACCACACGGGGCGGGATTTCTTCGTTAGCAAAAAAAAAAAGTATACAAAGTAAGCGTGTCAATGGGCCGAGTTCCTGTCTACGCTGGCAGACCGGTCCAGGGCCCGGTTGTGTCGAAGCAGGCGCAGCCCGGGGCACTTGTAACTTCTACGTGGGGTAAGAAACTACTATCTTCATCAAACAACTGAGACGAGTATAATTAATCATATAACTGAATGGCATATCGTGCACAAGTTTGATGACCAGAGTCTACAGATGCTATCTTATTACTTCAAAAAGTGGTTGCTTTACGAAGGAGAACAGAGAGACGTATGTTAATTATGTTGTTCTCATTTAGTGTTATGCCCGGCGCGCGAGCTGTTCTTGATACTGACCCGAACAGTTCGAGACATCACACATATGAACAATACCATGCATAGCTAATTATAGCATCCCATTGTGTATAATCGCATGAATTAATTAGCTAGTAGATACTAGCTCTGCGCATCTCCTCTTTCTACGTCATGAGAGCTCGATCCCGTGCTAATTAGCTGATGCTTCGTCTTCGGTTTTGGTTGTGCCAGTTCGGTGTCTGATCACAATTTATTCATATATATGAAGATATCGTAACAAAAGCGATCTGTAACGTATAGGAAATAGGGCGGAAGATCATATTTGGAAGATGGATGGAGTACTGGAATGCATGTTCTACCAGAACAAATTTCGAAGCAAGATCTCGAAGCAGCAGAGAAGAGAGATGGAACTCCCATCGTCTTCAAGAGTACGTGGATGGGATCATGGTCGGTGGCTCGTTAAGTACTGCCTCGCAGCCAAAGGGCCGCCCTGCTGGGTGGCGGCGGGCTCTTGCCCATACTTCTTGCCCGGGGTGGGAGACGGCGGTGTTCGGCCCGTCCACAACCCCCTCTATGTGACTGCCGGCGGCTTCGTCGGGAACGGGGGGCGTCCTTGTTTCAGGCTTTCCGAAGAACACCGTGATGAGCAAGCCTTCGGGGCACCCCCTCCGACTAGTGGGAATAAAGAAAAATTAAAACGTATTTGTTAACTTTATTGCTCGATATTTAATTTGACTTTAGAAAATGAATATATATATATATATATGTTGGATCATTATTTGTCAGCAAAACACACAAGGATGCATGTGTCGCATGCATATAAATCTATTCATATGTTAAATTTTAGTATTAGGCGATGATGTGAAAGAAATAGTTTTTGAATAAAAACGAAGGGTGGATCATATGTGAAGGAAGATGGCCTTTAGAGAGAGGATCAGCTGGTAGGGAGAAGACCGAGAACTTGTTGATAGTGAGTAAATGTATGGAGTCCCAAGTTGTCTTGATCAGGTGTACGTCGTCTTTCCCGGCTCATATGCCTGATCACTTGTTAATTAGCTTGCTTAATTAAAAAAGTGGAGTTGTTTTGTTCGACATGAAACGCTGTAAAATCTAATAAAAAATAACATGCATGCATGTTTTTGGCTTTGATTAATTTAACTCGCAGCTGAAACGTGCACTAATACATATTGTTGATCCCGTCTGTTTTGTGACTGGACAAATTAAAGTGAATTAGGTTGAGTTAGTACATAAAAATATTAGGAGTGCATAAGTGATTCCGTGCAATTTGTGGTATTCGCGTCCTCAAAGAAAAATAAACACGTTTTGTTTTTGCCTAGAGTGTTATCTTTAATTTCTGCTCATTATTGTAGCTAGGCTATTCATTTAATAAAGATCAAATTTAAGGAGGGCATGAAGACGAATGCCGGGACGATTGCCCACATGAAGAATTAAGCATATATAGGCAACAAGGAAGTGCATCCCCCCGTACATGGTTTCCGCTCTTCTCCGGCCGGGAGACATGCTATATATATATGTCTAGCATGGACAAGATATCCTTGAGAAACCCAGAGATGGAGGAGATGTCACTTCTTCCAATTACACAGACCAAGTTCCAACAGTAAACAAGTTATTGTAAAAACAGTTGCAGCTGATGACAGTGCGCTAGCGTTGGAGGAAAAAGCATTGAGAGATAAGTGCAACCTTAATTCTCATATATATATATAAAGAGAGAGAGAGAGAGAGAGAGAGAGACCAGTAATCAGCTCAAATAAGATTCGTCCATATCATCTAATTCTGTTGCTAATGATTAGGGAGATGGATTTGAAGCCATTTTTTCCCGGCGCATTTGGTTCTTCACCGGCTACGTAACTGAGTAACGCACTCACCACTAAAAGCAAGACAAATTTCAGGATTTCAGATAAGAAAGGCCGATCGGAAGGTACCTGTTGATCTATACAGGACTGTAAATAGATCAGGATAAAATTAAATTTACTTTAAATTCGTATCTAATTCAATTGATATTATTCGTTTAATAAATATAAGACAGAATAAATATCAGATACATATAATATTTAAATCATAAATAGAAGGAATGTAAAAATTATTGCTCCACTCCATTTAAGATCAGCTCCGTTACGTTTGAGATCTATTTATGAATATTGAAATCAAGTAGTTGTTTAACTTTTACTCTATTCTATTTATATATATGTTAATCTTTTATTTAGAGATTATTTTTGACATTATATTTTTAAATTTCTTTAAGTCACTTAATATTTCTTGTTAGGATTTTGTTTTTGAAGCGGATAATTCACATCCACTCCGAATTTGCTTCAAGAATTTTTTTCAGAGTAAATATAGATTATCCGATTAACTATTCGGAGTGGGTATGAAAAACTCATATTCATTCCGTATTCGCTCTATTTACCGTCCTAGTTGGCTGCACTATACCTTCGAAGGCCTAATAAGAGAACAAGTAGGAAAACTATAAGGACTCGCCTCATTAGAAAACCAATAATATCGAAAGAAAAGATGAACAAAGAAATTCTATCTCTCTCTCTCTCAAGTTTGAATGATATATATATACATTTATATATATATATATAAATTAAAGTGCTTCGCATTTGTGAATTATATATTCTCATTTATTTTTTGAAAATTTTAAAGTAATGGAAATCATTAGTTTTTGATTTGTGTCAAAAGGTTACAATTATGTTGTAATGACTTTCTATTAATAATTGAATATGATTTATAGTAATCCTTTTTATTTAGACAAAAAAAATTATCATAACAATATAAAATGTTTTTAGAAATATGTTATATAAAAAAATGAACATAATTGAGTTTGTGTATAATCATATGATTCAACTAAGTTAAAGAAAGAAAATTTCTCTTCACAATAAATATATTTAAATAATTTGCCTAATCTTTCTTCACGATGAGTCTCCTTTTAATGATTGGATTTTCTTATTTTTGTGCTTCAAGATTTTCGTGAAATAAGTCTTCATATGTTTGAATTTTGATATCCATATTTTCATGCTTACACATGGGAGGTTGAATATGTTAGAATTGTCATTTTTCTTTGTCCGCTTAACAATTAACAAGTATTATTTATTGATCTAATTAAGATATCTATCTCCTGCAAAGATAAAAATAAAGTTGTAAAAATATTTTATGAGTTTTAAATAAATTAAAATATTTCATCTTCATCTTTTTCAACCCTTCTATTGATATTCTAATGAGTTTTTCTACTTTTTGATTGAAAACGATAATTCACATATTTGATATATCATCAGCTATATTTATCTTCAAATAGTATTTATGAACAAAAAAGAATTTAATATCTTTTAAATATATTTAAGTTAAATACTACTATGATTTGCTTATCTGTTTACGAGTTTGACATCATTTGTTACACATTTTGAACAAAAAAGGTCATCTTCCTCTTTTATAACATAGTGACTTGTTACAACACCACATGCCATATATATCATGAGTCTTGATTTCTATTGATATTTGCTATGCATATTTAGAGTTGATAAACACTATAATGTAGAAAACATCATAAATTACAACATATAAAAGTTTATATAATGTAATATGTTAAATGATTAAATTATGACATCATCATGTATCTTAGAATATTCATCTTTTGAATTTTCTTTCAACTCTTTGATTGTCACTTTTTCTGATTTTAGAATAACAATGCCCCCTGACTTCTCATCGATAATCCATCTTCTTAATTCTTCCTCACTTTTCTTTGCCCTATATAAAATTGTTTGTCAAATATTATGTTGAACTTTATTTTCAAAGTTAATAGAAAATAGTAAAGATCTTGCCCATTTAAATAAGAGGATAATAGGCACTCTTAATATAATAATAATTTCTTATTATTCTATTATTCTAATTCTTAATGTGATCCAATAATTCCATTATGAACCATTAATAATACTCATATGGGGTTTTAATTTAACCCATTTATCTTTTTTAAATAATTTCTTTAATTAATTTTAAAATATATGTAAAAGTTTCATTGCATTTAATCTAGTTACGTATTCTTTAACCTGAATATGAATTGGTGTAATATGCTAAATTTGTGCTGTAATTTGAAAAGAGAAATGCTAAATTTGTGATGTATTAAATGCGCCTAAATTTTTTTTTTTTACAATTTGTGCACACAAATGATGTATTTGTGCACACAAATATATCATTTGTGCACACAAATAGTGCACAAAAAATGAAAAAAAAAGAAGAAGAAAACACCGCATTTAATGCGGGGGGGGCTCGCCCCTCCACGCGGCGCGCGCGCGGAGGGGCGCGGCCCCTCCACGTCGGCTACGCTCCCGGCACTGCCGGGAGCGTAGCATTTCTCATTTGAAAACATGTTCGATATATGTAAAAATTTAATTGCATCTAATCTAGTCATGTATTCTTTTAACCCTGGATATCTGAATATGAATTGGTGTTGTGATACCCTAAAATTTTCATTCTTTTATATCGTGTATGTGTATTTACTTGTTGTGTGTATAGCATGTGTATTCAATTGTGCATATTACTATTTTTATACTTCTCATGAACATATACATGCATATATATATATATATATATGATATTTTTACGTGAGAATAGGCAATTAGCTAAATTGATGTATAATCACTACAAGAAAACTAATATATAGGGGCATTTTTTTGGAGGCATTTTATGAAAATGCCCCAATTATTTCATAAATAGGGGCAATTTTTCTTGAGGCATTTAATAAAATGCCCCAGTATCATTGATCATATATATTTTTTATTTTTTTATTTTCTAAAAATGCCCCTAAAATTGTTCCTAAATTTTGCGGGGGGAGGGGAATTTTGGTTCCCGCGACGAGGAAGCCTTTCTAACTGCCTCCTTGCCTCCCCTGTTCCTCCGAGTCCTCCCAACCTCCTGCAAGCCTCCGAGTGGAAACCTCCCAACCTCCTTCAAGCGTCCGACGCCGCATCTCCTCCGGCCCCTTTGGCTTCCTCCCTCTATCACGGCGGCGTCGGAGAAGCCGAAGAACCAGGTTGTACACATCGCGGTCGCGGGAGGTGTATGCTGAGGCGCTGCTGTGGATCAAGGGGTGTTCGCACTCTTGTTCTCAAGGGTTGGGGCGTTCGCGCTCTTCCTTGTGTGGACTCCTCCCAATCTCATCCACCAGCCTCCAACGACGCATCATCTCTGACCCCTTTGTCTTCCTCCCTCCGTCACGACGCTGCTGCGGATCAAGGGGTGTTCACGCTCTTGTTCTCGGTGGTGGGGGCTCGAGTTGCCATCTGCTGCAACAGAGGGTGATGCTGTGTTGGGTTCTTGGAGGTGAGCCAATCTACCTAATCACATTAGCCTTTTTATGCTGGTGAAAGGGAATCTGGGCCCTAGTACCAACCCTATGTGTGTGTGTGCGCGCGTGTGTCTGTGCCCATGCTTACTGTGTGTTTGATCAAAATCTAGAATGTGTCTCAAAAAGTGATGCTACTATGAATTTGTCACTAAACTGATGCTATTATAAATTTATCATTTAATTCATATAAGTTTTTTCTTATTTTCAAAATTTTGTGGGTGATTTCTCTTGCCTCGTCAACTCTGAATTTCTATTTGCTGAATCAGTTCAGTAATTGCTAAAATGCAGAATTGTTATCATTTGTGGTGGTTTTTCTTTTTCATTTTTTAATCTACTGAATCAGTTGATAGTGATTGGTCCTTGATGTTGCATCTTGTAGCTACTTTTAACCTTCAGAGGAAGTTCAACTCCACCAATTATAACTATCCCCTTACTCATTGTAATACAGTACGACCTGTTAGATTTTCTGACAAGAACAAGACCATAGGTAGAGTATTATCAGTTAGTAAGCAGATAAGCTATAAGGGGCTGTTTAGTATTAAGATAGATCAAGGATAAACTGAGGATAACCTCAAAATTTTAAAGATATCCTCAAAATTTTGAGGATATCCTCACTCTATTCCCGATCTATCCCGATACCAAACATGACGTAAAGGATTAATATAGTTTTCTAGTTCAATAAAAAGTTGAACAGGAAAAAGAAAAATAAAGCTTGCAGGATGAACATAAAAAGTACTCTTCCTCAGTTGATGCCGGGCTAGACTGCTAGATTTGGAACAACTAATTGTGAAACAGTTAGTTGGATATTTACATAATTTTTCCTGAGGAGCAAACCAAGTAAATGATATGGCTACCCTCAATAAACGTATTACGATATGTTCTGCGAAAGGTTTCTTGAAAATATAGTATAATCCGAATATGGTCCTTGAAAACCCCACAACATCTATAGAAGAGGACCAACTATTTACCTGATATAAGGACTTCATTACTACTAAATTATGCAGAATCACATAAGCTTACATTGGATTCTCTGTAGGGGAGACCAAATTTATATCTCATCATTCCCTAAAAGAGGCTAAAGTGGAAGGAAAATTTAACAAAAACGAATGAAGATGGCTACTGCTATCTTTGAATTTCAAAGTAAGGGGAAGGAAATGATGTAGAACCTGGGAGTTGTTGCCCAGCTAGCTAGCCCAGGGGGGGGGGGGGGTGAATGGGTTATTAAAGAAACTGATCTTTGATACCTGTTTACTAAAAAAAAAAGAATTACACAACAACTTAAATGAAGGTTAGAGTTAGAGGAAATGAGACAACAATCACACAAAATACAACCACAAGACAGTAGGATTTTTATCCTGGTTCGGAACTCCTTTCCACAGGAGACCTACGTCCAGTCCCTGAGCAATACCTCAGGATTTCACTAATCAAGGGTACAGTCCCCCTTAAGGACACAACAACACCCAGCTCAGCTAGTCTTCCTTCACACCCGAAGGGAACAACACCCTGGATACCACCAGGTCTTCCTTCACACCAGAAGGGAACAACACCCTGGATACCACCAGGTCTTCCTTCACCCGAAGGGAACACCACAAAGAGAGGTTTGTAAGACAAGCCCCTAGATCAAACTGCAACAAGCAATGATCTGAAGGACCTAGCACTGAGAGCAAAGAATCTAAATCTAGGCTCACTCTCAGAACTACACAAGCTCTCTTCAAATGATCTTTCACTAGCTAGTAGAGAGAAAAAGAGCAAAAGCTAAGAGGAATGAAGTTTTCTGCTCTAAACTTTCTTCAAAGAATTTGAATGTTTTTCTTGAACGTTATCTGTTCTTCTGACTTGTATATATATATCTTCAATTTGAAATTTAGACGATAAAGAGTCGTTGTCTCTCTTTTGAGTAGTCGTTAGACTGAATGGCATCTGGAGTCTTGGAAGCTTCTTGTCAACAGTCTTTTGATTACTTGAGCACGCAAAGAGATGAGATCTTCAAAGATATCTGATGGCTTCTATTTGTTTAACGTTGTACCATGAAGCTAGTTCAGAGGTCTGCACAGATGTCAATCTTAAATAGCAGACAGATAGCTGTCTCTGATGTCAGTCAACGTCAGTAGCAATAGTCATGAAAATAGTAATGCCAAAAGACTTAAGTCTAAAAGACGTTATCAGAGTAGGCACGATACAGGATGATATGGTCTGCATGCATGCAGAGATATGTTCAGATCTCATAAATGCAAAAGCGTCAGAGAGATGTCTATGTGGACTTTGACTGGTCAATGCTTTAAGATGAATAAATATCAATATATGAAAACGGTGACTGTATGATTTATGAAATCGTTATGAGTCATAGCAAATCGTTATGAGCGCAACAAGTCGTTATAGAGAGCAAATCGTTACAACAAGCAAGTTGTTGCGAGTTCTAATGAAATTGTTCTGATAACTTATGAAGTCGTTACGAGAACTAAAGAAATCGTTACGGCTACCAAGTCGTTACGAGTTTCAAAGAAATCGTTACGAGAACTAAAGAAATCGTTACAGCTAGCAAGTCGTTATGAGTTCTAAAGAAATCGTTACGGCTAGTAAGTCGTTACGAGTTTCAAAGAAATCGTTACGAGAACTATAGAAATCGTTACGGCTAGCAAGTCGTTATGAGTTCTAAAGAAATCGTTACGAGAACTAAAGAAATCGTTATGGCTAGTAAGTCGTTACGAGTTTCAAAGAAATCGTTACGAGAACTAAAGAAATCGTTACGCTAGCAAGTCGTTATGAGTTCTAAAGAAATCGTTACGAGAACTACGAAATCGTTACGGCTAGAAAGTCGTTGTGAGTTCTAAAGAAATCGTTACGAGAACTTACGAAATCGTTACGGCTAGCAAGTCGTTATGAGTTCTAAAGAAATCGTTACGAGAACTTACGAAATCGTTACGGCTAGAAAGTCGTTGTGAGTTTCAAAGAAATCGTTACGAGTACTGAAGAAATCGTTATGACAGACAAGTCGTTGCGCTTTCTAAGGAAATCGTTACGATGTCTTATAGAATCGTTATGAGATCTTTAAGAAATTGTTACGGTATCGATTTGTTTGAAACATCATGGTTTTTTGGTCAGAAAGGAAATTGATCATAATACTTATGAAATCGTTATGATGACTCTATTATGAACTTATAAAGGAATCGTTCTGATTATCAATAGAAGTCTATATGAAGTATGAAGAAGTTGATACAAAGACTTGGACAAGACATGAAATGAGACTTTACCTGATTGTCTTGAACTTTCTTTTTGCTTTTATTTCCTGTCCTCAAGACTCAAGTAATTCATTAGTAATGTTTTGTTAATCATCAAAATTAATATATAAATAAATGAATTATTTTATATGGGGACAGTTTGGTCATCAATCTCCCCCTTTTTGATGATGACAAAATATACTAAACATCATATAAAAAATAAACATGTTTTTCATAATGGCTTTAGTTTTCTCCCTCATTTTGTCAATAAGCAAAAAGATAGTCTATGAGACAAAGAAGAGAGAAGGTCTTGTATTAAGTGGGAGGAAGATAGTACATAGGAGACAACAAAGAGGCATGCTGTGAGATGACAGCCCATGCCTTGATCTCAAGGTCTTCAAAAATCTGTTGGAAAACTCCAGAAGCAACTGAAAAATTAGGACCCATGGATGGAATGGCCCTTTGAATGTAAAGTTGCCGTTGCTTTTCAGGAATTCTTCATACTGATCTGGGTCCAAGATGAATCTGAAGTAGGTGCTCTTTCCAAAGCTGGCACGATGGAGAAATCTATCCAGAGAGATTGGATAGAAAATCTTCTGATCAAGCAGATCCTGCTTCAGAGCATAGAAGGCAGTATATCTGGCTGCCCACTGAACATAGATCTCTTGAATTGGATTTATGGAGTTGAGATCCATGAAGGCTTCGGCTGAGAGAATGGGCTTATCTTGACGAACCAAGGAACTGTTGATGGCCTGTAACTGAAGATGGGGTTCCTTGTAGAGTGTTTCCCATATGGTGGGAGTAAGCCTTTCACATTCAGAAATGAGTGGAGCCAAAACTTGAGAGGAAATGCGGCCAGAGTGGTATTCTCTGAAGATAAACCGCAAAAAGGAAGGCATTCTATTCTGCTTAGCTGACATTCTGCCCATCTGCTTAGCAAACATGTCAAAGGCATGGGAGCCTGCATCTGAGTCAAACACTAGGGAGTGTAGCTTTGGCAGAAGGACTGGAGAGTCAACTTTGAGATCGGCAAAGTCCACTGTGAGGGGAAGATTTACTGGACGTTCTGATCTCAGCATCACTAGGCTGAATGAAATTGGTAGAACTGTACTTCAGGCAGCTTGTTCAAATAGCAAAAATCACTGTACAGCTGAAAATTCTTGGCAATTCTGATCTCTTTCAAAATGAAGGGTCCCCACGAGTTCTTATGCTGAATAATGAACCACTCAGAAAGAGTGAGTGGGTGAGCTCGATGGGTAAGAGATTCTGCCCTGGCAGTCAAATATTTGTTGTATTGAGCTTTGTTGCCCTTGACATTGGCCCACTGATCTTCAGTCTTGAACTCAGTGCCCTCAAAGATTTTGGATTTTTGAGGGTGGGACAGCTGGGTAAGAGGAAGAACAATGTTTAGATGCTCAGAGAGGTTGAGGAAAGGAATACCATAGATGGTGGAGAGGATGCACTTTTGAACATATTCCTTATAGAGGAATCTTCTCTGAGGTTCGAGGGTAAGAGAGTACCAAAGAGGAGGAAATAATGGTGAGGAGGGGATGCTGACAGAGGATGATTGTTTCCTCTTTTTCTTGGCAGGACTGGGAGGATCAGTCCTGTAGATATGAGTGGCAGTGGAGAGAATGGTGATAAGGATATTTCTCTCAAAATCATCCGGCAGATTTGTGTCAAAGACACCAAGTAGTGAAGGTTTTTCCAAAATGAAAGTGAAAGAGGAAGGAGGAGTAGGAGGATAGAAGAGGTGTTTGGGATTGAAGGATGTAGACGGGTGAACTGGAGTGGTTTGAGTGAGAGGTGAAGAGAGGGTTGGAGTTGCAAGAGTAGAAGTGTCAGGGGCCATGGTAGCTGTCATGGGTTCTTTCCCTTTGGCATGACTTTCTTTGACAACTGAAGAGGGTCCTGATGACCCTGAAGCTTGCATTGATGGCCTTGGTGGCCCTGATGCTTGAGCTGATGGCCCTGATGCTTGAGCTGATGGCCCTGCTGGCCGAGACTCTTGAGCTGGAGGCCCTGGTGGCGGGGGAACAGCAGCTGGTCTGCTCTGAGTAGCTGCAGGAGAAACTCCACTTGACCTTGAAAGAACTGCTAGCATCGACTTCATCTCAGACATTTCTTTATTAAACCACTTCATTGCATTTCTGACTGAAGAGAGCTCAGAAGTGGTCGAAGCTTGACTAGCAAGTATCCCTTGCACACTGGACTGCACTGCTGACAGAATCTCTCCCTGAGCCTTCAACAATTCCAAAACCGGTTTCAGATTGACTTTCCTGTGGCTCTTTCTGAGTTTTCTGTGAACTATCCTCTTGCCTTTCCTCTGAGGTGCCGGTTCTTCAATAGACTGCTCCCCCTGAGCAGGAGCTTCCTCTTCAACTTCCATTTGCTCCCCCTGAGCAGGAGCTTCCTCTTCAACTGGATCTACTGGAGCACTGGACTGCTCCACAGGAATTGATTCTTCAATGTGGCCTTCTGCCACAGCTTCTTCCATTTCAATTTCACCAGACTGTGAGTCAATTCGAGTGGTGAGAGCTGATTCAACTAAATTCCTAAGAATTGAGCCAATTATTGAGGTAGGCGTATCACTGGCTTTATCTGCCACTTCCTCCTCAACTACAGAAGCTGTAAGAGATTCTGGCTGAAATGCTGGTGCTACTGCCTGCTGCTCTGCTGCTGACTGAGCTGCTTGCTGCTCTGCTACTGAATCTTCTGCTTGCTGCTGCTCTGCTGCTGACTCTTCTGCTTGCTGCTGCTTTGCTGGTGACTCTTCTGCTTACTGCTGCTCTGTTGGTGCTACTGATTGTTGATCTGCTGATGGTGTTACTACTGCCATTTCTTGAACATCAGGAATTTCTACATCACCAATTATGGCCTCTCCCTCGGCCACAGTGGTCTTAGACCATACACCTTCAATTACAGAGAAACCACTTTTCTTGAGATTTCTGGACCTTATACACTGGCCCATCTTCTCCACAACTGCCCCAGATAAATCTATTCCAAAGTGATTGAAAATCTTTGTAAGTAGATGAGCATAGGGAAATGAGACATTTAACTTACTTTTTGTATCCCATATTTGATCTCTGGCAAATTTCATCCTTTCCAACATGACTTGCGCCATATTAATCTCCTTTTGTTGAATCGCCCAAAACATCATATCAGAATCTGCCCTAGTGCACGTTGAGAAGGTGGCACTGCGAGGAACCAAAATTTGACAGATAATGAAATGAAGAAGACGGTTGTATGCATTCATCTGATTAATATCCAATTTTTCGTCTCTTAGCCTAAACCCTGGACCTATAATGCCAAGGCCTTTTGCTTCATCGTTCACTGCGTGAACCCCACTGAATCCAGACGTCTTCACTCCAAACAACATGTGCAACAACTCATGATCGACTTTAATTTGGATTCCCTTTACCGATGATACAAGGGACCCATCTGCCTCTGACCTTAAGCACACATAAAATGCTTTCACCAGGTCGGGATAGCTTACCTCGGTGAAAGTGGCAATTTCCATCCACTGCATCCTTCTCAGAGTTTCTGCTATACTTCCCATGCCATTCTTCTCGAGATTTGGAACATCCACTGCCTTGTTTCCGCATACCTTTGTCTTCACGAAGGTGAACCTTTCCTGCTGTTCTGCGGACAGGTACTCAGCACTGTAGCCCCCTACACTTCCGGAGATCATCGGAGCGGCCATGGGTAGAGAGAAGAAGAACTGTTCTGGAGAAGGGAGATGATGGAAGAGATGGAAGCCCTCGAGGGATTCTTCGCGGGAAGAGGGGAAAGCTTCAAATCTTGCAGAGAGTCGATGCCGGAATCGTTAGGGCATCGGCTTTGGGTGAATAGATAAAGGAGAAAGGGTAAAGGTAGAAGATGAGTCGTTCCCAGAACGATTTGACTAATTAGAATTATTTTATCGAAAACAGGAAGCGCCAAAAGGCGGTAACGGCACAAGGCGACAAAGGGTTTGACGAGTCAAACTGCTTTTAACACAATAGCGGTCAAGGAAGAGTAAATAAACTGAGTTTTGCTTAAAGTGAGAGAGAGAGAGAAAATTTTCATTTATTCTGAAAATTTATATGCCATTTTAAATACAGGAATCTTTTCACAAATTGCACATCCCTAATTCCCTTCTAAGAGATGTAAATCTCTCTTCAGGTAGGGCTTTTGTGAAGATATCTGCTAGTTGGCTATTTGTATCAATAAAGGATATTTCTATATTTCCATTTGCAACATGATCACGAATAAAATGATATCTAACCTCAATATGTTTTGTCCTTGAGTGCTGAACTGGATTCTTGGTCAGATTAATGGCACTGGTGTTGTCACACAGCAATGGAATTGATTTGATATTTAATCCAAAGTCTTCAAGTTGTTGCTTTATCCAAAGGAGTTGTGTACAGCAACTTCCAGCAGCTACATATTCAGCTTCAGCTGTTGATAGTGCCACTGAGTTTTGTTTCTTTGAAGACCATGATATCAAACATCCTGCAAGAAATTGACAACAACCACTGGTGCTCTTTCTATCTATCTTGCATCCAGCATAGTCAGCATCAGAATATCCTACTAAATCTATTTCACATGATTTTGGATACCAAAGACCTAAATCATGAGTTCTAGCTAAATATCTAAATATTCTTTTTACAGAAATTAGGTGTGATTCTCTAGGGTCTGCTTGATACCTAGCACACATGCATACACTAAACAAGATGTCTGGTCTACTTGCTGTTAAATAAAGTAAAGACCCTATCATACCTCTATAGTTCTTTTGATCTACCTTTTTACCATTTTGATCACTGTCCATTCTGGTTGATGTGCTCATTGGAGTTGACAGTGGTTTGGCATTATCGAATCCAAACTTCTTCAGGAGTTCCTTGGTGTATTTGGCTTGACAGATGTGGGTGCCTTCCTTCCCTTGCTTGACTTGCAATCCAAGGAAGTAGTTTAGCTCCCCCATCATACTCATTTCAAATTCTCCCTGCATAAGCTTCTCAAAATACTTGCAAAGAGATTTGTCAGTAGAACCAAAAATGATATCATCTACATAGATTTGAACTAATAGTATGTGATTGACCTTTGACTTTATGAATAATGTGCTATCTACTTTGCCTCTATTGAAACCATGATTTAACAGAAAAGAGCTAAGCCTTTCATACCAGGCTCTAGGTGCTTGTTTTAAACCGTATAATGCCTTATGGAGTTTGAAAACATGATTAGGAAATTCGGTGTCATCAAAACCTGGAGGTTGTTCAACATACACTTCCTCTTTTATAAAACCATTTAAGAATGCTGATTTAACATCCATTTGAAATAGTGTCAAGTTTAGAGCTGATGCATATGCAAGTAAGATTCTAATAGCCTCAAGTCTAGCTACAGGTGCATAGGTTTCATCGAAATCTATGCCTTCCTCTTGAGAATAGCCCTGAGCTACCAATCTGGCCTTGTTTCTTAGGATTACACCAGTTTCATCCAATTTGTTTCTGAACACCCATTTGGTGCCAATAACTGGATGATCTGATGGTCTAGGAACAAGTGACCATACTTGGTTTCTCTTGAATTGATTTAATTCATCTTGCATGGCTATTATCCAAGATTCATCAGTTAAAGCTTCATTGACTGTCTTAGGCTCTATCTGAGAAACAAAGGCTAAATAATCACAAGGGATTACATTACCTCTTGTTCTTACCCCTATGGATGGATCACCAATGATATTCTCAAGTGGGTGATCTTTCTTGTATCTCCATTCCTTTGGAAGATTTTCATGAGTAATTTCTTCTTGTTGTAATTCTTCCAGAGGTGGATCATCCTTGTCCTCAATTGATGTATCTTTAAGCTTTTTGGACAGTTCATCTGCATCATCATTATCACTATCTACTTCCTTTCTCAAGGAAGGGTTAGTTTCATCAAAAATAACATGCACAGTTTGTTCAATTAATAGTGAGCGTTTATTGAAAACTCTATAGCCTCTGGGTTTAGAAGTATACCCCATAAAGATGCCTTCATCTGACTTGGCATCCAACTTACCAATGTCCCTTTTTCCGTTGTTGTGAATAAAGCAAGGACATCCAAAGATTCTGAAATGACTTATCTTTGGCTTCTTTCCTTTGAACAACTCATATGCAGTCTTCTTCAGTATTGGCCTGATCATTACTCGGTTGACAATGTAACTGGCTGTGTTGACTGCTTCAGCCCAAAAATATCTTGGTAGCTCATATTCAGAGAGCATGGTTCTTGCCATATCCAAGAGAGTTCTGTTCTTCCTCTCAGCTATACCATTTTGCTGTGGTGTCCTTGGTGCTGAGAAATTGTGCTGAATTCCTTGATCATCACAGAATCTAGCAAACTTTTCATTTTGGAACTCACCACCATGGTCTGATCGAATGGACACAATACTGAACTTCTGATCTTTCTGGACCTTCTTACTGAAACTGACAAAATTATCAAAACTATCATCTTTATGCTCTAAGAATGATACCCATGTGAATCTTGAGTAGTCATCTACTATGACAAATCCAAAATTCTTTCCTCCAAGACTGGTAGTCCTCATTGGTCCAAATAGATCCATATGTAGGAGCTCTAAGGGTTTTGAGGTAGTCACCACTGTCTTTGACTTGAAGGAACTCTTTGTGTGCTTTCCCTTAGCACAGGGTCTACAAACACTTTCCAATTTTCCATTGACTTTTGGTAGACCTTCCACAAGATTCCTCTTTCTGAGCTTGTTCAATCCGTCCAAGCTGCAGTGGCCTAGTCTTCTGTGCCACAGCTCAGTTGATTTGTCTTTGCTGGCTGCCAGACACACATTTTGCTCTTTGAGTTCTTCAAGGTAGAGCACGTACAGATTCTTCTCTCTATTTGCTTCAAAGATGACTGCTCCATCCTTTAGTATGCTGCACTTTGATTCTTGAAACTTGATTTGATGACCTCTATCACACAGCTGACTTATACTGATGAGGTTGTGCTTTAATCCTTTGACTAATAGCACATCTTCTATGACTGTTTTTCCTTTGCTATTTACTGATCCACTGCCTACTACAGTTCCTTTCCCATTATCTCCATAAGTGACTGTTCCTTCTTCAGCTTGGAGATGGGAAAACAGCTTCAGGTTTCCTGTCATGTGCCTTGAACACCCACTATCCAAATACCATTTGGATGCTCGAGGATTAACCTGAAATTAAGACATCAAGCTTTAGGTACCCAAGTTCTTTTGGGTCCTGATGGGTCAGTATCATTATTTTTTACTTTCATTATCCACTTCTTATGTCTTGTTGGACAGGTGGATTTTAAATGACCTAGCTTATTACAGTGAATACAACATGATGTTTTTGTTACTCTTTCAATATACTTAAAATTAGCTTTATAGGCTGTATTTTCCTCAGGAACAAATCGTGGAGTTGGATACACCGTAGGTGGGATTATAGTTTCTGCATTTTCAGGTGGTGTGTAGCCTACACTATCTTTTCTCTTACCTGAGCGTCTAGCTCCTTTTATTATTAAGGGATTCTTACCATTTGTAAATTTTCTAATGTGCTTGCTAATTTCTCATTCTCTTCATTTAGATTTTTAATCTCTTTTCTTAATTCATCTACACTTTCTTGTTTTTCTAATTTTGTTATTTGTTTATTCTTAACTTTTAAGTCTTCACACAACAATTCATTTCTTCTTTTTAGTTCGATTAATTGCTTTTCTAGTTCTTCATTTTTGTTTTTAAGTCTGAGTTAGTGTTTTCTAAGCATGTATTATTCTTCTTACTAATCTTAAGTAATTTAGACACCTCTTTATATTTGTCGTAAAGTTCATTAAAGGCGCTTTCCAAATTGTCAGAATCTGAATCAGAATTATTACAAGAATCGAAAGAAGAGTCAGAGGTTACCTTTTCTTCGATGTTGGCCATGAGAGCCAGGTTGGCTTCTTCTTCATCACTGCTTGAGCTTGACTCACTGTCTGAGTCACTGCTGTTCTCCCAAGCAGCTGCCATTGCCTTTTTCTTGTATCTTCTGAACTTCTTGGAGCTATCCTTCTTCTTGTGATCATTTTTCTTTAGCATTGGACAATCTGCCTTGATATGTCCAGGCTTCTTGCATTCATAACAGATGGTCTCTCCTTTCTTCATTTCTTTGCCATCTGATCTTTTGAAGTCTTTATTTTTCTTAAAGTACCTTCTGCCGGATTGAAATTTTTTCTTCTTGGCCAGGATGCGCTGCAATCTCTTAGAGAGCATTGCTTCTTCATTTTCGCTGTCTACCTCACTCCCGCTAGAGCTTGCTTCTGATGACTCTTCTTCTGCTTTCAAAGCATTGGAGTGCTTTTTTCTGCTAGATGATTCTCCTAGCCTTTCCATGTTGATCTCATGGGCCATGAGGGACCCGATGAGCTTTTCTACTGACATTCTCTTAAGGTCATTAGCTTCTTCGATAGCTGTGACCTTTGGTGTCCATGAAGATGGCAAGGATCTGAGAATCTTTCTTACCATATCTGCAATCTCATAGGACTTTCCTAGACTGGCTAAACCATTGGTGATGTCAGTGAATCGACTGAACATCTGGGTGATTGACTCACCTGACTGCATTTGAAATCTCTCATACTGAGTGACAAGAATGTCGATTCTTGTCTCCTTTACTTTATCTGTACCTTCGTATGTAATCCTTAGCTTTTCCCACATTTCCATGGAGGATTTGCAGGCTGAGACTCTGTTAAACTCCTTCTTGCTTAGAGCACAACATAAAATGCTCTTGGCTTTACAGTTCAAGGAGATTTTCTTTTGTCTTCATCTGTCCATTGTGCTTTCTCATTTGTGACAACCAGGTCACCTTCTTCTACTATCGACCAGATTTGATAGTCGTGGCCTTGTAGAAAATATTCCATTCTGGTCTTCCAATACGGATAATCTTCACCATCGAACAAAGGGGGTCTGTTGACTGACTAACCTTCGAAGTTGCCTTGGGCTGCCATTGATCTTTACTCTTTAGATCGTTGGATCTTCTTCTTTGTCGAAGAGACTAGCTCTGATACCACTTGTTGCCCAGCTAGCTAGCCCAGAGGGGGGGGGGTGAATGGGTTATTAAAGAAATTGATCTTTGATACTTGTTTACTAAAAAAAAAAGAATTACACAACAACTTAAATGAAGGTTAGAGTTAGAGGAAATGAGACAACAATCACACAAAATACAACCACAAGACAGTAGGATTTTTATCCTGGTTCGGAACTCCTTTCCACAGGAGACCTACGTCCAGTTTCTGAGCAATACCTCAGGATTTCACTAATCAAGGGTACAGTCCCCCTTAAGGACACAACAACACCCAGCTCAGCTGGTCTTCCTTCACACCCGAAGGGAACAACACCCTGGATACCACCAGGTCTTCCTTCACACCAGAAGGGAACAACACCCTGGATACCACCAGGTCTTCCTTCACACCCGAAGGAAACACCACAAAGAGAGGTTTGTAAGACAAGCCCCTAGATCAAACTGCAACAAGCAATGATCTGAAGGACCTAGCACTGAGAGCAAAGAATCTAAATCTAGGCTCACTCTCAGAACTACACAAGCTCTCTTCAAATGATCTTTCACTAGCTAGTAGAGAGCAAAAGAGCAAAAGCTAAGAGGAATGAAGTTTTCTGCTCTAAACTTTCTTCAGAAGAATTTGAATGTTTTTCTTGAACGTTATCTGTTCTTCTGTTCTTCTGACTTGTATATATATATCTTCAATTTGAAATTTAGACGATAAAGAGTCCGTTGTCTCTCTTTTGAGTAGTCGTTAGACTGAATGGCATCTGGAGTCTTGGAAGCTTCTTGTCAACAGTCTTTTGATTACTTGAGCACGCAAAGAGATGAGATCTTCAAAGATATCTGATGGCTTCTACTTGTTTAACGTTGTACCATGAAGCTAGTTCAGAGGTCTGCACAGATGTCAATCTTAAATAGCAGACAGATAGCTGTCTCTGATGTCAGTCAACGTCAGTAGCAATAGTCATGAAAATAGTAATGCCAAAAGACTTAAGTCTAAAAGACGTTATCAGAGTAGGAACGATACAGGATGATATGGTCTGCATGCATGCAGAGATATGTTCAGATCTCATAAATGCAAAAAGCGTCAGAGAGATGTCTATGTGGACTTTGACTGGTCAATGCTTTAAGATGAATAAGATATCAATATATGAAAACGGTGACTGTATGATTTATGAAATCGTTATGAGTCATAGCAAATCGTTATGAGCGCAACAAGTCGTTATAGAGAGCAAATCGTTACAACAAGCAAGTTGTTGCGAGTTCTAATGAAATTGTTCTGATAACTTATGAAGTCGTTACGAGAACTAAAGAAATCGTTACGGCTACCAAGTTGTTACGAGTTTCAAAGAAATTGTTACGAGAACTAAAGAAATCGTTACGGCTACCAAGTCGTTACGAGTTTCAAAGAAATCGTTACGGCTAGCAAGTCGTTATGAGTTCTAAAGAAATCGTTACGAGAACTAAAGAAATCGTTATGGCTAGTAAGTCGTTACGAGTTTCAAAGAAATCGTTACGAGAACTAAAGAAATCGTTACGTCTAGCAAGTCGTTATGAGTTCTAAAGAAATCGTTACGAGAACTTACGAAATCGTTACGGCTAGAAAGTCGTTGTGAGTTCTAAAGAAATCGTTACGAGAACTTACGAAATCGTTACGGCTAGCAAGTCGTTATGAGTTCTAAAGAAATCGTTACGAGAACTTACGAAATCGTTACGGCTAGCAAGTCGTTATGAGTTCTAAAGAAATCGTTACGAGAACTTACGAAATCGTTACGGGTAGCAAGTCGTTATGAGTTCTAAAGAAATCGTTACGAGAACTTATGAAATCGTTATGGCTAGAAAGTCGTTGTGAGTTTCAAAGAAATCGTTACGAGTACTGAAGAAATCGTTATGGCAGACAAGTCGTTGCGCTTTCTAAAGAAATCGTTGCGATGTCTTATAGAATCGTTATGAGATCTTTAAGAAATCGTTACGGTATCGATTTGTTTGAAACATCACGGTTTTTCAGTCAGAAAGGAAATTGATCATAATACTTATGAAATCGTTATGATGACTCTATTATGAACTTATAAAGGAATCGTTCTGATTATCAATAGAAGTCTATATGAAGTATGAAGAAGTTGATACAAAGACTTGGACAAGACATGAAATGAGACTTTACCTGATTGTCTTGAACTTTCTTTTTGCTTTTATTTCCTGTCCTCAAGACTCAAGTAATTCATTAGTAATGTTTTGTTAATCATCAAAATTAATATATAAATAAATGAATTATTTTATATGGGGACAGTTTGGTCATCAGGAGTAAGCTTTATAGGAAATCCAGGTCTTTGGTTTACGAGCTTTGCTCAGTAGCAATACATGGATTCAATGTTGATACAAAGAAAGTACCTATACCTATAGATGTTCTTAAAGGGGAGATCAATCAATGATTCTGAAATTAGTGAAAAACATGTAAGGTTGCCATGATCCAAGGATCATCTAAACAATCACATCCTGATCAATGTTCATGATATTCTGTGGTAATGCAGGTACATAAAATCATGTCCTGAGACCAAATTTGAATTCCTATCTACACTCTACAGAAGTATCAGAACACCAAATCACGCAGGAGGAAATTCCCTAGAGTCGTGTAATTTGCCTCTTTAGCTGACTAATGTACACCTTACATTATTGCAGTACTACCTTCCTCTCTTCAAGGAAAAAAAAAACATTAAAAGATAGTCACCCATGACAAAACTATTTTGTTGTTTGAGTCTAAACGCAGTGGTAGATAACTAGCACCTTCATTTTCGAGAAGAATCAACATTTAAGGTAACTTACATCAAGCAGCCATGTGCAGTGAGTTTGAAACCTGGAAATAAGTCAGCTGAATTCTCCAGTTCTCCATTTTCCCTAACGATCTAAAATAGATGCACATTGTTAAATGAGAAATAAAATAAGATTTACATAGGATGATGTGCGTAAAACACTTTCTTTGGTATTTGTACTTCCCCCTGCTTGCAAATTCAAGTTCTTGAAAGTTGAAACAGAACCACCATTCTCATATAAATAAAAACATAAGTGAATTAAGAAGGTTTTCCATTTCCAACAATGAAGTGTAAACTGGTCCCTTGTCACCGCAAAAAAATAAACAAAAACCAATTTGTAAATTTTTAGAAATTCTCATCAGATAAATATGGAGAAAAGGGTGATCATGATATAGACATTTTAATATAATAAATGAATAAAAGGATTTAGATAACTTTCCCTGCTACTAATAAAAGCTCACCTGCAAACCTTTAAGACCAGAAGAAACTGTCCCCTTACTCATTGTTGCCCAAAGGAAAGTTTTGCCCCTAGCAGCCTTTATATATGTCATCTATATATTCTCTAAGCTTGTAGAGAAGGAAGCTTTCTGGATTGGGACAGTGGAATGCCACCAGAGATGAATGTGGATCATAATGTGAATTCTTGGCAAAGTTAATTTACATATTAATTGTCAGAAGAGATAGGCACATTTCTAGTGTCAGAGCATTTTGGTGCCCCATCCATGCCATTAAAACTGTTCTTATTGTAAGGCAGTTGGCCCAGTAATATGGACAGCATTCAGCAACCATTGTAAGGCAATCTTGTGTCCATTCTATGGAAATAATTTTTGTCTCTGTTTGAGTAGTCAAATTGCAAAGAGGTCATTCTGTTTTCTTTTCTTGACATGGTGGAATTAGTGGGAAGAAATGGGGAAGTCATTTTGTGTTAATGGCCCTTCAGATGCTAGTGGCGTTAAAGCTTAGAGTTTTGTTTTACAATAGATATCCTTACTTTTCGTTCTTCTATTGTCACTAATTCCTAATATTTAGATCCCATGGGTCACCATCCTTTTGTTGGAAAATCATAACTTCATAAGGAACCCTTGGTTGATGTGACTGACTTGCCAATTTAACAATGATCTTGGACCAAACCAGGATGGGCCTTGAAAATTCTAGAATCCTTACTGATGAAATCCTTCTTCTTGAACCAAGGTCCAACCAGGACACCCGTGCACATCTGGCCTCAGTTGTACCTAAAAACTGTCTCACATCTCCAACAGCCACAAAACTGGGGTTAAGCCCAGGATTAGGATCCCAGGATAAACCCCCCAGTGGAAAAGTCACATGAGAACCAAGTCAGGTTCTATTAAACTTGGATGTGTGCTGCTAACTTCAGTTTTACGGTAATGGACTGTACGAAAAATCATTTGAGACATGAAAGCGTTAAATCAGTCTAGCGAACACCAATAGACCAAGGTTAACGGGATGCTAGATTGAGCCTCGACTGGATCCATAAGTGGGGTTTGGAAAGTATTAATTTGGCTTTCCACATATAATCCGACATTAGGACACTGTGTTCTAAACAGTCCAGACCCACTGGGCCCCAAGATCCAAGCCTTGGGGCTGACCACTCTAGAATTATGACCAAGCATGATTATAATCTTGACTTCCTTGCGAGCTTACTTACCAACATCCTCAAGGTGGATGAATCAAAGGATGAGATGTAGTGTGCTTTGTGACCTTTCATTAACATTGGGATGTTGAGAACAAATATACAGAAGACCATAATAACAGAACTGAACAAGCTTCAAGTGAGTAACAAAGATGCACACATTAAAGTGAATAACTGATAAGAGCCCAAGAGGATCAAGAAACTTGGTGCAACAGTCAATGGCGAAATAGGAAAATTATGTATGGAAGACACTAGATAATGGATATTTGTTTGTTTGAATTATATAGTTGTATTTGTTAATTTTCCATTTAATTCTTAAGGCACTGACTCATTTATTTTTCAATAAGATTGGAAGTAAAATCCACAACTTTCTCAGGAAAAAAATACGAGTGAGATAGTTTGAATGTTCTAAGTGCAAAACAAAGAAGACCACCATTAAGAGATGGTGGAATGAGCTACATGGATAGAAATGAACTTGAAGTAAATTTTAATAGTATAGAAAGAATTAGATTTGACAAGAAATGATCAAAAGAGGTTGATTAAGGTTGTTGACAAAATTTGTGCCCATAAGGATGTTTTGGTTTAGGACTTCTTTTTCTATGAACTGTCTTAAGTGTGATGTATTAAATATAACCATTCAGCCCTACTGTTTAACCTACAGTAGTGGTTGGTCATACAGTTGATGGAAAGGCTAACTAAAGAATGTTACATGAATATTATGATAAAACAATGTCCCAGTGGACATAGCATGGAAAGAAACAGATTCATACATTTCTCCTGCAAACAAAGAGATATATCAATTTAAACACACAAAATATACTACCCTATTATGTCAGAAAGATTTAAAAAAGTAAAGTGCCATGGAAGAAAAAGAGTTCTAACACTGTTTTTTAAATGGATTTTTAAACAGTGAAATGAGGATGTGAATTGATGTCCTTGTGTGTAAAACAAATGGAAAAAGGAAAGATCAATTAGGATTCTAGAAATTGCATTAGTCATGTACTTTATTTCACTTTCCCTCGTGGGGAATAAACTCAATTTATGCCTCTAGAGTAGATTAAATAACAAAGACCAATGAATAACGTAAGAAAGAGATGTCCTGCCGTTTGAGAATAGAAAAATATTTATCTTCCATATTGGACATATAATGACAGCAGATTATATGACCTATCAAATATTATAACTACAGTATTCTATGTTACTCACATGATGGCATCCATTTTAACCTGGACTTTATGGACAATTTGTCCATCTATATTGATTCATTGAAAGTTACGTGCATGTAATAGTGACAGACATCTGTCAGAAAGCATACTCTTTTGTTTCCTCCAAAGCTGGCGGCATTGATTCTTTGGCTTATCCTCCTAAATGTCTTCTTTGGACGGCATATATGCAAGTGACTATGCAGGAAACTGCCAGCTTCATTAGAAATGATAAAAAGAAGTCAAATCCAGTCAATACCATACAAATAAATCAGCAGCACAATCCTGTCTTGCTTGTTTGAAGTGTGTACCAAAGTTAAAACTAAGATTAGAATTCGCATCATTAGAAGACTTTCACTTGCATCTATAACATTTATCCGATTATTCAAATAAGAATACCTCATTCTTGTGCTATTAGTCCTGAACATAAAGGGACTTCCTGGTTAACACAAATGATTACCCAAGAAACCCTTCAGAGGTCAAGGTATATAAACATAATGCTCAGTGTTGCATAGGTTAGGGAGAGGATTCTAGTCTCTGTCAAGGAATTATAGAGAAGATAGAAACGAAAGTACATTAGATTGTGGAAAAGCATATCCAAGCTTATGATCAATTCAAGAATAGAGTTTCCAGGGTGAAGATGAGTAGCAAACCCTTTTGAAGAAAATAAAAAGATGTGGCAACTATTTTTTGGGGAACGGTTGAGATGTGTCAACTATGTTGAATAAAAAGTGTCGTGTGGGTAGATTGATGTTACTGGCACTTTGTACAGGTTTCTCCTAACTTTGTACAGGTTTCCCAAAGAACCTTTTGTGCCAGTTTGGGACAGTGTGTCGACACACCCCATGGGCAGGTCGACACACTCCGGCTGAAACTCAAAAACGTGATTTCTCTGGACACATGGCAGCTTAGGGTACAAGGGGATCTGCCTAGGTTTTTGTGCCCACGTACCATAAGGCTCTTTATAGTCATATGGGGCTATAAATACCCATCCCTTTTGGACTCCAAAGGGATCTACGCAAGACAAGAGGAAGAGCTTTCTAGAAGAAGGGAAGAAGAGCGGGAAAGAAGCATTTGCATCCAGAGGAGCAGAGCAGCGCTGCCAAGGGGAGAAGAAGGAGAAGAAGAGGAGGAGCTCAAGATTGCAGGAGTGCTGGTCCAGAAGGAGATCCAGCCAAGTTTGTATCTGGTTAGAATGTCAATCTTTCTGGGAATCTGTGTATGTGTTCTACACAGATCTCCCAATTCTATTTGTCTTTACCATTTCTATTGTATTGAGATAGATCGTGCTAGAGGATCTATTCTCTAAGTGTGCTTGGTCTAGCAGAACTTGGATCTATTGTGATCCAGAGGTTTGAGTACTTTGTACTCTGTTTTGGAGCCCTAGTGCTCTAGGTTGGAGCTGTTGTGCTCTGGTGCTTGAGTTGTGGTGCTCAAAGGCTTGTGAATTTGTTGAATTCACAAGTGGTCTTTGGAGTAGGTCGTTGTGCCTATCTCCTGAGTTTCTTTGAGTTGTTGAACTCAAAGAGGTTAGAGTCGTCGTGCTCTAGTTTTTACTGCACTTGTGCTAGTGGTTCCTCCGTTGTGAGGAGGTGGACGTAGGAGACACAAGTTGTGTTCTCCGAACCACCTTAAAATCTTTAGTGCACTGTGGTTTGATGTGTGGTTTGCTGTTCTTATTCACTATACTCACACACCACATTTGGATCTAATCGAATTGTGTATTTTACTTATTTTAATTCCACTGCTATACACAATTTCTTAGTTCATTTACCAAAGTCACCTATCCGATCCCCAACAACTGGTATCAGAGCAGGTCAGAGTCAAATCTATACTCTGAGGTGTTTTGGTGAATTTTCTTATTTTAGATTTTGAATCACTCAATTACTTGCTCAAATTGCTGTGTGAATTGATTTGATTGGTCCTATCATGAACTCTAGAGGTTTTGTTGCTGAAGGTCATTCAATCAATAGGCCTCCATTTTTTGATGGTACTGACTATCCTTACTGGAAGAATAGAATGATGGTTTTTCTTAGAGCACAGAACTATGAAGTATGAAGAATTGTTGAAAAAGGGCCAAATGAAGTCACTGGAGATGAAGATCAATGGACCAGGGAGCAGATCAGAAGGGTCACCCTGAACTATAGCGCCATGAATATGCTGCAATGTGCTATCCATCCAAGGGAATATTTCAGAATCTCCATGTGTAAGTCTGCCAAGGAGATGTTGGATAAATTAGAATTGCTTTATGAGGGCACATCTCAAGTCAAGGAGACTAAGGCTAACATATTAGTTTCTGATTATGAATTGTTTATCATGAAATCTAATGAAACTATATCTGAGATGTTTGTCAAGTTCATGTTTATTATAAATGGACTTCGAGCCTTGGGTAAGGAATACTCAAATGAAAAATTGGTAAGAAAAATCTTGCGTTCATTATCTCTTGTATGGCACACTAAAGCAACTGTCATTGAAGATTCAAAGGATTTATCCAAAATCACATTGGATGAACTCATTGGATCATTAATGACATATGAGTTAAATCTTAAGAGATCATAAGAACACATGCTAAAAACAAAAACCATTGCTCTCAAAGCTTCATCAAGTAATAAAGGAAAATCTAAATAAAATTCTGAGTCTGAGAAATCTGAATCTGATCATGATAATCTTGCTTTCATCAGTAGACAATTTAAGGCATTTTTGAAATCAAACAAGAAGAATTTTGATAATAAGCAAAATGTCATGTCCAGTAAAAAGAAACATTTCTCTCATGTTGATCATAAGAAAACTGATGAAATTCCTGTGTGTTACAGGTGCAATAAATCTGGACATATGAAGGCTGATTGTCCAGAAGGTAAGAAGGAAAAGCACAAAACCCACAAGAAGGAGTTTCACAAAAAGAAGAACAAGGCCATGGTGGCTACATGGTCAGATGATGAAAGCTCAGACTGCAATGAAGAATCCTCAAGTTCAGAAGGGAATGAAATCTGCTTCATGGCAGGAAGCAGTGAAGAACAGGTAAATATATCCTTTGAACTATTTACCATTGAAGATTGGCAAGAAGCATATGGTAATTTAGTTAAAAATCTTTCTGATGTTAGAAAAAAAAAATACTTGAAAAGAAAAATTGAAAGCATTCTTAATGATACTTCATCATCTGTAAAGATTTCTGAATTGGAAGCTCAAATTTCAGACCAAATCAAAGAAAATGATGAACTGTTGATTTTTGTTGATAATCTCAAATTGAAAATTCAAATATTAAACAAAGAACTTATCAATTCTGTTAAGAAATTTGAAGTAAAAGAAAAAGAAAATCATGAAAACTTGAATCATATTGAAAAACTCAATCTTTGCATTAAAGAAAAAGAAGATATCATCAAAAACTTCACTCAAGGGAAAGACAATTTGAATGCTCTACTTGGAATTAAGATGAATTCAAATAAATTTGGTTTAGGTTTTGAACCACAAAATTCAAAGAAAATTGAATCATCTTCAAATCAAACAAAATCATCAAAAACTCCTTTAATAAAATTTGTCAAGGCAAGCTCATCTGAAAACAAAAGAAAAACACAAAAATAAAAAGAACTTGAGAGGTCGACACATACCCTACCTAGGTCAACACACACTATGCACAGGTCGACCTATCTTAGTCAGAGGTTGACCTACCCTTCTTATAAGAATCACAAAAACTTCCAACCAATCAATAATCATTTTTCTCATGGAAATTGGAATGTTTTCTCCTCTTACAACTCAAGATGGAATAAGCCTTGGAACCAAAGGTACAGTGGTAACCAATGGTTCAATCCTTGTTTCTATCATTCATCTTTTCCTGCATATCAACAACAATACATGCCAAGTTTTTCACAATGGAACAAACCAACTAAGAGGCATAATGTTCAGAAAATTGAAAAACAAAACGTTGAATTTTCTGTTTCAAAAAACAATGTGAAGAAAAATACACAAATTTGGGTTAGAAATGATTTGTTATCTCTTCTCGCTCAGGATGTTGGTACCAATCTCATGTGGGTACCAAAAACTTTTCTTGTCTAATTTGGTATGTGCAGGAAAGTCGTACATCCAATTCCAACAACATCTGGATTCTTGATAGTGGATGCTCACGGCACATGACAGGAGACAGAAACAAATTTTCATGCTTGATTGAAAAGGAGGTGGATCAGTCATCTTTGGAGGTAAGAACAAAGGAAAAATTGGTAAGTCTTGCATTACCTTAAGTGATGATGTTTGTTTAGTTGAGGGTCTGAATTACAACTTGCTCAGCATTAGTCAATTGTGTGACAATGGTCACAAGATTCTTTTTGAACATGATTCGTGTAAAATCATTGACTCCTCTTCTGAGAAAATTAAATTGATTAGAAAAAGAGAAAATAATGTCTACATGATTGATTTGTGTGATAATTTCTCTTTAGATGTTTGCTTGATTGCAAATAAAAATGACACTGCTTGGTTGTGGCACAAAAGGTTGGGTCATGCAAGTTTCACAACCATTAATAAACTCATAAGAATGAATCTTGTAAAAGGTCTTCCTGAATCCTTCCCAGTCATTGACAATCCTGTTTGTGGGATATGTGCTCAAGGAAAATAAACAAGAAAATCTTTTAAAGTGTTCAATGAAGTATTTACATCTAAACCACTTGAGTTGCTTCATATGGATCTTTTTGGTCTAACCAGAACTCAAAGTCTCAGTGGTAATAGATATGGTTTTGTGATCATTGATGACTTTACAGGATATACTTGGGTTTTATTCCTATCCCATAAAAGTGATGCATGTTCAGAATTCAGGAGATTTTACAATTCTGCCTTAGTGGGTTTATCTTTTAAACTGAATTCCATTCTGACAGATCATGGGGGTGAATTTGAAAACAAATCATTTTCTGATCTCTGTACTGAACTGAAATTTTCCATAAGTTTTCTTCCCCTAGAACTCCATAACAAAATAGAGTTGTAGAAAGAAAAAATAAAACTCTTGTGGAAATGGCCAGAACTATGCTCATTGAAGGTAAACTGTCTAAATCTTTTTGGGCAGAAGCTGTAAATACAGCTAATTTCATTTTGAATAGAGCATTAGTAAGACCAAAGATCAGAAAAACCCCTTATGAGTTGTTCAAGAATAAAAAGCCAAGTGTGTCATATTTCAAAATTTTTGGTTGCAAATGTTTTGTTCACAATAACAACAAAGAAAATCTTGATAAATTTGATGCAAAAAGTTTTGAATCAATCTTCTTAGGTTATTCTGAAACTTCAAGAGCTTACAGAGTTTACATCTTGAAAAATAAGACTGTGGAAGAATCTCCACATGTCCTTTTTGATGAAAATTTGCAAAATATTGACATTTCTGATTTGTGCAGAACTCAAAAATGTAATGATGAAGATGAATTTCTTGAACATCCATCTACAAATCTTGAAGATCAAGAAGTACCAAATGTTCATGAGATTCTTGAAATGCCAACTTCAAATAATTCAGGTAATCATGTTCCTGAAAATCATGCAAACTCTGAGATAATTTCTAAACCCAGATTTTTAAGAGATCATCCACTTGAAAGCATTCTTGGTAATTTGCAAGATGGAATAAGAACCAGATCATCTTTTCATTCTATCATCGTTGAAGATTCTTTGGCACTACTTTCCCAAATTGAACCCAAAAATGTTGATGAAGCTTTATCTTGTGAAAACAGGATAAATGCTATGCATGAAGAACTTCATCAATTTGAAAGAAATCAAGTTTGAGATTTAGTACCAAAACCTTCAGATTTAACTTCTGTCATTAGAACTAGATAGATTTTTAGAAATAAATTGAATGAATCTGGTCAAATTGTTAGAAATAAAGCTAGACTTGTTGCTCAAGGGTATAATCAAGAACTTGGTATTGACTTTAAGGAGTCTTATGCCCCTGTCGTAAGACTTGAAGCTGTTAGAATTTTTCTTGCATTTGCTGCTTCTTTGAAATTCAAAGTCTTTCAAATGGATGTTAAGAGTGCTTTCTTGAATGGTTACATAAAAGAAAATATCTTTGTCAAACAACTCCCTGGTTTTGAAAATGAAAAAATTTTCAATCATGTTTTTAAACTCAATAAGGCTCTATATGGTCTTAAGCAAGCTCCAAGAGCTTGGTATGACCGGTTGAGCTCCTTTCTTGTAAATAAAGGTTACATAAGAGGAAAAATTGATCAAACGTTGTTTACAAAAACTGCAAAAAATCATTTTATTGCTGTTCAGGTTTATGTTGATGATATCATTTTTGGCTCCACAGATAATAATTTGTGCAATGAGTTTGCCCATCTTATGCAATCTGAATTTGAAATGAGTCTAATTGGTGAACTTACATTCTTTTTAGGTCAGCAAGTACATCAAACTGCTGAAGGAATTTTTCTGAGTCAAACAAAATATGTCAAGGAGTTGCTCAAGAGGTTTGACTTCTAAAACATCAAGCCATCCAACACACCAATGGCCACAAGTGTAAGACTTGAGAGTGATGCTTCTGGTAAGCCTGTTAATGCTAAACTTTATAGAGGTATGATTGGATCTCTTCTTTATCTAACTACCTCTAGGCCAGATATTCAATTCAGTGTCTGCATGTGCGCCAGATTTCAAGCAAATCCTAAAGATAGTCACATGTCTAATGTTAAAAGAATTTTCAAATATCTTCTTTCTTCATGTGATTTGGGTCTTTGGTATCCTACTGGGTGTACATTGGACTTGATTGCATATAGTGATGCTGATTATGTCGGGTGCAAACTTGATAGAAAAAGTACTAGTGGGTTGTGTTTATATCTAAGAGGGTGTCTTATTTCTTGGGCTTCCAAAAAGCAACATTCTGTAGCTCTTTCAACTGCAGAAGCTGAGTATATTGCTGATGGTAGCTGTGGTACCCAAGTCCTTTGGGTCAAACATCAACTTCTAGATTATAATCACACATTAAGTTGCATTCTCATTCTTTGTGACAACACGTGCTATAAATCTATCAAAAAATCCTATTCAGCATTCCCGCACAAAACACATTGACATTCAGCATCATTTCCTTCGAGATGAAGTCTCAAAGAATTCATTTGAACTCCACTGTTAGCCCTTTATGTACGGCAGCAAGGTAACCTAGAGGGGGGGGGGGGGTGAATAGGTTTTTCTGAAATCTGAAATCAAAACGTGAACACTTAAAAGTTTGGTTAGTGTTAGTGTGATGAAGAGTGGCAGTGCGGAAGCAAAAGAACAATCAAACAAAAGGACACAAGAGATTTATCCTGGTTCAGCCCTTCCTACATGGAAGTCCTACGTCCAGTCCCCAAGCAAACTCTTGGGATTTCACTAACCGAAGGTACAGTCCCCTTCAAGGACACTACAACACCCTGGATACCCCACCAGGTCTTCTTCTCTTTCCCGGGCAAGAAGGCAGCCCACTTCTTTTCTAGGCTCAGAAGCAAACCTACTTCTTTTACAGGTTCAGAAGTAAACCTCCTGGAACAAACCCCAGTGCGGTTCTGCTAGACTTAAACCCCCAGCTAGGTCCTGTTGGTACAAACCCCAACAAGGTTCTGCTAGACACTAACCTCTAGCTAGGTTACACACTGTATACAGTCCTACAGCTGGACAGAAATCTTTCTTAGAAAAGAAAGATCAGACTGAGAGCTATTACAAGATGAACACTCAGGACTTAGCTCACAGTCACAGACTCTCCCCCAAGATTACAATGAGCACAGGGAGAATGGAAGAGAAGAAGGCTTGAAGGCGATGAAGACTTCTGCTTTGAAAGCTTCTGTAGATTTTTTGTCTCGAGCTCTTCTCTCTTTCTCTGAATGTTTGTGGCGTGAAGGTTCTTCTCACAGTTGTACACTCCTTGAAGGATTTCCAGGAAGGCTCTTCTTTTTTCTTCTGCTAAGCTTCTTCTTTTATATGAGCAGTTTGAATGGATCCGTTGAAGAGATCCGTTGGAGTTCTAGTCGTTGCTCATCTCCTCTTCATTTGTCTTAATCAGACTCTGATGGTCTTCAAGGTCTGTACACATAGAAGAAAGTGTTAGCATAAAAGAGTGTTTATGATAAACGATGCATAGTACTGTGCTTCTGCTAACATACTGAAAATAGTAGGTCAAATCTTTTTCTGACAAGATTATGCATGCAGCTTTTTCTGTCAGACAATTTTTGACTTATTAAAGAGCGCCAAAAACACTTTAAAAAATATTCAAGAGAAATCTATGTGAATATGACTTATACAATCGTTGTTCATTTACAAGAAAATCGTTGCAAGTTTATGAACAAATCGATGTGAAAGACAAATTGTTATGATCATTGAAGAAATCGTTGTGATCACTTAAGAAATCGTTATGGGAACGATTTCTTAACAAATCATTGTGAAGGCAAGTCGATACGTTCACTTAAGAAATCGTTACGGTCTAAAGAAATCGTTATGAGCATGACTTATGAAATCGTTATGCAAGGAAATCGTTATTAGACCCAAGCCGATGTGATAACTTATGAAATCGTTATGAAACCCAAGCCGATGTGATCACTTATGAAATCGTTATGAGACCCAAGCCGATGTGATCACTTATGAAATCGTTATGAGAATAAAGGAATCGTTCTGAGATCGATTTCTTAACAAATCGTTATGAGACCCAAGCCGATGTAATCACTTATGAAATCGTTATGAAACCCAAGCCGATGTGATCACTTATGAAATCGTTATGAGAATAAAAGGAATCGTTCTGAGATCGATTTCTTAACAAATCGTTATGGCCACTTAGCGAAGTCGTTGTAGCGCTTTAAAAAATCAATTAAAACAAAATCGTTGTAGCGCTTATTAATTTTGGCACTTAAACTGAAATCGATGTAAATTGATTAAACATCGATTTTATCATTTTAGTGTGCCATATTGCATCAATGTGAGACTCAGCATTTTGCTATGAGATTGATGTGACACAGATGAAACAAAATATTCAATTTAAGTTACATCATAAATTTTATTATCACCAAAATACAAGAACAAATAGAGAGTGGATCAACAATCTCCCCCTTTTTGGTGATGACAAAATTTATGAGAATTTTCTGACAAGAATATATATAAAGCATAGAGGTTTTCAGAAAATTCATACAAACTCTCCCCCTTTTCGTCACTAACCAAAAAGGAAGGATCTTACCAGGGATTTCTCTTCCCCTTTGAGAGAATTTCTTACCATTGAGGGGTTCAACAATAATAGTTGATAAGGAATGACTCCCCCTTAATCTGTGCTCCCCCTGAATGAGAGACTCCACCTGAATGAAACTTGCAAATAATTGTTAGCAATAAAGACCAATTCAATTTTTGTGACTACTCTTTCTTCAGATGTGATTTGAATGAAGAGTCTGCAGTCACTCCTGCCTTGAGCATCCTTGGTTTTTGATGCTCCAAGGCTAATCTGCAAAAAAATACTCAAAGGTAGGTACCCAAATCCTTTTGGGTCCTTAATGGTTAGATGCATGAAAATATCTTTTAGGGATCCAAACTAAATGCCTCGTTGTGCAGGTGTTTACAGTGTGTCCTAGTTTATTGCAATGAGAACAACAATAAATATAGATTGTTTTGTTGTTCTTATTTTCTTTGTGCTGAGTTTTTAGAATAAGATTTCTGTAACCTTTTTATTTTACAGGGGCCCTTTTCTGGGGCATCTTGTTTCCTTTTACAAATTTTGGTAGTAGATATTTTTCTGGAATCATGGATTATTTTCCTTTTTCTGGAGGTATGTATCCAAGCCCTTATTTGTTATTTCTAGATTTTGATCCTTTTAAGTATAGGGCTAAAGATGTTTTCCCTTCAGTTAATTTTCTAACTGATTCTTTTAAATACATATTTTCTTCAGTTAGAGTTTTTAATTTTTCTTCTAACTCTAACTTCTCATTATTTTTGCTTTTCAAATCTTCATTTAAAAGATAATTTTTATCTTTACATTCTTTTAATTGTTCTTCTAGTTGCTCCAATTCGGATTTAAGATCAGAATTGGTGTTTTCTAAGCAAGTAGAGTTGTTTTTCAGATTTTTTAGTTCTTTTACAACCCCCTTATGTTTTTCATACAGTTCATTAAAGACTTCTTCTAAGTCTTCTGATTCTGACTCTGAATCTGTGCAAGAATTAAAAAATGAGTCAGAATGTACCTCATCTAGTCCCACCATGAGGGCTAGATTTACCTGCTCCTTTTCGGAATATGAGCTTGATGATTCTGAGCTTGTGACCTCATCATTTTCCCAAGCCACTGCCATGGCTTTTCTTCTAAATTTCTTGTGATGTTTCTTGGGCTTATCAGTTTGACCAATCTTCTTGAGCCTTGGACAGTCTGGTCTCAGATATCCAGGTTTTCTGCATTCATAGCAGACTGGTTCTTTCTCCTTTTTCTCTTTTCTTTGGATCCTTCTTGATCCGTTTTTCTTCTTCTTCAAAATCTTCTGAAGCTTGGACAATACTTCATCCATATTACAGTCTTCAGAATCTGCATCCTGGGAACTAGAAGAAGAGGTGGAAGGAGCAGCTACAACTTTAAGAGCATTAGTACATTTCTTCTTAGATGAGCTTTCAAATAATCGCTCCATATTTATTTCATGTGCCATGAGAGAACCTATTAAATTATCAATTGATAATTTAGTTAAATCATGGGCCTCTTCAATAGCAGTTACCTTAGGTGTCCATGAAATAGTTAAGGACCTAAGTATTTTTCTAACGGTTTCTTCATTAGAAAGAATTCTTCCAAGAGAATTTAAACCTACTACTATACTTGAAAATCTATTATACATAGTAGTAATGTTTTCATTTGAAAGCATTTTAAATTGCTCATATTGAGAGATAAGAATATCTATCCTAGTTTGTTTTACTTTATCTGTTCCTTCATAGGTTATCTGCAATTTATCCCATATTTCTTTAGCAGATTTACATGCAGAAACTCTACTGAACTCTCTTTTAGATAGAGCACAGCATAGATAGTTTTTAGCCTTAAAGTTTAGAGATAGCTTACTCTTATCAGCTGCTGTAATGGTAGTAGTGCCTTCAGCTGGAACAACAATGAAATCACCTACCTCAATTACCTGCCACAGATCAAAGTCTGTGCCTCGAATGAAGCATTCAATTCTCATCTTCCAGTATTTGTAGTCCTCTCCATCAAAGAATGGAGGTCTGGTGACTGATTGGCCTTCAGCATATCCTTGAGCTGCCATGGATCTTTGCTCTAAGATCGTTGGATCTTCTTGAAACTTCAGAGACCCGCTCTGATACCACTTGTTGGCCCTTTATGTACGACAGCAAGGTAACCTAGAGGGGGGGATGAATAGGTTTTTCTGAAATCTGAAATCAAAATGTGAACACTTAAAAGTTTGGTTAGTGTTAGTGTGATGAAGAGTGGCAGTGCGGAAGCAAAAGAACAATCACACAAAAGGACACAGGAGATTTATCCTGGTTCGGCCCTTCCCACATGGAAGTCCTACGTCCAGTCCCCAAGCAAACTCTTGGGATTTCACTAACCGAAGGTACAGTCCCCTTCAAGGACACTACAACACCCTGGATACCCCACCAGGTCTTCTTCTCTTTCCCGGGCAAGAAGGCAGCCCACTTCTTTTCTAGGCTCAGAAGCAAACCTACTTCTTTTACAGGTTCAGAAGTAAACCTCCTGGAACAAACCCCAGTGCAGTTCTGCTAGACTTAAACCCCCAGCTAGGTCCTGTTGGTACAAACCCCAACAAGGTTCTGCTAGACACTAACCTCTAGCTAGGTTACACACTGTATACAGTCCTACAGCTGGACAGAAATCTTTCTTAGAAAAGAAAGATCAGACTGAGAGCTATTACAAGATGAACACTCAGGACTTAGCTCACAGTCACAGACTCTCCCCCAAGATTACAATGAGCACAAGGAGAATGGAAGAGAAGAAGGCTTGAAGGCGATGAAGACTTCTGCTTTGAAAGCTTCTGTAGATTTTTTGGCTCGAGCTCTTCTCTCTTTCTCTGAGTGTTTGTGGCATGAAGGTTCTTCTCACAGTTGTCCACTCTTTGAAGGATTTTCAGGAAGGCTTTTCTTTTTCTTCTGCTAAGCTTCTTCTTTTATATGAGCAGTTTGAATGGATCCGTTGAAAAGATCCGTTGGAGTTCTAGCCGTTGCTCATCTCCTCTTCATTTGTCTTAATCAGACTCTGATGGTCTTCGAGGTCTGTACACATAGAAGAAAGTGTTAGCATAAAAGAGTGTTTATGATAAACAATGCATAGTACTGTGCTTCTGCTAAAATACTGAAAATAGTAGGTCAAATCTTTTTCTGACAAGATTATGCATGCAGCTTTTTCTGTCAGACAATTTTTGACTTATCAAAGAGCGCCAAAAACACTTTAAAAAATATTCAAGAGAAATCTATGTGAATATGACTTATACAATCGTTGTTCATTTACAAGAAAATCGTTGCAAGTTTATGAACAAATCGATGTGAAAGACAAATTATTATGATCATTGAAGAAATCGTTGTGATCACTTAAGAAATCGTTATGGGAACGATTTCTTAACAAATCGTTGTGAAGGCAAGTCGATGCGTTCACTTAAGAAATCGTTACGGTCTAAAGAAATCGTTATGAGCATGACTTATGAAATCGTTATGCAAGGAAATCGTTATTAGACCCAAGCCGATGTGATCACTTATGAAATCGTTATGAAACCCAAGCCGATGTGATCACTTATGAAATCGTTATGAGACCCAAGCCGATGTGACCACTTATGAAATTGTTATGAGAATAAAGGAATCGTTCTGAGATCGATTTCTTAACAAATCGTTATGAGACCCAAGCCGATGTGATCACTTATGAAATCGTTATGAAACCCAAGCCGATGTGATCACTTATGAAATCGTTATGAGAATAAAAGGAATCGTTCTGAGATCGATTTCTTAACAAATCATTATGGCCACTTAGCGATGTCGTTGTAGCGCTTTAAAAAATCAATTAAAACAAAATCGATGTAGCGCTTATTAATTTTGGCACTTAAACTGAAATCGATGTCAATTGATTAAACATCGATTTTATCATTTTAGTGCGTCATATTGCATCAATGTGAGACTCAGCATTTTGCTATGAGATTGATGCGACACAGATGAAACAAAATATTCAATTTAAATTACATTATAAATTTTATTATCACCAAAATACAAGAACAAATAGAGAGTGGTTCAACATCCACTTCATTGACACAGAAAAACAAATTGCAGACATCTTCACTAAGCCTCTTGCAGAACCTAGATTCACTTCTCTTAGAAGGGAACTTGGTTTATGCAAGTTTTCTCATGTCTAAAATCTTCATCTCATCTCTTTGTGCAAATAAAAGTCATTCTCTCTTGCAAATAAATTCCTACCTCTCAGTTGCATTGAAATTCTTGGTATATCAAATAGTGATTTGAAGAAAGGCAAGTTAAGCTTGTCTGGACACTTTCACTATGCGTGAGTATATGTCTCCGCCAAGTATCAAGATTTCTTTATACAATTGTTGAGGGGGAGTATTTATTGAGGGGGAGTAATTGTCTTTCTATTTACTAAGCCTCGATCATCAGAATTTTTGAATCATTGTGCTATTTTCTTATGAGAGAATTAAAATATTAAAACTAAACTCATTGTGCATTTAGTTTAATTTCAAAGATTCATTATCATTTCAAGGTTAAGCAATCTTAATACTGAATGTTTTTAAAATGATTTGCAAAATACTATTATAGGCACATCAGTGGCTTTAATATTTTACATGTGTATGTTTCAGCTTCATTTTTACCACATGTTAAGAATATTTTTTATAAATTCATAGTCATGACTTTTCTGGTCAAAGCAAACTTATTCCTGCAAAATATCAAAAGAAAAATGATCAATCTAGAAAGATACAAATAGAGCAATGCAAATTCTTGAACCACTGAGTAACTGGGTCATTTCACCTAAAAAGTGATTTGTTTCACGTCAAAAAGTGGAAATAAAAGTTTTCAACTCTGTATAAGGTAATGAAAGTTAAACCACTGAGTAATCAGGAGATCTTGCATCTAATCAATGTGATGTCTTGCACTGAAAAGTGAGATTTAACTAATTTATTCTTGTATTATTTCCCAGTTAAAAATGAAAGAAAATCAAATTGACAGGATGGAAATGCTTAAGACCTTAATAAAGTTCATGTTTACTGAGTTTAGACCAATTATTTTACATTGTGTTAAACTTAAAGCTCCCAACATCCTTGTTAAATATTTCTGCTCACTCATATAGGTCACTTCATTTCACATTTGCATTATTATTTTAACCACATTCAGAACATTATTCTTTGCTATACTTTGTGTTGAGTGTGTCTTTGTGATTAAACTTTATTGCACAATACAAAGAACACAATAACTTCTCTCATATATCAATATTACTTTGCCTCATTTATTTTGATCATTTCTGACCATACATTTCCTTCATTTCATTTCTTACAATCCTTGTTTCTCTCTCTTATCTATCTTTTTGATGTTGTCAAAAAGGGGGAGAAAGTTCCTTAAAGGAGGAGATAGTAAAAGGTTCTAGAGGGAGAAAGTTCTTAATGGGGAGAAAGTTCAAAGGGTGTTTATGGTCAAGGGGAGTTGTTGCAGTTAAGGAAGTCAAGTCATTGTGAGATTGTGCATATCTTTTGTCATCATCAAAAAGGGGGAAATTGTTGGGTTGAGTGTGTTTTGGAATTTCCTAAAGTTGTATTTTAATGATAACCAAGGAGCATCACTCATACTTTGATTTTGATGATGACATGTTAAACATGTTATACATTTTATACATATCACAATAATGCTTAAACAACATGTTTTTGATGTTTAATATCTCATATTTTAATGATAATACATTGTATTTAATGATATATATGTTTATTTCTCAGGGACAGACATTTCTTGCAAGGGTAGTGTCGACACACCCCCTACTGGTGTCGACACAATGCTTCAAACCCTAAGGCAAAATGATGAAGAAAAGGTCAAGTGTGTCGACACAGCCTCAAGTGGTGTCGACACTAGTCCCAGATCCCAGAGAACCAAGTTGATAGGTCTGTATAGTGTGTCGACACAGGCTCAAGTGGTGTCGACACTAGATCTAGTTCCCAAAAGGCCTATTTGCCAATTCTGTACAGTGTGTCGACACAGCCTGAAGTAGTGTCGACACTAGAGACCCTTCCCAGAGAACCTTTTGTGCCAGTTTGGGACAGTGTATCGACACACCCCATGGGCAGGTCGACACACTCCGGCTGAAACTCAAAAAACGTGATTTCTCTGGACACGTGGCAGCTTGGGGTACAGGGGGATCTGCCTAGGTTTTTGTGCCCACTACCCTAAGGCTCTTTATAGTCATATGGAGCTATAAATACCCATCCCTTTTAGACTCCAAAGGGATCCACGCAAGACAAGAGGAAGAGCTTTCTGGAAGAAGGGAAGAAGAGCGGGAAAGAAGTATCTGCATCCAGAGGAGCAGAGCAGCGCCGCCAAGGGGAGAAGAAGGAGAAGAAGAGGAGGAGCTCAAGATTGCAGGAGTGCTGGTCCAGAAGGAGATCTAGCCGAGTTTGTATCTGGTTAGAGTGTCAATCTTTCTGAGAGTCTGTGTGTGTGTTCTACACAGATCTCCCAATTCTATTTGTCTCTACCATTTCTATTGTATTGAGATAGATCGTGCTAGAGGATCTATTCTCTAAATGTGCTTGGTCTAGCAGAACTTGGATCTATTGTAATCCAGAGGTTTGAGTACTTTGTACTCTGTTTTGGAGCCCCAACGCTCTAGGTTGGAGCCGTTGTGCTCTGGTGCTTGAGCCGTGGTGCTCAAGGGCTTGTGAATTTGCTGAATTCACAAGTGGTCTTTGGAGTAGGTCGTTGTGTCTATCTCCTGGGTTTCTTTGAGTTGTTGAACTCAAAGAGATTAGAGTCGTCATGCTCTAGTTTGTACTGCACTTGTGCTAGTGGTTCCTCCGTTGTGAGGAGGTGGACGTAGGAGACACAAGTTGTGTTCTCCGAACCACCTTAAAATCTTTAGTGCACTGTGGTTTGATGTGTGGTTTGCTGTTCTTATTCACTATACTCACACACCACATTTGGATCTAATCGAATTGTGTATTTTACTTATTTTAATTCCGCTGCTATACGCAATTTCTTAGTTCATTTACCAAAGTCACCTATCCGATCCCCAACACTTTATGCGTCTCGGACCTCTCTACAGCTTGGACCCAAGCAGTCTTGTAACACCCTCAAATAAGAGCCTCCAATTGAGCACCTTGGGTTATCAAAGTTCGGGCCACGCCGACCTAGAGCTCGGCGTCCTCGCGCGCCCCGTCACAACCCTCACGGGGTCAACAGACGAATGAGGTTACCACCAAGAATTGCAGAACCATAGATCACGACCATTAAGACCATGATCTCGACGATCAGATCTACAGGTGGCAGCCACAATCATCGCGGTTTGACAGGGAAGTAACGGCGCCCAATCCGGCGGGAATCTCGGTAACTCCTAGCGAGATTGACGGCTAGTCCAGCTCACACGTACGTGTCCTAACACTATATAAAGGGTAGACATTCCACTAGCAAAGGTACGCTATTCTCCCCCCACGCTAGGCCATTCTGCTCGCAACTGACTTGAGCATCGGAGTGTCTCCCCGCCGAGCCCACTCGGCGGGCTTTGCAGGTCAGGTCGTAAGCTCGGGAGCAGCGTCACACGTCGGCCAAGCGCGCCTCAAAAGGGATTCATCAGCTTGGTCGTCTCGGCTCAGTCTAGCGAGAAGCGCCTCAGCAGTCACCTCGACAGGAGCCGACCTATATTACTATAGCAGTAACATTGGCACCGTCTGTGGGAAGCGTTACAAAAGGTCAGTGTGATTTCCCCTTTCCTATTCTCAGCAGAACTCCTCCAAACATAGACAATGAAATAGCCCATGGAGCATTTATCGCAATCGCCAAGGCGGCCAAGGCCTGGCACAAGTAGCAAGGGGGCCGACCAAGAGATCGTAAGCCCCTATGCCTGAGGTCGGCTCGGGGGCCTGGCTAAGCTCAAATATCGTGAAGCCCTTCAAGATTCATTTGATGTCGGCTCTGGGGTTGACGAGTTCCAGAGTTCATGGCAATCCTGCAGTTCCTATTAACAGTCATCTCCGGCTTGGGAAGCCTAAGCCCTTTAAACAGGGGGTCGTGATGACACGCTTAATGTCCTCAGTCATGAGGGCGATGAGGTATGTCTGTCACTCCATTCCTTGAGTCTCTGCCTTCTCAAGGCAATCTCTCATAAAGAAGGTTCTAGACGAGATCGCCTCGGCTGTCCAGAAACCGATAACCCGACATACGATAAAATGAAGGCGCGGTCACTTCGGCATGCGTATATCGCATCTCGTCTGAGGTCGCTTCAGCACTCCGAGCTCCTGAAGGTGCGGTCGCTTCGGCATGCGTATATCACAGCTCGTCCGAGGTCGCTTCGGCACTCCGAGCTCCTGAAGGCGCGGTCGCTTCGACACGCGTATATCACAGCTCGTCTGAGGTCACTTCGGCACTCCGAGCTCCTGAAGGCGCGGTCGCTTCGACACACGTATATCATAGCTCGTCTGAGGTCGCTTCAGCACTCCGAGCTCCTGAAGGCGTGGTCGCTTCGGCGCGCGTATATCATAGCTCGTCCAAGGTCACTTCGGCACTCCGAGCTCCTGAAGGCGCGGTCGCTTCGGCATGCGTATATCATAGCTCGTCCGAGGCCGCTTCAGCACTCCGAGCTCTTGAAGGCGTGGTTGCTTCGGCACACGTATGCATCGTAGCTCTTGTGCGAGGTCGCTTCGGCACTCCGAGCTCTTGAAGGCGTGGTCGCTTCGGGACACGTAGACGTGAACGTCGTGTTCGCTGGACGAGGTCACTTAGGCACTCGTCAAGAACTGAAAGATGACGTCCGACGTGGTTTGAAGGCGTGTTCGCTTCGGCACACGTATACGTCGTAGCTTGCGCGAGGTCGCTTCGGCACTCCGAGCCCTTGAAGGCGTAGTCGCTTCGACACACGTATACATCATAGCTCGTGCAAAATCACTTCGGCACTCGTCTTATCGAGCTCCTACCCGAGGTCGCTTCGACACACCGAACTCCCCACACGAGGTTGCTTCGGCACTCGTCTTATCCGGGCTCTTGTGCGAGATCGCTTCGGCAATCCGAGCTCCCCACACGAGGTCGCTTCGGCACTCGTCTTATCCGGGCTCTTGCGCGAGGTCGCTTCGGCACTCCGAGCTCCCCACACGAGGTCGCTTCGGCACTCGTCTTATCCAAGCTCATGCGCGAGGTCACTTCGGCACTCCGAGCCCCCCACACGAGGTCGCTTCGGTGCTCGTCTTATCCGAGCTTGTGCGCGAGGTTGCTTCGGCACTCCGAGCTCCCCACACGAGGTCGCTTCGGCGCTCGTCTCAACCGTAAGCCCTAAAACGAGGACAACCCTCTTCATGAGGTCAACATCGGATTATCCGAGTCCCGACCTCAAGAAAATCATTGAATCCGAGCCCCGAGCTGGACCTAAATGGCCAAACGTGTGACATTCAAAGAAGCATGGTTCGAACCAGGCAATGACAAACCAAGCAGTAACGAAAGAGGCAAGCGTTTCGATTTCTACTAACAAGAAAATACACTGCGGGGCGAACCGCCACATACGAACGTAAGGCATTCAATCAACTACAATGTTGTCAGACGCGGCAACTTGAGCCTCGGTAGTAGCAGCCTGATCAGAAGCAATAATCATCTCATCGCCGGGAACTGCCTCGGTCGCAGCAGCCTGTGCCTCGTCGGCGACTTCAGCTCGGTCTTGAGCCTGACCAGCGTCCTCGTCCTCGGCATCTTCTAGACCCGATAGATCATATTCGGGATGCAGTTTTCGGAGGTCCTTGATGTAGTGGTCGTATCCAGCCTGGAAGAGCTTGTCAACCTCTTCATTTAGCTCCTCGGAGTCGCGATACTCTGCGATAATCCTTTCGCGCTCCTCCTCGTTCAGCCTCAAGTTCTAAGCCCTAGCGGCCTCCAGCAACTCTTCCTTTGTACGAATAACCTCTTTGAGGTCCTCGGCCGCCTTGGTCATCCGATCCGCATCCTCCTCAGCTCTCTTCGCCTTCAGCCGCTCTGTGTCTAGGAGCTTCTCGACAATCTTAGCCCTCTTCTCGGCCTCTTTTGCCTTGTTCATGGCCTCGAGGACTTGCTGGTCGGCCGCCGCCTGGGACTTCTCGGCTTTCTTGAACAAGGCCCCGACCAGGCCCAATTGAGTTTGCACTGAACCGTAGAATTCCTCAACGATCTCGTTGGTTCGCTTGGCCGAGAACTGGGCCAACATTCTCGCCGGGGTCGCCTGACGGGCCCATTCAGTAGCGGAGAGCTCCTCAGAGTGCACCGACGACGGCTGAGGGCTCGTGACATGCCAGTCTGCAGTCGGTTGCTCTGGTAGCTCGCATCGTCCTTGAGTTGACGTCGGATGAGGATCTGATGATCGACACTTCGTTCCCCGACCTGCGTCCTCGGTCTCCTCCCTCAGACGTTTCGATGGCCTCTTGGCACTCTTCTTACCACGCCCTGCAAACCTATTCGCTGCTCAGTCGGCCAATGAGGTATTGCGCGCCTGGTGCACGTCGGAAGCAGCCGACGACTTGCTATTGTCGGCCATCTCTGCGAGAAGCAGCAGTTGGTTAGCTCTTATTCATAAATCACAAAAGGAAGACATTGGAAAGAAAATGACCTTTGTCGGCCTTGGCAATCAGTTTGAACAATCTATCGAGCTGAAACAGGTCGGGAGGATCCAGCACCTGTAGAGAATCAAACTCCGCGAGCTCGGTTTCGATGAGATTTGGAGCTCGGAAGACTTTTTGGTGAACGTTCACTACCGTCCAGGTGGTCGGAAATGGCCACCCCGTCGGGCTATGAACAAAAATGAACTGCCTCTTCCAGTTGTGAATAGAAGAGGGCATCCGACCAAGGATCTGTCGGCCAGACCGATCTGCGAAGTACAGCCAGTCCCCAAAGGCCTTGACCGAGAAGCAGTAAAGGAAAAGGCGTGTGGTCGGAAGGACCTTGGCCAATGCACAAACCGCCAGGAAGCCGACAACCGACCTCCACGAATTAGGGGTCAGTTGCGATGGTGCGACTCCCAGCTTAAAAAGAAGAAGAGTGGCGAAAGGATACAAAGGAAGGCGGAAGCCAGCTCGGACGGCCTCGGCATAGATACAGATTCCACCCTTTGCTACGTAGTGAGCACGAAGCTGACTCGAGCGATACATGGAGTAACCCTCTGGAAACTCTAGTCCGGAGTGAGTTTTCATCCATGCAAGGGTCTCATCGCTAGTTTCACATTGAGCGTCGACGACATTGTCAGCCGGCCGACGAGCTCCAGAAGTATGAGAGGAAGGCTCCTTGGGAACGTAAGTCCCAGGATCAACAATAAAGTAGTCATCAGAATGGTCTAACGACTCACCATCAGGTCGAGGAGAGTGGGACGTTCCATTAGAGGAAACCACCCCTAGTGAGTGAGAAGAGTTCTCAGAAGGAGAACCCACAGACGACGAGCCCTCGCGGAGACAAGGACCAGAGGAAGAAGACGCAGAACTTGAAGACATCGCTTACGTCTTAAGGAAGCAAGCAAAAATTGAAAATGGTCGAAGCTCGGGCGAGGGACGTCGGCGCAACCCTCGTCGGCTAGTCGGCAGGTCGCCTGGTAGATGCTCACGCGCGAGAACAAGGGCAATCGTTCGGCAGCAGACCCTAGTATTTATAGAGCTGGGGGCCAATCGAATCCAACGGCAAAACCAACCCCCAATGCAAGTGGTTGAGATCAGCCCAAGTTGTGTCACCAGATTGGCAATGAAACCAACCCCTCAGATTCCAATCAGCGTGAGCGGCGAGAAGCGCATGATGGCGCTCGGAAGACGAGGCGGCGAAAGTACAGCGACATGAAGCAGCACGCGACGGCTCGTCAGATGATGAGACGTTCGGCGACTCTGACAAGGCCGTGACGCACCCTTGCGACGGCGGTTTCTGACTACAGGATGACGTGGCGTCCTGATGGGTCACAGGTGTCAGCCAAGCCACGTGACAGGGTACGTGTTTCCAGCAGAGAAATTTAGCTTCACCTCGGCCCGCGATCACGGTCCGACCTGAACCTAGGGGGCCAGTGTTGCAGAGGTTTCCAGGCAGGTTGGCAAAACCAAGGATGGCCGACCGTGTTCGAAGATTGTCAATTCCTGAAGACAGCCGACCACATCTGAAGGTAGAGTCTGACGTTCCACATCAAGTATTAGCCGCCCGACAGGCTCGCCTCCAGTTCCTCTCGGCTCGGCCTCAAACTCGGATGAGGCCGACCTGGTTATCAGAACTTTTAGAAGAGTCCATGAGACTGACGAAGGTACAAGATATCTGAACTAATCGGTGTTCCCATCAGGTCGGATGGGACCTCGGATCAGCCGACCTCATTAAGGTCACTAGTCGACATCTTATCTACATGATATCAGCGATGCTTTATGCGTCTCGGACCTCTCTACAGCTCGGACCCAAGCAGTCTTGTAACACCCTCAAATAAGAGCCTCCAATTGAGGACCTCGGGTTATCAAAGCTCGGGCCACGTCGACCTAGAGCTCGACGTCCTCGCGCGCCTCGTCACAGCCCTCATGGTGTCAACGGACGAATGAGGTAACCACCAAGAATTGCGGAACCATAGATCACGGCCATTAAGACCACGATCTCGACGATCAGATCTACAGGTGGCAGCCACGATCATCACGGTTTGACAGGGAAGTAACGGCGCCCAATCCGGCAGGAATCTCGGTAACTCCCAGTGAGATTGACGGCTCGTCCAGCTCACACGTACGTGTCCTAACACTATATAAAGGGTAGACATTCTACTGGCAAAGGTAAGCTATTCTCCCCCCACGCTAGGCCATTCTGCTCGCAACTGACTTGAGCGTCGGAGTGTCTCCCCGCCGAGCCCACTCGGCGGGCTTTGCAGGTCAGGTCGTAAGCTCGGGAGCAGCGTCACACGTCGGCCAAGCGCGCCTCAAAAGGGATTCATCGGCTTGGTCGTCTCGGCTCAATCTGGCGAGAAGCGCCTCAGCAGTCACCTCGACGGGAGCCGACCTATGTTACTATAGCAGTAACAGGTTTTATCCCACTGTAATGACGCTCTTTATACCGATGGGGATTGGTATAATCGTACCGGTACGAGGAGGGTCGTTACAGGTGTAGTACGCTAAATTAGTTGTCTGAGTTGATCTGAGAAAACTATATATAAGTATGATCTAAACTATCAAAGTTCATAGGCCAACTGTGATATGAAAACTTGTCCATTATAAAAAAATTTATTCTAAAGATTGTGCATAAGATGAATTTGTACTTGCTCTGATATATATATTTTATTTATATTATACATTTAGAATGTGATTAATTCATGTTAAAGTGTAGTTAACACATGATTTGTGATGCTTATTACTATAAAGTAAGTATTTTTAAGAGTCTTTGAAGAGTAGAGAGATTTTGACTCCAAGTAAAGTGAGTTGGACGAAATTTTGTTCACCGTAAAATAAATAGTGTAGGTTTTATTTTTCCTTTTTAGGCATCATTTGAAAATGAGTTTTATCATATTTTAGCGGCGAAAATCTCCGACACCACCGCCGTATTTACAAACACACCCGGTAGCCTCGACTTTAATACACAACTAATTTTTGAGCGGAGGAGAGAGATGAAGACAATTTATTTTCTCTCTCCGGTGCATCACGAAGCGGCATTTCCTCCATTTTTGTGGATTATGAACATCGTGAAATGAGATATAAGGAGAAGAAGACTTTTTTTTTCTTTACACCATCTTCGCAAGTTGGGCATATAGGTAGGTCGAGACCTGTGCGTACAAAGTGACAAAAAATCACGTCGTGAGAATTCACTTTTGTGAATTTTAACTTTTTTTAAAAGTCATCTCAAACGCTGTCTTAGAATATGTTATGTAATTTCAGATAATTTTAGTAATCGAGTGCTGTTTAGTGATGTATATATATATTGAAAATTATGTGAGTTGTTTTGCTGACAATGATACGGTGGTGTTTTCGGTTTGATTAATGATTTAGCATATTACGATATTTTCTCTCTCCCAAGACGCATGGGAATTTGTGTGTGTAAGATTCCTTGATTTAGTTTTGGAGAAGAGGTTCCACATAAAAACAACACTAAAATATCCATGATTTCTCTAATATCTTCCTCCTCTCTATATTTATTCCCTTTTGTCTCTTCCTATCTCTCTTTTGGTGTAATGCCGCTAGTAAAAAAGGCTCCTTTCTGTGAAGATATTTTTGCCGAAGAAAAAAAATAATTTTATGGATGACAGTATTGGTTTATTAATTATTGTGGGAATCAACACCCGGTCGAGTTTTTGACCCTTTATTTATTTTTAGGTCCATTGACCACTTCATTTCAACATCCGGTCCATTTCCCTTTCAAATTTAATTTTAGGTCCACACAACTTCCCACCGTCAGTTAGCTGACGGTAGGGGGGAGAAATTGCTTTAAAAATACACACTGTTGCGTTGCCCACTGTTGCGTTGCCTGAGAAACTTTCAAAAGTACATCGAATAAGCAGAAATCACGGCTCAATGTCCACACACGAACTTGTCTGAGAGGTGACAACACCGGCGGGAGATTTGTTAGCATCGAACCACCACGGGATTGCATTCTTTCTGTTTATCTCTCCCATTAGACTTACAAGCCACAATAACAGGATTTTTCATTAAAAAGACATATTGCCCTCAACAAAAATCTGACATGCAAAATCTGAGGAACATATTGCCTCACCTGGGTGATCTCTGAGAGGCAAAATCTGAGCGAACCCCCTTCACAGAGGTGATGCCTAAACCGTGCTGCCAGGAACACCAGGAACCCCCTTCGCGATCTCCCCTCGGCGAAACCCCTTCGCGACGAACACAGAACCCACCTTCACGATCGGCGCGCCCTCGGCAGGTGATGCATAAACCGCGCTGCCAGGAACACCAGGAACCCCCTTCGCGATCTCCCCTCGGCAAAACCCCTTCGCGACGAACACAGAACCCACCTTCACGATCGGCGCGCCCTCGGCGAACCCCCTTCGCGGCCAACAGCTCCGCCCTCGGCAAACCTTCGCGAAGCCGGCGAACCCTCGTGATCTCGTCTCCTTCGCGAAGTAGGCGAACCCTCCGCCCTCGGCGAACCTTCGCGAAGCCGGCGAACCCTCGCGATCTCGTCTCCTTCGCGAAGCAGCCGCCCAGCCTTTTTCGTCCAACGCAAACGGCAGGAGAACGGAGGGTAACAGGAGGACCTCCAAATAATAGAAAGTCCACAGTTGGACTTAAAAATAAATTTCTCAGTCAATAGACCTATAAATAATTAAATGGTCAACATTTGGATCTAAAGTCAAAATTCTCTTAATTATTTGTAAGTTCAGTGCAGGTTAACCACAGAATTTACGACATTATAACATAAAAATAAGGTACCGCAAATAGCTCATGAAATAGTGTTGTCCTTTCAAAACCCGGAAAAGATGGCATGACGTGTGTACGTACGGTGGCATTTCTAGGGTCTAAACATCATGTCACATCAACAATAAGTTTTCGTCAATCATCCACGTAATCTTAAATAAATTCATGGTTTGAAGCTTAAGCACGTGTTTCAACTCACAAGGTTTGCATTGCGTGCCGACTTTTTTTCACTTGAGGTTTTTGGTGAATACACTTTTTAAGAATATATATGCATGTAAATCCAAATTAATTAAAACCATTCAAAATGTTCTCTAAAAAAACCTAATAATCTTCTATTGAGACATCACTTTTTGGGGAAAAAATTTATAATAACTAAAGTCCACTTCTCTTTCATGAGAAAATCTTAGCTACCTTGAGATTGCCTGACATTTTTTTTGCTGTAGGTAATATATATGGGGTCACATATTTAAACGTGAAGAATCTTATACTAATGAACCACTCTTTATATAAAAAATACGAAATAAGAAATCTATTAGAAAAAAATGAAAGTACAAATGTGTACATCAATATGATGTATAATTTAACTATTTAATTATAATCAATATGAGCTAATTATTTTTGTAGAGATATAATTTATTCTCATATTAGAAATAGTGAAAATAAATATATATTTATGAATAAGACTTATTTATCTTTTTAAAGATAATTCTTTATCTAGTAACAGAACAAAATTTTAGATGGAGATAATATCTATTGGAGGGTATGTCAAAATTTTATGCAACTTTAAATTTTTTTGAAAGTGTAAAGATAGAAATTTAAACTTAAAATCTAAAATACATATGATTTTTAACTCCTGAACTGCTATCATATTATTTGTTCAAATAGTTACCTTTGATTTGAACTGATAATAACTGTAGGAAGAAGAGACTTGGAGCGGAGGGAAACACCGTTTCTGGGCCCGCTTCGAATTTCACGCCTCGTCTTCCTTATGAGGAAGGGGAGGAGGCGAAGGCGGGAGCCATGCCTTCAAAATCTCCAGAACTCGCCGCCTCCAGAGCCATTAGTCGTCTTCTTCCTCGTGTTTTCCCCCCCTTCTTTACCTTCTCCTCACCGTCCGGCGTGTACGCTATCCCCCAGTAATGGCTCAGAAAGGGAAGGTGATCGTCGAGACCGGTGGGATGCCGCCGGCGAAGTCGAAGGCGGCGAAGTACCAGAGTTTCGAAGGCCTTCGAGAACGATTCCGGATTGGCGAGGAGTACGACATGGTCCTGATGCGAGAGGACGAATCGTATCTAACCATGAGGCCTGGGTGCTTCGTTCTCTCGCTGGACCTACTGGAAGGTGGTCTCCTGCTGCCAATGCCGGAGATCGCAAAGGAGCTGCTCCGGTCCTGGAAAGTGGCGCCGATTCAACTGACGTCGAACTCCTGGAGGACCATCTTCGTCTTCTGTATTGTGTTCCGGAAGAGGGGCATCGAAGCGACTGCGGAGATCTTCATAAGCCATTTCAGCCTGGCCTGTTCCTCGCAATTTGGAATGGGCATCGTGTACGTGAAGCATCGTACACACCAGATGCAGATCAACTTTTCGCCCCGTCTGTCCAACAAGGGGCGGACTGGACGCCTCTTCTTCATGGGGTGGAGAAAGGGGGCGAACGTCCCAGACTGGGACTTCCCCGTTAGGGTGGTGGAGCCACCGAAGAGGGCAGATATGCCCCCTTCCTGATCCAGGGGGCAGCTACCGCCTCCCAGTCGCTGAACACGGTCGGGGTCAATCACGCTGAAGGATACCTGACCGAGTACAAGCTTGTGAAGTACAAGCTTAGCCGCGCATGGGGTAAGCTCTCTGCTGCTTGTCTCAATTTCCCACCTGCATGGGTTCTGACTCCTCTTTCTTTTCTTCAGATGCCGAAGAGGTGGCTGCTGGTCGGGGCCAAAAGGAGATGGCGAACTATGCCGAAACGATCCCCATTAACCTTTATCTGATAAGGTTAGGCGAGGATGCCCCCCAGGCGACCAAGTAGGGGTCCCTGCAGATAGGCCCTGCGAGAAAGGCCAAAGCCAAGGTGGCCGAGGGCGCCGCAGAGGGAGAGGGCGAGCAGGCAGTCACCGAGGATGCACCAGAGTCCACTCTTCGACTTCGGGTGAAGAAGAAGAGGAAGCTGGTCAAGGCGGCGCAGGACGCACGACGCCCCGTCTTGGATGAGGAGGAGGAGAATGATGAGGATGCCGAGCCGCAGGCGACGCGCAGAAAACGCGGGGCGGCCGAAGTGATGCTGTAGGCTGGGAGCACCGAAGAGGAGGGAGAGGACCTCGAGCCCCTGGTTGCCCGGAAAAAATGCCAAGTCACAAGGGCGACGGAGCAAGTAACGTCACGAGCCTTGATTGCTGATCGTTCAGAGGCTATTGCCAAGATGGCGGCCGATCTCGGCCTCGTCGTGGTGAGCGACGGGTCAGAGCATTCAGGGGAGCGGGCAAGGACACCCAGGTCCGAGGGCCGCTCGGAGGAGATGGCTCCAACTGGGGTCTCAACCACCGGGGGTGTCGAGCATGATGCTGGGAACGAGAGGACCCTTGGAGACCTGTGCGGAGGAGGCGAAAGAGCCTCTGTTCTTCATGCTGCCATCGTGCCCGAGGATGGCGCTCCTGAGACGACTGCGGCGCCTTGTGCTGGTGAGGTAGTGGCTCTTCCACTGGAGGGTGCTCTGCAAGGAGATGGCGAAGTCCTGCCCCCTACCGAAGTAGTTGCTGATGGCTGTTTAGTTGGCGAGAGTGCAGCCAAAGCAATTACTGAGGTAAATTTAGTCGGCGAGAGTGCAGCTCATCCTGAGGGGGTGGGCTTCAGGGCTTGGCTGGTGCCGAGGAGGGCCACGAGGTAGCCATCGCATCCGTCATCGCTAATGTTGTCCAAACGGCCAAGGAAGCAGGGCCTTCTACGAGGCAAGCAGTCGAGGAGCAGGGCTCGGGTGACGACTAGAGGCCCTTGTCCGAGGTGCTAGGGAAGAGCCTCCCCAAGCCTCCTTCAAAGGAGGTGCTGGAGGCCACGCTCAAGCGGATGGAAGGCGCTGCAACAAGGCCCTTGCCTCCGTATCCATCTGCATCTTATTTGGATAGGATGGCACGGTGCCAGGAGTTAAGTCCAGAGGAGACCCCTGAGCACCCCAGTGCAACCTATCAGCCACAACTCCCACCTGACGACAACGTCGATGTGGGAGTGCTGATAGGAGAGATTACAAGCTCCCTGGGCGTGCTAAGCAAGTTAGCCGAGCGGGCTCAGCACCACAAACACATGTGGGAGGCTGAGCTCGCTTATTGTAAAGGGCTGGAGGGGGATCGCGCAGCGAAGGAGGCTGAACTGAAAAAGGAGATAGAGGACCTCCGAGAAGCTCTTCGCGTCTCCAAACTTAATGTTGTGGTGGTCCGTGCCGAGAAGGAGGCACTGGTTCGCGTCCTCTCCGAAGCCGAGGAGCAGGCGGTAGCCAAGTACAAGACTAGTTCGGGCTTCCAGGAGGACTTGGAGCAGTTCGGGGCCCGTTGCTATAAGGTGGACCTCGAAGCCGGAGAAGAGCTCGGGCAGAGGCTAGCAACAGCCGAGTGGGCCCGGGAAGCCTTTGAAGCTGTGGTGAGGGAGTGCCGACGCCGCACGAACGACGCACGCTTAGATGGAGTGTGATTCACCCAGTTCCAGTCTGGGCGGATGCCTCCTGCCGACGATGGCGCCGGCCCCTCCGAGCAAGCCCCTTGAATGTACTTTGGCACCTTCTGTTCTTCTCTCTCTTTTTATGTCAGCTTTTGCAACATGGCCCAAGGGGCCTGCCTGTAAGCAAGGCTCTATAAATGAAAATTTGCTCTTTAGGAGTTTGTCTACGGCTTCGCTTTTTCTTTCTCCTCCCTTTTGCTATTGCTCCTGTTCGAACCGGAGTTCGTTGGTTTATAAGCGCCGCATGTACCGCACAGGTCATCTAGAACCCTCGGGGGTTTCGACCAGGGGTGAATGTTGGACACTTGTTCGAACTGGAGGTGTCAATGTATCTATATCCACTTAAAATTGACAATGTTTTGAGACGTGGATATTTCCGACGCTCCTCCAGTCGGACCATAGGAACAAGGAGAAGAGAAGTAGGATGCCGATCAAAGGCTTTTATAGGTAATAAGCCTTGAGATTAGATACATGCCAAGTCCTGGGTATGGCTTCGCCACTAGGGGTAGTGAGCTTGTATGAGCCTTTCCCGAGGACCTGTGTGACCTGATAAGGTCCTTCCCATTTGGGGGCGAGCTTGTCGACCGCTCTTCGGGGATCCGAAGTCGAGCAGCGGCGCAGAACTAGATCTCCCACGTTGAAGCGCCTTTCCCGAACTCGTGCATTATAATATTGTGCAAGTCGTTGCTGATAGGAAACGAGACAAATGCTGGCGTTGTTCTGCCGTTCGCCGAGCATGTCAAGGTTTTCCCGAAGAGCACGGTTGTTGGCGGCTTTGTCGAAGTGGGTTGTTCGGAGGGTGGGGAGAGCTACTTCTAGAGGCACAACGGCTTCTGAGCCGTAAGCCAAGTGGAAGGGTGTTTCTCCCGTTTCTACCCGAGCTGTTGTTCGGTGGCACCAAAGCACGTTGGGGAGTTCGTCAATCCATGAACCTCCTGCAACCTCCACCCTTGTGCGGATCCCGTGCAGCAGTGTTCGGTTGGCGTTTTCCACCAAACCATTTGCCTGGGGATGCGCCACGGAGGTGAAGTGGTTGTAGATCCTGAGCTCGACGCACTTTTGCTTGAAGAAGGTGTTGTCGAACTGCTTCCCGTTGTCAAAGGTGATCACCCTTGGGACGCCAAACCGGCAGAGGAGGTTCTTCCAGACGAACTTCCACGCGGCTTGTTCGGTGATCGTGGCAACAGGCTCGACTTCGATCCACTTAATGAAGTAGTCGATGGCCACGAACAGGAACTTCTTCCTGCCTTGGGCCTCTGGAAAAGTGCCCAAGATGTCAATGCCCCATCTGGAGAAAGGGCGAGGTTCAAATAGGCTATGGAGTTGTTCGGTTGGCTGCTTGATGAGTTGCCCAAACTTCTGACACTCCGGGCACTTCCGGACAAAGGACATGCAATCCTTTTGTAACGAAGGCCACCAGAATCCTACCCGAACAACGCTGCACGCCAGTGCCCTGCCCCCCAAATGGCTTCTGCAGAGTCCTTCGTGAACCTCTTCGGTAGCCGCGAGAGCCTCGTCGGGGTTGAGGCACCGTAGAAGGGGTCTTGAAAGGGACCGCCGGTACAGCTTGCCTTCAATGAGGGTGAAGCGCTGGGAGCGCATCCTGATCTTGCAAGCTTCGCCCTGTTCGGGTGGAAGCTGGCCTCGAAGCGGATAGGCCAGGAGAGGGTCTATCCAGTTCGGGGCTGGCTGATCGACCTCAATGGCTGCAACATTCACTTCGGTGCTCGGCGAGGCGAGCTCTTCGATGAAAACTGAGTGAGAAAGGGTGATGTCACCTGAGGATGCCAATTTGGCAAGTGCATCAGCTCGCGCGTTCTGCTCTCGAGGGACATGTATGACCTCGAAGTAGAGGAGACCCTCTGCTCGGCTCTTGACCTGCTGAAGGTATTGAGCCATGCGGGGCTCTCTGGCTTCAAACTGTCCGTTCATCTGGCTGGCGACCAACTGGGAGTCACTGAAGAATCTAAACTGAAGGGCCCCAAGGTGCCGACCCATGCGAATTCCAGACAGTAGTGCTTCGTACTCGGCGACGTTGTTGGAGGCCGCAAAGCGAAAATGGAGGGCGTATTGGAACTCTAGCCCTTCCGGAGAGGTGAGAACCAGACCTGCTCCGCTCCCTGTGACACAAGAGGATCCGTCAACGTAGAGCTCCCATGGAGGCTCATCAGCCAACGGCGAGTCCTGCTCGGTAGGGAGAGTACATTCCACGACAAAATCTGCCAACGCTTGCGCCTTGATTGTTGTCCTTGGTCGGAAGCTGATGTCGAACTCGCCCAACTCTATGGCCCCCTTGATGAGCCTGCCGGAAGCCTCTGGCCGCTAAAGGATAGACTTCAGTGGTTGGTCGGTGAGGATCGTCACTGAATGGGCCTGAAAATAGGGCCTGAGCTTCCGACCAGCTGTGACCAGAGCAAGGGCAAGTTTTTCTGCTCGGGGTTTGCCTCTATCCCTCTATTCGAGACGAGGAAGCTGAGGAACTTACCCGAGCGCACTCCAAACGCACACTTGGATGGGTTGAGCTTCATGTTGTACTTCTGCGGGGTCGCAAAAGTTTCTTGGAGGCCGGAGATGTGGTCGGTGCTCGGAAGCGTCTTGAACAGCATGTCGTCGACATAGACCTCTATGTTGCGCCCAATCTGCTGCTCGAACATCTTGTTGACCAGCCACTGGTACGTTGCGCCAGCGTTCTTTAGACCGAGGGGCATCCTGGTGAAGCAGTATAACCCTAGGTCCGTGACGAACGTGGTGGCATCTTGTTCCGAGGGATGCATGCTAATCTGGTGATAACCAGAGTAGGCATCCAAGAAGCTAGGAAGCTTGTGCCCGGATGTTGCATCCACTAACTGGTCGATGCGCGGCAGAGGGAAGTTGTCCTTGGGCGTCGCCTTGTTGAGGTCTTTGTAGTCTACGCACACTCGCCATTTGCCGTTGGCTTTGCGCATGAGGACCACGTTGGAGATCCACCTCAGATACTGGGCTTCTCGAAGGAGTCCAATGGATCGGCTTCTGACGACGTGATCCTGGATCACAATCTGCCGTTCCCGATTGACAGGTCGCCTTCTTTGCTGAACTGGGGGGACCCGTGGGTCCAACCGAAGGCGATGCACCATTACTTCCAGAGGAATGCCTGGAAGTTCGTCATCGGACCATGCGAACACGTCCAAGTTTGCTAGTAGGAAAGTCCTATAGCGCTGCTGCTCGGCCTCTACTAGTAGAGCACCAATATAAAGGACGTGTTCGGGGTCGTCGTCCACCCGAACTGGGAGCAGATCTTCAGCGGGCGTTCCTCGGCTGGTGGAGGGTTGATCGGTAGGTGTCGGAACTTGGTCCGGGGTCGCGAGTGGCTGCTTGTCTCTTAAAGACAGGACATAGCACCGTCGAGATTCGCACTGGCACCCGAGCACCTCGTCGATCCCCCCTAGGGTTGGAAACTTCATCTTCTGTCGAAGAGATGAAGGTACTGCTCTGATTCTTCCGATCAGGCCTCTGCCGAGGATGGCGTTGTAGCCTGGCATGTTCTTGATGACCAAGAAGTCAACTACCTTGGTCACAGTCTTCGGCGCCATCCCCAAGGTGATTGGGAGGCGAACTCTGCCCATGGGCTGTACCGAAACCCCCGAGAAGCCGAACAAGGGCGACTCTACCGGGGTGAGCTGATCGGTTTTGAGACCCATGAGAACAAAACAGTCATAAGCCAAGACGTCGAGGGCGCTTCCATTATCTACCAAAATTTGACGCACATTACAATGGTTGATGGTGGCCGAAACGACCAGCGCATCAGTGTGTGGGGTAGAGACCCCTACAAGGTCTTCGTCCGAGAAGGTTATAGCCTCCTCGGACGGTGTGCGTGCAGGACTGGCGGGATATGGAGCTGGCCTAGGAGCCGGGGGCCTGTCCACGATGTGCACTCGCCTTGCGTAGTCGCGTCGGCTTCGTGTGCTCTCTCCGCCTGCGCCGAAGCCTCCCGTGATCACATTGATTTCTTGCCCGTTGGGCTCGTTGTCGATCGGCTGCTCAGGAGTTCACTCTCGGCGTCTGGGGCGGTCTTCATTCCGGCGCACATACCGCCCGAGGTAGCCACGCTTAATGAGGTCTTCAATTTCATCCTTAAGCTGGCGGCACTCGGAGGTGTCGTGGCCATGGTCACGATGAAAAGGACAGTACTTGGCTTGATCGCGCCTCCGAGGGTCAGAGCGCATCCTCTGTGGCCACCGAACGAATGGTTCATTCCTGATCTCCGCCAGGATCTGTTCAGGTGCTATAGTGAGGGGGGTATAGTCGGTGAAGGGGCGTGGTCGGCGTGGCGAGTCTCCATTGTGCTGTCTTTTCTTCCGATCACGGTCGGGACCGTTGTCGGAGGGCCTCTTCTTGTTCGACGATTCCCCCTGCTCTGCTCGGCCTGCAGCTAAACTTTCTTCGCAAGCCGCATGGCGCTGTGCGATGGAAAGTAGCTCGGAGAGGGTTGCAGGCTGCTGGATGCTGAGAGTCCTCTGTAGGAAGCCATCGCGAGTGCCCTAGATGAGGGCACTGGTGGCTAGAGGGACGCCCAGACGCGAAATGCGAAGAGCCTCTGTTCGGAACCTTTTGACAAAGTCCCAGAGCGCTTCGCTCTTCTTCTGGCGTACAGCCAGGAGGGAAGCTGCTGTGCGCGGCTGTGACTTGCCGCCAAGGAAGTTATCCCGGAAGGATTTCTTCAGTTGGCGGAAGGATGAGATGGAGCCCGCTGGCAGAGTCTCGAACTAGGCTCTAGCGGTCTCCTTGAGAGTTGCAGGGAAGGCTCGGCACTTGGCCGCGTCTGATGCTCCGTGGAACACCATGTGCGATTCGAAGCCATGGATGTGGTCGGCCGGGTCGGTGGTGCCGTCGTAGGGTGCGATGGTAGGCAGAGGGAATTTGGGAGGGACCCGAGTTTCCATGATCTCCCTACTGAAAGGGGAGCGGAAGTCCAGGTCATCTCCCGCCGGGGCTTTTCCCTCCGCACGTTGGACCATTGCATCCACACGGCGCTCCAGGTTGACCACTCGACGGAGGCGCCTGGCGAGTTCCTGCTCGGAATGGACGGAACCCTCTTGGACGGACCTGTGGGAGTTGGCTCCCACAGCCGAGCGCGGCGGACGGGGGGCGACGACAGATCGATGGGGCGAACGGCCTCGGCGCTCCGGTGCCCGCTCCTCGGACGGGGCTCGGTGCGATCGGTGCGGTGAGTCCGCCTGCTGATCCTGAGGCGCCGGAAGGACACGAGATCATTGGTGGGACGACTCTGCCTGCCTCTCCCGTGGCAGGGAAGGCTCTGGGGCTGGTGGCCCAGCCAACTGAGCTTGCAAGGCTAGGCAGATGCCCGTCAACTGCTGCATCTGTCCCCGGAGTTCAACTATCTCCGGGGCGGTTGCAGGCATGACGGCCGCTGGTGCAGGGACATCATTGTTTGCGCCAGCGGGGGCGATGTTGACGTCAATAGGAGGGGATCGACGGTGAGATTCCGCTCATGACTGGCGAGATCTCGTCGCCCTGCTCCCAATGTTCTGGTAAGAGGATCGTCCGCGAGCCATGGCTGTGTCGATTCCCACAGACGGCGCCAAAAGTGTGGAGGCTTTTTCCTTGTTGGGCCAGAGCTGCGCAAGCCAACACTTGTAAAGGGAAAATGACAGTCGCCGGAGGCGGACGAAGGTCCTGCAATCACCAGAAAAGGCGTAAAGGGGGCCCGGTTGAAGAACTGGGTAAAACCCTCCGATGCCTAAGTCAGTAGATGACTGAAGAGGATGGGGATTCTCGTGCGTGAGGGTGTATTCGCGTGAGAGAGAGCGTACCCTTGCATGGCACTATACCTGGGCCTTAAATAAGCGCACATGCCGGAGAAGAGAGACGGGACGTCCTTCGATCGTGCCTCAAAGGACGTGCCGATTGGCGCGTCTTGTGGGGGAGTTACGCGCCGGAATATCCGTTAGGGTGCTCAGTAGTTATCGCACATCTTGATCGTGGGGTGTGTGGCCGGTAGCCGTTGTAACCGTCATGGAGACATGAAGAAGCTGCTCGGACACTCTGGGCCATGAATACTAAGAAGGTAGCCTGTTCGGAAGGCGTGACCCGCTGTCTGGTGGCTGTGTTGACTGTTCGGTGCGTCCCGCCCGGGCGATGGCCAGGGCGATTGCTTCTTGTGACCCTTCGCACGGTCCTTGCGGAGATGTGGCGCAACTCGGAGAGGCCACGTCTGATGAGAAAGCTTTGATGGGCCCTGGTGGACGCGATGGGTCATGATGGACTTAGGTGGCAGGAACCAGCCACCACAATATATATATATATATATATATATATATATATATATATATATATATATATATATAGCAGTGCTATGGTACGCCGGTGTGGCTCCGCAGTACCATAACATCCCATTGTTAGATCCCCATCCAATGATGAGGAATAAAAAAAAAATTAAACATGTTGTTGAGCGCTCCTATAGCGTGCGCACATCACAGCTGCGTCTGTTGGATGGCCATCCAATAGGCAACAACATAGTGCCGCAGGGCCGCACCCAAAGGTCCTGCCGCATTCTAGAATTTGCCATATAAGTATATAAATATTATGATACGACGGAGTCTTTTAGTACAGCTTGCTGTTGCATAGCACAGATCTTTGAATTCAAATCTAAAGACTGTTCTGATAATCAATGTTTGTGTGTTCGGTGTTATAATGCTCGAGTGCACGATGTTGAATTCTGATTGTCAAGATAATTCTTAAATTTGAATCTAAAGATTTGAACTATATTACGATAGGGTCATACTAAGAGATCCTATGCTGTCATAATATTTCTCTCTCTCTCTCTCTCTCTCTCTCTTTAGACATGTATATGTGGACATCATTTGAATGGAAATAACCCCCCCCCCCCCTCAAAAGTCAAACTGATCATGGATTAGAAGGTGTAACTGTACTTATTATTAATAAGCCTATGATTTTTAACTATATAATTTAATTAATAATTAAGTTATATAAATATGTGTGTATATATAAAAGAAGACATGGCGTAGAAACGGACACGCCGGCGGCGGCACAAGTGCGTGCGAGCATACTGGTTGAGTGCTAAAAGTAGTGGATGTCTACACGAGCATACTCGTCGTGGCCTCTCCCCATTCCAAAACAATCTCCGCCCTTGCTTTGCCTTACACACTCAGTCAGCTTCACCGCCTCGCCTCTCTTCTTCCCATCTTTTTTCTTGGCTCTTGGTAGAGCCTAAAGAGTCCCCGCGCGCCCTCCTATTATTTTTACCCACTTGTCAAAGATTAATGGCTTCTTCATCAACGCCTATTCACTCGCCAATATGAAAGGAGGGAGTTATGCTTCTCTGATGGAAGATATGTGATCATGATGCTCCATCCATAGTTGGGGAATTAATGAATGTAGTGAGACAAGTAGTGAGTCTAGCTATATATAATAGTACTGCATCATGCATGCTTAAAGATTTTTGGCAACTTCCATCAAGAACTTTTCCCCATTCATAAAGCCTGCCAACTAACAATTTTATGCTAATTAATTAAGAAGAATGATGTCCTTGGACCTTTCAAGTAAGTTGGCCAGAAATTGTTATGGAAATTAATTAAGTTAGCTTATAAGTGCACACTTCAATTAACTTGCATTTTGTCTATGAGAAATACTTTCTCATGTACTTGTTATTTTTCATTAGATAAATATAACGTGCTCTTAATGCATTGGTCAATGAAAAAGTGAAAAGTATATGAGAAAATATAATTCTTTAGTGCATTAAATTTTTACTTTAAAAACTAAAATTTATCATCTTGAGAAAAAACATGTAAGTAACAAATTAGTAATTATTCACTACACCAATTCTAATTAGAAATATGTTTAGCTATCTTCTCAAAAATTAGCATGAGATTACAAAAGTTCCTTATGCAAAACTTGAAACCGATATTTGCATGTAGGTCTGAAAAAAAAAAAATTCTACTCATCAAAGATACAAGATTAAGATCTATATATTTTACTATGCCCGGCCATTAACTCTGGTTGTTGTTGCATGCATGTGAAAGTTCCATAAGGCTGTGTCAAGGAAATTAAATTAAGCAAAGTGGTCCATGTTCTTGGGATCACCTAACTGATCATGGATACCTTTCCCACCATGCCAATAATTGATCACGTACACGACAGCTAATCACAGGCTTGTGATGGGCAACAGGGAATAATGAGCCAACGTGAAACGCGCGCGATCAACCCATATATGCCATTACTTGTCCCCACCCCCCTTGATCTCTTCCATTACTTGTTTTCCTTTGCCTTGTTTTTTCTTTAGGCAAAGAGGTGGGATCGCAGCTCCTATTCACTACTAGCAATAGCAAATATTACAATTAATGCTGAGAATGCCACTTGGGATAATTAAAACACAAGTCCCAATTAAGTGAACTTCTCACCAGACTAGCTACATAGTTATAATTAGACTTGATTAATCTAGCTAGGCCAAATTAATACAGTATAATTGGATTAAAATCTATCACGTTTGTTGTTCGGATATATATATAATATGGCTCTGAGAGTTTGACGGCTGAGATTTTTTATGCTAATAGAGGAATCAAGAGTCCTCAGCTTGCATGGTTCAATTGGATTGCATAAGGCCGTAATTAATAATTAACTAGCTAGGACTAATATGACAATATAAGATTCGGTCGGATTTCTTTCCAAGACCAGACTACAATTAGCATTCCATGTCATGCAAGATCTCTGCCACATGCATGTTGTTTTTGCCTTCCATGTCGGAGTGATAGTTTTTTGTTTTTCTTCTCCCTTTTAAGTTGTTTTAATATGGTGGTTGTTCTACTGTGAAGCTCCAAATGATCTGTAATACCCAGCCCTAGCTCCCTGGGACCTATATATATATATATATATATATATATGTTGCTTCATAGATGAAGATTTCTTCTGCCAAGAGGGTCACCCCCAACAAAAATCTACACTTACCATTGTTTTCTTATTAACCTTCTCCTAAAAGCTAAAATTATAGGTTTTTTCTTACTAACCTTCTCCTAAAAGCTAAAATTATATAGGTTTTATGTTTCACACACAAATCACAATTGTTGTAGTATGTTCCTGTTTGGGCCGGAGCCAAACGGGCCTTCACTAAAGAAGATGGGGAAGACGAACGCCGGTGCGAACGGAAGCCTGCAAAACCAGAGCTGGATCAGGGGGCCCGGTGAAGACCGAAAAAACCCTCCGATGCCTAAGTCAGTATGAGGCTTGCAAGGCAGGGGATTTGTATGTGTAAGGGTGTGTTCGCGTGAGAGAGAACGTACCAGTGCATGGTCATGTACCTGTGTTTTTATAGATGTAGGCGACGAGGCAGGCATGCGTAACGCCAGTGGATCGTGCCTGGAAAGACGCCTTGATGGACGCACATAACAGGTGGAGTTATGCGCTCAGATGTCCGTTGGGATGCCAGCCGGTTAACGCACGTCTTGATGATGGGGCACGTAGCCCGGGGCGGTTATAATCGTGGCGCAGGTCGGAAGACCTGCTCGGTACCCTTTGGACATACTTTCCGAGCAGGTGACCTGCATGGGGCTCGAACGTGCTATTCGGTAGCATCCAGAGTTGTTCCACGCAGCAGGATTAACGTCCCTGTTCGGGAGCATTCTGCTAAAAGAGCTCGGCAATGCTTCACCAGGGATGTCAGGCACGTGGGGCCCTTTTGACCAGTCCGTCCGGAGGCGTGGGACCGTCAGGAGAGGCCACGTACAAAAGAAGGCGCTGATGGGCCTTGACGCAATGGGCTTAGGTGGCAGAAAACAGCCACCACACTTGCCCCCCACGCCCTCAAGTGGCTCAGAAGCCGGAGCGCTTGAGGGCGGCGACCTGCTCGGGTGTCATCTCCGTCATAAATGCGGTATCGTCCTCGGAGATCCGAATAGACCTGTAGCGACACCGTTACAGAAGGGTTCACCTCGAACATAAAGCTTTCATGATGACAACGTGGGTCGTGTCAAACCCGGAACGTCACATGCCAGGTTCGAATGGTCACCCGCGGGTCATTCGAGAAAAGACTTGGAGTGGAGGGAAACGCCGTTTCCAGCCCCGCTTCGAATTTCGCGCCTCACCTTCCTTATAAGGAAGGGGAGGAGGTGAGAGCGGGGTCTTCACCTTCAAAAATCTTCCAGAGTCCGCTGCCTCTAGAGCCATTTGCCATCTCCCCTCTCGCGCTTTCCTCTGCTCCCGTACTTCTTCTTCTTCGCGCATTGCATTCCTTGCCTTCCAGTGATGGCCCAGAAGGGAAAGGAGATCATTGAAGCCAGTGGGATGCCGCCGACGGGGGCGAAAGCGGCGAGGTACCGAAGCTTCGAAGGTCTTCGAGAGCGCTTCCGGATAAGCAAGGAGTACGACATCGTCTTGATGCGTGAAGACGAGTCGTACCTAACCACGAGGCCGGGGTGCTTCGTGCTTTCGATGGATCTGCTGGAGGCTGGTCTCTGACTGCCGATGCCGGAGATCGCGAAGGAGCTGCTCCGAAGCTGGAAGGTGGCACCTATTCAGCTGACGCCAAACTCTTGGAGGACCATATTCATCTTTTGCATCATATGCAAGAAAAGGAAGATCGAAGCAACCGCAGAGATCTTCCGGAATCATTTCAGCTTGGCTTGCTCCCCGCAGTCCGGGATGGGGATCGTGTACGTGAAGCACCGTACGAACCGGATGCGGATCAACTTCTCGCCCCGTCTGTCCAACAACAAGGGGTGGACAGGGTGTCTCTTCTTCGTGGGGCGGAGAAAGGGAGCGAACATCCCAGAGTGGGACTTCCCTGTGAGGGTGGTGGAGCCACTGAGGAAGGCGGACATGGCCCCTTTTTTGATTCAGGGGGCAGCCGCGGCCTCCCAATTGCTGAACACGGTCGGGGTCAACCACGCTGAGGGGTACCTGACCGAGTACAAGCTTGTGAAATACAAGCTTAGCCGCGCCTGGGGTAAGTCTTCTGCTGCTTGTTTCATTTTCCCACATGCATGGGTTCTGACCCTTCTTCTGTTTCTTCTAGATGACGAAGAAGTAGCTGCTGGTCGGGGCCTGAAGGAAATGGCGAAATATGTCGAGACGATCCCCGTTAGCCTTTACTTAATAAGGCTAGATGAGGATGTCTCCGCGAGGGGGCCCGCGCAGAAGGCGAAGGCCGTGGTGAGAGGAGGTGCTGTGAAAGAGGCACCTGAGATGGCGGCGATCGCAGAGGCGACTTCTCTCCCCCAATCGAAGAGGAAGGAGAAGCGTAAGGCGGCCCGGCTGGAGTCGCGTGCCGAAGATCGTACCTCCGAAGAGGAGGTGTCCGATGAGCGCCGAGCTCGTAAGAAGAAGAAGGCGGCGAAGACGATGCTGCGCGTTGTAGAGAGCGCCAAAGAAGTGGAGGAAGAAGAGGAGGATCTTAAGCCTCTGCTGGCTCGAGGACCTCGCCAACGTACGAGGACGCCCGAGAGGAGGGCATCCGTAACTCCAATTGTGGACCATTCGGAGGCGGTCATGAAGATGTCCGCCGAGCTGGGTCTGATTATGGTCAGCGATGAATCGGATCGCTCCGGAGGGCGGGCGAAGTCGCCGGTGCACGAAACCCAAGAAGTCCTGCCCGGTGAAGGGGGCGCCGAGCAGGGTGGCGCGCCAGACAAGGGTGCACAGTTCAGTGCCGAGGACGGGGTGGTCGCCGCGGACTCGGGGAGAGGAGTGGGAGGAGTCAATACTCTCACTCCTGCGACAGCAGCGGATTGCGGTACTGGTGAGGCAGTTCTTCCGAGGGGGGATATTCCGCAAGGAAGTAGAGACATCCTGCCCCCCATGCCCCCTACCTCAGTGGTCACCGAAGGCTGTGTAGTCGGCGAGGATGCAGCCGAGGTGATTGCTGAGGATATTATAGTCGGCGAGAGTGCAGTCGTCCTCAGGGAGGAAAGCACTCAAGCTCCTGGAGATGCCGAGGAGGTCCGCGCAACAGCCTTTGCAGCATCCGCCACCGAAGACGGTGGGGAGGTGCGGCCGGCAACAAGGCAGGAGGCCGTTGGGGCGGATCGAGCTTCGGCTTCGACGAGCGCTGTTGCCATGACCTCCGGGTCGGGCCAGCCGAAGGACCTTGTAATTGACGTCGTCCCGGTCCCGTCTGCCACTGCTGCGGCTGGAGACGAAAGCTCCGGGGACGACTATAGGCCTCTGACGGAAGTGCTGCACAGAAGACTCCCCGAGGTGCCCTCGGTGGAGACGCTGGAGGCGACGCTTCGCCGTGTTGAAGTGTCGCCAAGGAAGCTGCCTCCTAGCCCCACTGCCTCTTACCTTGATCGTCTAGCGAGGTGCCAGGACCTTACCCCGAGAAGACTCCGGAAATGCCAACAGAAGGATACTATCCAGAGGGCCAGAAGGATGATGGTGCGAGCGACGTCGACCTGGAGGCCCTTGTGGATGGGGTATCCACGTCGTTGGGTGTTCTCAAGGCCCTGGCTGTTCGGGCCCGGAAGCAGAAGTATCTTTATGAAGCGCAGACGGCCTTCTACGAGGACCTTACGGCGAGACATAAGGCTCACGAGGCGAATTTGGAGGAGGAGGTGAAGAACCTCAAAACTGCCCTCCAAGCTTCGGAGCCGAATGTCGCCTTGGCCTGGGCCGAGAAGGACGCTCTTGCCAAGGTAGTCTCGGATGCGGGGGCCCGTGCCGTAGCAGATTACAAGGCCGGATCGGACTATCAAGAGGATTTGGAGCAGTACGGGGCCCGCTGCTACAGAGTAGGCCTTAATGCTGGGAATGTAATACCCCAAATTTCTATTACTATTTATTATTCCAAAACAAGGATAATTAAGTTATAATACCTTAACATTGTCAATAAATTGAAATAATTGACATGTAAGTATGGCTGGTGGTAACGAACATTACCCCAGTGACGCGCATTGAAGTGCGTGCCTCCACAGGGCGATACTGGAAAATGACATCGAAATAAAAATCCGAGAACATCATAATTTCCAGAAAAATGTGGAGAAATTTAATATGTAATTATATGAATTTTTTTGACGTACGGATTTCAAGGTACAGTCGACGCGACCATTTTTCGGGTGATTTTTCACCTACTATAAAATAAAATCTGAAAATTAAACTAAAATCACCATAATTAGCAAAACCATCATACTAGTCTATGGTTAAAATTTCGTGACAAACAGACACCATTTAGATGTGTTTGCCTAATGATCATTGGACCAGCTGATTTGTGGGGCAATTACGGTAAGCCATTTCTGGGATTTTTTAGGTGGGATATATGGAAGGCCCTTAAGGAGCCACCACACTTAGGAATAGTTATGATGACTACTGTATGCGTGTAGCCATGGTAACTTTGCATGGGCTACGTGTTAAACCTGGGGTAAAAGAACTCTTACCATGCCACGTTAGCCACCAACGTGTTGGTGTGCATGGAGATCTCTGAAGCTATAAATATACCTCAACAACCATCGTAGTTAACTTTCTCACCTGTTCATCCTATACACCATATCTCTTGCATCAATTCTCTTGCAATTGGCGGTTAGAGTTGTTTTACTGGAGTGTTGTTATGCAACCTGTGTGGATAATTTGCAGTTGAGCTGATTGTTGTGCATTGTCACAACTTTGTTTACCAAGGGTTGCATCTCTTATTGCATTTGTAATCCATTGTGCAAGCTTTTCTTTTGGTTCTTCCTATTTCCGTGGAGCTTCTCACCAAGGATAAACTTACTATCTTCAGAAAGGTAGGATTCAACTCCTAAATCTCTGACTTTCCACCTTTGGTTCCATTGTTTAAAATGAATCTATATTGGGTCTGTTACTCTGTAAATTCTGAGAATGTGTTCATGATAGAACTATATTCTCCATCATGTTTTAGTTAGTTTTAATCCATGAGAGTTCATAGATTGTTCCTTCCTTTCTTCAACTTGATCAAAATCTGAAGTTTTATCAATGCACTTGTGTAGTGGAGACAGAACCATGATGGTTCTTTCTCCTTGTGAAATTGATTTATTGTAAGATCATGGAGGTCTTAAGTAAGTAAACTTGATAAGTGATTAGTAGAATAAGAGAAGAAAGTCTGAGAAAGACTTTCCATTTCATCTTCCTTGAATTTAACTTGTTGCTAACCACACATGTGAAATGGGTTCCATGGTCTTCTTCCATTTTCTTGTCATGTAATCTTCATGTTTGAAGCTAAATTTACACTTTCCTAAGGTCCTAATCATGTTAGGAATGATAGAGGAGTTTGTTAGCACCATTTCTAGATGATTTGGAACCATTTCTGAAAGTTTACCCAGGATCTGTCGACAGACGAAATCCCTGCTGTCGACAGAAAGCCATTTCCTGAAACCAGAAAATGCCACCTGTATAGATCTGTCGACAACCCCATTAGATCTGTCGACAGATCTCCACAGAACTGAAAACCTGTCTCTGGGAATCATCCCCTGTCGACAGCCATCTTCAGCCTGTCGACAGGTACTGACTGAGACATGATTCTAGTATCTAGTTGGCCTCATTTCTTGATACAAATCCTACCCAATTGTACCAACTAATAGTCCACCTAAATCTTATGGTTTTTAGTACCTAAAGACCTACCAAAACCAGTCATGTACCCTTCTTTGTACCATGAATTATTTCTCCGAAGTTCCGAACAACATTGATCTCGAAGGACTACCAATCTCTGAAATCAGTAAGAAAACATAGTTTCTTCACTCTTATGTGTAAACTTTGAATGAATTCTTGTGGTTTTACCTACTAAACTCAGTCATGAACCTTTCATTCCATCATGAGTAATTTCTTCAAAATTCCGAACAAAATTGTTCTTGTGAGATTCGTAAATTCTGAAACTAGCGAAAGAACAGAGTTCCTTAATTCTTGTGTGTGATTCATGAGTGAATCCTTGTACACCTTGATTCATTACAAGGATAAGTGTATGATGATGACACTTTGAGAGTCTTGGGACTCATTCGAGAAAAATGCCTGGCAAATAAGGGCTGGTTCAGTCCTGGGGAGAGCACCTGAATTCCCCAGTGGCCGCGCGGGGGCGATAAGGACATCGTGGATGTTGGCATGCATCAAATCGTGCTTGATTGGTCATCATGTCATGCTTGTGTGTATGATATTGTATCTGATTTGGAATCCAAATATTATCCCGAGTTATTGATTCTATTTCCAACAATGTGCTTGTTCAACACATGCTATCGAATGATCTTGTGTTTTCGTTATTGGGAACACACCATGTTAGTGATCTTTACTCGTTCTACTTGAATGTATATCTATCTGAATCCTTTTGGAAAACTTGAATCCTACTGGGCTAGTTGGCTCATTCAATTCAATATTTCAGGTGAACGAGATGGAGGTACTGCTTAAGGGGGATTTGAGTGTTGAGAGGACCACCCTATATTCGGAAGAGTTGTGCAGCTATCTTTTGTTTTCTTGTAATTATAAGCGAGAATGTAATAAGGGTACAATTACTTTCGTTTGATCCTCATTCAGACTGAAATGAGGAGTTTAATGTAATAATTTCCGCAAACTTAGTTAGTATGAACAAACTATGTGTATTACTCGTTGTGTATATTTTCTGTCATATTCGGTAAATGTAGTTTTGCTAGAACGTGACAGATTAAATTGGTATCAGAGCTTTAGTATGATAAAACCTAGGGATAACCAGTGAGTTAGGGTAGAAACATGGGATTAGTTAGCATGATTTTTCTAATCATGTGAATGCTTAACCTGTTAATTATTTCAGAATGGACATGAGTGCTCAACAAAGGTTGGTAGCAGCCATGGAAATGCTACGTTAGGACCTAGAACAATATGCTCAAGCACAGAAGGAGGCCCATGTACTTCTTAAGGAAGAAGTGCTTAATTTGACTGCGGGCGCTTTCTTTGCCGGAAATCCTGGTGCTGCACTGGACGTAATGACCCAAGTTATGTGTAGGTTGGACAATCTCAAGCTGGGGCAAGACATGTTGCTCCACCAGTTTGAGGAATATTGGGAGGCCATGACGGATGCGGCAAGGGAGCTATGCCACGGAACCGATGAAGTACAGCAGCCTCAACCTGCTGAAGTTGTCATAGATCTGACCCAAAACTAGAGAGGACTTAGGCAACACGTCCCTCTTTTTGTAAGACCTCCCCTTTTGTATAAATGATGGTTGTATGTATATAACTCCCAAGTGTATAGGGAGTGAAAGGTTAAGGAGTATGTTTTTGTAATATGGAGAAGTGGGAAGTAGAAGACGGTATTAGTTTTAGTTGCTAATCATGAATGTACATTTTGATGTAAATATTTGATCAATGAATGAAGTGGTGCATTCTATGGATTTGCAACATGTATATGTGATTAATGCAAGTAGTATGGATGTAAAAATTAATGTATGTTCTATTGGATGTTTCAGATTATTACTTCATCTTGTCATGGACGGAGGTGATGCAAGTTGGAAGAAAATGGAAAATTCAATGCATGACTTGACTCGAGTGATGAGGAATGTAGCAAAGAGTAATAGCCATAATGGAACAAGCCTATTCAGGGATTTTCGAAGTTTAGATCCTCCAAGATTTTCAGGGAGTACTGACCCAGACGAGGCTGAGAATTGGTTAAAGGACATTGAAAGGATATTTGGAGTAATCAAGTGCACTGAAGAAGAAAAGATTCGATTAGTGACTTTTCAGTTGGAACGAGATGCTAGAGCATGGTGGGACACCGTGACATCTACATTGGAAGATCCAAGTCAAATGAGTTGGGATGAGTTTGTAGAATTGTTTAATGATCAGTATTTTTCTGAAGTTGTCCAGGAAAAGAAAGCCACTGAATTTGCTAATCTGAAACAATTAAGGATGACCGTATCTGAATATGAGGCTCAGTTTGCTCGATTGTCTAAGTATGCTCCACATCTTATAGCCTCGGATAAGCTGAAAGCCAAGAGGTTCATGAATGGACTACGCCCTATCTATATTATGCAGTTAACTCCACATTTGATTACTACATATTCAGAAATGGTCAAAAGAGCGTTGGCTCTAGAAGCTGCTAATGATTTGGTGGACAAAATTAAAGGAAGGTCAGGAGAGGATCGAAAGAGAAAATTTGAGTCGGGAAATGCCTCAAAAGTGCAACAATCTGGAAAGAAGACAGGGAAAGCTTCAAGTGGCAATAAGGAAGTGTGTAATCAATGTCATGTTAAAGGGCATAAAGCAGAAGTTTGTTGGCGTAGGTTGGGAGCATGCCTTAAATGTGGAAGTATCCAACATCGTATTTCAGAGTGTCCGACAATCAAGAACATGCCAGCCAAACCAAATCCTCAAGCAAGGCAAACTAAACAAGGAAGAATACAAGCAATTCAAGAGGTAGAACCTAAATCTCCGTAAGAAGGTGGACTGATTGAAGGTACACTAACAGTAAACTCAAAACTTGCACATGTACTATTTGATTCAGGAGCTACACACTCCTTTATTAGCTATAGTTTTGCTAAGTCTTTGGAAATACAACTAGTCTTATTGTCTACACAATTAGAAGTGGCAACACCTTTGAGTGAGGGTAAGAAGCTTAGAGAGTATTACCCTGATAGTCAGATTTTATGTAATGGACACAATTTATATGGTGATTTAATATGCTTGGAAATGTGGGATTATGATGTGATTCTCGGGATGGATTGGTTATCTAAATACCATGCCAATTTAGATTGCCAATTAAGGCGGGTCACATTTCTAGGAAAGGAAAATTGTTCTATAACTTTTGATAAACCTCACGTTAGAAGAATACCGATAATCTCAGCAGTTAAGGCTTGTAAGCTAGTACGAAAAGGTTGTCAAGGGTACATGGCTTCTGTAACGGTACTGAATCAAGATATCACGGGATTGGGTGATATTCCAGTGGTAAAAGAATTTTTAGACGTTTTTCCTGAAGAATTACCTGGCATACCACCTAATAGAGAAGTTAATTTTTCGATTGAATTGGTACCGGGAGCTACACCAATCTCAAGAACACCGTACATGATGTCAATGGAGGAATTGAAGGAATTGAAAAGGCAGTTGTTAGAACTGATAGAAAAGGGATTTATTAGACCTAGTACCTCACCTTGGGGTGCTCCAGTACTATTTGTGAAGAAAAAAGATGGATCTATGCGATTATGCATAGATTACCGACAGTTGAATCAATTAACTATAAAGAACAAGTACCCACTTCCAAGAATTGATGATCTATTTGATCAACTGTCTGGAGCTCATTATTTTTCCAAAATCGACTTAAGGTCTGGATACCATCAACTCAGAATTCAGGAGCAGGATATTCATAAAACAGCTTTTAGAACACGATATGGGCACTATGAGTTTGTAGTGATGCCATTTGGATTAACTAATGCACCTACTGCATTTATGCATCTCATGAATGACGTGTTCAGACTTTATTTAGATCAATTTGTGGTTGTGTTCATTGATGACATATTGATTTATTCCAAAAATATAGAAGAGCATGAAGAGCATTTACGGATTACCTTGCAATTGTTACGAGATCACAAATTATATGCAAAGTTTAGTAAATGTGAATTTTGGATCGAACAAGTGATGTTCTTGGGGCATATTATTTCGAAAGAAGGATTGTCTATGGACTCTTCAAAGATTGAAACCATACAGAAATGGAAGCAACCAAAGAACCTCACTGAGGTTAGAAGTTTCTTGGGTATGGCTAGTTACTACCGGCGATTTGTTCAGAATTTTTCTAGAATTGCCTCGCCTCTTACACAATTAACTAGAAAAGGAACTGCATTTGTATGGAGTGAAAGTTGTGAACAAGCCTTTCAGTTGTTAAAGGAATGTTTATCGTCTGCACCAATCTTAGCTTTACTGATAGAAGGAAAATTATTTGAAGTTTACACCGATGCTTCATGTATTGGATTAGGATGTGTATTGATGCAAGATAGACGAGTCATTGCTTATGCATCAAGGCAATTAAAGATTCATGAGAAAAATTATCCAGTACATGATTTGGAGTTAGCTGCTGTAGTTTTTGCTCTTAAACTTTGGAGACATTATCTATATGACAATCAATTTATAGTTTATTCTGATCATAAGAGCCTTAAGTATTTGTTTTCACAGAAAGAATTGAATATGAGACAAAGAAGGTGGATGGAGTATATCAAGGATTATGATTTCAAAATTGAATACCATCCAGGGAAAGGCAATACGGTGGCTGATGCACTCAGCAGGAATCCTATAGCCAAAGTATGCCACTTACAAGTAAGGGAGTGGAAATTGCTAGAGGAATTCTCCACATTGAGCTTAAAGGTGGAATCACAAGAAGGAAAGATTGTCATTAATAACTTGACAGTTCAATCAGATTTATTGAGGCAAATTAAAGAACAACAAGACAATGACCCTGTGTTGACAGAAATCAAGGAAAAATTGATCTCTAAACCTGATTTTAATGAAGATTCTCAAGGAAATCTTCAATTTCGAGATAGGTTATGTGTGCCGGATGATTGTGAGATCAAAAAGAAAATTCTAGAAGAAGCTCACCGATCATATTATACCATTCATCCTGGAGTTGTTAAGATGTATCAAGATTTAAAGAAACATTTTTGGTCGTGCAATATGAAGAGAGATATTGTAAATTTCATAGCGAAATGCTTAACATGTCAGAAAATTAAAGCCGAGCATCAGAAACCAGCAGGAAAATTAAAACCACTAGAAGTACCAGAGTGGAAATGGGACAGTATCGGTATGGATTTTATTGTGGGATTACCTAGAACTCGAAGTGGATTTGATGCTATTTGGGTAATTATTGACCGACTTACCAAATCAGCTCATTTCTTAGCAATCAAGACAAGATGGTCAGTGAGTGTCTTAGCCGCACTTTATATGAAAGAAATTGTCCGATTACATGGAATTCCAAGGAATATAGTTTCAGATAGAGATGCCAGATTTACCTCACATTTCTGGAGGGAATTACAAGATGCATTGGGAACTAAATTGAAATTTAGTACAGCATTTCATCCTCAGACTGACGGGCAAACAGAGCGGGTGAATCAGATTATCGAAGATATGTGCCGAGCTTGTATATTAGAATTTGGAAATGACTGGAACACTCATTTAGCAATCATGGAATTTGCATACAATAATAGTTATCAGTCTACAATACAGATGGCACCATTTGAAGCTTTGTACGGTCGACAATGTAGATCACCATTATGTTGGGTGGAACTGAAAGAATCACATATTCTTGGACCTGAAATGATCCAAGAGACCACAGAAATTATCAAGTTGGTACAAGACAGAATGAAGGTTGCTCAAGATCGACAAAAGAGTTATGTTGATTGTCGAAGAAGAGAATAGGAATTTCAGGAAGGAGAACATGTATTCCTTAAAGTATCTCCTCGACGTGGAATTAGAAGATTTGGAATTAAAGGAAAATTGAGTCCAAGGTACATCAGACCATTTGAAATTTTGAAAAGGATTGGAGAAGTAACATATCAATTAGCACTTCCGCCACAGTTGTCTAAAGTACATGATATTTTCCACGTATCAATGCTAAGGAAATATGTTTATGATCCGGAACACGTTATTGGATATCAAGATTTGGAAATACAAGAAAACTTAGCATATGAAGAAAGACCTGTACAAGTTCTTGATCGAAAAATCAAGCAACTTCGGAACAAGGAAGTTCCCTTATTAAAGGTTCAATGGAATAAACGCGGACAAGAAGAGGCAACATGGGAACTTAAAGATGCCATCAGAACCAAATATCCGGAATTGTTTTCAGGTCAGTAACAACACTCTTATGCAATTAAATTTGGAGGACCAAATTTCTTTTAGTGGGGGAGAGTTGTAATACCCCAAATTTCTATTACTATTTATTATTCCAAAACAAGGATAATTAAGTTATAATACCTTAACTTTGTCAATAAATTGAAATAATTGACATGTAAGTATGACTGGTGGTAACAAACATTACCCCAGTGACGCGCATCGAAGTGCGTGCCTCCACAGGGCGATACTGGAAAACGACATCGAAATAAAAATCCGAGAACATCATAATTTCCAGAAAAATGTGGAGAAATTTAATATGTAATTATATGAATTTTTTTGACGTACGGATTTCAAGGTACAATCGACGCGACTATTTTTCGGGTGATTTTTCACCTACTGTAAAATAAAATCTGAAAATTAAACTAAAATCACCATAATTAGAAAAACCATCATACTAGTCTATGGTTAAAATTTCGTGACAAACAGACACCATTTAGATGTGTTTGCCTAATGATCATTGGACCAGCTGATTTATGGGGCAATTACGGTAAGCCATTTCTGGGATTTTTTAGGTGGGATACGTGGAAGGCCCTTAAGGAGCCACCACACATAGGAATAGTTATGATGACTACTGTATGCGTGTAGCCATGGTAACTTTGCATGGGCTACGTGTTAAACCTGGGGTAAAAGAACTCTTACCATGCCACGTTAGCCACCAACGTGTTGGTGTGCATGGAGATCTCTGAAGCTATAAATATACCTCAACAACCATCGTAGTTAACTTTCTCACCTGTTCATCCTATACACTATAGCTCTTGCATCCATTCTCTTGCAATTGGCGGTTAGAGTTGTTTTACTGGAGTGTTGTTATGCAACCTGTGTGGATAATTTGCAGTTGAGCTGATTGTTGTGCACTGTCACAACTTTGTTTACCAAGGGTTGCATCTCTTATTGCATTTGTAATCCATTGTGCAAGCTTTTCTTTTGGTTCTTCCTATTTCCGTGGAGCTTCTCACCAAGGAGAAACTTACTATCTTCAGAAAGGTAGGATTCAACTCCTAAATCTCTGACTTTCCACCTTTGGTTCCATTGTTTAAAATGAATCTATATTGGGTCTGTTACTCTGTAAATTCTAAGAATGTGTTCATGATAGAACTATATTCTCCATCATGTTTTAGTTAGTTTTAATCCATGAGAGTTCATAGATTGTTCCTTCCTTTCTTCAACTTGATCAAAATCTGAAGTTTTATCAATACACTTGTGTAGTGGAGACAGAACCATGATGGTTCTTTCTCCTTGTGAAATTGATTTACTGTAAGATCATGGAGGTCTTAAATAAGTAAAATTGATAAGTGATTAGTAGAATAAGAGAAGAAAGTCTAAGAGAAAGACTTTCCATTTCATCTTCCTTGAATTTAACTTGTTGCTAACCACACATGTGAAATGGGTTCATGGTCTTCTTCCATTTTCTTGTCATGTAATCTTCATGTTTGAAGCTAAATTTACACTTTCCTAAGGTCCTAATCATGTTAGGAATGATAGAGGAGTTTGTTAGCACCATTTCTAGATGATTTGGAACCATTTCTGAAAGTTTACCCAGGATCTGTCGACAGACGAAATCCCTGCTGTCGACAGAAAGCCATTTCCTGAAACCAGAAAATGCCACCTGTATAGATCTGTCGACAACCCCATTAGATCTATCGACAGATCTCCACAGAACTGAAAACCTGTCTCTGGGAATCATCCCCTGTCGACAGCCATCTTCAGCTAGTCGACAGGTACTGACTGAGACATGATTCTAGTATCTAGTTGGCCTCATTTCTTGATACAAATCCTACCCAATTGTACCAACTAATAGTCCACCTAAATCTTATGGTTTTTAGTACCTAAAGACCTACCAAAACCAGTCATGTACCCTTCTTTGTACCATGAATTATTTCTCCGAAGTTTCGAACAACATTGATCTCGAAGGACTACTAATCTCTGAAATCAGTAAGAAAACATAGTTTCTTCACTCTTATGTGTAAACTTTGAATGAATTCTTGTGGTTTTACCTACTAAACTCAGTCATGAACCTTTCATTCCATCATGAGTAATTTCTTCAAAGTTCCGAACAAAATTGTTCTTGTGAGATTCGTAAATTCTGAAACTAGCAAAGGAACAGAGTTCCTTAATTCTTGTGTGTGATTCATGAGTGAATCCTTGTACACCTTGATTCATTACAAGGATAAGTGTATGATGATGACACTTTGAGAGTCTTGGGACTCATTCGAGAAAAATGCCTGGCAAATAAGGGCTGGTTCAGTCCTGGGGAGAGCACCTGAATTCGTCAGTGGCCGTGCGGGGGCGATAAGGACATCGTGGATGTTGGCATGCATCAAATCGTGCTTGATTGGTCATCATGTCATGCTTGTGTGTATGATATTATATCTGATTTGGAATCCAAATATTATCCTGAGTTATTGATTCTATTTCCAACAATGTGCTTGTTCAACACATACTATCGAATGATCTTGTGTTTTCGTTATTGGGAACACACCATGTTAGTGATCTTTACTCGTTCTACTTGAATGTATATCTATCTGAATCCGTTTGGAAAACTTGAATCCTACGGGGCTAGTTGGCTCATTCAATTCAATATTTCAGGTGAACGAGATGGAGGTACTGCTTAAGGGGGATTTGAGTGTTGAGAGGACCACCCTATATCCGGAAGAGTTGTGCAACTATCTTTTGTTTTCTTGTAATTATAAGCGAGAATGTAATAAGGGTACAATTACTTTCGTTTGATCCTCATTCAGACTGAAATGAGGAGTTTCATGTAATAATTTCCGCAAACTTAGTTAGTATGAACAAACTATGTGTATTACTCGTCGTGTATATTTTCTGTCATATTCGGTAAATGTAGTTTTGCTAGAACGTGACAGGGAAGGACTTCGGGGAGCGGCTATCTTGGGTCGAACGTGCCCGAGAAGCTTTCGAGGCTGCTGTTCGGGAGTGCCGGCGCCGTACTAATGATGCTCGCTTGGATGATGTGCGCTTCGCGCAATTCCAATCTGGGCAGATGCCTTCTTCGGATGAAGGTGCTGGCCCTTCTGAACAGGCTCCTTAGTTTTCTTCTGCTCCATGTCCTTCTTATACTTTCCTTTTGTAACCGCGGCCAAGAGGGACCTGCTTGTAAGCAAAAAACTTCTTGTAAATGAACTTCTCTGCTTCATGAGTTTGTCTATAGCTTCACTTTCTCTATCTTCTCCCTTTTGTGATTGTTCCTGCTCGGATCGGGATCCGCTAGCTTCATAAGCGTTGCATGTAAGACGCAGATCATTGGGAACCGTAAAGGAGGTTCCGATCAGGTGTATATGCCAGATGCTTGTGAAACAGCAGGAATAGGGAGAAGAGAGGTAGGATGCTGAAAAAAGGCTTTTATAAATGATAAGCCTTAAGATTAGAGACATGCCAAGTCCTGGGTATGGCTTCGCCACTAAGAGTAGTTAGCTTATACGAGCCTTTTCCGAGGACATGGGTGACCTGATAAGGTCCTTCCCATTTGATGGCAAGCTTTCCTACTGCTCTTCGGGGGTCCGAAGCCGAACAACGACGCAAAACCAAATCCCCCACGTTGAACCGCCTTTCCCGAACTCGCGCATTATAATACTGTGCGAGCCGTTGCTGATAAGAAACGAGGCGAATGCTGGCGTCACTTTGTCGTTCGCCAAGCATGTCCAAGTTTTCTCGAAGAGCACGGTTGTTGGCGGCTTCGTCGAAGTGAGTTGTTCGAATAGTGGGTAGAGCTACTTCCAAAGGCACAACGGCCTCCGAGCCGTAAGCCAAATGGAAGGGTGATTCTCCCATGGCTACTCGAGCCGTTGTTCGGTGGAACCAAAGAACATTGGGGAGCTCGTCAATCCATGATCCTCCTGCAGCCTCCACTCTTGTGCGGATCCCGTGCAGCAGTGTTCGGTTGGCATTTTCTACCAACCCGTTGGCCTGGGGATGCGCCACGGAGGTGAAGTGGTTGTAGATTCCGAGTTCAGCACACTTCTGTTTAAAGAAGGTACTGTCGAACTGCCTCCCGTTGTCGGAGGTGATCACCCTTGGAACGCCAAACCTGTAGAGAAGGTTCTTCCAGACGAATTTCCATGCGGCTTGCTCGGTGATCGCGGCAACAGGTTCGGCCTCGATCCACTTGGTGAAGTAATCGATGGCCACGAACAGAAACTTCTTCCGACCTTGGGCCTCCGGAAAGGGACCCAAGATATCAATGCCCCATCTGGCGAAAGGGCGAGGCTCGAACAGGCTGTGAAGCTGTTCGGCAGGCTGCTTGATGAGCTCTCCGAACTTTTGGCATTCTGGGCATTTCCTGACGAAGGACATGCAATCCTTCTGAAGAGAAGGCCACCAGAACCCTGCTCAGATAATGCTGCGTGCTAGCGTTCTGCCCCCCAGGTGGCTCCCGCACAGCCCCTCGTGGACTTTTTCAGTGGCGGCTAGGGCTTCCTCAGGGTTAAGGCACCGTAGAAGAGGTCTTGACAGGGACCGTCGGTACAGCTTACCTTCTACGAGGGTGAAATGCTGAGAACGCATCCTGATTCTCCGAGCTTCGCCCTGTTCGGGCGGAAGCTCACCCCGGAGTAAGTACGCCAAGAGAGGGTCCACCCAGCTCGGAGTTGGTGGGCCCATTTCTATGGCTGCAACATCTACCTCCGTGCTCGGTAAGGCGAGCTCTTCAATAAACACGGAGCGAGAAGGGGCGATGTCACCTGAGGATGCCAACTTGGCAAGTGCATCGGCTCGCACATTCTGCTCCCGTGGGACGTGTATGACTTCGAAGTGTAGGATGCCCTCTGCTTGGCTCTTGACCTGTTGAAGGTATTGAGCCATGCGGGGTTTCCTCGCTCCGAACTGCCCGTTCACTTGGCTGGCAACCAATTGGGAGTCACTGAAGACCCTGAGCTGAAGGGCTCCAAGGTGCCTAGCCATGCGGATACCAGACAGCAAAGCTTTGTACTCAGCCACGTTGTTGGAGGCTGGAAAGCGGAAACGGAGGGCGTATTGGAACTCTAACCCCTCTGGGGAGGTGAGGACCAAGCCAGCTCCACTCCCTGTAACGTAAGAGGATCCGTCGACGTAGAGCTCCCATGGGGGTTCATCCACCAACGGTGGATTCTGCTCGGCCGAGAGAGTACATTCCGCAACGAAGTCTGCTAACGCCTGCGCCTTGACCGCCGTCCTCGGTCGGAAGCTGATGTCGAACTCACCAAGCTCTATCGCCCATTTAACAAGCCTGCCGGAAGCCTCCGGCCGCTGAAGGATGGATTTCAGCGGCTGATCGGTTAGAACCGTGACCGAATGGGCCTGAAAATAGGGCCTAAGCTTCCGGGCAGCCGTGACGAGAGCAAGGGCGAGTTTTTCTGCTCGAGGGTATCTCCTTTTAGCTTCTTGGAGGACCCTACTGATGTAATACAACGGATGCTGCGCCGCTCCTTCTTCTCTGATCAAGACTGTGCTGATGGAGTGCTCGGTAACCGAAAGATATACGAACAGAGGTTCCCCGAGGACAGGCTTTGAGAGAACAAGAGGGGCTGCAAAATATGCCTTCAGCTCGGTGAAGGCGGCCTCGCAATCTTCAGTCCACCGTACTTGCCCCCCTTGCTTCGAGGCGCTTTTAGGGCCTCGGAGCAACTTAAAGAAGTTAAAACTTCTTTCTGCTGCTCGGGACATGAACCGGTTCAGTGCCGCAAGACGCCCCGTCAGACGTTGGACGTCGCGCACTGTCTTCGGACTGCTCATCTCAAGCACGGCTTGGATTTTCTCCGGGTTTGCCTCGATTCCTCTATTTGACACAAGGAACCCGAGGAACTTGCCCGACTGAACACCAAACGCGCACTTGACAGGGTTGAGTTTCATATTGTACTTTCGCAGAGTTGCGAAAGTTTCCTGGAGGTCGGAAATGTAGTCAATGCTCGGAAGCATCTTGACCAGCATGTCATCAACATAGACCTCCATGTTGCGCCCGATCTGCTGCTCGAACATCTTGTTGACCAGCCGCTGGTAAGTTGCGCCCGCGTTCTTTAGGCCGAAAGGCATTATGGTAAAACAGTATAAGTGTAGGTCTGTGACGAACGTCGTGGCGTCTTGATCCGGGAGATGCATACTGATCTAGTGGTAACCAGAGTAGGCATCCAAAAAGTTGAGAAGCTCATGACCGGAAGTAGCATCCACCAGCTGATCAATGCGCGGCAGAGGGAAGTTGTCCTTGGGCGTCGCTTTATTGAGATCCTTGTAGTCAACACACACACGCCATTTACCGTTGGCCTTGAGTACGAGGACCACATTGGATATCCACCTTGGGTCTTGGGCTTCTCGGAGGAGCCCAACAGTTCGGCTTTTGACAACGTGATCCTGAATCACGGTCTGCCGTTCTCAGTTCACAGGTCGCCTCCTCTGTTAGACTGGTGGAATCCGGGGATCCAGACGGAGGCGATGCACCATTACTTTCGGGGGAATGCCCGGGAGCTCATCATCAGACCAGGCGAACACGTCCAAATTGGCCAGCAGGAAGGCTGTGTAGCGTTGCTGCTCGGCCTCTGTTAACAAGGCGCCAATGTATAAGACGTGCTCGGGGTCATCGTCTACCTGGACAGGGATTAGATTTTCAGCAGGCGTTCCTCGGCTGGTAGAAGGCTGATCGGACGTTGTCGAGGCCGGATCCGCAAGTGGTTGCTTGTCCCTTAAAGAGAGGACATAGCAACGACGAGACTCGCGCTGACACCCGAGCACTTCGCCGACTCCGCTCGGGGTTGGGAACTTCATCTTCTGATGGAGTGACGAAGGTACCGCTTTGATGCGCCCGATCAGACCTCTACCGAGGATGGCATTGTATCCAGGCATGTTGTTGATGACCAAGAAGTTCACAATCTTGGTCACGACCCTTGGAGCCGTCCCTAAAGTGATCGGGAGGCGAACTCTTCCCATGGGCTGGACCGAAACTCCCGAAAAGCCGAACAGAGGCGAGTTTATAGGGGCGAGTTGATCGGTTTTCAGGCCCATGAGGACGAAACAATCGTAATCCAAGACATCGGGGGCACTTCCATTATCCACCAGAATCCGGCGCACATTACAGTGATTGATGGTGGCCGAAATGACCAACGCATCGGTGTGTGGGGTCGTAACCCCTATAAGATCTTCGTCTGAGAAGGTTATAGCCTCCTCGGGCTGTGCGCGTGCAGGACTGGTGGGATATGGAGCCGGCCGAGGTGCCGAAGGCCTATCTACAACATGCACTCGCCTTGCGTAGTCGCGTCGGCTTCGAGTGCTTTCTCTGCCTGCGTCGAAGCCTCCCGCGATCACGTTGATCTCCTGCCCATTGGGCTCATTGTTGATCGGCTGCTCGGGAGTCCGCTCTCGGCGTCTGGGGCGCTCCTCATTTCGGCGCACGAACCGTCCAAGGTAGCCACGCTTGATAAGGTCTTCAATTTCGTCCTTAAGCTGGCGGCACTCGGAGGTGTCGTGGCCGTGGTCGCAATGGAAGCGACAGTACTTGTTCTGGTCGCGCCTCCGGGGGTCGGAGCGCATCCTCTGTGGCCACCGAACATATGCTTCGTTCCTGATCTCCGCCAGGATCTGTTCGGGTGCCACAATGAGGGGGGTGTAGTTGGTGAAGGGGCGCGGACGGCGCGGAGAGTCACCGTTGCGTCATCCCTTCTTTCGATCATGGTCGGAACCGTTATCGGAAGACCTCTTCTTATCCGACTGCTCCCCCTACTCGGCCCTACTTGCTGCTAGGCTCTCCTCGCAAGCCGCGTGACGCTGTACGATGGAGAGCAGCTCGGCAAGGGTGGCGGGCTGCTGGACGCCGAGGGTCCTCTGCAAAAAGCCGTCGTGGGTGCCCTGATTAAGGGCATTGGTTGCCAGAGGCACGTCCAGGCGCGAGATGCGAAGCGCCTCTGTTCGGAACCTCTTAACGAAGTCCCAGAGCGCCTCGCCCTTCTTCTGGTGCACGGCCAGGAGAGAAGCCGCCGTTCGCGGCTGCGACCTTCCACCAAGGAAGTTGTCCCGAAAGGACTTCTTCAATTGGAGGAAGGAGGTGATGGAGCCCGTAGGGAGGGTCTCGAACTAGGCCCTAGCAGTCTCCTTAAGAGTTGCAGGGAAGGCCCTGCACTTGGTCGCATCTGATGCTCCGTGGAACACCATGTGCGACTCAAAGCCGTGGATGTGGTCGGCCGGATCGGTGGTGCCGTCATAGGGTGCGATGGTGGGCAGAGGGAGGTTGGAAGAGACCTGAGCTTCCAGGATCTCCCTGCTGAAAGGGGAGCGGAAGTCCAGGTCATCTTTCGCTGGAGCTTTCCCCTCCGCGCGCTGAACCATCACGTCCACGCGGCGCTCGAGGTCGACCACACGCCGCAGGCGCCTGGCGAGCTCCTGTTCGGAATTGGCGGGGCCCCCTCGTCCGGACTCGTGGGAGTTGGCTCCCACGACCGATCGCGGCAGACGAGGGGAAACAACAGATCAACGGGGCGAACGCCCGCGGCGCTCTGGCCCCCGCTCCTCGGACGGGGCTCGGTGCGACCGGCGCGACGAGTCTACCTGCTGCTCCTGAGGCGCCGGGAGGACACGAGAACGCCGATGCGATGATTCCGCCTGCCGCTCTCGTGGCAGGGGAACCGCCGGAGCTGGGGGTCCAATCAGCTGAGCCTGCAGGGCAAGGCAGACACCCGTCAGCTGCTGCATCTGCCCCCGAAGTTTGGCTACTTCGAGGGCTGTTGCCGGCGCGGCGGCCACCGGTGCGGGGACGTCGTTGTTAACGCCAGCAGGGGCGATGTTGACGTCAACAGAGGGGGATCGCCGGCGAGAGTCCGCTCGGGACTGTTGGGATCTCGTCGCCCTACTCCCCACGTTCTGGTAAGAGGATCGTCCGCGAGCCATGGTTGTGTCGTTCCCACAGACGGCGCCAAATGTGGTGGTATGTTCCTATTTGGGCCGGAGCCAAACGGGCCTCCACTAAAGAAGATGGGGAAGACGAACGCCGGTGCGGACGGAAGCCTGCAAAACCAGAGCTGGATCAGGGGGCCCGGTGAAGACCGGGAAAACCCTCCGATGCCTAAGTCAGTATGAGGCTTGCAAGGCAGGGGGTTTGTATGTGTAAGGGTGTGTTTGCGTGAGAGCGAACGTACCAGTGCATGGTCCTGTACCTGTGTTTTTATAGATGTAGGCGACGAGGCAGGCATGCGTAATGCCAGTGGATCGTGCCTGGAAAGATGCCTTGATGGACGTGCATAACAGGTGGAGTTATGCGCTCAGATGTCCGTTGAGATGTCAGGCGGTTAACGCACGTCTTGATGATGGGGCACGTAGCCCGGGGCGGTTATAACCGTGGCGCAGGTCGGAAGACTTGCTCGGTACCCTTTGGACATGCTTTCCGAGCAGGTGACCTGCATGGGGCTCGAACGTGCTGTTCGGTAGCATCCAGAGTTGTTCCGCGCAGCAGGATTAACGTCCCTGTTCGAGAGCATTCCGCTAAAAGAGCTCGGCAATGCTTCACCAGGGATGTCAGGCACGTGGGGCCCTTTTGACCGGTCCGTTCGGAGGCGTGGGACCGTCAGGAGAGGCCACGTACAAAAGAAGGCGCTGATAGGTCTTGACGCAATGGGCTTAGGTGGCAGAAAACAGCCACCACAACAATATTCTTGTGCATATAGTTGTAAGTCGTCAGCAAGAATGAAATTAAGCGTGTAGATGACCTCATCTAAACAACATATATATGCGGGAATTTGACAGACAAAATCTTCTAACTTTTTCTATAAATGAAGAATGTCTAGTGGGGATAAGAGTCTTATAATCTAGCAGCGGAAAAAGAATAACTTAAATCCAATAGTTTCAATCTTGAGAATATTGATCAGCTTAAACTATCACAATTTACCCATCAAACTGAGAGTAGCAGAAATTGTCATAAAGAGTCATAACATAAAATTTCTCCTAGAATTATACCTTGCACGTACTCTGATCAGCTTAAAAAGGTCCTGCTTAAAAAAAAAAAAAAAAACTCTCTGATCAAACCATCGTCATCTTCTCATGCATGGGATCCATACACCAAGGACAAAGAGGAGAACAAAAAACCTCTCTATTTCTTAATAATGAAGGATTCAGGCAAGCCTTGTTACTTTCCAAGGGAAACCCCCTCGTGAAGCAAACCCTTCTGTGACGATATCCTCCAGAAGAAACACCTACCCGGAAGTGGGAAAAGAAGCGGCCAGCTTTGCCTGCATGCCGACAAGTAACATCCCTGCCCTTAAACACCTATATTTTTTTATTTTGTAGAAATGAATATATTGGCTACTTGGATCCCACTCAACCCCACCTTCCTCTGTCCTTCGATTTTAAATGGACTTTTATGATCACCAAATTATATGCTTCATAATTGTTTTATTAATTAGTATTGGAGAGGAGAAATCACGGACCCATAGACTAAACCTTAAGACTTAACTATTGAACCTAATCCAATAGATGAGAACTTTATTTATTAAACTATGACACATCTGATGAGAACTTAGATGATAAGTAGGATCGAAGAAGTGCAATGAGAGCCTCGTATTGCCACCCCTATGGAAAGTCTCCCTAACTTGACATGATGCCTAAGGGGATAGCTAGGGCAAGCAAGTACTCCTGAAATAATGACTTTGGAATGCACTACAGTAGAAAAATCAAACCAACACATGACTACTTTGCTAGATCGATTATATAGCCGAGAGATCCAACGTTTTACGAGCAAGCATTTATCTCGGATTAGGCTCTTAACTTAAGAGATCTTTAACTCGATAAGAGAGATCAAACTAGCGGTATCTACTCAACACAGTCCGAAGGAGAATGAAATAGCCCGACTTCCTACCAATAATAAGCTAGGTTAGTAGACCTCATCTATTTGATGGTTACCTAAGAAGACCAAGGGCTATAAAGGTGGAGATAAGGGTTTATACATGATTATCTATAATCATGGCTTATAAATCTCGTAATCAGTTACAGAATCTTTGACAGTCTCTCCTGCGGGAGTTATGTCTATGATCCAACCTAATCCATCACCTAATTGTGTGGAACTATTTGGAAATGTCAATATCTATTTAACCCCTTGATAGTCCTCCCAAAAAATATATGAGATTCTAAGTACTTAAATTAGTGAAGAATATATAGTCTCGAATCTTCTAATCTTCGTGTGTTGAAGTTTTGCTACTTATTCTGTTTGGTATAGGATTAAATAGGAGATAAGAGATATAAGTTAACCCCATCCCATATTTGGTGCTTCAAAAAAAAAAGAGAGATAAATGTGGTTTAAATATTTTGAAGATATCTTCAAAAAATGAGAGTAAATTGGAGATAGCTCATCCCACCTTTTTGGTGGGATAGTTTATCCCTATTTTCTAATCTTAAAAATATCAAACAAGAAACAAATTAAGAATGAAGATAATATATCTCTAAATCAATTTACTCCTATCCCCATTTATTTTAATCCCATACCAAACAGCTCAACTAGTAGAGCGATTTTCTTGGAACTCCCAACTTAAGACATCTGAGCTTTTATTTCCTCCGTGCAGATCCATCTTAATTGGTGATTGAAGAGTGCTCGTTGAATTTTCAAATCTCGAAACCAATCTGGTTTGATATATCATTGACCCTCTTCAGACATAATATAGAGTAAAACATGTACAAAATATGAACCTATGTGGTGGGTAAACATGTCTTTCAATTGTGAACCTCCTAACATCTATAATAAAAAAAATTTTCCTTACATGAACTGTGTCACTTGTATGATCTCTGATCCTTATCGAGAACGTAATCCTCTCGGCAAAAAATACTATATTATCCTCAAAGGGGTCTTTGAACCCGTCACCCCCCTCCCCCTCCCCCTTTAAAAGGAATTCTAAATTAATTCATCACTCATTTTACTGCTGATATTAAAATATGAACATGATCTTATGCATACTTAGGTCACAAGGGTTCTAAGCCATAGTTAATTAGGCCATCTAATCTCTTCTCTTCACAGAGACCCATCTTTTCCTCCTCCAAACCCCCATCCCTAATCCCTTACTCCTCCAAACCCGACTTTTCTTCTTCCTTTGCACACCTTCCTTGGCCCTTGGTATCCCAAAAGCTCCCCTTTAAAAGAGTGTCCCCTGTTGACCCCGTCAACTTCCACCACGTCTAAGATACGATGTTCCCCCTCAGCTTCTTATCCAGAACCTCAGCGTTCAGGATCTCTTCCGCGGCGGAAGCACAAGTCCTCGACTCCTCTTTTGTCTTATTTAAAGGACTCGGAGTGACGGCGGGACACGAGACCGGTGCGTGGGAGGCCTTTCCGCCGTGGGCCGCGTTTCTAAAGTACGCCGCTACCGCAGCGTACCAACCCCACCTTTTCACCCGGGGCCAACCATTTCAGCGGTCCCGGCGAAGGATCTCCGGTACGATGATCCCTCCGATGCCGCGTAACTTGAGACGTTTCCCAACTAGGCTACTACTTTTCGTACTGCGCCAGAGGATCTCGACCGTCCATAAGAAGCTGCCGATCCAAAGGCCAACAACGGCGGAACGTCGTCAAGTAAACGTGTCAAGGTAACATGCGGCCGCCTCTTCGTCATTCAAAAGCGCGAGTCAGCCACGAATAATATCTGAGGCTGTCCTTGCGGATCCTTTCACCGCCAGTGAGCTTTTCTTATCTCTAACCTCAGTACAGCTTTCTCCTGCTAGTCGGGGGCGGATGGGTGCTCGTTCGGCGCATCAGGAGACCGCGAGTAAAAGTTTATCCCAGCCTCTCATCTCAGAAAAATATCTACTCCCAGTCGGTAAAGGCATTGAAAAAAGAAAAAAAATCTTATTATTGGGAACGAAAGTGTGGTTTCAGTGTCCAAAAAGGAAAATTTGCAGCGGAGGTTTTTTTTTTTTACAAGGAAGGGAAGCCATAAATAAATAAATGATATCTAAATGTGGCAAGCATAAATGATGGGCACTTGCGGTAGGTGAAAATGACCATTGAAGGTGTTTTCCCCACATGCATTCACGCACACCCCAACTGGATGTGGTGTTCATGGAGATCCAAGGCAGGTGTGATTGTAAGAAAATATCGCACTTAACGTTTGGATTAAATTGTATTTTGTCGTGGTAAGATTTATTGTCTGAACTTAAAAGAGTGTGTGTTAAATGGTGCTCTGAAGTTAAAAGCCTTATATGACATGTTGTGTGGAGGTGGGCATTGGTCGGTTCAAGTCTGATCAAAGTAACTAGTGTCATAAATTTTAGTTGCTCGACTTCATTAGCACGTGACCAAATTTATAGGTTCTCACATTATAACTCATAGAAAAAAAAGAAGAGAGGAAAGTTTATTAACACAACTTAAGTGATCACAACTATATATGTGTATATGATCATTCTAGATTAGGATGGATCAAGACAAGAAATAAAGATTGGAGAAACATCATGCGGGTTTTTTTTTTATCAGGTTGGAGGTTATCGAGTCCAAATCAAACCCCCTTAATTTATAGAAAGTTACTAGGATGATGAAAACGGGCAAACCCCACATTGTTCAAAAGTACGAGACCTTCCACCCATCTGGAGTTTTTTTTTTCCCCCTGTTTTGAGGTATTAATACCCACGACTCGGAATCACATTTCAAAGGCCAAAAAAAAAAAACACACAAAATGAAAGTTTTACATGAAATGTAATAATCTCTCCATAATAAGAGTGGGAGGGGGTTTTCCGTATGTAAGATTTGGCTAAGGTATTAGATGCAAAAAGGCCATGGCTGTGACTAAAATGTTACCAGACCAGAAAGACGAAAGCCAAAGGATCCGGACTACTACGACTTGGGTCCTCCCTCGCCTGTCGACAGGGCAGAACAAGGAGTCGGTGGGGGCTGTCCCCTCCCTCACTTTTCTTACCCACTGTTCCTTCCAGAAGTAACCGCACGGCATCACCCCGGACCACGGCCCGTCTTGCGGCCACGCTTTCCATCAGAAAAATCTGGCCTTTTTTCCTCCCCAGGACCGCTCCCCTGCGAAGCTTACATATAAACAAAGGCCTCGTGCTGTTTTACCTCTCACCTTCGCTGCCACTGCAACCCAATTTCGCCCCTCATAGCAAGTCCTCCCAAATATTCCCAGAATCGTCTCTCCTTCGCCCTCCAAATCCTCCTTGGGTTCCTTTTTCTTCTTTGTTGCTCCTGCCTCTGCTGCTGTGAAGTGCCTGCTTAGTCGCCCAGATTGCGCTCTTGCGCAGCGTCGGAAGTAGGGTGCACCCCAATCGCTATGTGCGTGAAGGAGGCCATGGACAAGGCTGACGAGAGGGGGGAGAAGTCCGGGTCCGGGAGCGTTCCGGCCGTCAGGAGTTCTGCTCATGTAAGAACAACTTGCCTTCCTGTGGTGGGTGCATGTGGTCCCTTGTGTCCTCCTGCCGCTTTCCTTCTCCTTGTTCTTTGTGCCTTTCTGCTTCTGAAGATGGTTGAAGCGTCTGCTGGGAATCTGTTTTCAATATCAGATTTTGGATGTTTGGTGTTGCTCCTATCTGGGTTCTCTCTTCTTTTATGGGTAGATTATCTTTTCTTGTTGGTTTGCAAGGATGGAGATGATTTGTACCGCCTTTCTTGAGTTCCTGTTTCCTAATGTTTTTCAATTCTAATGCTACTTCCCCCTCGGTTGCAATCGATTGAGTCTGATTGAGATTCCTCGTCTCTTATTGTGATTTTTGTGGAAACCTGCATTAGTCTGCTGAACTTGGATGTCAACTGTTGTTTTCGTTTAGATGATATTGTTTGAAGGATCCTTTTCCTTTTGAAGTAATGTATTGTCTAACAATTGGTCATATTGATCTATCCTTGATTCATTAATTCATTACCATAAACAAGGGTCGTTACAATGTGGTTCATTCTTTTTCTCCCTGTGTAAATCGGTTTTTGAACCGCCATCATCATCTCATGTTGTGTCACATTTATTTCCGTGGAATATGATATTGGGTTCTTTTGTTTATGCCCTGGCTTCTGGTTCTTTTGCAAATTGGCTTTAAAACCGCAAATACTAGAAAAGGAAATATCTTGGATGATACTGAGGTGAAATGTTTACTATATTCATTCCAATCGGTAGATTAAAAATGAAGAAGCGGAAAAATAAAAATTAGTGGCTAAACTATAAAATTACAAGAAACTAAACTGAGGTGCCTTTTTATGTTAGTTTCTCCTGCTTTTAGCCAACGTTGGGTGATCAGGCATATCAGGGGGTTCACAGACCAGATGTCCTATTTCGTAGATTACAATGATCGATGGACTCGATTATGTCATTTTGGCCAACTGCGGTGTTTCTTTGCTCTAGGCATGTGGTATGGTAAAGAATCTGACCTAGTCTGTTTCTAGGTTTTCAAGTTTTTTACAAGGGAGCATTGGAACATGTTGACACTAGAAAAGGAAATCTTATGACATTGTAGTAAAGAAGGAACTTTTGTTTCATAGGAAAGTTAAAAAATATGAAAGCTACAAAAATCATTCGTACATGTAAGTTGGCCATCATGCTGACTGATATTATTGGTGTTCCAAGTTATTGTGCAGGAAAGTCATTGGTGAACATGTGTTAGATAAAATGGTTTAATTACCGCCCTACATCTGGGTATCCGATAGGAGGTTTCATTTCTTTTGCCATGACACTCGGTTGAAAGACAGGATAAAAATTAGAACAAAAAAGAAAAAGAAAAGATTTACTAAGGATTGGAACCAAAAACTATCATTCTTCTTTGTCTTAATAATAGAAAGAGAACTGACAAACTTAGAATATTAGCAGTAAGTAAACTTAAGAACCTCTTTAGATGAATCTTTCTTTAGAACCTATTGATTCATTAGTCTTCATAGAGCTGATAGCTACATAGATGTTATTAGACTTGTGTAACAGTATTACTGTATTGCAGTAGCATTCATGTGTCTGATAGCCTGAAGATCCATTTTTTCCCTTTTCCTCTTCTACGTATGGGTTTTGCGCAGTGTAATAATGTATGGCATAAAATTAGCCCATGGTGGGCTGTAGCCGGTTGGCATTGGGTAGGGGATAGCAGGGGCACCACCCAGATTCAAACCTTGGGTTGGTGGTTTTTTTTTTTCCTGAATTTGGTAAACAGGCTCTGCCACTGCAACAGGGCCCAAAAAAATTTACATCTTAAATCGACTCCGAAACCTATATGAATACACTGTCTGCATATGGAAGCTTGGATATATTGGATGTCTTACCTGATGGATAGCCTGCCAAACATTGCCAGTTTGGATGATGGCCTTATATAGATTAAAAAATTCACCAATGGGGACCTTTTGGATTCATTAATATGCTTACAGTTTAATATATTCTTTTGCCCCTTCTACCAAATATTTATTTGTAATGCTGTCTTAGACATTGTATTTTTTTTGGCCTTGTTCTTGGTTACCTCCATGTTCTTTGCAGCTTGAAAGCATTTGTGAAAATACTGTTGCGATGGACATCAAGCTTAAAGATTTGGATGACAACCAGCGACAGATATCAAACTTTGTGCCCGCTATCCGATGTGGCGAGTGGTCTGATATTGGCAGCCGTGAATATATGGAGGATACACATGTCTGCATTGCAGACCTAGCTGAGAAGTTTGGCTATAATTCCCTGGATGGATCTGCTGTTTCCTTTTATGGGGTGAGTTAATTTCCCCATGTGTTAAAGACCATATTGTGATCTTTTTTGCACATTCAAGTGGTCTCTGTACATAGAAAAAGGTGCAAGAAAACTACTATATGGTTTTTGCAGACTATTTGCTTTTCTTAATGATATATATGCAAATTCAAATGGTTGAATATATCTCCAATTTTATTCTAACAATTGCTTATATGAAAAAAACCTTTTCATTAGTCATCTGCAATTCAAGACATCGATTCTCTTTAACTTTTGGTTCAGGGCATGCATTGAACTTCCAATATGTTAGCTCTGGTCTCAACCTACTTAGCTAGCCCAAATTAAAGGTTCTGTTCTAGGAAAACCTATATTGTTGAGCGTATGGTTTTTCTATCTTTTATCTTTATAAATATGAGATAGTGAAATTCAGCCCTCGGAGTGGGAGAGTTTTATAAAGTAATTCATGGCAACCTCTGTGGTTTCGGTCTCAACTCTGGTTGTGGAATTTAATGTGTGTGTGGATGTCACCGGGTTTTCATCTGAGTTCTGAACTCGCAGACTTGCCTGGACGAAGGAGCCCACCCTCCCTAAAGTGCCTATGGCTCAGGCCACTGGTGATTTGGGCTTAATTTATTTACTCTCATATTCAGAAAGAAGGAAAAGAGATTGTGAGATTTTCCCATGTAATCCTACATTAAAGGAAGATGATCTCCTGAAAAACATTTTATATAGGTTTGGCCATTTTGCTATATGCAGATGTTGTGAAGCACTGAAAAATAAAAGAATTAATTTGTATTTTTCACTTTTTGAAGGTATTGTATCTTTTGAGGCTCTAGGTAGAACCAGCTAAACATGCACAAAACCTTAGATGCAACCTGACATTGATTTTATGTAGTCCAGTGATCCATAGATTCTTATTTTAGTACATCTGAATGTCACCTATAGAAGGAATCGTAGGATGCTACATGTGAGATGAGCTCGGCACTGGATATAAGTTCAGCACTTCCTACAGTGGGGAAGCTCAAACTTAAGTTTGTCATTTTGTTCTGTCTATTTCTACATTGGAAGGCAAAGAACGGATGTGACAAACTAGATGGAAAAAATGTCTTTGACCACATTCTAAAAAAATGATAAGTACATCAAGCTGAAAATAATAGTTATGATAACAAAAGTTTTGATCATCTACAGTGCAAAGGTTCTGTGTGTATCATGCATCATCTAATTAGTGTTGGGGATCGGATCCCGATCGGCAGCCCTCTCGCACACGACTCACACGTAGAGATCGGAGGAGAGATTGAAGAAGGGAGAAGAACACAAGAACACCAGATTTTACAGGTTCGGAGGCAACGCCTTCCTACGTCCATGGCCACATCAGCGATTCAATATTATACGTCAGAATCATCACAGTACAAGGAGAATCCGCCTCACTTTATATACTGGGAGGTTAGGGCACCATAATCGAGAATTACAAGGACAAAAATACCCTTAACTCAGAAACACGAAGTCGTCTGTCCTGGGGTGTGAGAAGTCGACTGCCTTGGGTCTTGAAGTCGACTACTGAAGTCCACTGCCTTGAAGTCGACTGCCTTGAAGACTTCGACTCATTCTCTTCTGTTAGCCAAATTTAGCTTCCGGGGGCACTGCCCCCGGAGACCCCCGCAGGGGGCGCTGCTGACCGCGCAGGTCGATCCGCGACTCCAAACCGGTCCACTTTGAGAGTTCAGGCTCCACACTCTAACAATTAGGTCAACTTATAACTTCATGTTACATATTTGACAAAGTTTACATTCAAGAAAAACTTGTAATCAAATATATTACAGTGGGTTTCCATTAATTTTGTGAGACACTTTTAGTATGGAAAAAAACTGTTGCCAGACTGTACAGACTTCTGCTGATGAAGCACGGTGTTGCATCAGAATTGAAAAAAAAACACCAAGATGTGTCATTTATCTCTATAAATCTAGCATTAGTAGTCATTGTGAGCATCTAAATGGAGGTTTGACAACAAGGCAGATAATCTATAGAAATGGTTTTACCATGAAGGGTTTGTGAGTGAGACTCCTTGTAGAGGATTGACATCAGGTTGTCAGCTGCTTGAAAACTTTGCTAGTTCCCATGTATCATTTTCTACATCTATCCCAACCATGTGATGGGTAAATGTTTGTGATAAGTATGATGCTGACGATAGTGATTCTGATGATGATTTGTTGATTCAATTGCCAAGAGAATTGAGTGTGTATCTAAAGTTGAAGGATACACAATTTTCCAATCCTAGTATGCCATTACATAGGATGTTGAGAAGAGATAAGAAGTATGTAAGCATCCTAGGAATGCTATGCCTATCTCTTGTATGTTTGATGACAGAGATAAGGAACTGGCTGTAATCATAGAGAGAGCGGAAATTTTTTTGCACATGGTATCTTGTGAAAGATGGAAGATGAGGTTTATGCCAAGGAACTTCCACCAGCATGTCTTACCACACAATATTAGTTTGTCTATGGGGAACCTTTTACTGAATTAATGTCACTGAAGGCAAGTGAAGAGAATGTTCGTACTTGAAAACATCCTCTGCATGGGATAGTGAACCTCTGTGAAGATATACTGGCATTATCAGCAATGAGCACTTTACAATTATTGACTATTTACTATTTATAAAAGGTATACATCATTTCTCAAAATTGTGAAGGAGAAGAGAACCGCACCTTGAGTGCTACCAAGTTTTTGTAGTTGGACATCTTATTGTTATCATGTATTCAGAATTTGAATTATATAATAGGAATGTTCTTTCTATGTTTGTGGCTAGAGCTTTTTATTTGTCATGTGATAAAAGAAAAAGAATCTAAGCTTAATTTTCCTAGTTTTGGTGAAGATTTCATGGCTAAATATCTAAGAAACTAGCTCTAATTCTTTGTAGGTTTTTGATGGTCATGGAGGCAAGGATGCTGCACACTTTGTCCGGGACAATTTACCAAGGGTTATTGTTGAGGATGCCGACTTTCCTTTGGAGCTAGAAAAGGTGGTCACCAGGTCTTTTATGGAGACTGATGCACAGTTTGCACAGACATGCTCTCTGCAGTCTGCCCTCTCTTCCGGCACCACGGCACTCACTGCTATGATATTTGGGAGGTGGAATATGCTATTAGTTTATACTACTGCTATCCATTCCCTTCATCTTATTTCCAACTAAGCTTATTCATCTGCTTGGGTTACATGCCTGTTGGTGAATAAACTGACCTGTTTCTCAAACTGTGGTAATCACAGATCTCTGCTTGTTGCAAATGCTGGGGACTGTCGAGCAGTTCTTTCCCGAATTGGCATGGCCATCGAAATGTCTAAGGATCATAGGCCTTGCTGTATAAGAGAAAGAAGGCGGGTTGAGTCCCTTGGTGGCTTTGTTGATGATGGTTACTTGAATGGCCAGCTTGGTGTGACCAGGGCACTTGGCGATTGGCATATTGAAGGGATGAAAATGATGGGAGGTGGACCTTTGAGTGCAGAACCAGAGTTGAAGATGATCACTCTAACAAAAGATGATGAATTCCTTATTATTGGCAGCGATGGTCTATGGGATGTGTTTAGAAGCCAAAATGCTGTGGACTTTGCTAGAAGGCGGCTCCAGGCACACAATGATGTGAAAATGTGTTGCAGAGAATTGGTGGAAGAAGCAATAAAACGGGGGGCTGCTGACAACTTGACAGCCGTGGTAGTTTGCTTTCAAACGGATCCTCCCAAACAGGGCATGGTGCATAGATCAAGAGTAAGGCGATGTATATCTGCTGAGGGCCTTCAAAGCCTGAAGTGTCTGTTGGAGAGCTGAGAGTGGAACTGGTGGAAGGACTACTGATTCAATTGGTTTCCTCTCTTCTGACCCTCGTAATACATTTATGCTATGCAGGTGGCCAACTGTGCAGTGTAGTTGTATATGGTTGTAGGACATTCCAGCGACATGATGTGCAATTCATCATCGTAGTGTTTACTACCCAAACATATGCAGCATCAGCACATGCCACACTTTGTTCCACTGCCTGCAACACGATTGGTGGCGTGCAGCTCAACTTTGTATACTAGAGTAGAGAGTGGTGCTTCTGAGGATGCATCTATCATTGAACTTGTAAATAAAAGAAAGACAGGATATACTCCATTGATGTTATGCATGTCAATCACATTTGTGGTTGATCACCAATAAAAATAACTTGTTTATGTTTTTGGCTGGTCCATGCTTGTGAATCTGCATACAGAACTCAGGTCAGCCCTGTGAAGGTCCCCAGATTGTTGCACTCAAATGTCTGCCTCTTCTTTGCCATCTTTGTTCGACTCCTCGATGATACTTGATACATCCTAGTTGTTCCGGAATCCGATGCCAAAGCCTCCTGCAAGCAGCTGTCGATTCGTATGATAGTGTTGTAGTATATGAACCAGTAAGTGAACAGTCCTAGCTTAGTGCCCCAATCTCTATTGCCTGGGTTGAAATGAGCATTGCATGGATCGGTTTCATCTTTCTTACACCATATTGTGGGGCTGTCTCACCTGAGCTGACCGATGCGTTGGTCAAGACAGCCTCCCAATTTGGATCCACATCAAACGACATGGTTCTTTCTTCACTCCATTTGTTTACATGGCTCATAAAAGTTTGCGATATGTCCCAACTTCTCTGGCTACTTGTGTAAAATTGGACCCAACATGTCATGCTTGCAGTAACTATATCAAAAACGACCTCATATAGAAGATATGAGGAAGATAATCCATTTTGAAGGAAAACAATCCGACCATGGATTGTGATTTAAGGGTGTCAAAAGGCTGATATCGAGATAATTTTAGGTCGACATCTCTCTATCCATACGTTATCTTTGCATTGCATCTCCACAGTCATACCAAACAAAGCCAAGCTTAAGGCATGGCATCAACCTTGTTCACTGTGACCCACGGCATGACAGTGGAAAGTGCTGAAGACTGCTGTCTATCTTAATGGCTGCATCTTGGAGCTCCTAGTGACTTGGGTCCTTTAAAAAAAAAAAAAAAAATTGTTGGCAAAAAAAAAAAGAAAATAGGGAACTTCCTAACAACATTACCCACATTTTAGACTATTTAGTGATGATGATAAACTCTGGTTCTGCAGTCATCTTCTGCCCTCGTAGACTACGGATATACTTTACAAAAGAAACATCCACATCTTGTCCTCCATGCCTCTCTTCTTCGCATACCCTGATTGGTAACATCACATCAAAGACGGCACTAGAGATGTGATAATCCAACTCATAACCGATAAATGTAATTCTCATGAGAAATATTTGTATATTTGTACTAGAGCACTGATTATATTTGTGAGAGATTCTTATTGAATGGGCACAATATACCATCTTCACATGACCAATAAAAATCTGTCGTAAATGTAATAAATGTATTTTTAAAAATATAACAAATATTTTTCAATCTGTATTAGATAACAAGATATTTATTTTGACTTGTAAACTGTTCTCATACGTTCTCTTTTTCACCAATGTCATGGATAGCCCAACAACTACAAGAAGTTAGATTTGTTTTACTGCAGTTGACAATCCTCACAAACATGAGTTTTACTTCTTGTACCACCAATGGGGCAGCTTACTATGTCGCATGGCAGTGCAAATAAAAATGTTTCAAACGAAGGGAAAAAAAAAATCCCATTATCACCTTCAAGGTATATGTCAATTAGATAGTCTAAATAAAGCACGATGGGAAAAACTAAACAACCTAATTAACGGGCTTATCACTTCAAAAACTTTGGACCTAGTAAGATCTATAAAAAAAAATTTATTGTTCTCATAGGCATCTAATCGATGATCAGGCTTACGAGTACATCCAGCCAAATGTGACAAAAAAATAACCTTCCCTTAGGAACCAAAAAGTATGTTGTCACGTTGCTTTCGTCTGTAGGCACCAACTTCTGTGCCATAATAATGTAAAAACTATTTTGTGACATGGAAATAAGTCTAAATACAATGGTTCAAGCTGCCTCGTCAACTTATGGTTGCTTGCATTGAAATTAATGGCAGTAGTTGGTTGATATATGCGTTCTCTCAAGCACAATGGTTCGAGCTGTCAAGTCAGCTTATGGATGATTCAATTAATTGAACTTATTATGCTAGTACTTGGGTTGATATATGCATTAGGATTTTTCTAACAAAAATGCCATTCACATTTACGAATGGCATTTTTAATAATATTTTAGCAATGCTAGCATATTCGCCATTTTACTTATAAGAATAATTTCTATGCAAAAAATCTTTACGAGAAATACTTATTATAAGAGCAATCTTGCAAAGATGTTGACTTGGATTGTAATAAAATAATTATATTAGTTAAAAGTAGGTTTTTCTCTCTTCTCTAACCGATAGAATTATTTTTTTGCAATCCAAATCATCAATATTGTAAGATTACTTCTTGCTATGGGCATTTCACATGCATGAGAGACTTCAAGGAATAAATGATGTGAATCCATCTTCCGCTTCACAATCATAGTTTGCATGTGGATTATGTAACACGCAAATAAATCGTTTCTACTTATCAAAGACATCAATAATTTTATGAGAAAATTAATTAGAAGTCCCAGACTGTAATGAGGAGGTTCTTACTATAATTTAACGTATACTGTAATCATAGATAACACTTACTGTAATGAAGTACAGTTCTGTCAAAGACTAAAAAATAAATTAAATATATGTTAAAGACTTCTAATTAATTTACCATAATTTCATTAATTAGATCTGACCTGACACATTAAGATTCACACACCCAACACATCAAAGTTAGAGAATGGGGGCAGCGCTAATAGCTGCCCTCCTACTTTGTAACAACCAATGAAGATTGAGGGACGAGGTTATGTCCACCAAAGTCCATTCCCCTTGGCCCATTAGGTCATCGACCTCTAGCCCAAAAGCAAGCGGAAGCGACCCATGGGTCCGTCGTCCTCAAACCACTTCATTCTTACCAAAGTTGATTTCTCTACTCCCTGAACCATAATAAGACTACCCACTCTAACATCAATAGCATGGTCATACCTGCAGCTAGGCCCAATGGACTAGGCCCTAGAGGGGGGGCACACAAGAGGACTCCTAGGCTAGGTCTAATAAGCAGGCTTGGCCCAGTAGGGCTCTTAGAAGGAGAAGAAGGGAAGGGGAATAGTTAAAGAGGACTTTAGTCTCATATTAGCTATCTACCGCCCCTTACAATCCCAGTAGTCATCAAAAGAAGGCTAGCCGGCACAGGTAAAAAAGTCCAACACATGGCAACACATGTTTGGTCCAACACCTCACTTTCTCTCTTTTCTTCATAAATCCTTCTCTCTCCTCAGACTGAATTGAATTAACTTGATCGTCAAAAGATCGGCCTCAAAACTCCCTTCCAAGGCTAATTGTGTTTTTCAGGTTAGATCATCTACACTGACGGTAGTTGCTTGTTCCCCTCAAGCACAATATATTCTCACAGCCGAGCTCTAAGCTCAGGCCACATGAGATCAGCTTGTTAACGACACCTAGATTAGGCTAGCCTCATTAGACTGCAAATGGGCTGCAGTGAGATTGGGGGTCTTCATCCTGATGTGATGCATTGTGGATCGCAAGGCATTTTAAGTATCATTGTTGGAATTGTTTTGTTCTTAAATAATTAGGATATGTTTGGTATTAGGATGAATCGAGGATAGAGTGAGAATATCTTCAAAATTTTGAGGATATCTACATTCTATCCCCGATCTATCCTAATACCAAACATACTTTATAGGACAGATGAGAGTATGAAATCAAGGATAATGATAAAGATGTTGTCCTTGTCCTTTCTGAGTCCTTGTAAGACACCGGTCATATATAGGCAATCATTTACACATCATGCCAATCGATTATCCATCTTTTAATGTTCAAAGAAATGCACACGACAACTATCTTTTAATAATGATTTGTATAACTTGATCATATTTGAAGGTTGATGTGGATAACTACTCGAGAGTTATAGATCGAAAGTAACTTGATGAGAATTAGTGTTTCTTTTTTTTTAAACAATATTTGAGGATCTATTATATTAAGTGCCAACACTTATATGATACATGAAAGTAGAAACAAGAGTGCACTAAGCAACATCCATCTGGAGCAGAAAGTGTAAATACAAAAAACTAATAACATGAGAGGTAGTAGAGATATCTCATATTAAGCTGGCTCATAGATCAACGGAGGTTGAGAGATGCATCATCCAACGGACCACTAGGGCCAACTATGAAGATAAAGGCAATTTTACATCACTTGCAGCTGACTTGTCGATGATGCTTGGTAATCGCACCCAATAGAAGTACATCGGAACTATTCAGATATTTTCAAGAAAACATTCGAATATCTTTAATGTTAAATAGAACTTTTTCACTTGATAATCAAATATCATATTCGATATTGATGATTGCTAGATGATAATCGATTATTCGCTCAGGTAATAGAATATCTTTACTCAAGAATCTCATTATGTTAACCAACATTTGAATATTCTTATATATCTTGATAATCGATTATAGTTAATTAAAGAATGATGGAGTAAGCTTTCAAAAGATTTGATTACCAAAGGCAATAGTTAAATAACTATTTCTCGATAAAAGATTAAGAAACAGAGAATTTGAAAAAGGTTCATCTATCAACTCTGCACATTTTTCTTTTGCTTTAAATTTTATAATCATCTTTCAAATATTATACATGCCTAAATTGTATATAATCTTTCTTTAAGCATTACTTTAGTAAAGATGTCTACCAACTACTCCATTGTGTCAACAAAGTTCAAGGATATTTCGTCAGAATCATTATGATCTCTAATAAAATGGTGGAGAACCTTGATATGCTTAGTCCTCAAATGTTGAATTAGATTTTTGATGAAGTTGATTGAAGTGGTGTTGTCACACATCATCGGAATATGCTTCGAATTGATTCCATAATCTTCAAGTTGATGTTTTATCCACAACAATTGAGCATAGCAGCTTCCTAATACAATGTATTCGGCTTCAGCAGTGGATAATGCTATAGAGTTTTATTTTCTCGGGGACTAGCAGACTGTGCATGTAAGGATCTGGAATCTAAGACCCAAAATAGAGATTCAAATCCCACATCGTCACCCACGAATCTAATGACTCAGAAAGATTATTAACAATCTAGAGAGATGAACAAGTGACTAAAGCAATTAAAACTAACAATAAAATAGCATGCTCTCAATTTACAACTCAAGTACACACCTAAAGGGAAACACACCCCGAGAAGGCACCACAAGATAACTGCTGGTACATATGGACACTACTAAAACTCACATCTCAATATGAGATAGACGCTGCTCCTCACAAGCCAGCAACCTAAAAAGGGTAAGGAGTGGGCCTCATGAAGAAGACTACTCAGTAGGAATCCTCAAATCCACACACTCAACCAAACAAGGTCAAAGTACATAAAATATAAATGCATAAATTAATGTAGGAAATAAACAACCAAAACTCCTCTAAGGCACACGTGGAAACACTAATGACAAAGCAATAAAACATGGGGATACAACCCCACAACCACATGGCTACTCTGTTGGGTTTCGTACAGAGCGCAGCGGAAACGCGAATCCCTCAGGTAGATATCATTGCCGGCCGTCGGAATCGAACTTAAAATGGTAAACCACGCACAGGTAGATCTCATCTTTACCTTTGTGGGGTTGCGTAACTCCCGAATCCGAGGAGGAGGTGGCGCAGGAGGCACCGGTGCTTCAAGCCGTTCAAGTGTCCGGCCTCTAGACGTATCCACGCGAGCTCCGGACGCAGACAGGATCTCCTCGTTCTCCACGCGTCTCCCGGATCTCAGCTCCACCATGTGCCGAAGAGAGGAGAGAGAGGGTGGGGGGGCGCCCTTGGAGAGAGAGGAGGGGGCGGCCAGGGTTAAGCCTGGAGCTTGGCTCAGGGTTTAACTCTCAGCGTATATTTATAGACACCGCGGTTTTTCACAAAAACCCAGTCATTGTCTATAAAGAACACCTTGCCCAGTCTGCTCGGAACTCTTATGCGTGTGACCCTCTAGGCCCAACTGCTAGTCCAGTTTTCAGCCCATTAAGCTCAATAACTCTTTATTGACTTATGGTAATTAATTAACATCTCATATTAATTAATTACACAATCAATTATCATCTCACGATAATTGACCGGGCTTCCAATCAAGTTGGGTGCCAAGCAACACCACTTGGTCCTGGAAAGCATTGGGGTTCAGCAACCCATTCAAGGAACCTTTTGTATCATCAGTTACCACGTGACTATAATCCTTCGCTCGTACAATGCTCCCGAGTGCACTTAGGGTATGGTCAACTGTCAAACCCTAATGTGTGTACTCACTTAGTTTAGATGCCGCATAACTATATCAGAAAACTCCTTTTCTGATAAGTAGTCTTGCCCTGGCCAGGGACTATCAGGCATCCTTCCCTAGAGCATTCACTCTCCTATTACCGAGAGCGAGCGATCCCATATTGACCACATAATCACCTTCGAGGGTATTCCGCTAGATCCGATCACTTAACTGATTAAGACCTCATGGCTAGAGATCTATAAGTCAAGGTCAAAACCTAGAAGTCCACCAACAAGGTGTCCTTGGTGTCTCAGGTCTAAGGACCAATCACGCCACTGTGACAATGAATCTAGCTGGTTGACAGTTAGGTAACATTACCATCCAGCGATTCATAACGGATCAGTTCAGTGAACTCATTCTCCAATGAGCACCTACAGATTCACCTTAGTGTCTCCACACAAGTGACTATGAGACCAGTCACCCTCATCATATGAGCAGGTGCAACCTGTACTAGTCTAACTGGATATCCGATGTCCTTCTCGGATATCCTCCGACTAGGAACAATTAAGAATATACGCTTAAAGGATATTAATCTCATTGTTATGATCTCATCATAATTAATATCCATTGCGCATATTCATGGACTTCATAATGAAACGTTAAACGAATTACACAGAATGAATATAAAAGCTTTATTATTATTATCAAAGAACAAGATTGGACAAGTTATGATTGGCTTGAGGACATCCATAACTAACAATCTCCCACTTGGACTAAAGCCAATCACCTTTATGTCTTAAACCCATAGACTCTAGGTGGCGCTCAAACACAATTTGAGACAGAGGCTTCGTCAATGGATCTGCAATGTTGTCGACTGAAGGAACTCTTTCCACCAGTACATCTCCTCTAGTGATTATCTCCCTGATCAGGTGAAATCGCCTCAGAATGTGCTTCGACTTCTGATGAGACCGCGGCTCTTTCGCTTGCGCAATGGCCCCATTGTTGTCACACAGCAATGGGATTGGATCAGAGTCACCTGGCACCACACCAAGGTCGGTGATGAACTTCTTCATCCACACTGCCTCCTTGGTGGCTTCAGCTGCAGCAATGTACTCAGCTTCTGTCGTCGAGTCTGCAGTGGTTTCTCGCTTGGAACTCTTCCAGCTCACTGCACCCCCGTTCAAAGTGAACACAAATCCAGATGTAGACTTGCTATCATCTGGATCCGACTGGAAACTCGAGTCAGTATATGCCCGGAGTTTCAAGTCCCCTCCTCCATAGACCAGAAATATATCCTTAGTCCTTCTCAAGTACTTAAGGATACATTTCACAGCCATCTAGTGTGTTTCACCTGGATTTGCCTGATATCTGCTCGTAACACTTAGAGCAAATGCCACATCAGGCCTTGTACATATCATGGCATACATGATAGACCCTATAGCCGAGGCATAGGGGACTCTATCCATGGATGCCCTCTCTTCAGGAGTCTTAGGAGACTGCTCCTTAGAGAGAATAATCCCATGTCTCATAGGTATGAGACCTCTCTTGGAATTTTCCATGCCAAACCTTTTGACAATGGTATCTATGTACATGGATTGGGTCAAGCCAAGCATCCTCTTAGATCTATCTCTATAGATACGTATTCCCAATACGTAGGATGCTTCTCCCAAATCCTTCATGGAGAAGTTCTTTGACAGCCAAACCTTTACTGATGATAACATCCCTACATCATTCCCAATGAGTAAGATGTCATCAACGTAAAGTACGAGAAAAGTGATAGCACTCCCACTGACTTTCTTATACACACATGGTTCATCTTCATTCTTAGTGAAGTCATAAGATTTGATAGCCTCATCAAACCTTATGTTCCAACTACGAGAAGCTTGCTTCAATCCATAGATGGATCTTTGAAGCTTGCATACTTTGTCTGGACACTCTTTGGATGTAAAACCCTCAGGTTGTATCATATACACTTCCTCCTCAATGTTTCCATTAAGGAAAGCGGTTTTTACATCCATCTGCCAGATCTCGTAATCAAAGTATGCAGCAATGGCAAGAAGAATTCTGATCGACTTTATCATGGCAACTGGTGAGAAAGTTTCGTCATAGTCAATTCCTTGCCTTTGACGATACCCCTTTGCCACCAACCTTGCCTTATAAGTGTCGATCTGTCCATCTAAACCGATCTTTCTCTTAAAGATCCACTTGCACCCAATAGGTACAATACCTTCGAGCAAGTCTACCAAGTTCCGAACTTGGTTGGTGTACATGGACTGCATCTCAGAATTCATGGCATCTCGCCATTTCCCTGACTGAGGACAATCAACAGCCTCTTGGTAGGTCTTTGGATCACCATCCTCATCAAAAGACATGCCTTCACTGATATGTCCAACATATCTTTCAGGCTGTCTAGGTACTCTACCAGACCTACGCTGAATGTGTGTATAATCCTAAACAGGTTCCGGAACCGATGTCTCACCCAGTGGACTTTGCACAATTTGTGGATCTAGAACCTCTTCTAGATCTATTTTACTCCCACTGTCCTCTTGGGAAAGGTATTCCTCTTCCAAGAAGACAGCTCTCCTGGCAACAAACACTCTTTGTTCACCAAGATGGTAAAAGTAGTACCCAAACGTTTCTTTTGGGTATCCAACAAATCTGCACTTATCGGTTCTAGATTCCAGTTTATCTGGGTCATGTCTCCTCACGTGGGCAGGACAGCCCCAGATTTTAACATGTTTAAAATCAGGCTTTCTGTTGGCCCTTTTGGTACGGCAGCAAGCTAACCTAGAGGGGGGGTGAATAGGTTTTCTGAAATCTGAAATAGAAACTTAAACACAGAAATTAACACTTGAAGGTTTGGTTAGTTTGGTGTGATAAAGAGTAGCAGTGCGGAAGCAAATAAACAATCACACAAATAACACAAGAGATTTATCCTGGTTCGGCCCTTCCCACATGGAAGTCCTACGTCCAGTCCCCAAGCAAACTCTTGGGATTTCACTAACTAAGGGTACAGTCCCCCTTATGGACCTTACAACACCCTGGATCCCCCACCAGGTCTTCTTCTCTTTCCCGGGCAAGAAGGCAGCCCACTTCTCTTACAGGTCAAGAAGCCAACCTCCTGGAACAAACCCCAGTGCGGTTCTGCTAGACACAAACCCCTAGCTGGGTTAGACACTGTATACAGTCCTACAGCTGGACACAGATCTTCCTTAGAAAGATCAGACTGAGAAGCTTTACAAGATTAACACTTGTGCAAAGCTCACAGTCACAAACTCTCCCCAGATATACAATGAGCTCGGAGAGAAAACAGAAGAGAGAAAAGAAGGCTCGAATGCTTGAAAGCTTGGAAGCTTGAGAGCTTGAAATGCTTTGAATGCTTCTTCTTGGCTCAGGCTCTTTCTCTCTTTCTTGAGTGTGTGTGGAGTTGAGGTGTTTCTCACAGTTGTACACTCCTACAAAGATATTCAGGAAAAAGGTTCTATTTGTTCTTCAGCAATGCTCCATCTTTTATATTGAGCAGCTTTAGAATAGATCCGTTGAAGAGATCCGTTGGAGCTCTTCTAGTCGTTGCTGATCTTTCTCTTCATTTGTCTTAATCAGACTCTGGTGGTCTTCGAGATCTGTCAGCATAGAAGAGAGTGTTTAGCATAAACGAGTGTTTATGATAAACGATGCATGGTACTGTGCTTCTGCTGACATACTGAAAATAGTAGGTCATATCTTTTTGACAAGATTCTGAAATATGCATGCAGCTTTTTGTCAGAAGATATTTGACTTTTTATTTAAGCGCCAAGCATATTTGAAATATAAAGGCAATCTGTGTTTGATCAGAATTCATGAAGAAATCGTTATGAGCATGACTTATGAAATCGTTATGGGAACGATTTCTTAACAAATCGTTGTGAAGGCAAGTCGATGCCTTCACTTAAGAAATCGTTACGGTCTAAAGAAATCGTTGTGAGAACAAATCATTGTGCTCACTTAGCAAGTCGTTGCGCTCACTTATAGAATCGTTATGAGATCGATTTCTTACCAAATCAATGCGCTTTAAAGAAGAAATCGTTAAGGCCACTTATCAAATCGTTATGGCATCGACTTCTTAGCAAATCGTTGCGCTTACAGAAGAAATCGTTATGGCATCGATTTCTTAACAAATCGTTGCGGCGCTTGATACTTTGGCACTTTAAACAGAAATCGATGTATATTGATTAAACATCGATTTTATCATTTTAGTGCGCCAAATATTGCATCAATGAAAGACCTAGCTTTTGCTATGAGATTGATGCGACACAGATGAAACAAAATATTCAATTTAAGTTACATCATAAATTTTATTATCACCAAAATAAGAGGATAAATAAAGAGTGGTTCAACAATCTCCCCCTTTTGGTGATGACAAAATTTATGCGAATTTTCTGAAATGATTTAAAACATAATTTAAACAGAAAACTCATAGAGCATACTTACTCTCCCCCTTTTTGTCAATAAACCAAAAAGGTCTTACCTTGTATCTCCTTTTTTTTTTTTTTTTTTTTGAGAGAGAGTTTCTTACCATTGAGGGGTTCAACAATTTTGATATTTGAACTTACTCCCCCTTAATCTTTGCTCCCCCTGAGCATGAGACTCCCTCTTAATGTGAGGCAAGTCTGATCTTGTTCCTCTTGACCTTTGACATGTTGTTTGTCAAGTCTTCAAGATTTTTATCTGCATACATCTTAACAGAAAACTTGCAAACACTGTTAGTAGCATTGTAGTTTACTGAATATAACAAACATAAATGTACATTAAAAATACAAAACTAAAACTAAAGGATGACTACTTCCTCTTCAGATTAGAATGAAGTGAAGAGTTGGTAGTCACCAATTGGATGTTTTTTTTTTTTAAACATCCTCTAACCATACCCATTTGAATGCCTTTTTCTTTTGTTCATCAAGAGTAGATAGGCATTTTCTTTTCTAATGTTGAAGCTACCTGAGGAGTTATTTACAGAAGTTGTCTCCTGAGGAGTTACTTGGATTTTATGAGCTTTATCCTCAGCTTTTTCATTGTCAGAAGCTTCTTCAGTGCTTATTTCCTCAGAGATGTCCTTTTTGAAAAGGATATGAGGCTCCCCCTCACTCTGAGGTTCCTCCTTTAACTCTTCTTCTTCAGGTGGAAGGATGACATCATGAGGTCCTTCCTGTTGCTCCTTTTGAATGGCGACAGTTGAAGATGATGGAGTTATAGCTTCCTGTCTTGGTTTTTTAAACATTTGAGCATCAGTAGGTATTTCGTTCGTGGTGGGTATTTCTTCATATGTGAGCTTCAATTTTTCCCACATATCTTTAGCAGATATACATGCAGATATTTTACTAAATTCCTTTTTAGATAAAGCACAACATAAATAATTTTTAGCTTTAAAGTTTAGTGATAACTTTATCTTATCCGCTGCTGTGATAGTAGTAGTGTTTTCAGCAGGGATAAAAACAAAATCACCTACCTCAATTACCTGCCACAGATCAAAGTCTGTGCCTCGAATGAAGCATTCCATCCTTATCTTCCAGTGTTGATAATCTTCTCCATCAAAGAATGGAGGTCTGGTGACTGATTGTCCTTCAGCATATCCTTGAGCTGCCATGGATCTTTACTCTAAGATCGTTGGATCTTCTTTGAAAGTTTAGAGACTCGCTCTGATACCACTTGTTGGCCCTTTTGGTACGGCAGCAAGCTAACCTAGAGGGGGGGTGAATAGGTTTTCTGAAATCTGAAATAGAAACTTAAACACAGAAATTAACACTTGAAGGTTTGGTTAGTTTGGTGTGATAAAGAGTAGCAGTGCGGAAGCAAATAAACAATCACACAAATAACACAAGAGATTTATCCTGGTTCGGCCCTTCCCACATGGAAGTCCTACGTCCAGTCCCCAAGCAAACTCTTGGGATTTCACTAACTAAGGGTACAGTCCCCCTTATGGACCTTACAACACCCTGGATCCCCCACCAGGTCTTCTTCTCTTTCCCGGGCAAGAAGGCAGCCCACTTCTCTTACAGGTCAAGAAGCCAACCTCCTGGAACAAACCCCAGTGCGGTTCTGCTAGACACAAACCCCTAGCTGGGTTAGACACTGTATACAGTCCTACAGCTGGACACAGATCTTCCTTAGAAAGATCAGACTGAGAAGCTTTACAAGATTAACACTTGTGCAAAGCTCACAGTCACAAACTCTCCCCAGATATACAATGAGCTCGGAGAGAAAACAGAAGAGAGAAAAGAAGGCTCGAATGCTTGAAAGCTTGGAAGCTTGAGAGCTTGAAATGCTTTGAATGCTTCTTCTTGGCTCAGGCTCTTTCTCTCTTTCTTGAGTGTGTGTGGAGTTGAGGTGTTTCTCACAGTTGTACACTCCTACAAAGATATTCAGGAAAAAGGCTCTGTTTGTTCTTCAGCAATGCTCCATCTTTTATATTGAGCAGCTTTAGAATAGATCCGTTGAAGAGATCCGTTGGAGCTCTTCTAGTCATTGCTGATCTTTCTCTTCATTTGTCTTAATCAGACTCTGGTGGTCTTCGAGATCTGTCAGCATAGAAGAGAGTGTTTAGCATAAACGAGTGTTTATGATAAACGATGCATGGTACTGTGCTTCTGCTGACATACTGAAAATAGTAGGTCATATCTTTTTGACAAGATTCTGAAATATGCATGCAGCTTTTTGTCAGAAGATATTTGACTTTTTATTTAAGCGCCAAGCATATTTGAAATATAAAGGCAATCTGTGTTTGATCAGAATTCATGAAGAAATCGTTATGAGCATGACTTATGAAATCGTTATGGGAACGATTTCTTAACAAATCGTTGTGAAGGCAAGTCGATGCCTTCACTTAAGAAATCGTTACGGTCTAAAGAAATCGTTGTGAGAACAAATCATTGTGCTCACTTAGCAAGTCGTTGCGCTCACTTATAGAATCGTTATGAGATCGATTTCTTACCAAATCAATGCGCTTTAAAGAAGAAATCGTTAAGGCCACTTATCAAATCGTTATGGCATCGACTTCTTAGCAAATCGTTGCGCTTACAGAAGAAATCGTTATGGCATCGATTTCTTAACAAATCGTTGCGGCGCTTGATACTTTGGCACTTTAAACAGAAATCGATGTATATTGATTAAACATCAATTTTATCATTTTAGTGCGCCAAATATTGCATCAATGAAAGACTTAGCTTTTGCTATGAGATTGATGCGACACAGATGAAACAAAATATTCAAATTAAGTTACATCATAAATTTTATTATCACCAAAATAAGAGGATAAATAAAGAGTGGTTCAACACTTTCTACCCTTCCATATCTCATATGGAGTAGAAGACACAGATTTACTGGGAACCCTGTTAAGTAGATATGCTGCTGACTCTAGCGCATATCCCCATAAGGAAACTGGTAACTGTGAACGGCTCATCATGGATCGCACCATGTCCAACAAGGTACGATTTCTCCTTTCTGATACACCATTCATCTGTGGTGTATAGGGAGGAGTCCATTGAGAAAGGATACCATTGTCCTTTAAGAATTGTGTGAACTCTGTACTTAAGTATTCACCTCCTCGATCTGACCGTAGGATTTTAACACTCTTTCCAGTTTGCTTCTCAACTTCATTCTTAAATTCTTGGAATTTCCCAAAGGCTTCAGATTTGTACTTCATTAAGTAAATAAATCCGAACCTTGAGTAGTCATCCGTGAATGTAATGAAGTATGAGTAGCCACCCTTGGCTTGGGTAGACATTGGACCACATACATCCGAATGTATTAGTTCCAATATGTCCTTGGCCCTATCTCCATGTCCACTAAATGGAGATTTGGTCAACTTATCCATTAAACAGAATTCGCAAGTTGCATATGATTCATAATCAAATGGATCTAAGTATCCATTCTTATGCAACTTTTGAAGCCTATTCTCGCCAATGTGACCAAGCCTACAATGCCACAAGTAGGCAGTATTCACACTATTCTTACTTCTCTTAGGAGAAACATCAACGTGGAGATTATCATAAGAAACATCAAGTAGATACAAACCATTCACCAAATTTGCTAAAGCAACTAGTTTATTTCTCAAATAAACTGAACAACTATTGTTCTCAATGGTAAACTTGTATCCAACTCTGTCTAAACAAGAAACAGAAATAATGTTCTTAATGATGCTAGGCACAAAATAGCAATCATCTAATAAAAGTAAATCTCCTGAGGGTAACTTGAGCTTCACTGTCCCCACAGTGTGTGCACCAACACTTGTGCCGTTTCCAAGCCTCAAGTTCACCTCGCCCTTGCTCAGCTTCCTTCTACTTGTCAGCACCTGCACATCATTGCAGATATGAGAAGCACATCCAGTGTCCAAAACCCAAGATGTAGAATCTCTAATAGACAAGTGAAGATCTATCATATAGATACCTGAAGCTTCGCCAAGCTTCTGCTTCTCCTGAGCCTTCATTGCAAGGTAATCCTTGCAATTTCTTTTCCAGTGCCCTTTCTTCTTGCAGTGGAAGCACTCGCCCTTTTCTTCTCCTTTGCCTGTGTCCTTCTTTTGTTTCTGCTTAGACTGCTTCTTAGCATTGCCTTTCTTAAAGGCTTGCCCTGCTCTCCTCTTCTTGTTGGACTTTCCAACCATGAGAACAGTGGGCTTTTCCTTCTTAAGGTTGCCCTCAGCAGTCTTTAGCATGTTGAGCATCTCAGCTAAACTCACCTCAATCTTGTTCATTGTGAGGTTCACAATGAACTGGGAATATGAATCTGGAAGTGACTGGAGAATGAGGTTCGTGCTTAGTTCCTTGTCAAGAGGAAAACCAAGCCCCTCGAGCCTCTCAATCCACTCTATCATCTTCAACACATGAGTCTGTACTGAAGACCCCTCTGCCATGCGAGCTCTGAACAGGGCCTTGGATATCTCATATCTCTCCACCCTGCTCTGCTCTTCAAAGAGCTCCTGCAAGTGCTGCATGATGGATCTAGCATCCATGTTCTCATGCTGCCTTTGCAATTCATTGCTCATTGAGGCAAGCATGTAGCATTGGGCCAGAGTGGAATCCTCCTTCCACTTCGCAAACTCAAGCGTTTCCCCTTCAGGTGCATCAAGGGGTGGTTCAGCTGGGATCTCCCCTTCCAGGACATAGGCAATACGCTCAGACCTGAGGACAATCTTCAGGTTTCTGAGCCAATCCGAGTAGTTCGGGCCTGTCAATCTGTTGGCATCCAGTATGCCACGGAGTGGGTTACCTGACGACATTTTTGCCTTTGAAGGAAATGTAAAGACAATTAGCAGATGTTCATAATAATAATTAAATCTAGATTAGGACTTTAATCAAGATTAGCTCCCACTATTTTCCGGCAGACTGTATAACCCTCAGATATATAGAATGGGAGACACCGACGGTCTCCTAGTGGGGATCGGAATCTCACAGACTCATAGCATGATCTTGTGGATAGCACAGCAAACCATACTATGATCTGAAAGCGGTCAACCCTTGACACTTGCAACTCTTGCAATATTCAATCTTATTTTGGCCCCTGAATTTTAATGACCTTGTGGATAGCACAACAAGTCATTAAATCCAGTCTAAGCAATACCATCATTACGTAACGAGCATAGATTTGGATGTAGCCCTTGTGGATAGCACAACAAAGCTACACCGGTCCTCTACCCCGTTTAAGGCATCATCATGCCATAGTTTTAGTCTGTCATTAGACTTGACAAGCCTTGTGGATAGCACAACAAACTTGCCCGATCTAATGGCAATCCTAAAACTATAATGATGGAGGGCCACGTAATTCATTCTAAATGATTACGCTACGGCTTAAAGTTTGAACGAGGAGGGATTTTGACATATTTTATCTTGGTCTCTATATCTGCGTGCTATTGATATATAGAATTTGGAATATCATATATTTAATTATATATATCATAGCACATTCCACACATATCAAATATATGAAGAAAAATGATGGATGATCATGGACTTTAACCTAGAGTGGCATTACCAGAGCCAGTTGGTAATCCACAAAAATGGTGAACAAATGGCCGCCCCGCATCTGATGCTTTAGCTTGATGTAACTTTATCTCCATGAAGGTCCTGCATGGTATTCTCCTCCATCTCCGCCAATCCGCTTCTTATAATTACAAGTAATATTTAAATTGGGCTCGCAGGCCCATAAATGTACATCAAATAATAATAAGAAACCTTGAACAAGTCAAGGGGAGTACATAACATGAGGGAGATAGAATGTACAACCCGGATTTAATAGAGGGAGAGAGGGAGGCACGCAGTCCTCATAAATTACATCATTTGCCATTAACCATAACATTCATCACAAGATATCTAAGTCCATGACCATCCATTCACACACATCACATGCATCAACAAGCAATTATCACATAATTACTTCTGAAATATTTTACTTCAAAAATATAATAATTATACTTTGAAAACCATTTAACTAATCAATTTAGCTAACATGGATATCATCTAATCAACATTAGATAAAACGTCATTCAGCGTTACTGCATGAAGTCGCCAAGATGTACAGTTAATTAATTTAAAAATCACATTTCTAAATCAATTAACATGCTTTAATTAGATAGTAGGAATAACTAAAACAATTTTATATTTTTCCTTAAACTAATTAAGCAATGGGTCAAACAACTGAAAATTAATTTACAGAGATCTAAACACCTTTAAAAACTCTCAAAATAATTTTCAGAATTTTCTGGGATTTTAAAACCTGTTTAAATGTTTTTAAACAATTTAAAAACAATTAAAACAATTTTAAAAAAATTTAAAAAAAGGGGAAGGGGGGGACCGGATCCGGTGGGGCGCGCGGGCCACCCGCGCGGGTGGCCCGGGCCCTGCCCTGGGTCCGGGTAAGTCACCCGGACCTAGGGCCCGCGGGGGCGACCCGCGGGGTCGCCCCCTCCGCCCGCTAGGGCGCGCCCATGGGCGAGCCCTAGGCCGCCGCCGCCCTGGTTCGCAGGGCCGTGGCGGAGGGGGGGCACCACGCCGCCCCGGGCGGCCGCGGACGGCACCGCCGGCGCTAGACCTCGCCGCCCTTCTCCATGGGCACCCAGAAAACCCCCAGAAAAACCCTATAAACCTGCAAATCGCCACTTCTTGGACTATCCAAGAAGCTACAACCAGTGCGACGGCGGCACTTTGCAGGCGCCCGTACGACCTCCACGGGTGGCCAAATGATGGCACGAGGGGTTCTCCGCAAAGCCCTTGGTACCAGGAACACCTTCCACGTACCAAGCGGCAAGTGCACATTTCATGTGCGACCCACGAACACTTCAAACATGGAGACTTATGCATAACGTGAATCGACAAAAACGCATGAAATATCATACACAAGATGCCGATTCCGAACGTACCAGCAACCTGGCTCTGATACCACTGTTGGGTTTCGTACAGAGCGCAGCGGAAACGCGAATCCCTCAGGTAGATATCGTTGCCGGCCGTCGGAATCGAACTTAAAACGGTAAACCACGCACAGGCAGATCTCATCTTTACCTTTGCGGGGTTGCGTAACTCCCGAATCCGGGGAGGAGGTGGCGCAGGAGGCGCCGGTGCTTCAAGCCGTTCAAGTGTCCGGCCTCTAGACGTATCCACGCGAGCTTCGGACGCAGACGGGATCTCCTCGTTCTCCACGCGTCTCCCGGATCTCAGCTCCACCATGTGCCGAAGAGAGGAGAGAGAGGGTGGGGGGCGCCCTTGGAGAGAGAGGAGGGGGCGGCCAGGGTTAAGCTTGGAGTTTGGCCCAGGGTTTAACTCTCAGTGTATATTTATAGACACCGCGGTTTTTCACAAAAACCCAGTCATTGTCTATAAAGAACACCTTGCCCGGTCTGCTCGGAACTCTTATGCGTGTGACCCTCTAGGCCCAACTGCTAGTCCAGTTTTCAGCCCATTAAGCTCAATAACTCTTTATTGACTTATGGTAATTAATTAACATCTCATATTAATTAATTACACAATCAATTATCATCTCATGATAATTGACCGGGCTTCCAATCAAGTTGGGTGCCAAGCAACACCACTTGGTCCTGGAAAGCATTGGGGTTCAGCAACCCATTCAAGGAACCTTTTGTATCATCAGTTACCACGTGACTATAATCCTTCGCTCGTACAATGCTCCCGAGTGCACTTAGGGTATGGTCAACTGTCAAACCCTAATGTGTGTACTCACTTAGTTTAGATGCCGCATAACTATATCAGAAAACTCCTTTTCTGATAAGTAGTCTTGCCCTGGCCAGGGACTATCAGGCATCCTTCCCTAGAGCATTCACTCTCCTATTACCGAGAGCGAGCGATCCCATATTGACCACACAATCACCTTCGAGGGTATTCCGCTAGATCTGATCACTTAACTGATTAAGACCTCATGGCTAGAGATCTATAAGTCAAGGTCAAAACCTAGAAGTCCACCAACAAGGTGTCCTTGGTGTCTCAGGTCTAAGGACCAATCACGCCACTGTGACAATGAATCTAGCTGGTTGATAGTTAGGTAACATTACTATCCAGCGATTCATAACGGATCAGTTCAGTGAACTCATTCTCCAATGAGCACCTACAGATTCACCTTAGTGTCTCCACACAAGTGACTATGAGACCAGTCACCCTCATCATATGAGCAGGTGCAACTTGTACTAGTCTAACCGGATATCCAATGTCCTTCTCAGATATCCTCCGACTAGGAACAATTAAGAATATACATTTAAAGGATATTAATCTCATTGTTATGATCTCATCATAATTAATATCCATTGCGCATATTCATGGACTTCATAATGAAACGTTAAACGAATTACACAGAATGAATATAAAAGCTTTATTATTATTATCAAAGAACAAGATTGGACAAGTTATGATTGGCTTGAGGACATCCATAACTAACATACTCAGCACTGCTGCACATCTAAACACGCCACCACGAACACAGCAAGCACCAGACAACCTTTGCACCATGACTACGTAGTAACACAACCCCGCATTGCCCTCCCCATATGCACATGGCACTCACAGCCACCACTATGAACACGAAAACACCTAAAACCCTACTAGACAACCAACTAGATCCAAAGCATAGTTGACCACTCAACACAGCAAGAAACCCTACCAAAGCCTCGGCAGACAAGCGACATGGTATCAATATCACTCCACAATCATAGCTAAAACACAGGGTATAGCCAAGTCAACTAACATCTGACGTCCTCAGGACTCCTTATAAGAACCCGAAACAGCACCGTAGAACCAACCACAAGTCACATAGTCAAGGTGCCCACTAGTGTCTCAATCTCTTGACTACCGTTGCATGCCTCCACCTCAGTACGTCGAGTGAAGCAATGGAGCAATGCTATGGCAAAATCCATAACCTCCACATTATGGTTTTGTTCTCTTATGCCTTCCCCTCCCCTATGTGGCTTCAAAACCTTCTAGGGTGTGGCATGCAAGATGGTAAGAGACTAATTGGGCGAGTGCACTCAAAGGACAAAAGATGTTGTCCCCATCCATTCTTTCCTCACGCTAGAGGAGTCTTGGAAAAAAGACTCCAAAACCTTGTTAATGAGTACCTACCCACGTTTGTCTTTCTTTACACATGGAGGGGTCTTAGGAAGATGGCACCAAACCTTAGCTGTGCGAGGAACCCCAACACTGGACCTGGTGTGAGTACACTTAAAATCAGAGAAACAAACAAGCGAAATGCCATGCTAAGAACCAAACACTTATGAGCACACCCTATAGAGACATAAGGACCACCACGGTCCCATAGACATGGCACCCCATGCCTAGTCCTCACTTCGAGTGTGTTCCTCCAAGTGCCACAACAACATGTAGCTCTCTAGTCAGCCAACCACTAACTACGAGTGCACTAGGACACCTAGCCAGTTGCATGTTGATCCCTCTATGGGCATTGGAACACCAAAAAATAACCCCCTATAGAACTGCAACCACCTAGACCAATCTACAGAAAGCTCAAAAACACTAGGCATAAGACCCAAGGGCAACTTTGGAAACATGATCATCACTCATGCCGTACAGGGAGCACCACTCTTAACCATATGCAAACCTATAGAGGCAACTTGTGGTCTCAAGGTGACGATGACTCGGCATCATGCAAATGTTGTCCCATCCTAAACATGGCACCCACACGGACCACGTTTTGGCAAGCAACTTGAGACAAGCGAACACCACACAGAGTCATGCACATAGCCACATAGGGTCACTCCCAACTCAGGGATCCCTAAACAAATTTCTCAACTTTACCCTAATAGCCAGGATCATACGAAAACCAAGGTAGCAAGTTTTCCTAGAGTCGTGCTTGGAACACCCACCATGACCCAAGTCAAAGTTGTCTATCAGGGCACAATTGGGAAGACCCAGCAGCGACATTGCATGATGGTGTGTCAAGATATGTGCCTCTACAATAGGGCACGTCAACACACTATAAACAAGATGAACTCGAGCTCGCTAGATAAGGCCATTCTAGCCTGCAAACCACCAAAAAACCATGGGAAAGGAGTGAGGGAGGGTCTGGAAGGTTCCCAAAATTCTAAGAACACACATGCAAGCCCCTTAATCCTCCGATCATACCACCAACTCACCACAATAGGGCACGAAAACACACTATAAACAAGATGAGCTTGACATCGTTGGATAAGGCCATTCTGGCCTGCAAACCACCAAAACACCATGGGAAAGGAGTGAGGGAGGGTCATGAAGGTTCCCAAAATTCAAATAACACACATGCAAGCCCCTTAATCTTCTATCATAGCACCAACTCACCCAAATCTGACGTCACACCCCATGGCATGAAAACCCCTCATTCAACATGAAAACAACCCCATTCTTACATGCATGCTCACCCACAATGTTTAAAACACCAAGAAACATGAGCATGCTCTGAAAACATCGACACCAACCCATTGTGACCTTTAAGTCTATTGGCCACCACCTCCTTTCCAACCTCACCACACGTTCATGCCCCCACCATGCCGAGGAGAGACCCTCGATCATTGCCATTGCATCTCCAACTCATCGTCGGCTATCAGACGAAGTGGGAGAGGGTGGGAGAAGGGGTTCTACTTGAGAGGTGAAGGGCAGAAGGGGTTGGATGTTCTGGGAGATGGCCAACATATAAAGGCCCATAGGAAATTGAAACACGCTAGTATGGATAGGTGCGAGTTATGTCACACCGCCTAACCCAGAAGCTACTGGGTTGACACAACCTAGTCACCTTACATGCATGTAGGTGGCTGTCAGCATTGACTTAAGCACTTCCAAGATGTGGTTGGCTGACCAAGTGTGACTGGAGACATGTAGAAACACCATGTGGCACCTCTGGTCAGAGATTATAAACTCCATGTGCACCCAGACTATAGAAAATGGCAAAATCTAGTCGTGCCATCCACCACTAGTGTAACTACTGTTGTGCCAGTCTTGATGATCACAACAGGACTGTCATGCCCCCAAAATAGAGCATGACAACAATATCAGAACAAGCAAGTGCAAAGAGGAAAATTCTCACATAAACATTTCACTCACAAGTGCTTACACAAAATTTACATTGATGAGGTGTTTTACAGGCCAATTATAAAAGTTTATACATGGCTTAGTGAGATGAAGACCAGCAACATTTAAAATAAACTTAATTTAATGTCTTGTATCAAAAGGCAAGCAGGTCCCTTATCACTCATCCCATTCCCGGCAGACTCCTTAACTTTGAAAATTACCTAAAAAATAGTTAGAAACAATTGAATGGCATAAAATGCCCAGTAGGATTTACCTTATTAAGGCCAAGTCAAATTAGGATTAGGAAGAATAAACATTTTAGACCATGGATTCATGTAAATGAGAACAAGAAACTGTGAGATAATCATGCACAAATAATTTAGAGAACTAGCCATATAATATCATGTATAAAAACGAATATTTCTATAAGCTAGTCAAGTAGTGCTTGTTTTCCACAAACTTCAACTCAAGTAATTGTCCACAAGATAATATGAATTCTCAAATGAGTAAAGATAACAAAGTTAACTTGTAGTGGTGTCATACCTAAAACACCTAATCATTAGCCTTGCACCTGGCTTATAAAGACATCTGGGTGCTCCTCTCAGGACCAAATCTGGGCCTCTGGCACAAAGGCATTACTCCAAGAGATGTTTGTGACCCCAAGTGTATTGCTTTGACAATTCATGCATAGTATATAATGGCCAAAAATTTCAAAAAATAATTTAGAGTTTATATATAGTAGAAATTTCAAGATAATATATAATATAAGATGTATAAGAGTAGGTTCAAGTATGTTGAGAAAGGACAAGAACTAATTGAAGAGAATCAGAGATAATCTATGAAAGAGGCAAGAACTAATTAAGAATAATCAAAGACATTTAGTGAAAAGAGAACAAAAACTAATTAGGAATATTCAAAGGTAATTAGTGAAAAGAGAATAAGAACTAAATAAGAATAATCAAGGATATTCAGTGTGAAGAGAACAAGAAATAGTTAAGGTTAATCAAGGATAATCAATAAAGAGATAGAGACTAAACATTAATTGTATTTAATTAAAATTTAATAATCGATTGATCAATAATCATATTTTGGTTGACCAAACAATCAGACAGATTTTGTGGATTATTGGAAGACCGACTTCGATCGACCAATCAATGATTTTAGGTCAACCAAATAGTAAGACGTATTTTATAAAGTTCTTTAAACTTCTTGTTTGTGTCTAGAAATTATTCTCGGTAGATTTAGAGAACATTAACTTTTCTCAAGTTATTACAAAATTTTCTTACAAAAATTTAAAGATAAGATTTTAATTTAAATGTGAGTCTCAAATTTGTTTTTAGACATGAGATTCAATTCTCAATTTAAATGTGAGACTTGATTCTTGCCTAGCTAACATGTAACTCGATTTTAAACTTAATTATGAAGCTCATTCTATCAGATTTAATTCTTTTAGACTTAATAGTGGGAATTAACTTTTTTATAATGTCTTACTCAGAAATAAACAAGAGTAGTTGTCAAGGATAATTTTGTAGAAGTGTCTATAGCTTGAGACATTCAAACAGTGAAAGAAGATAAGCCGAGATCTTGGGAACTTTCATACAATGAAGGAAAAAGATAAGATTTCAAGAAATTTCTCAAGGAATCAAGTAATTCCATTAATTTCCTTTTGGAAAGTTAAGAACATGCTTTAGCACCAATATGGTGTTTAGAATTAAGAGGGATTTCAGACTAAAATCGAAGTTCAAGAAAAACTCTACCATAACTCGAGAAAAAGCATGGTCTTAGAATCAAAATATGAATAAGGAAAGTGACAAAGGCGTGCATATCAAGAAGAAAGCAATCTTTCATGACATAAACAAGAGAGCATGAAACCATCATAATTTAACTTCAATAAATTAAGGTACCTAGCTTAATTCTGAAGACTCAAGATCCTGCAATAAACTAGAAAGTTTTCTTAATTTTCTTCCCTTGTTGCTGGAAGAACATCTCCCACGCAAGTAGTGGAGAAAAGAAGGAAATCACGAGGGCTTACTTATTTATACAAGTGTTTGCTGAAAGGTTTAGGCTGGATAAAAGCTATACAAGCAGTGATTTGGTTGCTAATGCATCACTAAAGATGTGAGGCACAAACCCCCGGCCAGGTGACTTTTTTCTTTTTACCGAGAGTTAAATTAGTTATATGAAATAATTCGTCAAAGGTCACTTCTCTAAATTGACATTCATAGCTGTTGGATGATTTGGCTTCAATAAATTATTTATATTAACTTTTTAGATAGGTTTAGACAGTTCTGGATAACTTGTAAATGATTCTCATGATTTATATCATTTTATTATATATGTCAGAAGAGACTAGTTTTGATTGCTTTTAAGGCACCGTTTGGGAACACACTTTGGTGATTTCACTTTTTCAAAAGTCAAAATCACTTAAAAAGCTCATACAACCTAGCTTTTTGAGAATCCACAATCTCTCCACCTTTCTTTTATTTTTTCAAAATCTATTTTTTGAGAATCCACAATCACTTTTTCTCATTTGGAAACTAGAGTGAGAAAGAGTGAGATCTCAATTATTGGAATCTGATTTTACTTTTTTCAAACTTGTTTCCAAACGGCACCTAAATAGGTGAGAGAGTCGATTCCCATATACGCATACAAACCCAATCAATGCACAAAATTCAAGGTCAATTATTATCTTGACTATTTTATTTATTTCCCATGCCATCTACTCAACTTTAGATTGGCGGTTCTTATTACATAAGAATCGGTTTTTGGTGGCTTAAGAGATGTAGGAGTCTTGCTTAATTTCTTATTTTGTTTTCATGACTTAGCCTAACGATGGATAAGAGATTAATACACTCTCTTTTAGAGGAAGATATTAATGTTCTCACTCCATTATTGCACAGCTCAAGAGAGAGCATTTTATTAAATAAAAGATCTGATTACATCATACCCAGCTTGTCGAAACGAACAATGCCCCTAACAGTAACAGAGATGGGTAATCGCTGCCAATCAGGAAAATAGAAATTACATTTGGAGATAATAGTGTGTGCGCCGTTTGAATTGGCTTCTCTGTAAACATGGGTAAGGTGGGGCAGTAGATTCCATAATTCTCTAAGATAAACCATAATTCTCCAGGGGCAAGTAGCAGTCATGTGGACCACGTCAACTAGAACCTTTGAATAGAATTCAATGCAAAAAAGAGGAACTCCGAGTGAGGTAGGAATTTAGAGCCCATCATGCAGCGGCTGAGTACGTAGTTTTAGCAACAAGACTACTGGTACAACCACCATAATATATAGTGAGACAGTAAGCAAGAATGACCTTCTCGCATGCATGATAGTCTCGAATAATTTTGCCACCACCCAAAACACCAGTTGTGCGCCATCCGTATTAAGTTTAAGTACTTGCCAAGGAGGTAAAAAGACTATTTGACAATCTTCACAGTCGACTGCATGTGTACTGGGACATTGATGCCAAAAGATTTCAGATATCTGATATATATAAATCTGATTATTTTTCCGGTAGATGAACCTCCTGAAGCAATAGCTTAATAAGATGGATAGCTTTGAACTTGATGCTAGCAGCAGTACACTTTGATCCTTTATATCGGACTACATTCTTCCTGGCTAGCCACAGCTCCCACAAAAATAGCACTAGAGGCAGCAAGAAAAAATAAGCCATACATCCTGGATGTATTTATGTTGCACACGAGGTTAGAAAAGAATGTCCATAACAGAATTTTAATTCCGAAATTGATTTTTTTTATTTATCGAAATCGGATTAAAATTTTAGAATTTCAATTTTCCTTTGCAATTCTAAGTGGGCACCAATGAGTGGACCTTATTGGCGGTGATCTCGACAAGGCCGGCGACCCTACCCAAACCAAGAAGCACCATCTCTCCCTCCCTCCAAATCCACCCGCAAGCATATGTAGGGAGTCGACTCTTGCCTTTACTTTTTCTAATATTTTCATGTTTTCATTATTACTTTCACACTTTTCATATTATATCTCTATCCTTTTTTGTATTCATAATTTAACACAAGATTGGGTCAGTTCATATCATTTTATTAATTATTAATGTGGTAATATTTTTCTGTTTGGGCCTGAGCCAAACGGGTCTCCACTGAGAAGAGGAAAAACGGTCGCCGGTAGCGAACGAAGGCCTGCAAAACCAGAACTGGATCAGGGGGGCCCGGTTGAAGAACCGCGGAGAACCCTTCGATGCCTAAGTCAGTGGACTGTAAGAAGGCTTCAAGGAGAAGGATTCAGTAGTGTGATGTACTGTGCGCAAGGGTGCGTACCTTGGCATGGAAGTCGCAGGTACCTTTTATAAGCCCCAGCCCTGGGGGAGATGAACATGTTGACCTTTAATGGGCCCTCGAAAGGATGCGCCGGTTGGCGCCTTTAACGGAGGGTTATACGTTGAGGCGTCCGTTGAGGACCTTTGCAGTTAAGGCTCCTTAGAACGTGGAGCGCGTGCCATGCAGCCGTTGTAACCGTCGCAAGGAGACGAAGAGCTGCTTGGAGGCTCTTAGGCAGAGGATACCGAGCAGGTAGCCTGTTTGGTAGGCTGGACCAGGTGCTCGATGACTGCTCTTATTCGGTAGGTAGCGCCTAGACCGAACAGGATGAGGGGTGTCCGGAGACCGCCCTTGGAACCCTGAAGGCGCTCAGGCGCGGAGATTGTGTTCGGGATCTTCGAGGTGTTCCCGAAGGCACGTGCCGTGCTGCCTGGGAGCCACGCCTGTCTGCAGGATAGTAATGGGCCATGATGGGCCTAGGTGGCTAGAAATAGCTACCACACTTGCCCCCCACTCTCTCAGGCGTACTTGGTGTCCGGAGTGCCTTGAGAGAGGAGGTCTGCTCGGTTGTCTCTTCACATTAAATGCGATGTTGATTCCGGCGTCACGAACGGTCACTTGGGCGATGCCGCTTAGTGTTCTTCCTTGGGGACGAAGAAAGTCATCTACACGAGGGTAACATGTCATCTGGGGGACACGCGACGACGCGTTCCAATCGAACCGCCCTTTTCGCTTTCGACTTTCGTGCCCTTCTTTCCTTATAAGGAAGAGACAGAGCGAAGGTGGGGTCCCACGCCTTCGAAAAACTTCTTCTCCTTTCTTCTTCTTTGTCTCCGACGCGGTGCTCACCTCCTTCCTCGTGAGTTCGCAGCCTCGTGCCTGCCTCTTCGCCACTTCTTCCCGCTATTTTGACGTCTGTTCCCAGCGATGTCACAGAAAGGGAAGGCTGTAGCCAATGCCGGAGCAAGTGGTGTAGTGTCGGAGGCTCCTCAGCAAAGGAGGTACTACTTCTTCGAAGGCATCCACGAACAGTACCAGATTGGGTCGGAGTACGACATAGTCCTCGCGAAGGAGGAGGATACATATTTTCTGCAGAAGCCTGGGTGCATAGCGATGTCCCAAGACCTGCTGGAGGCGGGGTTTCGCCTACCCCTGCCGGCGGTGGCCAAGGATCTCCTCAACGTGTGGGGGATAGCTCCCATCCAACTAACGTCGAATTCCTGGCGCACCATCTGCGTCTTCTACATCTCTTGCAAGGTGCGAGGGATCGAGCCGTCTGCGGACCTCTTCCTAAGTCAGTTCAGCCTGACTGCGTCACTGGGGACAGGCTACAACATATACTACACCAAGCACAAGCCGAACAGGATGCGGATTGACTTCTCCCCCAAGTACTCCAACAATAAAGGGTGGACGCACAGGATGCTTTTCATCGGCCGCAACGAGGGAGCGCGGGAGTGGGGGTTCCCCACCCGGGTCAAGGATGCACGTTCCAAGGACACCTACCCCATGCTGATTCGGGAGGCGGCGAAGCTCGCAGACCGTCTTCGCAACATTTTTGTGGAGAAGGTGGAGGAGCACTTAACGGAGGCCCAACTCATTAAGCATGGGCTCAGCCGAACATGGAGTAAGTGAAACCCCCATCTCTGGAGTTTTTTTTTTTTTTTGTAGGAGACGTCTTCCTTATCCCCTCTCCTCGCACAGGTGCCAAGGAGTTGGCTACTGGTATGGACAAGGAGGACATGGCCCTCTACACCGAGCAGATCGCCATCACAGCTTACGTGGTGATCACAGGCGAGGGTCCTCCCCCTGGTACCGCATCGAACCGTCATCTTGAGAGGTGGGCTACCGGTAAGAAGCCCATGAAGATAAGCCTTCGGGAGGAAGTTGGCCCCAAGAAGGCGAAGAGGGCTATGCGGCCAGTCACTGAGGAGGTGGCCGAGCAGGAGGAGGAGGAAGAGGTCCCACCACTTCTTGTCCGAAAGAAGCAAAAGTTGGTGAAGGCAGCCGAGAAGACGAGGTCGAGCTCTGCTACCGGGGCGCAACCCCAGACTGCGCATAGGGTAGTCACCGAGCTGGGGTTGGTCGTTGTAAGCGATCAATCCAATGAAGGCTCCACGGGGGAGCGAATGGGGCCGCCTACGCCCCAAGGCTCTGCTGCGAGCCGAATAGAAGCAGCGGGGCAAGTGGGGGCATCCACGCCCCAGGCTCCCATTGCGGGCTGCACGACAGGGGCGGCGGCAACCGAAGTGTCCAACACCGCAGTGGCTGGGCAGACCACGATAGGGGTCGGAGCTGCCCCCGTGCAGTGTCCGATCACCAGGGCAGACGAGGGGGCGATGCAAGCGGACGAGGCGTCAAGTGCCATGGTGAGGACGGTGGAAGGCAAGCATGCCATTGTCCAAAGGTCATCCTCTGCAGGAGCCGGCAAGACGGCGCGCACGGGAGAAGTGCCAGAAGGGGGGGGGGGGCTACGACCCCCACTCCCCCCACCGCAGTGGCTGTGGAGGCTCCTGCACAGACAGTCGCTACGGACTCCCTCGAGCAGGCAGTCGGAACTAGGGAGGAGGGAAGTCAGAGATCTTCTAGAGCCGCAGAGGGCCAGGAGATGGCGAATGCTACGGGCGTGGCCACAACACCTACCGGAGGATCTTTTGGCACCACTGTCGAGGACCGAGCCGGGGACGAAGAGGACCAAGTGCCGCTATCGCAGGTGCTGAGGGCGAAGCCCACGGCGCAGCCCTCGGCATCAGCCCTGGAAGCAACCCTGGTGCGCCTGGAGGGAAGCGCTACCAGGAAACTCCCCCCTTCCCCACCGCGTCTCAACTAGAGGTGATGACACGGTGCCAAGGTTTGAGCCAGGAGGAGACTCCCTGGTGCTCGGAGGAAGCTTACCGGGCACGACCCCATGATGAAGAGGAAGCTGGAGAGGACATCAACATGGGAGCACTAGCAGACTGCATTTTTAAGTCGTTGTTCGTGCTAACACAGCTTGCCGGGGGCGCTTGGAACCATCAGCACATGTGGGAGGCCGAGCTCGCCTACTGTAAGGAGCTTGAGGCACAGCATGTGGCTCGGGAGGCTAAGTTGAAGGAAGAAATCAAGAACCTCCAAGAAGAGCTTCGCACCTCCAAGCTCAACCTCACAGTAGCCTTAGCAGAGAAGGAAGCGCTTGCGAATGTGCTGAGCAAGGCCAAGGTGCAAGGCATCGATGAGTATAAGGCAGGGCCAGGCTTCAAGGAAGACTTGGAGCAGTACGGTGCCTTCTGCTACAAAGTGGGCCTCGGTGCTGGGGAAGACCAAGGCCGCCGCCTAGCGTCGATCGAGTATGCTCGAGAGGCGTTCGAGGCTGCTGTCCATGAATGTCATCGTCAGACCCAGGACCCTTACTTAGACGGAGTGCGCTTCACGCACTTCCAGGCGGGGCGAATGGCTCCCAGGGACGACGGGGCTGGCCCCTCTGAACAGGCCCCTTAGATGTATCTCTCTTCCCCTTTTTTTGTAATTTGTTCAGAACAGGAACTTTCGCAAAGCAGACCTGAATAGATCCCTTTTTTTTGAACATGTGAATGGTTTCTTTTTCCTATCTTCACTCCCTTGCACTTGTTCTATTCGAATCGGGATTCATCGGTCGTTCAAAAGGGTTCGCAATTACCGCGCAGGTTGAGGGAACTGGAAGAAGTTCCGACCAGGGGCGTGTGCAGAACACCTTTTCACTTGGAGGTATCGCCCTATCTTCTTGAGCTGAAAATCTTTGAACGAGGATGTTTCAGATACCTTCTCAAGCCGACCAGAAGAACGGGTAGAAGAGAAGTAGGATACCGAGAAGGAGGCTTTTATAGGTAGTAAGCCTTCAAGTTAGATATATGCCAGGTCCTGGGTATGGCTTCGCCAATAAGAGTAGTAAGCTTATAGGAGCCTTTCCCGAGGACCTGAGTGACCTGATACGGTCCTTCCCACTTGGGGGCAAGTTTTTGGACTGCTCTTCGGGGATCCGATGCCGAGCAACGGCGGAGGACTAGGTCTCCTTCGAAGAAGCGCCACTCTCGAACTCGGGAATTGTAATACTGCGCGAGTCGCTGTTCATAGGAGACTAGTCTGAAGCTGGCATCGCCTTGGCGTTTGCCGAGCATGTCTAAATTCTCCCTAAGGGCTTGGTTGTTGGCGGCTTCGTCGAAGTGAGTGGTTCAGATGGTGGGAAGAGCTACTTCCAGGGGCACGACCGCTTCAGTGCCGTAGGCCAGATGGAAGGGAGTCTCTCCAGTAGCCACCCGAGCAGTCGTTCGATGACACCACAGCACATTGGGGAGCTCTTCAATCCACGAACCTCTCGCAGCTTCAACCCTTGTGTGTATCCCGTGTAGCATTGTTCGGTTGGCATTTTCGACCAGACCATTTGGTTGGGGATGCACCACTGAGGTGAAGTGGTTGTAGATACCGAGCTTAGAGCACTTCTGTTTGAAGAACGTGCTGTTCAACTACTTCCCGTTGTCAGAAGTGATCACCCTTGGGACGCCGAACCGGCAAAGGATGTTCTTCCACATGAACTTCCACGCGGCTTGGTCAGTAATAGCGGCAACGGGCTCTGCTTCAATCCATTTGGGGAAGTAGTCGATGGCCACGAACAGAAACTTCTTTCGCCCTTAAATCTCTGGGAATCGACCCAGGATGTCAATCCCCCATCTGGAGAAAGGGGGTGGTTCGAACAGGGTGGGAAGCTGTTCGGCTGGCTGTTTAATGAGCTGCCCAAACTTCTGGCACTCTGGACACCTTTTGACGAAGGACATGCAGTCCTTTTGCAGAGAAGGCCACCAAAATCCTGCTTAAATAATGCTACGCGCCAGTGTTCTGCCCCCAAGTGGCTTCCGCACAGTCCTTCGTGAACCTCCTCAACAGCCGATGCTGCCTCAGTGTGGCTGAGGCACCATAGAAGGGGTCTTGAGAGGGATTGCCGGTACAGTTGGCCTTCGATGAGGGTGAACCTCTGGGAGCGCATCCTGATCTTGCTGGCTTCGCCTTGATCAGACGGAAGCTCACCTCGAAGCAGATAGGCCATGAGGGGGCCCATCCAGCTCGGAGCTGGAGGACCAGCCTCGATGGCGGCTACATCTACCTCAATGCTCGGTGAGGTGAGCTCTTCTATGAATATGGAGCGAGAAGGAACGATGTCACCTAAAGATGCCAACTTGGCAAGTGCATCAGCTTGCGCATTCTGCTCTCGCAGGACGTGTATGACTTCAAAGTAGAGGAGACCCTCTGCTCGGCTTTTCACCTGATGGAGATATTGTGCCATGTAGGGGTCCCTTGCTTCGAAGTGTCCACTCACCTGGCTAGCGACCAATTGCGAGTCACTGAAGACCCATAATCGAAGTGCTCCAAGGTGCCTAGCCATTCGAATTCCAGACAACAGTGCTTCATATTCGACAATGCTGTTAAAGGTGGAAAAACAGAACCTCAGGGCGTACTAGAACTCTAGACCCTACGGAGAGGTGAGGACCAAGCCTGCCCCGCTCCCTGTAACACAAGAGGATCCATCCACATAGAGCTCCCATGGGGGCTTGTCATCCAATGGAGGGTCCTGCTCGGTCAGAAGGGTGCATTCCGCGACGAAATCCGCCAACGCCTGCGCCTTGATGGCCGTCCTCGGACGGTAGCTGATGTCGAACTCTCCAAGCTCGATGGCCCATTTGATAAGCCTGTCGGAAGCCTCTGGCCACCGAAGGATAAGCCTTAATGGCTGGTCGATAAGGACCGTAATTGAGTGGGCTTGGAAGTAGGGCCTAAGCTTCCGTGCAGCCATAACAAGTGCCAGGGCAAGCTTCTCTGCTCGAGGGTACCTTCTTTCAGCTTCCTGAAGGACCCTGCTGATATAGTAGACTGGATGTTGTGCCGCCGCCTCTTCTCTGATCAGCACTGTGCTGATGGAGTGTTCGGTGACCGAAAGGTACACGAACAAGGGTTCCCCGAGCACAGGTTTCGAGAGAACATGTGGGGCTGCCAGATATGCCTTTAGCTCGGCGAAGGAAGCTTCGCAGTCCTTGGACCACCGTACATGCCCCCCTTGCTGTGAGGAGCCTTTGGGGCCTCGCAGCAATTTGAAGAAGTTGAAGCTTCTCTCCGCTGCTCGGGACATGAACCGGTTCAGTGCAGCGAGACGTCCAGTAAGGCGTTGGACGTCGCACACCGTCTTGGGACTGCCCATCTCAAGTATGGCTTGGATCTTCTCAGGGTTGGCCTCTATTCCTCTGTTTGAGTTGAGGAAGCCGAGGAACTTACCAGAGCGAACTCCAAATGCACACTTGGCTGGGTTGAGCTTCATGTTATACCTTCGCAGAGTTGCAAAGGTATCTTTGAGGTCGGAGACGTTGTCGGCGCTCGGGAGCGTCTTGACCAGCATGTCATCAACATAGACCTCCATATTTCACCCAATCTGCAGCTCGAACATCTTGTTGACCAGCCGCTGGTACGTCGCACCAGTGTTCTTCAGACCAAAGGGCATCCTAGTGAAACAGTACAAGCCCAGGTCGGTGACTAACGTGGTGACGTCCTGGTCCGGAGGATGCATGATGATCTGGTGATAACCAAAGTATGCGTCCAAAAAGCTGAGAAGCTCGTGTCCGGATGTGGCATCCACCAGCTGGTCGATGCGCGGCAAAGGAAAGTTGTCCTTGGGCGTGGCTTTATTGAGATCTTTGTAGTTTATGCGCACGCGCCATTTGCCATTGGCTTTGCACACGAGGACCACATTGGAGATCCACCTCGAGTATTGGGCTTCCCGGAGGAGCCCAATAGCTCAACTTTTGACAACGTGATCTTGGATTACAGCCTGCCGTTCACGGTTGACGGGTTCTTTGATGGACCGGAGGTACCTTCGGGTCCAGGCGAAGGCAATGCACCATCACCTCTGGGGGTATGCCAGACAGTTCGTCATCTGACCACACGAACATGTCTAAATTGGCTAGCAGGAAAGCCTTGTAGCATTGTCGTTCGGCTTCTGGCAATAGCGCGCCAATATAGAGGATGTGTTCGGGGTTGTCGTCCACTCGAACAGGGAGCAAGTCTTCAGCAGGAGTTCCTCGACTGGTAGAAGGCTGATCAGCTGGCGGGGGCACAAGCGCCGGTGCTGCGAGAGGTCGCTTGTCCCTTAAGGAGAGGACATAGCACCGACGGGACTCTCGCTGACTTCCGAGAACCTCGCCGATCCCACTCAGAGTGGAAAACTTCATTTTCTGATAGAGAGACGAGGGTACGGCCTTGATTCAACCAATCAACCCCCTGCCGAGGATGGCGTTGTATCCTGGCATACTTCGAATAACCAAGAAATCCATCATCTTGGTTACACTTTTCGGGGCCATCCTAAGAGTAATTGGGAGGCGCACTCGTCCCATGGGTTGAACTGAAACCCCAGAGAACCGAACAGAGGTGACTCTACAAGGGCAAGCTGGTCGGTTTTCAATCCCATCATTAAGAAGCAATCGTAAGCTAACACATCTGGGGCACTTCCATTATCCACTAAAATCCGGCGCACAGTACAGTGATTGATGGTGGCCGAAACGACCAGCGCATCAGTGTGTGGAGTGGAGACTCCTACAAGATTTTCATCCAAGAAGGTTATAGCCTCCTCGGACCGTGCACGTGAAGGATTGGGGGGATAAGGATATGGGCGAGGCACTGGGGGCCTGTCCACCTTGTGCACCCTCCGAGCATAGTTGCGTCGGCTTTGATTGCTTTCTCCGTTTGCGCCGAAGCCTCCTGCGATCACGTTGATCTCTTGCCCATTGGGATCATTGTTGATGGGCTGCTCGGGAGTCCGCTCTCGGTGCCTTTGGCGGTCTTCATTGCGGCGCACATACCGTCCAAGATAGCCGCATTTAATCAAGGACTCGATCTCATCCTTGAGCTGGCGGCACTCGGAGGTGTCGTGGTCGTGGTCGCGGTGGAAGCGACAGTACTTGTCCTGGTTGCGCTTGCGGGGATCAGAGAGCATCCTTGGTGGCCACCGAATATACAGCTCATCCCGGATTTCAGCCAAGATCTGTTCAGGGGCCACCGTAAGGGGAGTGTAGTAGGTGAAGGGGCGTGGTCGGCGCGGTGAGTCTTCGTTGCGCCGGTCTTTCTTTCGATCACTGTAACGTCGCGTGCTTTTCGGATCCATGCGGATCATGTGCATTGTGGTTGTGGCGGCCGTTGTGAGGCCAGTGTGAGTTGGGTGTGTGGAATGCATGGTGTGATTGCGTGGTTTGAGCAGGTGAAGAGCAGGGTAGGTCCTGAATTGGAATAGGACCAGCTGCTGTTCTGTCTGAGTTGGCGTCCAAGGGGTGGTCGTTTACTGTTGGCGACCAGGTTTATGGACGTTGACTTCTTGAACTTGGCGGCAGCTGTTGTGGACGTTTATGTTGGCAGTGCATGTGGGCGACAAGGGGGTTGACGCCAACCTGTCAGTCCAGCAGGTTATATGTTCACCCGAGGGCAGCTCCCTTAGCTCACCCTCTCTCCCTCTTACCCCAGCTTCGCGCCCTGGTGTTTTTGAAGGTTCTAACAGGTATCGAGGAGTGGCTGGTTGATCGTGGGACGCGCGGCGTCGCCGAATTGCGCGAGGAAACGTCGCGGCGTGGTGCAATTCGCGTGGGAGCTCGCGGAGGGCTCGGCGTGAATCGGGGAGTTGCGGGAGATTCTAACGCGTTCTGAGGTAGGGGACGAACCCTGGTAGCTCCGTAGAAACATTAAAACATATCATAACTACTTAAATCCGCATGATAATCCATGTTTAGATAGAGTTGCACCATATGGGATAATGGGTGGTTTGAGTAGTTTATTGTACGAATCATGTTTAAACGGGTTGCATTGGGTTCTGACATGCTAGAGGGTATGCATTTGCATGTTTTCCAGTAATTAGAACAGCTAGAGAACTCGCAGGACCGGATTAGGGTTTCTGCAGGGTTTAAGGCCGGGGAACTTGGCGTCAACATCGTTTGCCGCCAAGATCTTCAGCCAGGAGGTTGACGGCCAGGGACCTTGCCGTCTACTTCCTGTAAGCGGCAATCGATGTGGCCGCCTACTCCTATATGAACAGAAATGGCTATTTATGGTGTTTTATCGATAATGCATGCGTGGTGTCATACGAGGTGCACTAAGTGCACATGGTTTACGTGTTTAGCATACAAGGTATGCTGTTAGTTGTTTACTTCGGTGACTGCGCGTTGTGTACGCGAGTCAGTTGGGTTCACGTGTAGTGGACCAATGGTTACTTGTGGTTTACGTGAGGTTTCACGTGGTTTGTGTGTGACGTGCACGTGGTTTTGTGTACGTGGCGAGTAGTACGACGCCTACCGTGGTTACCTCTCCAGTTGGGTGCCCCAGGTTCTTTGTGAGCCAGGCTATTAGCTCGGGGCCTTGTCCCGGTACTTGTGTTGTACCGTTGAGGTCTGTGTCGTCTAACTTGGACACCCTCACTCTTGTGTTAGAGTTGTACGTCCGGCTGAGGGAAAGACGACAGTGGGACAGTGACAGTTGTGGTTGTTTTTAGTCACTTGTAGCGCACTCGTAGTTGGGGGTACGGACACCAGTAGACGTACTGGACCCCAGCTAGTCCTTTTCCAGTGCCTCACTCTAGCGAGCCCAGGCCAAGGTCTCTGGAGGTGCCAGGCATGGGCCTGTGACCGTGTGGTTTGTAGGTTGTGGTGTTTTAGTTGGTCTCCACAGTTGTTTGACCTTTTTACGTGGAGCGGCAGCTGGACCTTTCGTCCGTGGCTGCGAGACTGAGAGGTGGACCTGTGTTAGTTTGTCCGAGTCAGTTTCTGGTGTCGCGAACCAGTTTACGTGGCTCGTGTTGGCTGTCTCTACTTTGGCTTGTACACCTGTTTGGGTTTGCCGTTTAGTTATTACTGTTGTTTCTCGTAGTCGACAGACGGTGAGTACTTTTACAGCTTTACTTACCTGCTTAGCTGTTTTATATGTTGTTGGTACTGTTTACTGTTTTGTACCTGTGGTTTGTGGTTTGTTCGGCTTTGGGGGAGTTCCCTACTGAGCCAGTGACTAGAGAGGCTCACCCCTACCCCCACAGGTGAGGGCGAGGAGGACGTTTCTCGTCCGACGTCCAGTTCTGGGCCGCGTCGTAGCGGAGCAGGGTCAGTACCTCCAGCGGAGTAGTACTCAGCAGTGTAGCCTTGTAGTTTTGTAGTTGTTTACTTTCTTTTGTTGTACCTCGGGGTATGCCCCAGACTTTTGTACACCTTTTCAGTTTTAATGGAATATGGCTATGTAAATTGTGAAAAATTATATATGAAATGTGGTGTGTTCCTTTATGTTTACACGGACTGTGGTTTGGTATCCCTTGCGAGGCTTCGGCCCGTTCGCGGGAGGCAGACTCGGATCAAGTGCGTTATCGGTTTAACGGGCTTGGCCGAGGCGTTCCGTCACAATCACGGTCGGAACCGTTATCGGAGGGCCTCTTCTTGTCCGATTGCTCACCCTGCTCTGCTCGGCCAGCAGCCAGGCTCTCCTCGCATGCTGCATGGCGCTGGGCGGTAGAGAGAGTTCGGCGAGAGTGGAAGGTTGCTGCACCCCCAACGTCCTTTGAAGGAAGCCATCTCGGGTGCCCTGGATGAGGGCACTGGTGGCCAAGGGGACTTCGTGGTGGGGGATGCGGAGTGCTTCGGTCCGGATCCTCTTGACGTAGTCCCAGAGCACTTTGCCTTTCTTCTGCCGAACAGACAGAACAGACGCCGCTGTGCGCGGCTGAGACCTTCCACCTAGGAAGTTGTCCCGAAAGGACTTCTTCAATTGGTGGAAGGAAGAGATGGAACCTGCGGGGAGGGCTTCAAACCATGCCCGTGCGGTCTCCTTCAGGGTGGCCGGAAAGGCTCGGCATTTGGCCGCGTCTGATGCTCCGTGGAACACCATGTGCGACTCAAAGCCATGGATATGATCCGCTGGGTCGGTGGTGCCATTGTAGTGTGCAATGGTGGGCAGAGGGAGCTTGGGGGAGACTCGAGCTTCTAGGATCTCCATCGTGAACGGGGATCGAAAGTCCAGGTCTTCATCCCCCAGAGCCTTGCCCTCTGCCCACTGGACCATTGCCTAAACGCGGCGATCGAGGTCGACGACACGATGGAAGCGTCTGGCCAACTCCTAGTCGGAGAGGGCGGACTCCTCACGTCGGGACCTGTGGGAGTTAGCCCTGACGACAGAACGCGGGGCAGGCGGGACCACCGCGGAACGGCGAGGTGAATTATCTTGCCGCTCCGGTGTCTGATGCACCGAAGGTGCCCGACGCGACCGCCGGGGCGATTCTGCATGCTACTCCTGTGGCGCTGGAGGGGCGCGGGACCGTCGACGAGACGACTCTGCCTACTACTCCAGCGGCGGAGGGATCACCAGGGCCGGTTGCCTGGATAATTGGGCCTGAAGGCCCTGACAGACCCCTGCTAGGTGCTGCATCTGCCCTCGAAGTTCCGCCACTTCTTGGGTGGTTGCAAGTATGACGACAGTAGGGTTCCCGCCAGCAGCTCCGGCGGGGGCGATGATGACGTAGACAGGGGGGACTCGCTCGCGAGAGTCCGTGCGGGACTACTGAGACCTCATCGACCGACTGCCGATGTTCTGGTACGAGGAACTTCCGCGAGCCATGGCTGAAGTCGTTCGCATAGACGGTGCAAAAAATGTGGTGGTGTTTTCCTGTTTGGGCCTGAGCCAAACAGGCCTCCACTAAGAAGAGGGAAGACGGTCGCCGGTAGCGGACGAAGGCCTGCAAAACCAGAACTGGATCAGGGGGACCCGGTTGAAGAACCGGGGAGAACCCTTCGATGCCTAAGTCAGTGGACTGTAAGAAGGCTTCAAGGAAAAGGATTCAGTAGTGTGCTGTACTGTGCACAAGGGTGCGTACCTTGGCATGGAAGTCGCAGGTACCTTTTATAGGCCCCAGCCCTGAGGGAGATGAACATGTTGACCTTTAATGGGCCCCAAAAAAGATGCGCCGGTTGGGGCCTTTAACGGAGGGTTATACGTTGAGGCGTCCGTTGAGGACCTTTGCAGTTAAGGCTCCTTAGAACGTGGAGCGCGTGCCATGCAGCCGTTGTAACCGTCGCAAGGAGACAAAGAGCTGCTTGGAGGCTCCTGGGCAGAGGATACCGAGCAGGTAGCCTGTTCAGTAGGCTGGACCAGGTGCTCGGTGACTGCTCTTGTTCAGTAGGTAGCGCCTAGGCTGAACAGGATGAGGGGTGTCCGGAGACCGCCCTTGGAACCCTGAAGGCGCTCAGGTGCGAAGATTGTGTTCGAGATCTTTGAGCTATTCCCGAAGACACGTGTCGTGCTGCCTGGGAGCCACGCCTGTCTGCAGGATAGTAATGGGCCTAGGTGGCTAAAAATAGCTACCACAATTAATATTTCCACCAAATTTTTTTATTCTCATACATTTCAATATTGGGTTTCTATCCTTTTACTTTTGCTTAAATACCCATAGATGTTATAAGAGACTTTAAGTAGAAAACTCACAAAACCTCCAGGAAAAAGGTGCCAACTTTGTCACACGGCACCTTCGAGCCCCTCCAAAAGGCTTGGGCCATCCCTTGACCCACAGACCATAATCTAGAAACCCGAGATTCTACATCCTACCACTCTTAAAAGAAATTTTGTCCTTGAAACTGTTCGAAGTGAAAAAAAGCAAAAGGCATAGGAGGATGTTAACTCAACTTGACAACACAGTTTAACACCATCAAAATAGTAAAAACAACATAGCAACACATTAAACAAACTAATTCTAAAAACCTAGGGCCTTACACCCTTTTTCCCTTAAAGAAACTTTGTCCTCGAAGTTAAAGTTAAGGGTACTAACTAAACAAGTAAGAGTATTGCTTCTTCATCGTCTCCTTGAGCTCCCACGAAGCCTCCTCTCGTGAGAAGTTCCTCTAAAACACCTTCATGGAAACAATCCTCCTATTCCTCAAGTGTTGAATCTTACGGTTCAAGATCGCCATGAGCTGCTCCACGTAGGACAAGTCTGGTTGCAACTCTACTGGCTCATGGCTGATGATTGTAATCACGGGGAAGTGTGCCCCTTGGAGATGACAAAAAGTAAGTGCTATATATATGAGACCCCAAACATGGTATCACTACAAGGGGAAGCAGATTTACCGACGAAAAATTTCTGTCAGTATATCCGTTGGACTTTCCGATGAATATATTTCCATCGAAAATATCCGTCGAAATTTCTGACGGAACATATTCTATCGGAAATTCGGTCGGTATTTTCGATGAAAAAATATCCATCGGAAATTCCGTCGGTATTACCGATAGAATTTTCGACGGAAATAATTCCGTCGGAAAATTCCAATTTTCCCCCACCCCTCGTTCCCAAATCCATCTCTCTCTCTCTCTCTCTCTCTCTCTCTCTCTCTCTCTCTCTCTCTCTCTCTCTCTCTCTCTCGTCTCTGGGTCTCTGGCGTGGAGCACCGCCGCCGTCGCGACCCTGCGCCGCCGCCTCTGCCATTCCAGGTGAGTCTAGGAACCCCCTCCCGATGAACCCCACCCCCACCCCGTCCCCCTCCCGGAGAACCCCACCCCAACCCTCTCCCACTTCCGTTGCCAGCCCCCTCCTCCTCCTTGTGACCCCCTCCCCCACCCACTCCCACTTCCAGCCCCGACCCCTACCAGCCCCCCTCCCCCTCCTGGCAACCCCCACCCCCACTCCCTCCCCCTCCCACTCCCAGCCCCCCACCCTGCCAGCCCCCCTCCCACTCTCGGCCCCCTCCCAGTGACCCCCACCCCCTCCCCTTCTCCCTCCACTACTCCCCCTCCTGGCCTGGCAACCCCCTCCCCCTCTACTGCTCCCCCTCCCGACCTGGTGACCTCCTCCCCCTCCACTGCTCCCTCTCCACAGTGCCCCCCCCCCACCCACCCCTCCACATTGCCCTGCTTCCCCTCCCAGCCCAGCGGTCATAGACAAAAAATGGGATTCTTGGTCCTGCTCTCTGTTGTTGAGTTGTGAACTATATCGCCAACATCCGGCTATATATATTGAGATCCCTCCACTGGATGTTGGTCAGTACGTAGTTGAGAAATTAAGGAAGCTATCCAATGAACAATTGTTCCCACGTGAAGCACAAACGTTTCACTTGACTGCTGCTCTTGTTTTCTTTTACTTCTTATTACGTACATTTTGCTAAAACACAATGTAACGACGAGAACTACTGGTCTTGGCTAGCTTTGGTCTTTTCTGAAACGGAGGAGGAGCTTAGTCATCTAAGCCACACCTAGCTATAAGGGAATAAATCGTAAGTGCTCTCTCGATTTCGAACCCACAAAGATTTGGCTGAAGAAAGGAAGATGGTGTGATGTGAGAGACAAAAATCGAGGAGACACATGGCTGTGTTGTAAGGATCGGATTGGGTGCACGAACATGTGACCCTTCCTCAGGCAGGCACTATAGTTGTCCTAGAGGGGGGGGGGTGAATAGGACTTCTTTGCACTTTAAAAATTTTATCTAAAAGATAAACAATCACTAAAGAACTTTGTTAGTACTTAGTGTAATGTGTGTGAAACAAGTGAAAAACTTGGCGGAATCAATCACACAAAAAAGCACAAGAATTTTATCCTAGTTCGGCCCTTCCTACATGGAAGTCCTATGTCCAGTCCCCAAAAAACCACTTGGGATTGCACTAACTGCCAATAAACACTTGGCCTTCTCTCAAACCCGAGAGGAATTACAAACCCACTTGTTCCCAGCAAGTCTTCTCTTAACCAAGGGGTACAAAGACTATCTACACTTGTAGATCTTCCCTTCACAAGAGGGGTACAGCAGGATACAAACTTCCTACGGGTTTTCTTACACAGAAGTATGAAAGCTTGTGTGTCTACTCAACAACAATGAGCAAATCATAGAAATTCAGAAAGAAAGATAGATGTGAGTGGAACTCAATTTCAATCTGAAACAAAGAGGTGGACTGAAGAAGATCTGAATTGCAATAGTCCACCAAGTGAAGAAGACTTCAAATTGCAGAAGGAGAGCAAAAGTCTAAGACTGAGAAGTGGCTATCTTTTTCTTTGAGTGGCTCTTCTAGCTTTCAGATGGGAGTGAAATGCAGGCTTCTAAGTCTTCAAAGTATGTCACTCTATCTCTTATCTTGTGTATCTTCTATTATATATATATATATATATATATATATATATATATATATATATATATATATATATATATATCCTTGTCTTCAAGCTCTGGCTTCATATATAAGCTTCAAATTTTTTCCCGTTTGATTTTTTTTTTGCCGTTGGAAGCTAGCCGTTTGAAGGAGATAGCCGTTGAGAGGAAGCTTTGATCTTCTTAGGTTTGTCCATCAAATATTTAGCTCCATGAGTCCCAATGTCTTTAGGATATATGTTGTAGCTTCATGCTTGAAGGACTTTCTCATGATTGTTCTGCAGGTTTCATGCCCAGTGCAGTGATCTAGCCATTCTTCATTAAATGTTCTGCAAACCTAAAAGGACAAGATAAGAGCAAATGCCTCCATACATGCCTTCAGAGGTTGGTAAGATAAAGGATAAAATATGAAACCATTCAGAATGAAGTTCAGAACATTTAAGAATGAACAGACAGTTGCACACGTTTTTCTTCTGAAAGTCATGGTATTTCTGACAGTAGCACGTAGGTTCTAACAGATAGCCTATTATACTTATCAAGCATTTAATTTTTGACCATCCATAAACCAGAGATCAACTTATCTTCCTATCAGTAAAAGAGATAGCAAATATATCTTATCTATATATTACAGATCCCAAAAGAGATACTGCTCAGATAAAATAATTTTGAATAAAATATTTTTCCCGCCAAAAGGATAATTGAATTTTGTACTTTTTTTTTAAAAGGAAACTGTCTCAAAGTGAAAGATATTTCAATGCAGAGCTTATGTAATGATGTATGTTAACTAGTACTTATTAGTAGAGGTTTGAAATTACAACTAAGTACAGATAAACAATTGACAATAGATACTTCGACTTTTAAGAAGTCGGAGTAAGACAGTAATAGAGACAATAAACTTCGACTTCAGGAGGAATACTACTACTTCGATTTCATTAAAGTCGGAGTGAGAAAGCAATGACTTCGAATTCTTTGGGAAGTCGGAGTGCCAACAAATAGATAGCGGACTTTGACTTATATGAAGTCGGAGTATGCTCAACTTTGACTTTTAAGGAGTCGGAGTTTCCTTAGACTTTGACTTTCCAGGAGTCGGAGTAAGGCTTAATAGAAAATCAAACAATACAAAGACTTCGACTTTCCAGGAGTCGGAGTACTTCTAGACTTCGACTTTTCAGGAGTCGGAGTGTTGCCAGACTTTGACTTTCCAAAAGTCAGAGTGGATTATATTGTACATCAATTGAAGCATTACTTCGACTCTTCAAGAGTCGGAGTTAGGAGTCGGAGTCAGTGTGATATACAGCATACGCTGTGGACTTAGAAAAATTTCGCTGTGATGATGCTTGGGTTGTAAGGCCCTTGATTTTTCATCTTTGGATGATTTCTTATGTATGTATAAATGTATGCCATCGATGTATAAACTTTATTGTGCATAGTACTTACTTGTTTACATTGCATGAATAAGTATTATTTTAATGTGTGCATTGTAGATTATGTATATATATATGTGTGGTGTACATAAAGTTTCTGCAGTTTTAAGTTCAGTTCTGGCGACTAGTAGACATCAATACGGGTGGACGCCAATCCCAAGTAAGCGGCCACATCGATGGACGCCGACTCAGAATTTACGGCCTGTGATGTTGACGTCAATGTCCCAGATCTATTGCGATTTTAGATCCAGAAACACCTCCGGAAATGTCGCCCTTGGTTTAGGAAACCATCCCCCAACGGTAACCTAGACCCTAAACGCGTTCCTAAAAACCTCAACCCTATAAAAGAGGCAGATTATGGCTCAGTTAGGTCCTTTTGACTCTTTGTAAAAAACCCTAACATTTTATGTGCGAACCCCGACTTTGGAACTCCTTGATCCGGTGATTTGAGGCTTCATCCGACGTTCTACAATGACTGGCGAGGGCTCTGAACATCCGGGAACGGCTTCCCCACACTGGTGTGCAGAGGAGATCAACACAGAACTCGGATCGAGGGAGTTTTGAGGACTCTTTGGCTCTGGCCGAGGAGGGCTTCTCCATCTTAAATCGTTTCTTGTGAATTTTCTAAGAGGCAAGTAACCCTTTCACATCACTCTTACATACGTCTAGTAGGTCCTAGGTATTTTCTGGAATTTTATTCGTGACCTGGAACCCCAATTTCACCAAGTTTCTTGCGTTCAGTTTGTGTTTTGCACAGACATGAACTTAATGGAAGGATCCCTTGCCGTTAAGATCTTGAGTTGGCGGCAACCTTTGTTGCCGTTAACCTGATAAACGGCCACATGCATGCCATCAAGTTCGCCAGACTGCAACAATGTGCATGTCTGAACTATATGACCTATTTTTCGGATTTCTGCATATGAGGATATAATGTAAAAGTGATATGCTATATAATAACATTATTGGATCATTCTGTGTAAATTTTATGAATTTCTATGGAATATCCTATTTATCTGAAATTTCTGAAATGCATGTTAAATAGGTTTTAATCTTGTAAAATTTCGTTTGTGCAATCTGTGTGGAATCCAAGTGTCATCAAAATTTTGTGAAATGTTTATGGGTTTTGGTTCATGCTGTAGAAATTTGGGAAATTTCTGATATCTGTATAAATTATTACATTTTCTGAATGGTAAAACAGTGAGCATATTTTATTAATACAGAAATTTAGATAAATAGTGTAAAAATAGTTAAATTCCTAGAAATTGACGTATGTTTAGGACTGTCAGAATCCATGTATAGAATGAGTTGTGGGTCTGAACAATGAAAATCCATGCTAGTTTGACTAGGTTTACTTTGTATAATACCACTATTGAAATTTTCATAAATTGTGGGTAATTCAGAAAAATGCAAAATTTGGTATGCATGATGGGTAACTTGTAAGCAATTAGTGGTTAAATTTTCATACTGAAATGATGACAGTAACTACATATGCTGGTTTCATGTGAGCATTGATCAATTAATACATGTTAATGAGGTTGTTAATGAAATCTACTAATTTCAGCATGATTAGACTTGTTTCAAATCTTTTTAATATTGAGAACAGTAGTACCATGCTAGGTAATACTGAAGTATGTAAATGTATGAGCATGAAATGGATGTGTTAAAAATTGTGCATTAAGTGTGTGTTAAAAGATTAGAGAAAACGTGTAAATGTGCCAATGGATGACACTGCTACCTTAGAGGGCTGTGGAACTGTAATGTGGTAAAGTCCCCACGGGAAGGTTCATAGTGTGTGATATCCCATGGGCGTTGGGATTAAATCCTGGAAGCGGACAAATACCGTTGGTTAGGGTGGAGAGTGCTTCTCCCGGTTCTGCGCAGTAACTAAGATTTATCACTGTAATGTCTAGGTGATAGATATGTGTGTGATGTGACAAGTGTGTGTCCTTCTAGAGGTGGTTTGGACTATGTGTCATGGCATATAATTAAGAATATGTGAGCATATGCGTGAGAGTGTGAACATGTGAACTAGATAAGTGAAATTGTGTAAATGATTAGGTGAGAATATGAATCAATGGTATAACATGCAAAATGATAATTCCTTATATGAATGTGATATATCCCTGTCAAAACAGCAATCTATTCATGTGTGTAAATGTGTTAACCATGCAAAAATGATCATAGAACCCATGCTAGGAATGTGTTTGTAATATGTGTAAACCTCAGGTTTAAAATGGTTATTATCTTAGCATGTGAATGTAGTTAAATGAGATTTAGTTTAGTATATTGTAAAGTAGATTTTAAGTCATTTAAAAATTATTATAAATTACTCATAATGTGTAGCATGTGTAGAAATCATGTTTAGGTTTTTAGAACATTATCAAATCCATGCTTTATATGATAATGGTGTAGCATGAGAACGTGAAAAGTCATGTGATGTATGTATGTTTAGTGTGGTTGGAGTTACTTGTTGAGTTCTTTTGGACTCATTCTTGCTTCGGTGTACAGGTGCAGACATTTCTACTTCTTCCGAGGAGATCGTTAGGAGCGACTCGGAGCTAGAGTAGGAGACTTTTGTCTTGGATTCAACATTGTATTTTCTTCTTTCATAGTATGTAATAAAAGACTCTGCGTAGTCTTATGTGGACAATGTAATAATTTAAATTCTCAGTTATGAAGTATTCACTTTTCCTTTTCTATATAGACTGTGTATAAATGATGATGATGGAATAAGAGTTACTTTCCAGTTATTTCATTTCCGTTGTCATGTGTCATATATTTGTGTATGTTTCAGCCTAATTGTACAATTGTTGGGTAAATGTCCCACTGTAGCGGCGTTCATTATACCGATGTGGGTTGGTGTAACCGTACCGGTATAAGGAGGGTCATTACAGAGATTGGTATCAGAGAGCATATTGGTAGCATTATAGAGATTGGTATCAGAGAGATTGGTGGGCAAGACGGGCATTGCTCGTGATGAGGATGGCGTGATTAGATTCCATCACCGTGTTTGTGTTCCAGACATAGTGGATGTCCATGAGCATGTTTTAGCGGAGGCTCATAGGTCTAGATTCTCTATTCATCCGGGTAACACTAAAATGTACCAGATTTGAAGAGATCTTTTTGGTGGTCTGGCATGAAGAAGGATGTAGCGGAGTATGTGTCTAGATGTCTAGTTTGCCAGCAAGTGAAGGCCGAGCGGCAGCGACCATATGGTCTTATGCAGAAGATGGAGATCCTAGTATGGAAGTGGAAGGCTATCACTATGGATTTTGTTATGGGTTTGCCTCGATCTAGACGGGGTAATGACTTGATTTGGGTAATGGTAGATAGATTCTCGAAGACTGCGCATTTCTTGCCCATGAAGAAGAAGGAGTCAGTAGAGAGTTTAGCTAGATTGTATATTGGTAGCATTATTAGATTGCATGGTGTCTCGAAGTTGATCATTTCGGATCGAGATCTGAGATTTACTTCAAGGCTATGGAAGGGTCTTCAGGATGCGTTAGGTTCAGAGCTGAAGCACAGTTCGGCGTTTCATCCCCAGACAGATGGACAGTTCGAGAGGACTATCCAGACGCTCGAGGATATGTTGAAGGCATGTGTTCTGGATTGGAAGGATGATTGGGAGTGCCATTTACCTCTTGTGGAGTTCGCATATAACAACAGTTTTCATGCGAGTATTGGTATGGCTCCATTTGAGGCATTGTATGGTAGGCCCTGTAGATCTCCTTTGTGTTGGGAGGAGACAGGCGATAGGCAATTGATCGGTCCAGAGTTAGTTCAGGAGACTTCGGATAAGGTCCAGATGATTAGGAAGAGGCTTGTTGTGGCACAGGATAGGCAGAAGAGTTGTGCTGACAATAGGCGGAAGGATTTGGAGTTCGAGGTAGGTGAGCATGTCTTTTTAAAGATTTCGCCTACTCGTGGTGTAGTTAGATTTGGCAGGCATGGTAAGTTAAGTCCTAGATTCATTGGCCCGTATGAGATTCTCAGACGATTAGGCAACATGACATATGAGCTAGCTTTACCCCCAGCGTTAGCTAGTGTCCATCCCATTTTCCACGTATCTATGCTCAGGAGATATGTCAGAGACCCATCTCATGTTATTAGCCACGAGCCAGTGGAGATCCAGCCAGATCTTTCTTATGTGGAGCGACCAGTGGCTATTCTTGACCGGAAGGTTCAGCATCTCCGAAACAAGAGTATTGCATCGGTGAAAGTGTTATGGCGCAACTTCTCGCGAGAAGAGGCTACTTGGGAGCTTGACGATGCAATGAAGAAGAAATATCCTCAATTGTTTGAGTAGTATCAGTCTAACTTCAAGGACGAAGTTTCTTTAAGGGGGAGAGGGTGTAAGGCCCTTGATTTTTCATATTTGGGTGATTTCCTATGTATGTATAAATGTATGCCATCGATGTATAAACTTTATTGTGCATAGTACTTACTTGTTTACATTGCATGAATAAGTATTATTTTAATGTGTGCATTGTAGATTATATATATATATATATATGTGTGTGTGTGTGTGTGTGTGGTGTACATACAGTTTCTGCAGTTTTAAGTTCAGTTCTGGCGGTCGGTAGACGTCAATATGGGTGGACGTCAATCCCAAGTAAGCGGCCACATCGATGGACGCCGACTCAAAATTGACGGCCTGTGATGTTGACGTCAATGTCCCAAATCTGTTGCGATTTCAGATCCGGAAACACCTCCAGAAATGTCGCCCTTGGTTTAGCAAATCGTCCCCCAACGGTAACCTAGACCCTAAACGCGTTCCTAAAAACCTCAACCCTATAAAAGAGGTAGATTAGGGCTCAATTAGGTCCTTTTGACTCTTTGTCAAAAACCCTAACATTTTATGTGCAAACCCCGACTTTGGAACTCCTTGATCCGGCGATTTGAGGCTTCATCCGATGTTCTACAACGACTGGAGAAGGCTCTGAACATCCGGGAACGGCTTCCCCACACTGGTGTGCAGAGGAGATCAACACAGAACTCGGATCGAGGGAGTTTTGAGGACTCTTTGGCTCTGTCCGAGGAGGGCTTCTCTGGCTTAAATCATTGCTTGTGGATTTTCTAAGAGGCAAGTAACCCTTTCACATCACTCTTACATACGTCTATTAGGTCTTAGGTATTTTCTGGAATTTTATTCGTGTCCTAGATCCCCAATTTCACCAAGTTTCTTGCGTCCAGTCTGTGTTTTGCATAGACAGGAACTTAACGGTAGGATCCCTTGCCGTTAAGATCTTGAGTTGGCGGCAACCTTTGTTGCCGTTAACCTGATAAACGGCCACATGCATGCCGTCAAGTTCGCCAGACTGCAACATTGTGCATGTATGACCTATATAACCTATTTTTCGGATTTCTGCGTATGAGGATATAATGCAAAAGTGATATGCTATATAATACCATTATTGGATCATTCTGTGCAAATTTTATGAATTTTTGTGGAATACCCTATTTATCTGAAATTTTTGAAATGCATGTTAAACGGGTTTTAATCTTGTAAAATTTCGTTTGTGCAATCTGTGTGGAATCCAAGTGTCATCAAAATTCTGTGAAATGTTTATGGGTTTCAGTTCATGCTGTAGAAATTTGGGAAACTTCTGATATCTGTATAAATTATTACATTTTCTGAATGGTAAAATAGTGAGCATGTTTTATTAATACAAAAATTTAGATAAATAGTGTAAAAATAGTTAAATTCCTAGAAATTGACGTATGTTTAGGACTGTCAGTATCCATGTATAGAATGAGTTGTGGGTCTGAACAATGAAAATCCATGCTAGTTTGACTAGGTTTACTTTGTATAATACCACTGTTGAAATTTTCATAAATTGTGGGTAATTTATAAAAATGTGAAATTTGGTATGCATGATGGGTATCCTGTAAGAAATTAGTGGTTAAAGTTTCGTACTGAAATGATGACAGTAACTACATATGTTGGTTTTATGTGAGCATTGATCAATTAATACATGTTAATGAGGTTGTTAATGAAATCTACTAATTTCTTGCTAAGATTTATCACTGTAATGTCTAGGTGATAGATATGTGTGTGATGTGACAAGTGTGTGTCCTTCTAGAGGTGGTTTGGACATGTGTCATGGCATATAATTAAGAATATGTGAGCATATGCGTGAGAGTGTGAACATGTGAACTAGATAAGTGAAATTGTGTAAATGATTAGGTGAGAATATGAATCAATGGTATAACATGTAAAATGATAATTCCTTATATGAATGTGATATATCCCTGTCAAAATAGCAATCTATTCATGTGTGTAAATGTGTTAACCATGAGAAAATAATCATAGAATTCATGCTAGGAATGTGTTTGTAATATGTGTAAACCTCAGGTTTAAAATGGTTATTATCTTAGCATGTGAATGTAGTTAAATGAGATTTAGTTTAGTATATTGTAAAGTAGATTTTAAGTCATTGAAAAATTGTTATAAATTACTCATCATGTGTAGCATGTGTAGAAATCATGTTTAGGTTTTTAAAACATTATCAAATCCATGCTTTATATGATAATGGTGTAGTATGAGAACGTAAAAAGTCATGTGATGTATGTATGTTTAGTGTGGTTGGAGTTACTTGTTGAGTTCTTTTGGACTCATTCTTGCTTCGGTGTACAGGTGCAGACATTTCTACTTCTTCCGAGGAGATCGTTAGGAGCGACTCGGAGCTAGAGTAGGAGACTTTTGTCTTGGATTCAACATTGTATTTTCTTCTTTCATAGTATGTAATAAAAGACTCTGCGTAGTCTTATGTGGACAATGTAATAATTGAAATTCTCAGTTATGAAGTATTCACTTTTCCTTTTCTATATAGATTGTGTATAAATGATGATGATGGAATAAGAGTTACTTTCCAGTTATTTCATTTCCGCTATCATGTGTCATATATTTGTATATGTTTCAGCCTAATTGTACAATTGTTGGGTAAATGTCCCACTGTAGCGGCATTCATTATACCGATGTGGGTTGGTGTAACCGTACCGGTATAAGGAGGGTCGTTACATGGGTTCTGTGTAGGAATAGTTTTTTTGGGTTCTATGTTTGTATATATAATAGCTTTTTGATTTCCATAAATAGTAAAGACGAAAGTATTAAAAAGTTTTGTCCTAACAAAATATTGTGATAGATATTTTAGTAAAAGAGTTGTTCAACAATTCTCTCCCTTTTTGTTAATGGCAAAAACTTTTTAGTGAAAGCAAGCTTGATTTCTCTCTTTCTCCCCCTTTGTGACATTAATAGAAAGGTAAAAATTAAATACACAGCAAGTATAAGAACAAACTTCTATTGATTGTTGAAATGATTATATTATGATTTAAAGGTGAAGCTATGGAGATATAGAGAAGAGGGGATGCGAGCCAGAAAAGGCTAAAGAAGATCCTAGAGTTTCTTCTCATTGTCGGGGAAGAAATTCTCAAACCTAAAAGGATCTATTTTGTCGGAAGGTCCTATAGAAGGGATTTTCCTATAGGACTTAACATGCCGGCGATGATACCAGCTCAGTCTTCTATGATACTTATCATCAGACAGGGAAAACTTGAGGGGAACAAATTGTTTCTTGGTAGCTAAGGAAAGGAAGTCATGAATAGTGACATTCCAGTGAAGACCTTGGGAGTGAGCTGCATCCTTAGCCCGATAATAAATGATGTACCTCTGAATCCATTTCTCATAAGAAGACTTCCTAAGATTGTCATATCCTTTGAGAAGAAAAACTGCAGGGGATAGCTTAAGTTTTCTACATTCTGCACTAAGTTCAGGATATGCTGCTGCCCATTCTTCTTCGTTCAGTCTCTCAGATTCTGCAAAGTAATGCTGAAAATCATTCATGTGCTGAGAGCTCTTGGGAGCATACATGATTGCAAATCTGTGAAAGGATAGCTTAATGTGGTATTTGACCTTGAATCTGGCGGCTATCCTAATGTGCCTGTTGATGACTAGATTGGCAAACTGCTTCCTAGAGGAAATGACACCTACTAAGCTAGGATGCAATCTAGAGGGTAGACCAATTGTCATGGAGGAAGTAATAGGTATGTTACCTTGAAGGATCATCCTCCATTGCCCTTTATTAACATCTAGTAGACCAAGCTTGAACCTTTCTTCATTGAAAGTCCTCATCCTAGCAAAATCAGTCTAGAGATCTCTCAGGAGAGTACCAAACAGGTCAAAGAACTTAAGATTAAGGTGTTGGTGGACTGTCAGAAGAGGGTTTCGGAACTTGGCTGATATGAAAATTTCTACTTCAGAGGGGTAGGTATTAAGAAATTTTGATGGGGAAAGACTGGGGCTTTTCTGTGTAATTAATTTTACATCAGCCACAAGGACTTCAGAAGTTTTGATGAGAAGAGGGAGCCAGTCTTCAAATTTGTAGTCTGGCATCCCATGGACTTAGAAAACTTTTATTGAAAGGAATTCTCTGAACAATTTCATGTGATGTTCAGAGTGATGATTGAGAGCATACCAAAAGGGTGGAATGAAGGATCCATGACTTTGAGAGCTTACACCGGATGATAGTCATGGTGTAGAGCTAAGCGTGGATGAGATAGATGGTGGAGGAAGAGAAGCAAAAAAGTGTGGAGGTTGGGTGTGAAGGTTTGGAACATCTACCTCAAGAGTTTTGAAATGATATTTTAGAGGAAATGAGGAAATAGAGGTATTTATAGGAGGGTCTATTGTTGGTTGTGAACTGGAAGGAGAAGGTAAAGTGGAGATAGGAAGAGGAGGTTGAGTAGGAGGTGGAGGAGGTAGTTCAGCAACTGGTGGAGGAGTAGGATCAGAAGCAAGTGGAGGATCTTGAGCAATGGAGGGAGAAGGAATAGATAAGGATTGGGAAGGGAAGACTGGTTGACTTGACTTCATAAGCTTCCTCCTAACCCTTCGCATAAAGGTCATGACCTGAGGATCTGACTCCTGATCACTCCACTCCAACTGCTGCTCAGAGGATTGAACTTCAAGTGCAGACTGTTGCTGCTCTGAAACCTACTGGCTGATCTTTCTCAAGCTGAACTGAACTGCCTCCAGGCTGTACACCTGCCACTTTAGGTTGATGCTATTGGTGCTTCTCCTCAGATTGAGCAGGAGGAACTTAAGAATGAGTTGTGCTCGGCTGGCACACTAACTGAAGTAAAAGGTCCTTCATCTGATGGACCTCTTCAGACATAAAATCAAATCTGACATCGAGCTGTTGAATCTGCATCTGAGGGACTAACATCATCTCTTGCTACTTTAAGATCAACTGGACCACATCATCCAGATTCTTACTGGTCTCCCCCTGAGACCTAGGCTGGGTCTCAACATGTGGTGGAGACACATGATGGTATTCTTCAAGAGAGGGCTCAACTAGAGTGGTGCTGAGAAGATCTTCTTCCTGAGCCACACTTTTCCCTCTTAAGTCCCTTAGCACTTGATCTATAGTGTCTTCAGGAGCATCTTGTTCTTGAAAAGGGACAGGAGGCTGGATTTGCTCTTGATCTCCTAGGGCTTCTTCTTCTCTATCTTCTTCTTGAGGGGGAATGGAGCTCTGTGCCTCATCTGAAAATATTTTGTGAGAGCACAGGGGGACAGAGTCCTTTACCCAAATATTCTAAGCTTTGTTTTCCAAGACATAGTGGCTTCTCCTCAGAGTGGAGAGCCCTATTTTCTCCTTTATAGAAGTGCACACTTCATCAGTTAAATCCACTGAAATATTCTGAACATAAGGGTTAGCAGAGGCCCATAGGGAAGGGACTCCTGCAAGTTCTAGGAACATGCCATCCTTTCCAAAATAATGGAAGGCAAGTTGACTTTGTGTCTCTGAATGGCCCAAAATAATAAACTCCCGTCTCGGACTGTAATGGAAGAGTGTGTACCTGCCCTGGGAGTGATGATGTTGGTGATGTTGAGTGTAGCAATCTCTTTTCTGTGGTGAGCTCGTTGACAAGGAACCCTTTCTTAGTGATGGAGCCTAAATTTATAATGACTCCCAATTTCTGCTTCTCCATGGACACAACTTCACTGATCTTGTGTCCAGAGCTCAGGAAATCCAAGAGTTCTACAATAAGTTCTTTAGAAATAGTGACTAATTTACCTTTCACTGAGCCTGTAACAAAACCGTCTGCTGAAATTTGGAGGGACAAGTAGAAAGCCTTCAGAGCACCCTCAAAAGTCGGTTCTGAAATCTGACAGAGCCTCGACCACCCCATGGCTGCTAGGGTTTCCTCTACCCAACTAAGTCTACCAGATAGCTGACTGAAATCCACTATTTTTTCTAGGCAAACAAAGGCTTTGGACGAAGACAGTCGTTGGAACTACTCCGGGGAGAATAGAGAACCTTCATGAGCCCTAGATGAAGCCATCTAGACAAATGACGAAAGGAGGTCTAAGAAAGGTAACAGAGAAGATGTTGAAATATTCTCCAGAGGTTTAGGATCCTACCTTCCTTTAAAGAGGAGGTGGAAATCTGCAGAGGCTTCTAGCTTGGTACCGTCGAGGTGATGAATGAACGCGGGAACCAGAAGGAAGACAATAGTAGAGTCGGAGAGATTTCAAACAGGTGAGTTTTGAAGGAAGAGGAAAAGGGTCTTAATAAAGAAAGAGGAATGTGTAACAGATTGTGGATGAGAAAATGAAAGGTCGGGATTTAATGAGTGAATGGATACACTTTTATTGCTCCTTAAATGATATTGAAATATATATATATATATATATATATCATTATTATTTATTAAGATATGGACTCTGACTTCACGAACTTCGACTTTCGGAGAGTCATAGTACCAAACTCCGACTTCTAAAGAGTCGAAGTTTCAAGACTTAGAAAATTTTTCTAAATGAAAGAAGCATGCAGTGCAGAGGTTTTTAATCAGGATGGCACATACCTATTTCTCTTATGATAGATGTAAATCTATCTTCAGGAAGAGATTTGGTGAATATATCTGCTAATTGATCATATGTAGGAACAAATTCAAGTAGAATATCTCTATTACTTACATGGTCCCTGATGAAATGATGTCTGACCTCAATGTGCTTGGTTCTTGAGTGCTGGATTGGATTATTGGTTAAGTTGATTGCACTTGTATTGTCACAAAGCATTGGAATTCCATGCAGAGTATGACCATAGTCTTCCAGTTGATGCTTAATCCACAGTAGTTGAGTACAACAACTTCCAGCTGCAATATATTCTGCTTCTGTTGTGGACAAGGCTACTGAGTTCTGCTTTCTGGAGGACCAAGAGATCAAACATTCTACAAGAACTTGACAAGTACCGTTGGTGCTTTTTCTATCTATCTTGCATCCAGCATAGTCAACATCACTATATCCAAGCAATTTAAATTCAGAGCATCTGGGATACAATAGACGCAATTTACTTGTATTTATAAGATATCTAAAAATTATTTTAACAGCATTGACATGCGATTCTTTAGGATCAGCTTGAAATCTAGCACACAAACATACACTGAACATTATGTCTGGTCTATTAGCAGTGAGATAGATTAGTGATCCAATCATACCTCTATAGAACTTCTGATCTACCTTTTTGCCAAGTGGATCACTATCTAACTTGATGTCTGAGCTCATGGGTGTTCCTAAGGGCATACACTTATCAAAACCATATTTAGATAGTAGATCTGAAATATAATTGGTTTGACAAATGTGAGTACCCTCCTTCGTCTGCTTAATTTGCAACCCAAGGAAGTAATTAAGCTCACCCATCATGCTCATTTCAAATTCACTTTGCATAAGTTTTTCAAAGAGCTTGCAGAGTGACTCATTAGTAGAACCAAATATAATATCATCAACATATATTTGAACAATTAAGATTCTTTCTGAAAATTTCTTAATAAATAGTGTGCTATCTACTTTTCCTCTTGAAAAATCATGTGATATAAGATAAGCACTTAGTCTTACATACCAAGCTCTTGGAGCTTGTTTAAGACCATATAATGCTTTCTTTAAACGAAAAACATGATTTGGATACCTAGTATCTTCAGAGCCTAGTGATTGCTTAACATAGACTTCTTCTTTTATAAAACCATTTAGAAATGCACTCTTGACATCCATCTGAAATAAGTTGATATTACGGAAGCATGCATAAGCTAATAAAATTCTAATTGCTTCTAATCTAGCAACTGGGGCATATGTTTCATCGAAATCAACGCCTTCCTCTTGGGAGTATCCTTGTGCTACCAGTCTAGCTTTATTCTTTGTGATCACTCCTGATTCATCCATTTTGTTTCTAAAGACCCATCTGGTCCCAATAACTGGATGGTCAGAAGGTCTGGGAACAAGTGTCTAGACTTGGTTGTGTTGGAACTGGTTAAGTTCCTCTTCCATAGTTAGGATCCAAGATTCATCTGTGAGTGCATCATTAATTATTCTAGGCTCTATTTGAGAGACAAAAGCAGTAAAGTCACAGGGAATGGTCATACCTCTTGTCCTTACCTTGTCTTGAGGATCACCTATTATATTTTCTTTTGGATGATCTTTGTGATACCTCAATCTTTTAGGTAGTCCTTCATGTGTATCTTCTTGTTGTTGAAGTTGTTCTAGTGGAGGATCTCCTTTATCTTCTTCTTTTTCTTCAAGTGAAACTTATTCCAGATCCCTACACAATTCTTCAACAATATCTTCTTCTTCTATTTTCTTAATAGAGTGATTAGTTTCATCAAATAAAATAGAAACAGATTGTTCTATAGTTAGAGTTCTTCTATTAAACACTATATAACCTCTAGGTTTTGAAGTGTATCCTAACAAGAAACCTTCATCACTTTTAGCATCTAATTTACTTAGATTGTCTTTATCATTATTTAAAATGAAACACTTACAACCAAAGGGTCGGAGATGACTGATGTTTGGCTTCTTTTCCTTGTAGAGTTCATAAGGTGTCTTCTTCAAGATATGCCTGATCATACATCGGTTGATAATGTGGCAGGCTGTGTTGACTACTTCTGCCCAGAAGTACTTTGGTAGATTAAATTCTGTAAGCATTGTCCTGGCCATGTCCAGCAGTGTTCTGTTCTTCCTTTCTACTACTCCATTCTGTTGAGATGTTCTTGGTGTGAAGAAGTTGTGTTCAATGCCATTTTCTTCACAGAATCTGACAAATTCTTCATTCTTGAATTCTCCACCATGATTAGACTGAATACTAACTATTTGAAATTTCTGGTTCTTCTGTACTAACTTACTGAACTTTAGAAAGGCTGAGAATGTTTCTGATTTTGCTTCTAAAAATGATACCTATGTGTACCTTGAGTAATCATCCACGATTACATAGCCATAAACCTTTCCTCCAAGACTGACTGTCCTCATTGGTCCAAACAAGTCCATATGAATAAGTTCCAAAGGTTTGGAAGTTGTTACCACTGTTTTGGACTGTAATGAAGTCTTGGCCTGTTTTTCTTTTGCACATGTTGTACAAATTCCAGATTTCTTTAGCTTTAACGTCGGAAGCCCTTCCACTAGATCATTCTTGATTAGTTTCTTGATTACTGAATTACTAACATGTCCTAATCTTCTATGCCACAGATCAGTTTCCTCACTCTTTGTGGTTGCAAGACATAGATTGACTTCTTTTAATTCTACTAACTGTAGAGTGTAAAGATTTTTGACTCTTTGAGCTTCGAACACTATTTTTCCATCCTTTTCTATTATACACTTATCATTCTGAAATTTGACTGAGTGACCTTTGTCACAAAGTTGACTGATGCTAATCAGATTGTGCTTTAGACCTTCTATATACATAACATCTTCAATCAAATCTTCTACTTTTGATCATATGGTTCCACAACCTAGAACTTTTCCTTCTCCATTATCTCCAACTTGACCAATTTCATCTCTAAAGCTTGTAAACAGTTTTTTATCACTTGTCATATGCCTTGAGCACCCACTATCCAAATACCATTTGGATGCTCTTAGGCGACTCTGCAAACATAATTAAGCTTTAATTTTTGGTACCCAAATTTTCTTGGGTCCTTTGTAAGACCCAGCTTCTCGGCTTTCCGACTGGTGTCTTGGATGATTGGCCACTAACGCGTCCAAGCTGGGTGACACATTAGTGTCGCGTCGTGGGTGTGCGACGCGACAGTCATCCTTGTCGCGACGAGCGTGTGCGTCGCGTTCTTGTCGCGCCCGGCTTCTCCGTTGCATCTTCGTGTCGCGCCCGGTCAACGGGTCGTGACAGCTTTCTATCATTTCGGTCGTCTGACACCTATCAGGGTGGCAGGCGTGTCAGTACGACTTGTCGCATTGTCGCGACGTCCTTGGGGGACGCATTATTGTCGCGGTGCGTTGACCCATCGCGTTAAGGTCCTTAACGTGATACATCACCCCGTCGCGTCTTGGGTGCCGAAGGCATAAGACCTTGGCCGGAGACCCTTTTCCCCCTCTCTCCCCCTTTCCGCTCTCTTCTCTCCCTCCGGCAGTGCTTCGTCTCCCTCTCTCCCTTTTGTGTGTTTCAGGCAAGGAGGAGGGTTGTGCGTGGTGTCCCGGCATCGTAGAGCTTGAGTGGAGCGAGGAGGAGGTGGCCAATCCGACGTGAAGGGCCCTATTGGGATTCGTTCTTCATTTAAGGTAGGGATTGCTTGAACTCTTCTCGATCCGAGCAGATTGGGAGCCCCTCGGGGTTTGTAGTTAGTTTTTACTGCTTCTCCATGCTCCCCTCCCCCGTGTGGTATGTGTGTGGCTTGTGGGCGACCCCAGGATGGAGCATCCTGTGGGTCTACCTATCTGCTAGTGTCGCGACCACGGTGTGCGTCGTGACACCAGAAGAGGCGTCTGCCCGGTCGGGCGTGACCTTATCGCGACGCGATTGCCTGTCAAGATATGGATCGTTGTCACGATGTGTTTTCCTGTCGCGATAGGGTTTGCTGTCATGATGCTTTGTGTGACGGAACGCCTCAGCCAAGCCCGTTAAACCGATAACGTACTTGATCCGAGTCCGCCTCCCACGAACAGGCCGAAGCCTCGCAAGGGATACCAAACCACAGTCCGTGTAAACATAAAGGAACACACCACATTTCATATATATTTCACAGTTTTACATAGCCAAATTTCCACAATAGACTGAAAAGAGGTACAAGAGCCTGGGGCATACCCCGAGGTACAACTAAAGAAAGTAAGCAACTACAAAGCTACACTACTGGAGAACTACACAGCTGGAACTACTCCGCTGGAGGTACTGACCCTGCACCGCTACGACGCGGCCCTGAACTGGACGACGGTCGTGAGACGTCCTCCTCGCCCTCACCTGTGGGGGTAGGGGTGAGCCTCTCTAGTCACTGGCTCAGTAGGGAACTCCCCCAAAACCGAGCAAACCAACACACAAGTACGAATAGTAAACAACACCAACAATTTATATAACAGCTAAGCAGATAAGTAAAGCTGTAAAAGTACTCACCGTCTACCGACTACGAGAAACGACAGTAATAATTAAATGGCAAACTAGTACAGGTGTACAAGCTAAAGTAGAGACAGCCAACACGAGCCACGTGAACTGGTTCGCGACACCAGAAACTGACTCGGACAACTAACACAGGTCTACCTCTCAGTCTCGCAGCCACGGACGAAAGGTCCAGCTGCCGCTCCACGTAAAAAGGACAAGCAACTGTGGAGACCAACTAAACACCACCACCTGCAGACCACACGGTCACAGGCCCATGCCTGGCACCTCCAGAGACCCTGGCCTGGGCTCGCTAGAGTGAGGCACTGGAAAAGGACTAGCTGGGGTCCAGTACGTCTACTGGTGTCCGTACCCCCAACTACGAGCGCGCTACAAGTGACTAAAAACAAACTCAAGTGTCACTGTCCCACTGTCGTCTTTCCCTCAGCCGGACGTACAACTCAAACACAAGAGTGAGGGTGTCCAGGTCAGACGACACAGACCTCGACGGTACAACACAAGTACCGGGACAAAGCCCCGAGCTAACAGCCTGGATCACAAAGAACCTGGGGCACCCAACTGGAGAGGTAACCACGGTAGGCGTCGTACTACTCGCCACGTACACAACCACGTGCACGTCACACACAAACCACGTGAAACCTCACGTAAACCACAAGTAACCACGGTCCACCACACGTGAACCCAACTAACTCGCGTAAACAACACGCAGTCACTGAAGTAAGCAACTAACTGCATACCTTGTATGCTAAACACGAAAACCAAATGCACTCAGTGCACCTCATGTGTCAACACACATGCATTATCGATAAATACTGCAAACAGACGTTTCAGCTCATAACCAGTAGGCGGCAACATCGACTGCCGCTTACACTAAGTCAACGGCAAGGGACCTGGCCGTTAACATCCTGGCTGAGGAGCTTGGCGACAAACGATGTTGACGCCAAGTTCTCCGGCCATAAACCCTGCAGAAACCCTAATCCGGCTCTGCGGCCTTTCTAACCGTTCTAACTATAGAAAAACATGCAAATGCAGTTCCATTAGCATGCCAGAACCCAATACAACCCATTACAGCATGCTTCGTACATTAAACTACTCAAACCACCCATATCCCCGTATGGTGCAACTTTATCCAAACATGCATTATCATGCTGGTTCAGGTGGTTATGATGTGTTTTAATGTTTCTACGGAGCTAAATGGGTTCGTCCCCTACCTCAGAACACGCTAGAACTTCCCGCAATCTCCCGGTTCACGTCGAGCCCTCCGCAAGCTCCCACGGGAATTGCACCACGCCGCGACGTTTCCTCGCGCAATTCGGCAACGCCACGCGTTCTACGATCGTCCAACCACTCCTCGCAACCTGTTATAAGCTTCGGAGACTTCGGGACATGAAGCTGGGGCAAGAGGGAAAGAGAGTGAGCTGAGAGAGCTGCTCTCGGGTGAGCCTATAACCTGCAGAATTTTCAGGTTGGCGTCAACCCCTATGCCGCCAATAGCAACCTCCACCCTTAGCGTCCACATCTACTGCCGCCAAGTTCAAGCAGTCAACGTCCATTAACCTGGACGCCACCCAGTCAACGGCCACCCCTGGCCGCCAACTCCAACTGAACAGCAGCAGGTCCTGTTTCATTTCAGGACCAACCCTGCTCTTCACTTGCTCAAGCCACACATTCACATCACACATTCCACACAACTAGCTCACATTGGCCTCACAACGGCCTACACAACCAACACACACATGATCCGCATGGATCCAAAAGGCACGCAACGTTACATTACTATCATCTAAAAAGAAAATTTCGACCTCGAAATTCATAACACAATTCAAAGTTAAACAGCTCATACATACACACTTTTACAAGTACTATCATCTAAAAAGAAAATACACAAGCTTACTCAAACAGATAGGGATACCCTTTAGCCATTTTCGCGGCCAACTCCCAGATATCCTCACCACCTAATCTATTTTCCCATCTCACTTTAACTAGCTCAATTTCTTTATTCCTCAGCTTCTTCATCTTTCGATCTGTGATCTGCACCGGATACTCTGGCATAGTCATGTCCGGCCTCAGGTCACCACCTTGATATCTAATTATTTGAGCTGGATCTTCAATACACTTTCTCAACATGGAGACATGGAAAATATCATGCACATCTGCAAAATCAGCTGGCAAATCCAGCCTATAAGCTGCTTCCCCAATTCTTTCAATCACCTGGAAAGGTCCCACATACCTTGGACTCAACTTCCCAGACTTGCCAAATCTCATAATACCTTTACTCGGGGAAACTCTCAGAAAAACAAAATCTCCCACCTCAAACTGAAGTGGTCTCCTCCGCACATCTGCATAACTTTTCTGCCTACTTTGAGCTGCCTGCAATTTTTCTTTAATAAGCTTCACCACCTCTGTGGTTTGCTGAATCAATTCAGGACCCACCAATTGCCTTTCTCCCACTTCATGCCAGTTCAATGGGGTTCTACATGGCCTTCCATATAAAGCTTCATACGGTGCCATCCCAAGACTGGTATGATAACTATTATTGTAGGCAAACTCAACCATTCCCAAATGATGCTCCCAACTACCTCCCCAAACTAAACAACAAGCTCGCAACATATCTTCAATTGTCTGATAGTCCTCTCTGTCTGACCATCTGTTTGGGGATGATAAGCGGAGCTATACCTCAATTCAGAACCAATTACTTTCTGCAGACTTCTCCAAAAACCAGAGTAAATCTTGGATCTCTATCTGACAATAGTCTTCGGAATACCATGCAGTGGAACAATTCTTTCAACATAAATATTTGCCAATCTGTCCACTGTCCAAGACATACTTACTGCCACTAATCTGCATACCTTAGTCAATCTGTCAACAAACACCCATATTCCATTATGCCCGGAACTTGACCTTGGTAAACCTGCCACAAAGTCCATTGCAATATCATCCCATTTCCACTGTGGAATAGGCAACGGTTGCAATAGACCTCCAGGCTTTGATGCTCTGCTTTAATCTGCTGACAGATAGCACACCATGCTACAAATTCTGCTATTTCTTTCTTCATATGAGGCCACCAAAAATGCCTTCTTAAATCATGGTACATTTTAGTACTACCCGGATGAATAGTGTACCTAGATTTATGAGCCTCTTCCAGAACTCGCTGCTTCATTTCCCTTTCTGCAGGAACAAACAACCTGCCTCGGAGCCTGACCACACAATTATCATCAATAGAAACTCCTTCCATTTTCACAATCTAAGCTAAACCTGCATCTGCTCTCTGAGCTTCAATAATTTGCCAATACAAAGACGGCTCTACAGCTCTAGCAGCTAGAATTGCCCGACGCTGACTGCTGAGCACATACAAAGAGTTTTCTGCTACCTCTTCATACAACTTCCATTCTTTAATCATCATCAAATTCATATATGCCTTTTTGCTCAAGGCATCAGCTACAACATTGGCCTTACCCGGATGGTAAGCCAAACTGAAATCATAATCCTTCAAATATTCAACCCATCTGCGTTGGCGAAGATTTAAATCTTTCTGCGAGAAGATATACTTCAAGCTTTTATGATCTGTAAAAATCTCAAATCTCTCGCCATACAGATAATGCCTCCACATTTTTAAAGCAAACACAACAGCTGCCAATTCTAAATCATGAGTGGGGTAATTTTCTTCTGCTGGCTTCAATTGTCTGGATACATAGGCTATCACTTTACCATGCTGCATAAGTACTGCGCCAAGACCTCTCCTTGAAGCATCAGTATACAACACAAAACCACCACTCCCTGCCGGTAATGTCAATATAGGTGCTGATGTGAGTCTTTTCTTCAATTCCATGAAACTTTTGACATTCACCGGACCACACAAAAGGCACTCTTTTCCTGGTCAATCTAGTCATAGGTGCTGCAATCTTAGAAAAATCTTGAATAAAGCGCCTATAATAACCTGCCAACCCCAGAAAACTTCCAATCTCGGTTATTGTCTTAGGCACTCCCCACCTTGACACAGCTTCCACTTTACTCGAGTCCACTGCTACTCCTTTAGCTGAGATAACATGACCCAAAAACTGAATTTCCTTCAACCAGAATTCACACTTACTGAATTTAGCAAACAGCTGGTTATCTCTTAACAACTGCAGAGTAAACCTCAAATGAGCTGCATGCTCCTCTTCAGATGCTGAATAAATTAGAATATCATCAATAAAGACCACAATAAATTGATCTAAATATGGATGAAAAATTCTATTCATCAGATCCATAAAACCTGCAGGAGCATTAGTCAACCCAAAAGGCATTACCACAAACTCATAGTGACCATATCTGGTTCTGAACGCTGTCTTATCTATATCTTCCTCTTTAATTCTCAACTGATGGTACCCGGACCTCAAATCAATCTTAGAAAACACCTTTGCTGATTGCAACTGATCGAATAAATCATCTATCCTCGGCAACGGGTACTTATTCTTGATGGTCACATCATTCAATTTTCTATAATCAATACACATCCGAAAACTTCCATCTTTCTTTTTCACAAATAAAACCGGCGCTCCCCACGGGGAATGACTCGGTCTAATAAAACCTTTTTGCAACAATTCTTCTAACTGCTTTTTCAATTCTTTAAGTTCTGCTGGTGCCATCCGATATGGAGCTTTAGAAATCGGCATGGTACCTGGCAGCAACTCAATAGTAAAGTCCATCTCTCTATTTGGAGCTAAACCAGGCAATTCCTGAGGAAAAACATCGACAAATTCCCTAACCACGGGAACTGCTTCTACTGGCTGACTGGCCTCTACCAAACTCACCGAGGCTAAATAAGCCACACACCCATCATTTATCAACTTTCTAGCTTTAATTGCAGAAATTAGAAACTTGGAGGTATAAAAAGACATACCTTGATATCCAAACACTGCACCATTAGGATGACAAAATCTGATCCTTTTCTTTCTGCAATCTAACATTGCTCCATACATTTCAAGCCAATCCATACCCAGAATGATATCATAATCTGACAACTGCAGGGCATACAACCGACCCGGCATCTGGTTCCCTTCAATTATAACAGGAGCTTCATCTATATAGCTCGAAGTGAGTAAGAACTCACCTGAAGGAACCTCCACCACTAACTCACAAGACTTCTCCTCTAAAGGATGAGCTATACAATCCAGAAATTCTTCAGAAATAAAAGAATGAGAGGCACCCGAATCAAATAAGACTCTTGCTGAATATTCATAAAGAGGTAAAGTACCTTCTATCATATTTGACGCCTCTGCCTGGGCTCGGGTGATAGCCATAACCCGGCCTCTCCCTCACTGCTGCGGTGCTCCTCTGCCACGACCTGCCTGTGGCTGCTGGAACTGCTGAGGCTGCTGCTGCTGCACACCTCTGCCATACCCATATTCTCTTGCATAGGGACAATTGCGGATCAAATGTCCCGGCTGATTACAATTATAACATCTATACCCTGGAGGAACCATAGGCTGCCTGGCAGTGCTCTACTGTGACTCCTCCACCTCAGGCCTACGACGGCCTTGCTGGAACTGTGGACGACCTCCCCATCCTCTTCCTTTTCCTTTAAGTGCTTGCTTTAATTTCTGGCCCCATTTACCAAAGCCTGATGTAGAAGGTCCTGCTGGTGCTCTACCCTTGCTTGCACCTACTGTCTGCTGCGGTAGCCGGAAACTACCTGAACCTGATTCACCTGCCTGGCAAGTACGGATAGACCTCTCCAAAGTAGCTGCCCTCTGCGCTGCCTCTTCCACTGTCTTGCACATGAGAGGTACTATCGCATCCTGCAATTCCACTCTCAATCCTCTGATAAAATACTCAACCATCATGTTATTATCTGAAACCACATATGGCGCATAACGGCTAAGTGCCATAAATCTCATCTGGTACTCTAAGACTGAAGAGTTACCTTGCTGGAGAGTTCAGAATTGCTCTCTTTTTACTTACTGCACTTGGATCGGAAAGAATGTATCATTGAACACATCAAGAAACTTCGGCCAAGTGATAGCTTCTTCCGTCCTGCCTGCAAAGGTGGTTTGCATCTTCAATCGCCACCATTCCAGTGCAAAACCCCTTAACTGATAAGCAGCTAACACCACTCTATCCGCTGCCGGACACCTCATAGTCGCAAAGACCCTCTCAATTTCATGAACCCAATGCTCAGCTGTATCTGGATTCGGCCCTCCTGAATAAGTAGGCGGCTGCAATCTCAGAAATTTCTCCACCTGCATCACTGGTTCTTCTGCTATCAATACTGGTGGTGGTGGTGGCATAGGTGCTACAAAAGGCACCTCCACTCTCGGCGGAACTGGAGCTACATGTACAGCCTCTCCATCCCCAGGTGGCACTGCAACCGGTGGTACTGGCGCCTGCTGATCCATTCTCGCCCGAATATCCGTGAGGCTCTCCCAAATTCTTTCTATCATTCGCTGGGTGCTTTCCTCCGGATCATCTCCTCCACCACCCCAATATCTCCTATCAGCCATTTCAGAAATTTCTACATACACAAAACACCAGACAAAAATCAAAACCACCAATTATCAAAAACCAGGGTCCCTACCAACAGTGTATAATGACCGAAATAAGGCTATGTATCTTTCTAATTCCCTTATATTATCACGGACATTGCTCTGATACCAACTGTGACGGAACGCCTCAGCCAAGCCCGTTAAACCGATAACGTACTTGATCCGAGTCCGCCTCCCGCGAACGGGCCGAAGCCTCGCAAGGGATACCAAACCACAGTCCGTGTAAACATAAAGGAACACACCACATTTCATATATATTTCACAGTTTTACATAACCAAATTTCCACAATAGACTGAAAAGAGGTACAAAAGCCTGGGGCATACCCCGAGGTACAACTAAAGAAAGTAAGCAACTACAAAGCTACACTACTGGAGAACTACACAGCTGGAACTACTCCGCTGGAGGTACTGACCCTGCACCGCTACGACGCGGCCCTGAACTGGACGACGGTCGTGAGACGTCCTCCTCGCCCTCACCTGTGGGGGTAGGGGTGAGCCTCTCTAGTCACTGGCACAGTAGGGAACTCCCCCAAAATCGAGCAAACCAACACACAAGTACGAATAGTAAACAGCACCAACAATTTATATAACAGCTAAGCAGATAAGTAAAGCTATAAAAGTACTCACCGTCTGCCGACTACGAGAAACAACAGTAATAATTAAACGGCAAACCAGTACAGGTGTACAAGCTAAAGTAGAGATAGCCAACACGAGCCACGTGAACTGGTTCGCGACACCAGAAACTGACTCGGACAACTAACACAGGTCTACCTCTCAGTCTCGCAGCCACGGACGAAAGGTCCAGCTGCCGCTCCACGTAAAAAGGACAAGCAACTGTGGAGACCAACTAAACACCACCACCTGCAGACCACACGGTCACAGGCCCATGCCTGGCACCTCCAGAGACCCTGGCCTGGGCTCGCTAGAGTGAGGCACTGGAAAAGGACTAGCTGGGGTCCAGTACGTCTACTGGTGTCCGTACCCCCAACTACGAGCGCGCTACAAGTGACTAAAAACAAACTCAAGTGTCACTGTCCTACTGTCATCTTTCCCTCAGCCAGACGTACAACTCAAACACAAGAGTGAGGGTGTCCAGGTCAGACGACACAGACCTCGACGGTACAACACAAGTACCAGAACAAAGCCCCGAGCTAACAGCCTGGCTCACAAAGAACCTGGGGCACCCAACTGGAGAGGTAACCACGGTAGGCGTCGTACTACTCGCCACGTACACAAAACCACGTGCACGTCACACACAAACCACATGAAACCTCACGTAAACCACAACCACGGTCCACCACACGTGAACCCAACTGACTCGCGTAAACAACACGCAGTCACTGAAGTAAGCAACTAACTGCATACCTTGTATGCTAAACACAAAAACCAAGTGCACTCAGTGCACCTCATGTGTCAACACACATGCATTATTGATAAATACTGCAAACAGTCGTTTCAGCTCATAACCAGTAGGCGGCAACATCGACTGCCGCTTACACTAAGTCAACGTCAAGGGACCTGGCCGTTAACATCCTGGCTGAGGAGCTTGGCGACAAACGATGTTGACGCCAAGTTCTCCAGCCATAAACCCTGCAGAAACCCTAATCCGGCTCTGCGGCCTTTCTAACCGTTCTAACTACAGACAAACATGCAAATGCAGTTCCTTTAGCATGCCAGAACCCAATACAACCCATTACAGCATGCTTCATACATTAAACTACTCAAACCACCCATATCCCCGTATCGTGCAACTTTATCCAAACATGCATTATCATGCTGGTTCAGGTGGCTATGATGTGTTTTAATGTTTCTACGGAGCTAAATGGGTTCGTCCCCTACCTCAGAACACGCTAGAACTTCCCGCAATCTCCCGGTTCACGCCGAGCCCTCCACGAGCTCCCACGGGAATTGCACCACGCCGCGACGTTTCCTCGCTCAATTCGGAAACGCCACGCATTCTACGATCGTCCAACCACTCCTCGGAACCTGTTAGAAGCTTCGGAGACTTCGGGACGCGAAGCTGGGGCAAGAGGGAAAGAGAGTGAGCTGAGAGAGCTGCTCTCGGGTGAGCCTATAACCTGCAGAATTCTCAGGTTGGCGTCAACCCCTATGCCGCCAATAGCAACCGCCACCCTTAGCATCCACATCTACTGCCGCCAAGTTCAAGCAGTCAACGTCCATTAACCTGGACGCCACCCAGTCAACGGCTACCCCTGGCCATCAACTCCAACTGAACAGCAGCAGGTCCTGTTTCATTTCAGGACCAACCCTGCTCTTCACCTGCTCAAGCCACACATTCACATCACACATTCCACACAACTAGCTCACATTGGCCTCACAACGGCCTACACAACCAACACACACATGTTCCGCATAGATCCGAAAGGCACGCAACGTTATAGTTTGCCCCGTCACCACAGGGTTGTTGTCACGGTGCTCTTCCCCGTCGCGATGGTATCGCGATGGCCTAGGGGGACGTGACAGTGCTTGTGTATGCCTCGGGTGTTCTGTGGTTCTGGTTGGGGTGTCGCCGTGTGCCCCAGGGAAAGCTTGCCCTTAGGACCTTCAGGTGGGGAGCGCGGTAGGTTACTTGGCTGCATTTAGTGACAGAAGGTGACACCTTCATGGCCGTGTTCTGGCGATAGTGCCAGGAGGGTCGCGTTTGTCTAATAATCAATTGACCGACGGTCAATCGATTATTAGCAGAGCGATAGGTTTTCCATACTTTCTAATGGTGTTCCGAGATTCTAGCTGTTCGTGCGTGCCTTAGTTGCCCGATGGCCCTCTTGAAGGTCCGTGCGTGCCTCTCACTTACTGGGCTTGTCGTGGGTTACAAGCCAGCAGTTTGGCATGGTTTTTGTTGTGCTTGCCCATGTGTTCACCCAGTGCTTGGCACTTGAGGGCTTGTCCCATTCAGAGGTTGTCTCTGTTGCCTGGGACCCCCATCCTCGGGAGCCTGTTGAGGGAGTGCTCCGGGCTACGAGCGTGCTCGAGTTGGCAGCCGAGTTGGCGAACTCTAGAGCAGAGGGGAAAATGAGGTTTGGACAGTGGCGCTGAGTCATTTGTAGAGCTCTCTTGTATGGGGCAGGACACCGAGGTTGTTGAGGTGTTTTCTTCCCGGTGCGGCCCAGATAGTCCTTTGTCTCACTGCCTCTCTCTACGTTGGTTCCGGAGCCACGTAGTGGTGCTAGGCATGGGGCCGCAGCTTGGCCAGACTGCGGTGTTGTGTGCGTTTGTGTGTTTCTATGGCGGCTCTGCCTCGCTCTTCCGCGGAGGGGAGGTAGGAGCTTGGCTGGTGTGCAGAAGGCATGGATAGCGTGTCCCCCTCTTGGATGCTAGTGGCGGTGGCTTGGTTGCTGTTGTTGTGATGATGTTTCCTCACGACGCTTCCAAGTGCGACTCGTTGCCCGAGCTTACGAGGCGGTTACAGCCTGGCTGTGTCTAAACTCTGTGGGCATCGTTGGTCTGGCCTTGTGCGGACCCGTGCTTCTGGTGGTTTCCGCTTCGATGTCCTCTCAGTTCCGTAGTACCGTTCTTGGGTGTCAGTCTATGGTGGCACCGGTGCATGTGGCTTCCCGACCTCGTGGTGTGTTCGGGGTCCGGGGTGGTTCTGTTTGTCGGCCCTCGACATGTGGAGGTCTGAGGTGGCCTTGCTTGTGGTGAGACGTCCTTCTCACTTGGTTGTTGCGTGGTCTCAGCAGGTGTGTCGAGGGTTGCTTCCGCTTTGTGCCCGACTCTGTTGGTTTCTGTGGGAGTCGTGTGTGTGTCGCGACCTTGTTTGGTGGTCGCGGTGTTGCACTATTTTGTTCCGCTGCTTAGTAGTACCCTACTGTAGGTGTTCCTCACTTTACAGCTTTCTAGGGTAGTTTCCTATTTTCGGAGTTCCTACTGCTCTGGCCGGTGAGGGACTAGTAATCCCTACTGGGCCTTGTTCGCGAGGCTCACTCCCCTACTTCCTTCGGCTAGGGGCTCGTCGTCGCAGGAGCTCGGTGTTGGATAGGTTGCGGAGGCGGCTGTGGCTCCGTGTGTTGTCAGCAGCAGTGAGAGCGAGTGTTGTGAGCTCTTATAGCTGAGTGAGTTGAGAGTTGTGCTTTGCAAGTTCTTGGGGTATGCTCCTTAAGGACTACACCTTTCTTCATGTACCTGTGCTTTTACTTGGGACACGTTGTACAGTTGTTATATTGTTATAGTTATTTAAACTCAGTACATATCTCACTAGACTATTTCTTCTAACCCTTCCGGGTCTTCGGATCCATGGGTGGCGACGCGAACTTCGGGGTCCCTGGCATGTGTTGACACGCGATTTTGACTCCACCGTGGCAAATTTCATATTGTGCCATAATGCCACAAATGGCCCGCATATTGCCTTGCAAGAGTGTTTTCCCAATACTTCTGGATCTCACCCATCCTTCCCCGGTGCTTCCCCTCCATTTCCAAGGTTGACTAGAGGTCATAGGAACTATTTTCAAGTCACGACGGGTCTTCGGGGTGCGTTCATGAAGTTGCGACAGGTCTGGTGGTCACATTAGAAACGTGTCCGGCATGTTCGCCGCGATTCCATAGTCGCGCCGGCCATGTGGGACGTGGCAAGGCCAATTGGTCCTTATCGCGGCGGCCCTCTGTGACGCGACAAGGAATTTGTCTATTTTTATTTATGGAAAATGCCAATGCCATGAACACATCCGCTGTGAGCGCCGCGATTCTAATGTCGGTTTTGGCAGGTTTTTATAAATAAAATTCATTAATACTTTATCGCGTCATGCCGTGCCGACACATTTCAAATCAAAGACGCGTCGGACCGTGCCGACGCGATTAGTCCCTAGGCCCCAAAAGTCGTCGCACTCGAGTGCCCGTACGTTGGAATCACGTGAAATCTTTGAATCGTGTGTGAGCAGGCCGACGCGATTAGGTCCTGCACCGTACCCGTAGAACCCCAGAAGTCGTCGCATTTATGGCCCACGTGCCCAAAACGAAGTCGCGGCGGGGTTGGTCGACGTGTTTCAATAACGTGGCGGGCGTCCCCGACGTGATTCTGAACGTGGCCGACATACCGCAATCATCGCACTTTATGTCAAATCAAGGGCTTCTTAATCGCGGCACGCCAGTCGGTCGCGATTCAAACTTATAGTCACGACCCCTGTGGTCGACGCGATTCAAGGATCTGTTGCCTATAAATAGACCCCCGAGGGTCATTTGTAGAGGGGGGTCCACTCACTGCGGTGAAGCCCTGCCAGATTCCCGTCTCGACCCTGGCCTAGGGGGACCTTCTACTTCAAGCCATCCCTTCGATCCTCTAGAGTCCGGATCCGGCGTCCCCTCTATCGTCCACGTGCATCGAGGCAGGAGCATCTTTCTCCTCTCCATCTATTCCGGCAGCGCCGACGCGCTATTCACTTTTGGGGAAGCACCCCCTCCCCTTTCTCCCTTCTTATTTACATTTCAACTCCTCTGGGCCCCACGTGGCTCCTTTCTTTTTATACACACACACATGCATGCATACACACACACACCTACATTGTCAGGGGTTTAAGAGCCACCACACGGTAAGTCGTTCCCCATGCCGTCATTCTTTTCATTTCATTCTTTTAGATCCGATACTACACATTATTTGGCTAATCCCCTTTTCCTTTCTTTATCTTTTTCTTTTTCCGGGTAATCAACAAGGAAAGCGCCCTCTACCATGGCCGGTCGTGCTCGTAGAGGAAGAAAGGACCCACATCCCCCGCGCAATCTCCCCATGCTCCAACAGGTATTCTTCGCGATCACCCATTCCACCCGCACCCCTTGCGCGTGCATCTCCATTCGGTACCCTCGCGTACCTGGCGATCACGATCTTCATCTCACCCTATCATTCCCCTCTTTGTGGACTCGTTCTTTGGTACCCCTCTAAAAAAGGGGAACGGAAAACGATATCTACAGCGGGGGTTCGGGAAATCGGATCGTTACAGTTGGTATCAGAGCGTGGGTCTACTGAGATTTGTAAGAAAGTAATAAATATAGTTGTCCCAAAGAAAGGTACTAGTACGCTACTGACACCGTCCGACTAGTGTTAGGCTTGTGCTTTCAATTGTTTTGCAGGTGTGCGGCTTCCCTGCATGTTTCACTGCAGTTGGTTGCAGTTGCTGCTGCATCGCATGCATGGCGAGTGTGGTCGCTTGGTGTGTTCATGCCGTGGTGGCGCAGTTGGTGGTGGACTCGCTGGCAGTGGTCTTCCCCATATAGAGGATGATTGCAGGCAAGTCCAGGTTCAGCTCTTTTGGTCGTCTTCGGCGCATTTGGGTGCGTGTGTGTTGCGAAGGCTGAGAGAGACTATGTGTGGTATGGCCTTCACCGGTGCAGGGTTGTTGTCTGTGGAACTGGTCGAAGTGTCTTTGCCTTGTTGGCTGTCCCCTGTTGTTGGGGTGTGTGCTGTGTTGGTCTTGTGTGTGACCTTCTGTCTGTGTGCTGTTGGGCGCTGTGCTCTGCTTGGTCGGCATTGTTGCTCGAGCTAAGCAGGTGTTCTGTGTGCCGTGTTGCATCGCTAGTTGAGCGCTGCGACACTTGCCTATGGTTGTTGTTGGCCTGGTGCTGGCTGGTTGTGAGCTCTAGTGAGGTGCTCTCGGAGACTTTTTCTGTTGGTTCTGGCGGAAGTGAGGTTTCCCCAGAACTGTGTTGTGCTCGTTTCTAGTTGCTGTTACGTTGCCCTCTGGGTTGAGGTGCATCGATTGGTTGCCCTGTGTTCTGGTGAGGTTTCCCAGAACCGTTTGCTGTTGTCCTGGTGAAGGTTTCTCTCAGGTCTGTTCCGTACTCATTTTTGTCTATTGTTTTGCTACCTCAGAGTCTGAGGTGTGCTGTTGGTTTGGCTGGTGCATTCTGGTGGGTTTTCCCAGAACGGTGCCTTGGTGGTTCTGGTGGAGGTTCTCCCAGAATCAGCTTGCGTTGCTTCCGCAGTTCTACTTGCTGTAGTGTTCTCTCTGATGATCTGTGTTGTTTGGTCGTTTGGGTTGTGCATTCTGGTGAAGGTTCTTCCTAGGATCGCCCTTTTGTCGCTTCTGGTGGAGGTTCTTCCCAGGAGTGCTTGGTGTTCATTTCGGGCCACCGTTGTGTTGTCCATGTGGTTTGAAGTGTGCCATTTGGTTAGGCTGCATTCTGGTGAGGTTCTCCCAGGATGTCTCTTGGCGCCTTTGGTGGAGGTTCTCCCCAAAGTTTCCTTGTGTTTGTTTTGGTCATCGTTGCTCTCTCTCTCTCTCTCTCTCTCTCTCTCTCTCTCTCTCTCTCTCTCTCTCTCTCTCTCTCTCTCTCTCTCTCTCTCTCTCTCTCTCTCTCTCTCTCTCTCTCTTAATGAACAGTCCATCCCCATATACTTTTAAATTAATTACATGCTTATTTTGGTGATAAACAAAACCTGTCAAAAGTTTTCTAACCTTGTTTTTATTTAGCCTTAAAGCACAAAGAAAGTCAAGCATTTGTGGTAAGTACTTACATACATCATTTCTCAGAAGAGCCATAATGATTCCTTCATTAGCTGTAACGATTTCCTCTCAAGTTCAACGATTTACTTGAAAGATTGAATAACCTTGCTGTGTCAAACAAGTCGATATTATAACGACTCTGTAAGTTATCGTAACGACTATTTCAGAAGTTATAACGACTTGCTCATTATAACGACTCTGTAAGTTATCGTAACGACTCCTTCAGAAGTTATAACGACTTGCTCATTATAATGACTCTGTAAGTTATCGTAACGACTCCTTCAGAAGTTATAACGACTTGCTCATTATAACGACTCTGTAAGTCATCGTAACGATTTCTTTAGAGAGTTATAACGACTTGCTCGTCATAACGATTCTGTAAGTCATCGTAACGATTTCTTTAGAGAGTTATAACGACTTGCTCGTCATAACGACTCTGTAAGTCATCGTAACGATTTCTTTAGAGAGTTATAACGACTTGCTCGTCATAACGATTCTGTAAGTCATCGTAACGATTTCTTTAGAGAGTTACAACGACTTGCTCATTGTAACGATTCTGTAAGTCATCGTAACGATTTCTTTAGAGAGTTATAATGACTTGCTCGTCATAACGATTCTGTAAGTCATCGTAACAATTTCTTTAGAGAGTTACAACGACTTGCTCATTATAACGATTCTGTAAGTCATCGTAACGATTTCTTTAGAGAGTTATAACGACTTGCTCGTCATAACGATTCTATAAGTCATGGTAACGATTTCTTTAGAGAGTTATAACGACTTGCTCGTCATAACAATTCTGTAAGACATCGTAACGATTTCTTTAGAAAGCTACAACGACTTGCATCTCATAACGATTTGATAAGTGTTTCATATCAATTTCTTCAGAATCAGAACGACTTGCCATGTTTCATAACGATTTCTTATATCATCTGTTATAGAACGACTTGGTTGTGGTAACGATTTCATAAGTTATCATAACGACTTCTTATGAGTCTACAGCAACTTGATCATAACGATTCTATCAGACTTTCATAACGACTGCATAAGTCATGTTTCCATTAATTAAATGTTTTCCTTGATTTAAGCTACGTTGAATAGTCAAAGTCGCATCACGTCTGTTTGACTGCCATGCATTTAATAAAGACTGAACGTATCTCTGCACGGATATAGAACATATCTTCCATTCTCGTGTATCCTCTGCATGCATCTTCTAGAACGATAAACTGTTACTACCATATTTGTGTCTATCTGCTCTAACGTTGATTGACATCTGGAGATAGTATAGCTGTCTACCATTAAAGCTCAACCTTGCAGAACCCTAAGGATATACTATCCTACAACATCTGACACAGAAAGAACTACAAGCCAACTAAGAAGATCTCATCACTTTGCGTGCTCCAAAGAACAAAAGACTGTCGACAGGAAGTTTCTACAGATCCTTCAGTCTAACGTACACCAAAGCTGTGAGACAACGGTCATCTCTTCATCCTCATTCAAATTGGAGATATAAATACAAGACGAAGTTCCGAAGACAGATATCATTGATCCATGAAGGAAGCATTATTGACATTCAAGAGAGTCTAGAACTCTGCCACTTTCAAGTCTTCAGAAGATCTCTAGAGCCAGAAATTCTCTCCTTTCGATCTTGGCTCCTAGCTCCTTGTGCTGTGAGAAGAAAAATCAAGGAAGAGCTAGATTAGTTCTGAGAGAGTCCACATTGTGTAGATCTTTGACTCTCAGTGCTTGTAGCTTCAGATTGAGTTTTATAAAAGCTTGATCTAGGGGCTAGTCATTTCTTTCAAGATTTTCTTGTGTTCTTCCCTTCGTGTGTGAAGGAAGACCTGGTGGTGTCCAGGGTGGTGTTTTCCCTTCGGGAGTGAAGGAAGACCTGGTGGTACCAGGGTGTTGTGTTCCCTTCACGAGTGAAGGAAGATCAGCTGAGCTGGGTGGTTGTTTTTGTCCATAGGGGGACTGTACCTTAGTTAGTGAAATCCTGAGGATTGCTCAGGGACTGGACGTAGGACTCCTAAGGAGAGGAGATCCGAACCAGGATAAATCTGTGTGTTGTGTGATTGTCTTTATCGTGTGATTGTTGCTTTTACTAACCATTACTAATCCTTTCCAAGAACTCTTTATGTTTGTTTGAGCTCAGGTTTTATCAGATAAATTTTATTTAAAGACCCATTCACCCCCCCCTCTTCTTCCTCTTCCTCTTCTTCTCCCTCCCGAGCTCTCTCGCTGTTTCTCAGTGCTTCTCCTCGCTTGTGGTGCTCGTGCTGAGGCGTGGACGTGTCGTTCGTGCAGGGGTCGTGCTTGTGGCGTGCGGTGCGAGGAGGAGATGACCATTCCTACGAGAAGGCCCCAACGGGTGCGTTCTTCGTGTGGAGGTAGGGACGTCCAACCCTCTCGCCCTAAGCATGATCCCCTCCCCCTCTAGACTATGGTTTCCTCGTGGTTTGGGGCTTAGGAGTGTGAGGACTCCATGCTCGAGTTGAGTGAGGTTTCCTTTGAGCGTAGATCCATGCTTTTGAGGGATTGTGGGTGGTTTGGATGATTTATAGCTTTAATACACATCGTGCATGATCCCCTTCCCCCTTGTGAATGTATTTCGTGTTTTGGGAGAGGGTTCCTGGAGGGACTGCTCCGGAACCCTGCTCGGCTGGTAACGCGGTCGCCTCGGAGGCCGCGACCATGTCGCGACGGTGCGCCCGGTCGCGACGCTGCTGAGCGTCGCGTTAAGGTTGCGACAGGCGAGAGCGCCGCAACATGGTCGCGGCGGCCCGCCGTGTCGCGTCACTGACCGAGAGACAGGTTTCGCCTGACATCGTTTCCACCTCGCTTTACTATACCCGTGGCACCTGTGCTAGTTCCCTAGTGCGGTCTACGCTAGTCTTTCACCCGGTGCTGGGCACTTGAGGGCTTGTCCCGTGTGAGAGCTTGTTACCGTTGCCTGAGACCCCCGTCCTCGGGAGCCTGTTGAGGGAGTACTCTGGGCTACGAGTGCGCTCGAGTTGGCAGCCACCAGGCGGACTCTGGAGCTTAGGGGAAAATGGTGGTTAGGACAGTGGTGTGTGAGTCACTTGCAGAGCTCTCGTGGGTGGTCTGGGACGCCGAGGACAGTTAGGAGTTCTACCCGGCGCAGGCCAACTAGTCCTTCTTCTCACTGCCTCGCTCTTTGCGGCCCTGGAACCGCTTAGAGAGGCCAGGCGTGGGACCGTATTCCGGCCAGACTACGGTGTTGCCCAGCTAGCTAGCCCAGAGGGGGGGTGAATGGGTTATTAAAAATTTGTTCTTTGATTAATACCTGTTCACTAAAAGAATTACACAACAACTTAAACGAAGGTTAGAGTTAGAGAAAATGAGACAGCAAACACACTAAAAACACAACCACGAGACACAAGGATTTTTATCCTAGTTCGGAACTCCTCTCCACAGGAGACCTACGTCCAGTCTCTGAGCAATATCTCAGGATTTCACTATCAAGGGTACTATCCCCCTCACGGATCCTTACACCCAGCCTCAACTGGTCTTCCTTCAACCTGAAGGGAAAACAACCACCCTGAAAACCACCAGGTCTTCCTTCACCCAGAAGGGAAAACAATCACCCTGGAAACCACCAGGTCTTCCTTCACCCAAAAGGGAATACAACCAATAAAAGAAGTATAAGAACAAGCTTCAGGAACTAGCTTAAACAGCTACAATCTGAAGCAAACAAGCCTCGAGAGAGAAGGAATTTTAACACTGGTTTCTCTCCAAAGACTACACTGGCTCTCACAGGAATTTCTTCAAGAACACTGAGAGCTAAAGAGCTAAGATGGATTGGAATGGAATGCTTCGCTCTTGTTTTAATCACTGAAGACTTGAAGGATTGGCGATGCTTTCTTTCAGAATGATATTACTTCGAAAAAAGTACCTTCTTCTCAGTCTTGAGTCTTGTATTTAAGCTTCTGCTTGAAATTTGAACGTTAAAGATCCGTTGTCTCTTGTCCCGGTGTACGTTAGACTGGTCTGCAAGGAAGCTTCTGATCTTCAGTCTTTTATCCTTTAGTACACGCCAGAGAAACATTTTAATATCTTTTATCTTGTGTCCAACGTTTTACAGATAGATCTTGTCAGGTATCTGCAAGCACGTCAACAATAAATAGGAGACAGCTAGGGCAGTCGTCGATTGTTAGTTGCAGTTTGAATAGATATTGCAATATATAGCAAAGCTCCTTTTTGTCTAAAAAAGGACGTAGACAGAGTAGTATAAAAGTGGAAGATATTTTCTGCATGCATGACAGATACGTTCAGAGAGCATTGAATGTGTAGCAGTCAAACAGACGAGATACGACTTTGACTATTCAACGTATATTAAGAAGTATTATACTGATATATCAAATGAAATCGATATGAACAAGCCCGATGCCTTTATGACTTATGAAATCGTTATGACAACACAGAAATCGTTGTGAGTAATACAGAAGTCGTTATGAGTGTTACAGACATCGATGTGATTACGTATCAAATCGTTTCTGATAAGCAAGTCGTTATAATCATCAAAGAAATTGATATGAAACTCTTAACAAATCGTTGTACCAAGCAAATCGTTCTGAGTTCTAAAGAAATCGTTTCGACAAGCAAATCGTTACGAGGTCTAAAGAAATCGTTACGAGAACTGAAGAAGTCGTTACGGCTAGAGAGTCGTTGTGAATTCCAAAGAAATCGTTATGAGAACTTAAGAAATCGTTACGGCTAGAAAGTCGTTGTGAATTCCAAAGAAATCGTTACGAGAACTAAAGAAATCGTTACGGCTAGAAAGTCGTTGTGACTTCCAAAGAAATCGTTACGAGAACTAAAGAAATCGTTACGGCTAGAAAGTCGTTGTGACTTCTAAAGAAATCGTTACGATAACTAAAGAAATCGTTATGGCTAGAAAGTCGTTGTGACTTCTAAAGAAATCGTTACGAGAACTAAAGAAATCGTTACAGCTAGAAAGACGTTGTGACTTCTAAAGAAATCGTTACGAGAACTAAAGAAATCGTTACGGCTAGAAAGTGGTTGTGACTTCTAAAGAAATCGTTACGGCTAGAAAGTCGTTGTAACTTCTAAAGAAATCGTTACGAGAACTAAAGAAATCGTTACGGCTAGAAAGTCGTTGTGACTTCTAAAGAAATCGTTACGAGAACTAAAGAAATCGTTACGAAAGACAAGTCGTTACGCTTTCATAAGAAATCGTTGTGATGTCTTATAAAATTGTTATGAGATCTTTAAGAAATCGTTACGGTATCGATTTATTTTGAAACATCACGACTTTTCGGTCAGAAAGGAAATCGATCATAATACTTGTGAAATTGTTATGATGACTATTGAAATGAACTTATAAAGGAATCGTTCTGATTATCAATAGAAGTCGTTATGAAGTGTGAAGTATGAAGAAGTCGATGTAATGACTTGGAAAGATTATGAAGTGAGAGTCTTACCTGATTGTCTTGAACTTTCTTTTACTTTTATTTCCTGTCCTCAAGGCTCAAGTAATTCATTAGTAATGTTTTGTTAATCATCAAAATTAATATATAAGTAAGTGAATGAATTTATATGGAGAGAGTTTGGTCATCAATCTCCCCCTTTTTGATGATGACAAAATATACTAAATAACATGATGAAAACAACATGTTTTTCAGAGTGGCATTAGTTTTCTCCCCCTTTTTGTCAATAAGCAAAAAGATAGTCTATGAGACAAAGAAGAGAGAAGGCTTTGTATTAATTAGGAGTAAGATAATACAAAGGAGACAAGAGGGAGGCATGCTGGGAAATAACAGTACATGCCTTGATCTCTATGTCTTCAAAAGTCTGGCGGAAAACACCAGGAACAACTGAGAAGGAAGAACCCATGGCTGGAGAGATCCTCTAAATGTAAAGCTGCCGCTGTTCTTCCAGGAATTCTTCATACTGATCTTTGTCCAGGATGAATCGGAAGTAGGTGCTCTTTCCAAAGCTAGCACGATGGAGAAATCTATCCAGAGAGATTGGATAGAAAAGCTTCTGATCAAGCAGGTCCTGCTTCAGAGCATAGAAGGCAGTATATCTGGCTGCCCACTGAACATAGATCTCTTGAATGGGATTTATGGATTTGAGATCCATGAAGGCTTCGGCTGATAGAATGGGTTTAGCTTGACGGACCAAGAAACTGTTGATGGCTTGCAACTGAAGATGGGGTTCCTTGTATAGAGTTTCCCATATGGTGGGAGAAAGCCTCTCACACTCAGAGATGAGTGGAGCCAAAACTTGAGAGGAAATGCGGCCAGCGTGGTATTCTCTGAAGATAAACCACAAAAAGGAAGGCATTCTACCCTGCTTAGCTGACATTCTGCCCATCTGCTTAGCAAACATATCAAAGGCATGGGAGCCTGCATCTGAGTCAAACACTAAAGAGTGTAGCTTCGGCAGAAGAACTGGAGAGTCAACTTTCAGAACGGCAAAATCCACTGAGAGGGGAAGATTTATTGGTTGTTCTAATCTCAGCATCACTATGGCTGAATGAAACTGGTAGAACTGGACTTCAGGCAGCTTATTCAAGTAGCAGAAATCACTGTACATCTGGAAGTTCTTGGCAATTCTGATCTCTTTCAGAATGAAGGGTCCCCAAGAGTTCTTATGTTGAAGAGTAAACCACTCAGAAAGAGTGAGTGGGTGAGCTCGATGGGTAAGGGATTCTGCCCTGGCAGTCAAGTATTTGGTGTACTGAGCCTTGTTGCCCTTCACATTGGCCCACTGATCTTCAATCTTGAACTCAGTGCCCTCAAAGATTTTTGGATTTTTGAGGGTGGGACAGCTGGGTAAAAGGAAGAACAGTGTTTAGATGCTCAGAGAGGTTGAGGAAAGGAATACCATAGACAGTGGAGAGAATGCACTTTTGAAGGTATTCCCTATAGATAGGTCTTCTCTGAGGTTCGAGGGTAAGAGACTACCAAAGAGGAGGAAATAATGGTGAGGAGGAGATGCTGACAGAGGAGGAATGTTTCCTCTTTTTCTTGGCAGGACTGGGAGGATCAGTCCTGTGGATATGAGTGGCAGTGGAGAGAATGGTGACGAGGGTATTTCTCTCAAGGTCATCCGGAATATTAGTGTCAAAGACACCAAGAAGTGGAGGTTTTTCCGAATGGAGGGTGACAGAGGAAGGAGGAGTAGGAGGATAGAAGAGATGTTTGGGATTGAAGGATGTAGATGGGTGAACGGGAGTGGTTTGGGTGAGAGGAGAAGAGGGTGAGAATGATGATGGAGCTGAGGTGTGAGAAGGAGTGGGAGAGAAAGAAGGTTGAGATGAAATGAGAGAGGAAGATGGTTGGGTGCGAGGCATAGGATGTTTTACAGTTGGTGGTGCTGGAGGGGCTGTAGAAGGAGATGTGGGTGAGGACAGGGTTGGAGTTGCAAGAGTAGAAGTGTCAGGGGCCTTAGTAGCTTCAATGGGCTCTTTCCCTTTTGCATGACCCTCTCTGACAACTGCAGACGGCCCAGATGGCCCTGATACTGGCACTGATTGCCCTGATGGCCCTGATGCTTGAGCTGAAGGCCCTGCTGGCCGAGACTCTTGAGCTGGAGGCCCTGGTGGCCGAGGAACAGCTGCTGATCTGCTCTGAGTAGCTGCAGGAGAAACTCCAATTGACTTTGAAAGAGTTGCAATCATGGACTTCATATCAGACATTTCCTTATTGAACCACTTCATTGCATTTCGAACTGAAGATAGCTCAGAAGTGGTCGAAGCTTGACTAGCAAGTATCCCTTGCACACTGGTCTGAACTGATGATAAAATATCTCCTTGAGCCTTCAACAATTCCATAACTGGTTTCAGATTTACTTTTCTGTGGCTCTTTCTTGGCCTTCTGTGAACCACTCTCTTTTGTTTGCTCTGCTGAGTGACAGGCTCCTCAATATTAACATGGCTTGAACTTGGGCCTTCACTTACAGGAACGCTGGCAGGAGGTTGAATTTCCTGAGATGGTGCATCTGCCTCAGGAGCATTCTCTATCAATGGTTCCTCAATGCCAACTTGCTCCCCCTGAATAGGAGCATTGAGATCAACGTTTTCTTGCTCCCCCTGGGAAGGAGCTTCCTCCAAAACAATCTGCTGAATGTGACCTTCTGCCGCGGATTCTGACAACTCAGGCTCTTTAGCACTTTGCTCCCCTTGGCTAGGAGCAACTTCCACAAACACTTCTTGTTGAGTGGCTGCTTGCACTTCAACATTAACAACTGATTCAGTCAAAATTTCTGTATGGCCTGGTGCCATAGCTTCTTCTTCATCAAGTCCACCTGCTTTTGAAGCAACTGAGGAGGACGGAAGGGAATCTAAAACCTCTCTTAAAATAGAGGCAACAATGGAGGTGGGCAAAGGATCTGCCACACCTGCTGCAGCTTCTTCCATTTGAATTTCTGGAGGATGAGATTCAACCTCCAAGAGGGGTGAACTGGAAATCTCTGCTTGATCTGCCACTGCTGGATCTGCTGCTGCTTGCTCTACTGCTGCTGATCTGACCTCTAACTCTGCTGGAGGATCTGCTGCTTCTTCTTGAATTTCTGGAACATCGTCGATAATGGCTTCTCCCTCTGCCACAGAGGTCTTGGTTCATATCTCATTCTGCACTGAAAAGCCACTTTTCTTTAAATTCTTGGACCTTATAGACTGGCCCATCTTTTCCACAACTGCTCCAGATACATCAACTCCAAAATGCTTGAAAATCTTGGTTAGGAGATGAGCGTAAGGCAAGGATACATTCAATTTGCTCTTTGTATCCCAGATTTGAGCACTAGCAAACTTCATTCTCTCCAACATGACTGCGACCAGGTTAATTTCCTTATTCTGGATTACCCAGAACATCATATCTGAATCTGCCCTAGTGCAAGATGAGAAAGTAGCACTCCGCGGAACCATAATTTGGCAGATAATGAAATGGAGTAGATGGTTGAATGCAGACATTTGATTGATATCTAATTTCCATCTTTCAGCCTGAAACCTGGACCTATAATGCCAAGACCCTTTGCTTCATCGTTCACGGAGTGAACCCCACTATGTCCAGATGTCTTCACTCCAAACAACGTGTGCAATAACTCATGGTCTACCTTGATTTGGATACCCTTTACTGAGGAGACAAGGGACCCATCTGCCTCTGACTTCAAACACACGAAAAATGCTTTCACCAGGTCCGGATAGCTTACCTTGGTGAAAGTAGCAACATCCATCCACTGCATCATTCTCAAGGCTTCTACTATGCTCCCCATGCCATTCTTCTCTAGATTCTAAACATCCACTGCCTTGTTTCCGCAATTCTTCGTCTTGACGAAGGTAAGCCTTTCCTGCTCCTTTGGGGACAAAAACTCAGCACTGTAGCCCCCTACACTTCCGGAGATCATCGGAGTGGCCATGGGTAGAGAGAGAAGAAAAACGGTTCTGGAGAAGGGAGATGATGGAAGAGATGGAAGCCCTCTAGGGATTCTTCGCGGGAAGAAGAGAAAGCTTCAAATCTTGCAGAGAGTCGATGCTAGAATCATTAGGGCATCGGCTTTGGGCGAACAGATAAAGAGAAAGGGTAAAGGTGGAAGATGAGTCGTTCCCAGAACGATTTGACTAATTAAGAAATACTTTATCGAAAAATGAAGCGCCAAAAGGCGGTAATGGCAGAAAGCGTGTGACGGCCCTCATTATACCGGTACGGTTATACCAACCCACGTCGGTATAGCGAGAGTCCTCACAGTGGGACATTTACCCAAATGATACATACAGCTGAGATACACGCGAATATACAACAGAGTAGCGGAAGTAAAAGACAACTGTCTCCATTCATTCATCGTCCACATTTAACATACATGAAGTTTGAAATTAACAATAAGGAACTAAAAGTTCACATAATTTAAATTGCTGAAATTTAAATACATAATGTCCACACTTATACATCCTTTTCATGATATTTCTAATACAATGTCCAAATTACATACTATGGAATGCACAAGTCACAAAGAAACTCCAAAGACTAGCTAATCTCCGCGCTCGGAGTCCGTCTCCACTGTCTCCTCCAAAGGTGCCACGTCACCAACTACACCTGTACGCCAAAGCAAGGAGTGAGTCCAAAGACTCAGCAAACAACACTACTCATAACATACACGTATAAGTCATAGGGGTTTCTACATGCACATTCAAACTTTACAACACATGGCATGCTAATTATTTGAAGGTTTCAACCTATCATGAAAGTTTTACAAATTTATACATGGATCATGCTTTCAGATTTCTAAGAATAAAACTTTACCTATCACATGCTCTCTATTCCATTTACTCATGAGATTTTGTCTTTAAAGAACCAAGACATGAGAACTACTAACATAAACACTGTGCATATATGAAAGGAAACACAACTAGCATGAGTTTTACGTGTTCTTAAGCATACACATAGATATTTTCACATGCTTTAAGTTGCTGGTTTCACATGGTTTAATGGTTGTAAACCTACACATGAGAGCTACAATATCGCTTAAAACAAATCGTGTGAACAACCAATCATGCCACTTGCATACGTGCTCATCAATTATCCCTAACATGGATTCTAGACATTTTTGCACATATAAACATGATGATAACGACATGAATTCACTGATTTCACATGGTTTCAGATTTGTCTCACATGGATTTCAACAACATATTTTCACATTTAGAATTTCACATTTTCTTTACACAAGTTTTCTCTTTCACATGGTTACACTTTGCACATACACATTCACATTGTTCACTTACACATTTACACATGAACACATACACATTACGCATTTCACATTACACATTTTAGATGCCGTGACACATAGTCCAAACCACCAAAGAAGGACATATACACATCACATTACACATAGACGCCATCTAGGCATTCCAATGGCGACTCTTGGACTGCGCAGACCGGGAGAACAAGTCTCCACCCTAACCAGTGGTACTTGTCCACCTCCAGGATTTCCCCCTAATGCCCTTAGGGTCACTTACACACTAAACTTTCTTAGGAGGACTTTTCCCTGATACAGTTCCACTGCCCTCTGTGGAAGCAATGTCACACTTGGCACAATTTACGCATCTACACATTTTACCGATTTTTACACATGGTTTACACATATCACTTTTCATCTCATTCACTTTCTCACTCACATGCTCATCTCTGTTTTTTCCTAACATGGCACTACATATTTCAGGAGCTTAACACACAGTAATTTCACCATTCAAGTTAGGTTTAAGCAATATCTAATCACATTACGATAACATACATAGATTATTGCCTTTCACATGAAAATACATAACTTCTTATATACTGGTCCAAATGACCTGAAATTTTAACCACATGCTATTTTCGGGTTCAGGGTCATACATTCAATTTTTCATATTTTTCTGAGCTAAATGAAATTTACAGTAAATAAAACACCTATTAAGCATGCTATTCACAATTTAAGTTAACATGGGGTTTAACACATCATGCAATTTTGCCACTTACTGTTTAAACAGAGGTTATTGTCACATACATGATCTGAGAATATAGGATTTACTCTAAATCATACAATTGTAGATCGATCACCACAAATCATTCTTGCATGCCGTTTTATTTACCGAACCGAGTTTATTGGCAATTTATACAAGTATGGATAATTCATCAAAACTGAGTACGTGTACACTAATCTACTACTCTTCATGATCAGAAAAGACTAAGGCATTCAGACTAATCCAAATCATGAAACATGGATTGGCAAGATTTTCAACAATTCATGCTTACAAATTCACGGTATAAATTTTCCTACATTCACCATCACACATCACACTCATCCACACACCACAATTGACAATATACATAGAGTATAGGGTTACCATATATCCTCATCACGGAAACCATACCGAAAATAGTTGTATAGGAAGGGCAGAACAGATCACTGTTCTGTCCAGAGGAACTTGGCGGCGGTCTCTGGCCGCTGACTCAGGGTCAGCGGCATGGTCGATGGACGCCAGGCATGATATCGGCGTCCAGTGACCTTGCCGTCAATGCAGGTCTGTGCAGAAACACAGACCCGACCTCTCAAGATTGGGTGAATGTGAGGGTCTAGGACTTGAGGAAAAATGTACAAAAATTGTAAAACCGACCTAGACTCATACGGGGACATCATGGTTAGGTCACTTGCCTTTTAGAAAATGCTCAAATGGGTCTAGGGTGTTGGTGAAGCCCTCCTTGGGCAGTCCCAAGAAGGTGCAGAAACGCCTCCTAGATCTCCTTCCTCCGGGCTCCTGGGTGATCTCCACAGCAGGGGGATGTCGGGGAAGCCTCCCTCGTCAATCCAGCAACCTCCTTGAAGCAGCAGATCTCTGAAACAATCTTCAGGTTGGGGGATTTTTGGGTTCCAAAGTGGGGTTTTCCTCAGTTTTTTTCTAGGGTTTTCTTCTCTCTTTTTCTCCTCTTGCAAGGGTGAAGAGAGGGGTGGGAAAGGTAGCTTCGGGTTCAGACTTAAGGAGAGGCCTCTCTCCCACTCTTAGGATGACTTGACAGCCCTCAGAGCCGTTGGGGACAGCCCCCCAATGGCTGGCTTTCTTGTTTCAGAAGTTTACAGCTCTGCTGCGCATGCAGACCAGAGAGATTGGCGTCCATGTTGCTGGACGCCAGGATTAGTGTTGGCGTCCATGTCTGGACGCTGACACCACCTCAACGGCTAGGGGTTGACGCCAAGGTGGCCTTCGGCCAGAACTCTAAAATATGCAGAAATCCATGCATACCATGCTTATATACATGCAATATGTATATGGTAGTGTATCCATACTATCACCATTCAATACATGCATTATTTACATCTAATATAAACATATGCACACGTAATTGTACTAATCAATACGTACGTAAATATGTATATACATACACAAGCACAAATACATACACACAAATACAAATAATGCGACGGAAATTCGAGGGCCTTACAAAGCGACAAAAGGATTTTACGAGTCAAACTGATTTCAACACAGCAGCGGTCAAAGAATGTAGATAAACTGAGATTTGCTTATTTTTAAAGAGAGTGAAAATTTCGTTTTAATCTGAAAGTTTTTATGTGCCAATTTAAATACAGAAATCTTTTCACAAATTGCACATCCCTAATTCCCTTCTAAGAGATGTAAATCTCTCTTCAGGTAGGGCTTCTGTGAAGATGTCTGCCAGTTGACTATTAGTATCTATAAAAGAAATTTCTAAATTACCATTAGCTACATGATCTCGAATGAAATGATATCTAACCTCAATGTGTTTAGTCCTTGAGTGTTGCACTGGATTCTTGGTGAGGTTGATGGCACTTGTATTATCACACAATAGTGGAATTGACTTGATATGAATGCCGAAATCCTCAAGTTGTTGCTTTATCCATAGGAGTAGTGTACAGCAACTTCCAGCAGCAACATATTCTGCCTCAGCTGTTGATAGAGCTACTGAGTTTTGTTTCTTGGATGACCAAGATATCAGACATCCTGCAAGAAACTGACAACAACCACTGGTGCTCTTTCTATCTACTTTGCATCCAGCATAATCAGCATCAGAATATCCTACTAAATTTATTTCACAAGACTTTGGATACCAAAGACCTAAATCATGAGTTCTAGCTAAATATCTGAATATTCTTTTTACAGAAATTAAATGAGACTCTCTAGGGTCTGCTTGATATCTAGCACACATGCATACACTGAATAAAATGTCTGGTCTACTTGCTGTTAAGTAAAGTAATGACCCTATCATGCCTCTATAGTTCTTTTGATCTACCTTTTTACCATGTTGATCACTGTCCATTCTAGTTGATGTGCTCATTGGCGTTGACAGTGGCTTTGCACCTTCAAAACCAAATTTCTTTAATAGCTCTTTAGTGTACTTGGCTTGACAGATGTGGGTGCCTTCCTTTCCTTGCTTGATTTGTAATCCAAGGAAGTAGTTTAGCTCTCCCATCATACTCATTTCAAATTCTCCCTGCATAAGCTTTTCTAAGTACTTGCAAAGAGACTCATCAGTAGATCCAAAAATAATATCATCTACATATATTTGTACAAGAAGTATATGCTTGACTTTAGATTTTATAAATAATGTACTATCCACTTGACCTCTAGTGAAACCATGATCTAATAAGAAAGTACTGAGCCCCTCATACCAGGCTCTAGGTGCTTGCTTTAAACCATATAGAGCCTTATGGAGTTTAAATACATGATTTGGAAATTCGGTGTCATCAAAACCTGGAGGCTGTTCAACATACACTTCCTCTTTGATAAATCCATTTAAAAAGGCTGATTTGACATCCATTTGAAACAATTTTAAATCTAATGCAGATGCATAAGCAAGTAAAATCCTAATAGCCTCAAGTCTAGCCACAGGTGCATAGGTTTCATCGAAATCTATGCCTTCCTCTTGGGAATAGCCTTGAGCTACCAGTCTGGCCTTGTTCCTTAAGATTACTCCAGACTCATCCAGTTTATTTCTGAACACCCACTTGGTGCCAATAACTGAATGATTGGATGGTCTAGGAACAAGTGACCATACTTGGTTTCTCTTGAACTGATTTAGTTCATCTTGCATGGCTATTATCCAAGATTCATCAGTTAAGGCTTCATTGACTGTCTTAGGCTCTATTTGAGAAACAAAAGCTAAATAATCACAAGGGATTACATTACCTCTTGTTCTTACCCCTACAGATGGATCACCAATAATGTTCTCAGGAGGGTGATCTTTTTGATGTCTCCATTCTTTTGGAAGATTTCCATGCTGAATTTTAGTCTGCTGCAGTTCTTTCAGAGGTGGATCTTCCTTGTCCTCAATTGAGGTATTTTTTAATTTTTCTGACAAGTCATCTGCATCATCAATGTCACTAATTTCTTCCTTTTTCAAGGAGGGGTTAGATTCATCAAAAATAACATGCACAGATTGTTCAATTAATAATGAGTGTTTATTGAAAACTCTATAACCTTTGGGTTTAGAAGTGTACCCCATAAAGATGCCTTCATCTGATTTGGCATCTAACTTACCAATGTCCATTTTTCCATTGTTTTGGATGAAACAAGGACATCCAAATATTTTGAAGTGACTGATCTTTGGTTTCTTTCCCTTGTAGAGTTCATAAGCAGTCTTCTTCAGAATTGGCCTGATCATTATCCTATTAATGATATAGCTTGCAGTGTTGATGGCTTCGGCCCAAAAATATCTTGGCAAATCATATTCTGATAACATGGTTCTTGCCATATCCAAAAGAGTTTTGTTTTTCCTCTCAACAATTTCATTCTGTTGAGGTGTCCTTGGTGCTGAGAAGTTGTGCTCAATCCCTTGGTCATTACAGAATTTTGCAAAGTTTTCATTCTGAAACTCACCACCATGATCTGATCGGATAGAGATAATGGTGAACTTCTGATCTTTCTAAACTTTCTTGCTGAAGCTGACAAAATTATCAAAGGTGTCATCTTTGTGCTCTAGAAAGGATACCCAAGTAAATCTTGAGTAATCATCAACTATAACAAATCCATAATTCTTTCCTCCGAGACTAGTAGTCCTCATTGGCCCAAATAGATCCATATGAAGTAATTCTAATGGCTTTGAGGTGGTCACTACTGTCTTTGATTTCAAAGAGCTCTTGGTGTGCTTTCCTCTTGCACAAGGTCTATAGATGCTATCCATTTTCAAGTTGATCTTTGGCAATCCTTCCACTAGTTTTCTCTTTTTGAGCTTGTTCAATCCATCCAAGCTGTAGTGGCCCAGTCTTCTGTGCCACAGCTCTGTTGATTGATCTTTGCTGGCTGCCAAACAGACATCTTGATCCTTGAGTTCCTCGAGATAGAGAACATACAGATTTCTTTCTCTGTAAGCTTCAAATATGACTGCTCCATCTTTTAATATACTGCACTTTGATTCTTGGAACTGAATCTGATGGCCTTTGTCACACAACTGGCTGATGCTTATGAGATTGTGTTTTAATCCTTTGACCAGCATTACATCTTCAATAACTGATTTTCCTTTGATGTTCACGGACCCACTTCCTATCACTGTGCCTTTTCCATTATCCCCATAGGTGACTGTTCCTTTTTCAGCTTGGAGATTTACGAAAAGCTTCTGGTTGCCTGACATGTGCCTTGAGCATCCACTATCCAAATACCATTTGGATGCTCTTGAATTTCCCTTGAGCATCCACTATCCAAATCCCACTTCCTATCACTGTGCCTTTTCCATTATCCCCATAGGTACCCAAGTTCTTTTGGGTCCTGATGGGTCAGTATCATTGTTTTTACTTTTTATTATCCACTTCTTATGTCTTGTTGGGCATGTAGTTAAAATATGTCCTAACCTGTTGCAATTTTGTTACCTTTTCTATATACTTGAACTCAGCTTTATATGCTATATTTTGTTCAGGTATAAACTTTGGTGTTGGATATGTTTTAGGGTAGACTATGGTTTCTTCATTATCTGGGGGTGTATATCCTAACCCATTTTCTTCTTACCTGCTCTTCTAGCACCTTTTAATATTAGAGAGTTTTTACCATTAGTAAATTTCTCTAGTGTGCTTGATAGTTTATTATTTTCTTCATTTAAGTTTTTAACTTCTTTCCTTAATTCATCTGTGCTTTCCTATTTTTCCAATTTTGTTATTT